>OZ014525.1:475083146-476283146 GCA_963966055.1 Lathyrus aphaca
CAGATGCTCCACTTTCAACTTCTCCAACCTCTCAATATCCAGTCTTCCATCACTCCTCTCATAGAGGGTCTTCTGCAAAGCTTGAGTCAACTTCTCATTTCTTTCTTTCAACTTCTCAAACTCCTCTAAGCTGACAGTTGCTGGAGGTGGTGTTGTGGAAGGCCCAGGCATATCTTCAATAGTAAAGGGCATCCCAGAGAATTGGGCCCTGGCATGGGACCAATCATAGTATTGTGCTGATGCCACATTGCTACACTTCCCTAGGATGGTCACCCCTTTAGTCTGCACATTGTCCCAGGCCCAGGCTGCCTGCCTAACAATAGCCAGATTAATCTTGTTCTCACAATAAAGAGTTTCAACCAAGTCCTGTGCCTTAGGAGTGTGGACCAGTGCATAGCCCAGTTGTCTTTTGAACAGCAGAGGGTTGTAATTAATACTACCCTTAACTCCTATCAGGGGCACATTGGGAAAATGCCCACAGCTGGAGATGATATCCCTGCCTTTTGTGCTTTGAGTGCACCACCTGATATCAGCTGAAGTTAGAGTAGTAAGTCTTCCAGCCCAGTTTCTCTGCTGATGAGGGTTCAAAAATGCATCTGTCCTGGGTAGATGCCTGAGAAGCCAAGTATGGAACAAAGGAGCACAGCACCTCACTAATCTTCCCCTTTGCTTTTCATTCCTCTGATGCACTGAATAATAGAGATCCCCCAATAAAGTTGGCACTGGGTTTTTCAGGATGAAAAGATGGATTGCATTCTTACTAATGAATCGAGGCTCATCCGCAAATAATACAATCCCATATATGCTCAAGGCCAATAAAGCACAGACTGCTTTCCATTCTCCTAAAGAAGCTTTCAGGGTAGCTTGAGAGATCAAGAAATCCAGATGCAGGCCAGGGATTCCAGCCTTAGAAGTCATATGCTGCCCAATCAGGACTGGTTCCAGATGCAATGCCTTTGCTACCTCTTCATTACCAGGAAAGGCCATCTCAGGGTTGAAAGGGACTCCACCCCTGATAGGTATACCCACTAATGAGGAGTACTCTTCCAATAAAGGGCCCAACTGAAAGTCCTGAAAAGTGAAACATCTCAGTGGGGGATCATAAAACTGAAGGCAAGTGTGGATCAGGCTTCTCTGTGAGGGGTCCAGATCCATAACCATATCAAGTATATCTCCATGGTGTTCCCTGAACAGTGGTATATGGTCTGGAGTGATCAGGGTCTGAATCCTCCTGATGTCAGCTAACTCTGGCTGGAAGAAGTGGTAGGTGATGTTGCTCTTTTTAGGTGCCATGATGTTGAGACTGAGTAGAGACAAGTGCTGATGATGATACTGAAGAATGGGCCACTGATTGGCTGAAGTAGATAGCTGATAGCTGAAGCAAGTGCTGATGAAGATAGATCAATACTGAAGATGGGGTCAAAACCAAAACCAAATGAAGATGGATACCCTGAAACACAAATAAGCAAATGTCAATATGATGCAATGATTATGTATGCAAATGATATGCAAGGGTTTGTGACTGAGCTGGATCTGATCAAATGCTCTGATATAAGTCCATGTGTGTAAGAAATCCAGATGGAGGTCCATAAGTCCAGTAACCAAGGTGGGGGGGCTCAAATAAAGAGCCACATGTCCAGGGTTTTAGAATCACAAGAACTGTCCCAACATGGAGTATTCTTAATCAAATCAAGGTAACAGGGTATTCTGAGGTCAAGGTACCTGCAAACCTGTAAACAGCCCAACCCCCTCACAGGTGGTGTTCTAAAACAAGGATCCTCAGACTTGGATCAGTTATGAGAAGTGTAAACACTTCTAACCCGGAGGTACAGTGTTTACACTAACCATAAAAGTTCCTCCTCTAATTCACCTCAGTTTCTGAAGGTCAATACTAAAAGGTCATCCAGACTTAGCAGGCTTCCCAGATAGCCCTAGCATTGCAGGAAATCTGCAACACAGAGTTCTCAAGAAGAAACCCATATCTGAACCGTGTTTCATATTCCCGCACCAGACCGAAATGGAATGGGAAAGAATATGATTCACTCTAGCCTAGGTGTCACTCAGGTCCCAGGTATAGGGCCTTAACTCTCAATGGAATACCCACCCACCAAAGCAAACAACAGATCCAGCCAGCAGCACAGTATGACAGTATGATATATGAAAAACTGTAAAGAAAGCAGTAAAGCAACTGTACATAAAGCAAAAAACAAAAATAAATATACAAACACAAATAAGCACATAACACCCCAGTAAACACAAATCAAACAAGCGCTAGGAGGAACCCACAAAAGGAACCAGAAGCCCTGGTTACAGTATAAGGTTCCCCAGCAGAGTCGCCAAGCTGTCGCTCCCGATAAAATGGGACCGGCCCAGATAAAGGTACAGACGCGAACGGTCGGCGAGAGGGACAATGAGAACACACAGCAGTGCACTCACTGGAGATGAATAGAGTCGCCAGCTAGGCATTTTTATCCCGGAGGAAAGGCAATGCTGCATAGACCTAGAAAAGATGGATAAGACGGTTGCGAACCAGAGAGACTGAGAAAGGGGGTTGGTTACAACCTGGGAAGGTATTAGCACCCAGATTGTCCGTCGTACTCGACGGGATCCACGCTTAAAAGATTTGTGTTTTAAAGGGGTAGTGTCAGTGCAATTTGTGTGTAAAAGAGCTGGAAGAGAATGTACAGGTGTCAGTGTATAGTGTATAAGTGATATGAAGTATGAAAGTGTCAGTGTAAGAACAGAGTGAAATGCTCAAGATCATGAGGCTAAAGAATAAAGCTAGAAAGAGGGGGAATATACAGAGACTTTTGTTCGATAACTGTTAAGTTATGCCTACGTATCCTCTCGTGCAATGAGGAAGTCAGAACACCGTAGTTCGACCCAAAGAGACTGAAAGATGAATTGACTTGTGAACTGCTTACTTGTCTATGCTCAAGTGTATGACCTGTCTGGCTCAGGTGCAAACTGTCTTACATTAGACGGAGGAAGCAAGTTCTCGTTTGTGAGTGAATGAGATGAGAAAAGAATCCCGAAGGAGACGATTATTGTTTTTTTTTTTTGTGTTTTCAGCCTTTTATTGTTTTTGAGAATTTGTCATAAGTTAATGAGCTTAAGCCTAAACCAATGGGTTAGTAAACTCATCACATCTTCCCTCTGATTAGGGGTAATGAGAATACCTTAAGTGTGAAGTCATGTTCTCACACTTAATCACCTTTGATGTAGGGTTAAGATCATTAACCTACTTGTGATTATTTAGATATTTTTGGTGTTTTTATTTAGTGTTGAGTAATGAGATTAAGCCATAATCAGGGATTAAACAGACTCATTACACCATCCTAATAGAAGGATAATAGATGAGAATGTTTAAGCTGAGAAAAGCTCCTCAACTTAATCCATGATTAGGGATTAAACTCATGACAAAACAAGCCTTTTATTAAGTGGATTTTATTTAATGATATGATGATGAAGTGAATTTTAGGGTTTGTAAGACAACTTGAGGGGGACTTGTCCATTAACACTAGGGTTAGTCCTTCTTAACCAATTAAGGAAGAATTAGAACCCTAATGCAAGACCCAAGTTACAAGTGATGTCTTGATGATTATTAGGTGAATTAATTAAGAGATTTAAACACATTAAGGGTTTAACACTTAGGATTAAAGTTATACACTCCATCCTAAGAGAAGGATGCAGGCATAAGCTTAATCACAAAGCCTTAAAGCCTTTAGGGTTTAGTCCCTGATTATGAGATGAGAAGAGAAGACTCAAAAGAGACACAAAGGCAAAACTAAGAGGGGAGACTAATAAAAACCGTAATCATTGTCATGCTTGGTTGTTCCTAAGGTTTGTGAGGTTTACAAGAAGAATCTTCAAAGGAATCACCAGGAAGCAGATGAAAGGATCAAGAGAAGCAAAGCAACTTGCTTCATTCAAGAAGTCAAGTCACTTGAAGAAAGAAAGTGGGAAGAAAAAGAATGAGCAAGCTCAAACTCATACACATATAAAAATGCAGCATGGATGCAAGAGAGATGAAAAGAAGAGTTATGAGAAGTGAAGGCAAATTCACTTCTCAAAGTCACTTACCACCTGAAATGTTAGAAAAGAAATGCAATGCAATGCAAAATGGGATGAGATGACATGATGAGAAACAAAACCAGAAGAATTTACATGATGCTAATGATGTTATGAGATGCTACAAACATGAGGCAGCACATGGAAATGATCATACAAGTTCATGAATGCAAGTGAAGCAAGTTAGGAACCATGAACATACATGAAAAGTTATGAAGTGCACATGGCATGCAACATGGCAAATACATGATGCAATGATCAAACATGCTTTCAATATGTCTCATGATGTCAAATGAATCAAATGGATGCTTGAAATGTCATGGCAAGTCATGTTATGCAAGAGAAAGCAAGATGGATGCATATGGGAACCCAAATTAGGGTTTATGAACCATGCATCAAACAAAAATCAAAATCAGAAGCAAACCCTAAGATAAAAAATTGAAAATGCCACACAAAGGACCCCTAATCCTATACTAACCCAATGCCCAAAGGAGAGGTCTCAACTCTTAACCAATTTCAAGTTATGGTTTTCTTAAGATTTCTAGGGTTTTAGGGTTTCCAAACAAGAAAATTACCAAACAAATTGAAAATGAAAGAACAAATAATGGCCATTTAATCTCAAAAACTACATGCTAGACACAATGCAATGCAAAAAGAATCAATGTCCAACTCTTCATGGATAGGCAGAAATGATTTTTTTGAATTTTGGATCAAAATAATGCACAAAAATGATTTTAATCAATGAAAAATTCTCAAAATGCATCAAGATCAAAAAATAAATTTGGTTTGAAGGTTGGACAATGTTTCTAAATGTCTTAGAACATTTCATGAATTTTTTGGTGATTTTTAAATACCTAAAAGTATTTTTAATAAATTAATTTTCATTAATCAATTAAAAATAATCTTTTAAATATTTAAAAATACTTTTTTAATGCTAAAAATGAAAATAAAAATATTTTTGTGTTTTAAAAATTAATGAAACTCTTGAGAAAAAGTTTCATAATTTTTAAAACATTTTTGCTATTTTAAATAAATTATGCAAATTAAAAGAAAAGAAATGAAATGAAAATTAAAATAAACTGAAGTCAACTGAAGGAGAGGCTGAGATTGATTCTGGGTTTCACAAGGTTTGACTGGGCGCGCATCTGGACGGCCCAGGTTCAAACTTCCTAATTTTGATTAATTAAACAAATTAAACCTGATTATAAACTAATGACATGATCCAGACCACACACACGCGCGCGGGAAGCCAGATCCAAGGGTCCACATTTGAAATTTGCCCTAACCCTAATTAAATGACTAATGACTTTCAGGTGGCCGGAGAAGACTTCCGGTCGTCTTCTCCGGCCAGCACCCTCCCTGAAAATTGCTAACTTTCACCCTAGCTCACTAAAACCTAATTTCTCTGCCCAGAATCCATCCCCAAACATCATAGAGTAAGAATCAACAGCCAAAACACATTTATTTTACATGATAAGGCTGAATCGAAGCAAAAGGGGTTTAGGTCAAAAAATTTCAGGAACACCATACATGCTCAAAACTCAATGATTTTCGAAACCAAACATATCATCATGATCAGTGGAACATAGAGAACCATTTAAGAACTTAAAAATGAGCTCCTGGAAAAAATGTTCATGAAGCTCACCTGAACTGGAGCTTTGATCTCTGGCACTTCCTGGCTAGTTTCCTGCTTGCAATCTACTCCACTTGACTTCCTAAGAAGCTTTCAATGCTTGGAAAGGGTTTGTGGTGGCTGGTTTGAAGGTTTGAGCAGGTTCTGTTTAGGATGGTGTAAGAATCGTGTTTCTGATTCTTTGAGCTTTGGGATGTTTTGAGGGGTGCTTAGTGACCAGGGAGGGATGTTGAAAAGGTTTATGAAGTTTGCTTGTGTGTTTGTGAGCTGTGGAAAGAGATTCGAAGGGTTTTGCTTTTGGGGTGAGTTTGTGAATGTCTTGCTATGGCTTGATTCAGGCTTGCTCTCTATGTGAAATGGCTAGCAAATGAATAGTATAAACAACTCCAATTGGTCAGATGATGTGACCTGGCCTGCTGTGATAGGTAAGTTCACTTTTGCAAATTGTCAACCTTTTTGTAAGAGAGGCATGGGCTAAGTTCTAGCTTGGTACAAGAGTGTGGGCTGGCGCAGCATGGTGTGTGAGTGAGGCTAGGGTGGTTCAGCAGCCAAGGCAACAAGTTGGTGAAAGTGTGATGATGGTTTTGCAAGTTGATCATCTTTGGTTCACATGTAACTTTCTTGCCACACAAACCATGGGAAGTGAGAAATACTTAGTCCATTCTGAATTTTTGGTCACATGTGATGTTTATGTGATGGTTAGACATGAATTAGAGGTTACAAATGCCTTGGTACAAAGTTCTTGCAAGTTTCTCATTTGGTGCACATCTTGAAAATTAATGATTTTTGCCAACTTTGTCACACCATAACTTTTGATCCAAGAAGAATTAGATCATGTTCTTGTACTTTTTGAAAAGGGAAAGATCTAACCTACAACTTTCATGACCAAAGTTTTTCCATTTGAAGCATTTTTGGATCAAAAAGCAAGGCTTGAAAAATGGCATAAAATGACATATTCTTGAAAAGTCAACCATGCCCTAAAAAGTCAACTTTGCAAAAACTTGTAATTCTTGAATTTTGTGAACTTCAACCTTCTTCCATGATCAAATAAAGATCATATACACTCAAAATGATGAAGATCACCCCTTGGTTAGGTCATTGGGGGCCTCAGATGTCCTGATTTTGCACTGACTTGTCCAGAAAGTCAACTCTTGATCAGATGATTTCCCCATGGAATTTCTTCATGAAAATTGATATGCATGCTCCCTATACCATATAGAGACCAATGGAAACAAGAATGACCAAAAAATTTGGAGTTATGGCCTCTGAAACCAAAACCCTAATTTTAGGTCAACTGTGCAGTCAAACTTGGCTCCGCATCCATACCAATCCCAGTTCTTGTGATTCCTTGGCAATCTTGACTTTGAGAGGATGTAATATGATGCTTGAACACACATAGACCCCTTTGAAGTGATTGATAGCCTTTGGAGTGGCTCAAGAAGCTCTGGGATTGCTCAGATCACAAACCCTAGGTGCAGATGACTTTGAATCTATGCAGTGAATCAAAAATGTGATATGAGATGGTATGATTGTGTTTATGCATATGAAATGATCACAAGCCATGGTGTGAATGGGTGAGGGCAAATTAGGGAAATGATCATGGGAGCCTGCTGAGTGATCCTATGAAGTTTGTTTTTATGTTTGATGCTTGTGTGATGTGTTTCGAATGGAAATGCATAAGAGGGCAAAGCTTGGTGCTATGCCTTGGAGAGTGTTTCAGGATTGTGTGTGTGGTGTGTTATGTTGCATTTGGTCCACTTATCACTCTTGGATAGGTCAGAGGAGTTGGTCTGGCCTAGCTTGATTGGTATGGGTCTTTATGCAAAAAGTCAAGTTTTGTGTAAGAGAGGTATGGGTCAATAGTAGGACAAGGACAATAGGGGTGTCCTGCGCAGCAAGGAATGAGGAGAGCCATGGGATCAATCTTGAAGCCAATTAGCAAGTGGATTAGGGTTTGTATGATGTTTTGCAACTTTATTCAATTTTGGCCCTTTTGGAAATTCTTCAAATTTAAGGCATGAAATGGAATGATTCAAAACACCATTCTGAACCTTAGAGGTCCACTTGACATTTTGTGAAGAGTTTGTGCACATTTGAAGTCTTTAGAATGCTTGATCATACCATTTTGCAAAATGCCTCTTTGGTGGAAGACTTGAAATTATGTGATTTTTCCCAACTTTGACAAGCCATAACTTTTGATCCAAAATGAATTAGATTGAGTTCTTGTGCTTTTTGAAAAGGGAATGATCCATTCTACAACTTTCATGACCAAAGTTTTCTCATTTGAAGCATTTTTGAATCAAAAAGCAAGGGTTGAAAAAGTTTCCCAAAATGGCAAGTTTCCATTACAAGTCATTTTCCCAAAAAGGAAACTTTGCAAATGGCTTGAAATTCTTCAATTTTGTAAACTTCTAACATATTCTATGATCAAATAAAGATCATACACATTCAAAATGATGAAGGACATCCTTTGGTTGGGTCATTGGGGGCCTCAGATGCCCTGATTTTGCACTGACTTGCTCAAGAAGTCAACTCTTGATCAGATGCCTTCCCCATTAAATTTCTTCATGAAAATTGATATGCATGATCCCTATACCATATAGAGACCAATAGAAACAAGAATGACCAAAAAATTTGGAGTTATGGCCTCTGAAACCAAAACCCTAATTCTAGGTCATCTGTGAAGTTAAACCTGGCTCTGCTTCTATGCCTTTCTCAGTTCTTGTGATTCTTTGACTTTCTTGACTTTGTGAGGATGTAATATGATGCTTGAACATACATGGACCCCTTTTAAGTGATTGAAGACCTTTGGAGTGGCTCAAAAAGCTCTTGGATTGCTCAGATCACAAACCCTAGATGCAAATGACTTTGAACCAATGCAGTGAATCAAAAATGTAATATGAGATGCTATGATTGAACTTATGCATATGAAAAGATCACAAGCCATGGTGTGAATGGGTGAGGGAAATTTTGGGGTGTTTACATATACCAACATTTTGTCAGCAATGTATATAAAGACTCATGGTCCCAGCAGAAAGCCAAAGTGTCCCCTTTGCACTCTCAAATACAGATACATGCTCCTTTTGGCACTCGTCCGTGTCATCATTCCCCAGTGAAGTCGCCCGAACATTCTCTACGGACAGATTACATCTATACACTCCTTTGACACCCGTCCGTATCACCCTTCCCTAGCATGGTTACCTAAACACTTATTGTAAATCAAACCCCTGTTTATGACACACTTATGCTGACACCCGTCCGTGTCATCTTGTCCC
The DNA here is from genome assembly GCA_963966055.1 of Lathyrus aphaca. Taxonomy (NCBI): domain Eukaryota; kingdom Viridiplantae; phylum Streptophyta; class Magnoliopsida; order Fabales; family Fabaceae; genus Lathyrus; species Lathyrus aphaca. The sequence goes on from OZ014525.1 coordinate 475,092,126, forward strand.
CACAGATCTTTAGAATATCTCTTACATTTATAAGTTCATAACTTATACACTTCCTCTTATGATACTCGGTTGTATCATACTCTCCCCAGCATATTGAACACTCGTTTGTGTCTCACTCATGTTTACTTTTTACTCATACAGATACTCGTCCGTATCTTATATACACCACTTATCTTTCTCAGATTCAACACTCGTCCGTGTTCTTTGTTAATCAGTTGATACTCGTCCGTATCATCATCTCGGAACATACGTCAGCGTTTGTTTCTACCGATACTCGTCCGTATCATAGTCTTAAGGATGTTCGTCCGCATCTTTAATCTACACACAGTGTCAAACACTTATACTTTTCCTTTCTTGAATGTATACACTCGTCTGTATCTACCATTCCCCAGAAGAGTCCCCAGCAAATCCCTAGTAAAAAACAAAATTTCTTTTCTATCTGACATTCGTCCTATGTCATGATTCTTTCGGCAGCCGTACCCTGCCAGGTGATCGTCCTTCACCTTTTAGATGATCGTCCCTCATCTTTTTTTTCCCCAGCGGAGTCTCCATTATTGGAATCCTTTCATATCTGACATTCGTCCTATGTCGTGATATGTTAGCAGTCATCCCCTGCTAGGTGATCGCCCTTCACTTTTCTGATAATCGTCCTTCATCATTTTATCTGATGGTCGTCCCCATCGTTGATCTTGTTATCTGACATTCGTCCTATGTCATGATAAACCCCGGGAGCAGCCGTACCCTGCTAGGTGATCGCCCTTCACCTCTTGATGATCGTCCTTCATCATGCTTATCCGATGGCCGTCCCTATCGTCGACTCTTTCTACCCTACATTCGTCCTATGTCGTGGTGCTTTCAGCAACCGTACCTTGCCAGGTGATCGTCCTTCACCTTGGATGACCGTCCCTCATCCTTATCCCCAACAGAGCAGCCGTCCCCTACTAGGTGATCTTCCTTCACCGATGATGATCGTACCTCATCATTTTTTTCATTTATGTTTTAACCTGATGGCCATCCCCATCATTAACTTTACCTTTGATCCCCAGAGAATCTTTGTTTGATGGTCGTCCCCATCATGATCTCTTTATTTCTCCAACAGTCGTCCTTTGCTCGACGGTCGTCCTCCGTCGCTCACACTATATAATCATATTTTACTTCCTTTTATAATCTATATCCCTTTTCTTCTTCACAACCAGTGAGTACAAATTTTAGACTGTCTTTGGTATTCAACCACAAGTTATCTTGTTTGCCTGTTAAGCCGTCGCTTACATCCTGCACATCTAACTCATGTTTGAATAGGGGCAGCTGTAAACACCCCAAATTTGCCCTCACTAAGTTCACACCATGGCTTTTGATCTTTTCATTTGCATAAGTTCAATCATATCATATCATGTTGCATTTTTGCTTCACTGCATTGGTTCAAAGTCATCTGCATCTAGGGTTTGTGATCTAAGCAATCCCTGTGCCATCTGAGCCACTCCAAAGGTCATCAATCATCTCAAGAGGGTCCATGTATGTTCAAGCATCATATTATATCCTCCCAAGATCAAGAAAGTCATAAAATCACAAGAACTTCGAAAGGCATGGAAGCAGAGCCAGGCTTAACTGCACAGATGACCTAAAATTAGGGTTTTGGTTTCATAGGCCATAACTCCAAATTTTTTTGGTCATTCTTGTTTCTATTGGTCTCAATATGTTATAAGGATCATACATACCAAGTTTTATGGAAAAATTCATTGTGGAAGTCATCTGATCACTGGATAACTTCTTGAGCAAGTCAGAGCAAAATCAGGGCACCTGAGGCCCCCCAACATGGAACCAAAGTGGATTTTTCATCAAAATGAGGTTATATGTTTTTTATTTGATCATTGAAGTGCTTGGAAGTTCACAAATTTGAAGAAAAGTGGGCTAAACCAAAAGTTGCCAAATATGGAAATGACTTGTAATGTAAACTTTCCATTTTGGGAAAGTTTTTCAACCTCCTCTTTCTCAACCAAAAATGCTTCAAATGAAAAATTATTGGTCATGAAAGTTGTAGACTGGATCATTCCCTTTTCAAAAAGTACAATAACAAGATCTAATTCATTTTGGAACTCAAGTTATGGCTTTCCAAAGTTGGGAAAAATCATATAAAATTCACTTTTGCACCAAAGAGGCATTTTGCAAAATGGCATAATAAGGCATTCTAAAGGCTTCAAATATGCACAAATGCTTCACAACATCCTCATGTGACCTCTAAGGATCATATTGGTGCTTTGAAACATTGCATTCCATGCCTTTAACTTCAAGTAATTGCAAAATGGATCAAATCTCTTCAGCCACTTGTGCAAGCTACAAAATATGACTTCCATGGACCTCCTTGAAGCAAGCTGACTCGAGCCATACCCTTGTACCATGCCTGAACCAGCCCATTCCTTCACTTACACAAATGTTGACTTTTTTCATATTGAACCATACCAATCAGCATAGGCCACCAATAACTCTCTGAGCTATCAAGGATTGATATGTGTACCAAAGGCAAGCCATTTCACATAAGCTTGGAACCTGAATCCTCCCACAACTCAGCAACCACAAAAACTCCCTCTTATGCATTTCTCTTCGAAACGCATCACACAAGCCACAAACATCAAAACAAACTTCATAGAACAACTCACCATGAACCACTGATCATTTCCCACCCTTCATCTTGCCCTAAAAACAGCCATATCAAAAACACGATTTTGGCCCCCCTTGAACTGAATTTCAGCAAACTTCCAAAGGAGTCCACAAAAGCTTCAGCCAAGCATCCCAGAAGCAAGATGGAGTCAAAAGAAGGAGAAAAGCACCAAGGAAAGGTCCAGACAGTGCCATTTTCGAAAGCTCCATTTCAGGTAACATCAAGAACAAAATTTCCAGAAATGATTTTTTAAGTTCTTAGATTGTTCTCCATGCTTCACTGATCACACTGCACCTTTTGGTTTTGAAAATGATTAAGTTTTAAGCATGTATGAAGCTTCTGAAATTTCTGAATAATTTTCCGATTTGCTTCGAATCTCATTGTTCATGTGAAATAAATGATGTTTGATGGCTGAATTTTGTTTAGAATGGAGTAGGGATCATTTCTGGAGAGTTTAGTGGTTTGATTTTACGAATTGAGTGAGTTAGCTAGAGCGGATGGCCGGAGAAGATGACCGGAACATTGTTCCGGTCACCAGAAAGTAGTTAGGCATAATCATGTAATTAGGCTAAGTTTGAATTGTGGCCCTTAGATCCAAATTACCCGCACGCGTGAATGGTCTGGATTGCTTGATTAAAGCCCTAATCTGATTTAATCATTTAATTAATTAGGTTTAGTAAGTTTAAATGTGGGTCTTAGGATGACACGCCAAGTCAACTCCCCCCAGCCCAGAGTGAATCTCAGCCCTTCTTTCAGCTTACTTTCTTTTTATTTAATTTTTATTGCATTTTCTTCATTTAATTTTGTACGAATTTTAAAAAATAGTAAAACACATCAAAAAATTCTGAAAATTTTTATTAAATCTTTCATTAATTTTCAAAACCCAAAAATATTTTTATTTTTATTTTTTGCATTAAAAAATATTTTTAAATCATTTAAATGATTATTTTTAATTAGTTAATGGAAATTAACTAATTAAAAATACATTTAGGTATTTAAATATCCCAAAAAAATTCAGAGAACATTTCCAAACATTGAAAAACATTTACAAACCCACAACACAAATTTCGTTTTGGTTCTGATCATACTTTGGCAATTTTCATTTGAATTAGGGTTCTTTAATTTGAATATTTTTAACCCTAACTTCAAAAATTCATAACTTTTGATCCAAGTTGAGTTTATGAATGGTTATTTTTGCATTGTGTTATGCATACTTTCAAGCATCCAAAAACAGTTTTGTTTCATTTTTATAGTGCATTTTCAATTTGTTTGGCATTTTCCCTTTAGGATCACCCTTAAAACCTTAGAAACTTAGCAAAATCATAAGTCCTTTAGGGTTTAGCTTCTGACCTCCCCCTTTGGGCAGTGAACTTGTATAGGTTTAGGGTCCCTTTTATTCCATTTTCAATTTTTTATCTTACCATTTGCTTCTGATTTTGAATTTTGCATCTCATGTTGTGCATAAACCCTAATTTGCATCTTCATTTGCATCCACCTTGCATAAGCTTGCATACATGAACTTGCCATGACATTTTGTGCATCCACATGGCATATAAGACATCTTAGGACATATTGAAATCATGTTTGATCATTGCATCATTAATTTGTCATGTTTTTATTCTCATTTAATGTCATCATGGTGATTAAGTGTGAGGTGCTTACTTCATACTTAAGGTATTCTCATTACCCCTAATCAGAGGGAGGATGTGATGAGTTTACTAACCCTTGGTTTAGGCTTAAGCTCATTTTCTTATGACAAATTCCAAAAGCAATAAAAGATTTAAAATATCAAAAACAAACAATAATCGTCTCCTCCGAGATTCTTTTTCTCATCATCTTCACTCACAAACGAGAACTTGCTTCTCTCGTCTAATGCAAGACAGTTTGCACCTGAGCCAGACAGGTCATACACTTGAGCATATACAAGTAAGCAGTTCACAAGTCCATTTACCTTTCAGTCTCTTTGAGTCGAACTACGGTGTTCTGACTTCCTCATTGCACGAGAGGATACGTAGGCATAACTTAACAGTTATCGAACAAAAGTCTCTGTCTCTTCCCCCCTCTTCTAGCATTATTCTTTAAGCCTCATAGTTTTGAGATTTGCATTCTTTCCTTACACTGACACTCTTTTATTTCACTTCACATTTCTTTTGCACTGACACTTGCATTCTTTTCCAGCCTTGATGCATAGAATAACACTGACACTACCCATTTAAGCACATACTTTCAAGCGTGGATCCCGTCGAGTACGACGGACAATCTGGGTGCTAATACCTTCCTAGGTTGTAACCAACCCCCTTTCTCAGTTTCTCTGGTTCGCAACCGTCTTATCCATCTCTTCTTAGGTTTATGCAGCATTACCTTTCCTTCGGGATAAAAATGCCTAGCTGGCAACTCTTTTCAGTTCACCCTTGTGTTATTATCCCCTCTCGCCAACCGTTCGCGTCTGTACCCTATTTGACCTAGGTTTCATTTAGTGGGAGCGACAATGATCCTGCTAGTGAGGAGAAGTATAAGATGTTGGTAGACAGAATGAACGGTATGGAACTACAAAAATCTTCTGGGCTTGATTTTGAGGATTTGAATTTAGTTTCTGGAGTGGTTATACCTATTGGCTTCAAGGTTCCTGCTGTTATGGTGTATGATGGTGTTTCATGTCCTAAATTGCACTTGAGGTCCTATGTCCGGAGGATTCAACCACATACTGCTGAAAAGAAACTGTGAATTCATTTCTTCCAAGAGAGTTTATTTGGAGCTCAATTGGAGTGGTATTATCAACTTGAAAGTGTTAATATTTGTGATTGGAATGATCTTGCTGAGGCCTTCTATAGGAAATACCAATATAATGTTGATTTAGAACCAACTCGCATGCAGCTCCAAAGCATGTCTATGGGTGCTAAGGAGAGTTTCAAAGAGTATGCCCAGAAATGGAGAGACCTGGCTGGCAGAGTTCAACCTCCTCTGACTGACAGGGAGTTGGTGGATATGTTTATGAGTACGCTGAATGTTCCTTTTTATAGTCACCTCATTGGAAGCTCATCATCTGGTTTCACTGAGCTGATAATGACTGGAGAACATGTGGAAAGTGGGATAAGAAGTGGTAAGATACAGGTGAGTGCCTCTTCATCAAACACTTCTAAAAAGCCCTATAGTGGAAAGAAGGAGTCTAATGCTGTGTATGGTCAACATAGTCGTAACAACAGTCACCAATATGTGGGAGAAGTGCACATCTCCAATCCTGCCCTTACAGCACCAGAGCAACAACAAAACAATCAACAAAAGCCTAGAAGACAGTTCACCAAGATCAACATGTAACTGGCCCAAGCCTTGCAACACATGTTGAAAGGGGAGCTAATTACTTTAAGGGATCCTCCTCAAAACCCTAATACATCCTCTCCTCGGTACAATCCTAATGCAAGATGTGCATATCATTCTAATAGTCCGGGACATGACACCAACAACTGCTGGGTGTTAAAAAACAAGATTCAAGACATGATCAAAGCTGGGGAAATTGAATTTGACCCTCCTGGGACCCCAAATGTGATCACTGCTCCTATGTGTCATACCCCAAATTTGTCCTACCTGCACCATTTTATTTCTCTATCTCACCATTATTCAAAAATCCAAAAGATATGTATTACTTTATTCTTCTGTCTGTTATTCGAAAAAATAAAAAAGGGTCACCTATTGTTTTATCCGTATCTTTTCCAAAATTTCAGAATATGTGTATCTTTGTGTGTTCAATTTCATCTTTTAGGCCCATTATTCAAAATTCTCAACAAAAAATCACTATTCCATTTTTAGTTTATTATGTCATTAAACCATTTTCTTTTCTTTTTTTTTAAAAAAAACATTTTCTTAATGATCGCATTTTCTTTTAAAACTACAAAAATTTCCATCTCAAATTCATTATTATTGTTATTATTATCATTATTTTTATTAAATCACATTTTTTATTATTATTATTATTAGTTTTTTTCGTTAATCAATTTCATCCGAAAATTACAAAAAAAACTCATTTACAAATTTATCTTTTAGGTTCTTTTTCATTACTACTATAACCATTATAATCATTACCATTAATTTCTTATTTTATTATTATTATATGAATCATTTATAGATATTATTATCATTATTATTTTTCTTTTAGAATTATTATTATTATTATATCCTTTTTTTTACTTTTATTATTATTTCTATTCTGTTTTATTTAGTTATGATTATTATCATTTTATCCTTATTATTTATTGATACTATTATTTCTTTTCATACCATCACTATTAAAAAATCAAGATCTCACAAAATCAACCAGTGTGTGTCCAATTCCACCCCCACAAAAAATCTGTAGTACACTCCTCTCCCTCCCACAATATCCGCACAATTCCAGCACACATAACAAACTTCCAGTACCACTTTTCACAGCTCCTCAAAATGCACAGCTGTACAAAAATTCACCAGCATATTCCTCCTCAATCTCTTCAGCCCCAAAAATCTCCATTTCACCCTCACATTCTTCTATAAAATCAACAACAAATTCACTGCAAAAAAAGCTTGGATAAACCAAAATTGCTGCAAAAATAAAAATACAAACCAAGCTTCACACCACAAAATTCTTTCAATACTCAAACAAAGTTTTCCATTATCTGTGAGTATTTTTTTCGCTCAATAATCATCGTCTAACACCCTTCATACATAACCTTTCATCTTTCTTCAAAAACCTCTCTCACTATACCAACCAAATGCCCAGAATACAAAAAAAAATATACAGAAAAAAGAAGAAACCGACAAATGCTTTTCTTAATCCTTCACCTTCACTAACCACCACCATATACACTTTCACAAAACTGATCTCAACAAATCACCCAGCCATACATCGAACACAAGAAGCACAGACCCACTAATAACGGTTTCGAAATCCATAATCAAAATCTGAACTAAAACGCCAACTCACCTCTAACCACTTCACTTCCGCCGTCGGAAACACTGCCAAACTCGTCGGAACCCCATCACCACCATCCGCCATCACCAAACCCGAAATAGCCATTGAGAGAGACCCGTGTACAAACCTTCAAAACAGAAACACAGTGAAATCATCGTCACACCCATTCCGTCGACGCAGCCATCCTTTCGCTGCGTTAACCCACCGCGAAGCCGTACAACCCAGCGAGACTCAACCGAAACAAGATCCTGCAGCTGGAAACTGAGTGATGATGAATCTGTGGCGGAGATGAAGGCACGTCGCGGATCATATTGAAAGAAATCACGCGAGAAAGACGGAAAGCTTCTGAACCGCCGTAAGACTGAAGATTGAGACGATTGAGACCGGCGAGGGTGAGTTTTGTTTTTCTTTTTTGAAGCACGTTTGGAGATTTGCTGAGATATAAAACAAGTTGTTTTGACCCTGTTCAATTTGATTTGTTCTATGGCTTTTTGAACTTTTATGTCTATTTATTTTTTATTATTGCTGATTGATTGAACCGTAAAACTCATTTTTTTTTCTTTTACTGATGGAGGTTATGTGTTTGTGCTTTAAGGAGGGTCTTTAGCCTTTTAATTTTTATTTTGACTTTTATTTCTATTTTATTTTTAGAAAAATTTATGTGGTTGTTATTAGCTCTTTTTTTTTTTAGAAAAATTTATGTGGTTGTTATTAGCTCATTTTTTTTAGAAAAAATTTATGTGGCTGTTATTAGCTCACTTTTTTTTTAATCCTATATGCAAATCCACGGTACACCTCTCATCCTTCATAATGTTAGTTTTATTTTCTTTTTATTTCTTAATAATTTTATTTTATTGTTGTTGTTTGAAGCCAATTTGATCTCACATCACACACATCACAAATAGACCAAGCACCCATTTTATTATGCTTTACCGTTATTTTTTTTTAATTTGGGGTCAACCATTTAATTTTTACACTTATAATCCATACGTCTAATTCTCTCTCTCAATTTTTTTTTATTTTTTTTTATTATTATTTTATTTATTTATTCACTTATTTATGGAATATATTATATAATGTTAATGGACTTATTTTGTTGGTTGTTGCTAGAATCTTGCTAATCATTTTTACTGATTCTTGGTTTATACCCTTTCTCCTTTTTATTTCCATTACTTATTTAATTATTATTTTTTATTATTAGAATTTTTTTTGATTTTTGGTTAGTTTTATTATTTTTGGGCCAATGATATATTAAACGGCCAATTTTTCGCCCGATTTTAATCGATGATATTTGGTCAATATGAGGCCCTCATTGTAATTAATTTTTATTATTTTATTATTTCGACAAACAAAGATGTAAATTAATTTATTTTATTATTCATGATATTATTTGATTTATTTATTATTTACATTTATTTTTTTATTTTTTTTTATTCTAGCAAATTCAATTCAATTTATTCAATTTATTTATTTTCGCATAAAAAAAAATTATTACGTTTCGACTCCTTATAGAATGATTCCGATTTTGAATCGATTCTAAGGCAGTTCACGAACAAAATTTTGTCGCGTCCCAAAAAGGTCCAACGCCTTCGAATAGTTGTGTCTCGATTAAAAGGTCCAAAACCTTCGAATAGTTGTGTCCCGATCAAAAAGGCCGAATGCCTTCGAACCGTTTAAAAACACTGCACACACGCTTCCTCTTGGGCTAACTACAACGAGACCTCTTTATTTCTCGCAATCCCCTGTATTTATTTTGTATCCCTCTCCCATTACTTTGTACACCTTTTTATTTTCCTAATTTTATTTAATTCTGAATCCTTGGTCCAACGCCAAGCGATTGCACTTGCACACTCGCACTTTATTATTCAGTTATTCGTTTATTAGGATCCACCTTACTTTGCGAGCCGAGCGCTTCGTGCCTCGCTAACAAACTACAAAATAAACCTCCACTTGCATTTACCCTTTAACCTCAAAAAACCAAAACGTTTCGATTAGATCCAAACCCTTGATCCAACGTCAAGTGGTCTTAGGAAATAAAACACTTTAATAATACGAGAAGATTTGTACGCCATGAGCCTTAAGCGGTAGAAAGGAGGATAACGAGCTCTCGTTACTCGCTCCGATTATTTCGACGCAGGACGCTCGTCCTGTTGGGCGAGATAAACTATCCATAGTCTTTAGTGCATTTCAACTCCTAAACCCTTTCATCAACGAAAGGTAATAAAATCAAACAACCATTACCCTTAGTAGGCCGAACTACGAGGCTCTGACTTTCCCATTGCACACGGGAGTACGTAGGCACGAGGATCTCAATCCTTGCCGAGCACCTAGGTTCAATGTAACTTATAATTCAACTCATTTCCCTCTAGCAAGCAATTCGTTTAAGCATATACCTTCTCCCTGCATAACCGACTCCCGAACCCAGGCAATGGTTCCGTTGACCTTTGTCCTCATCCTTTTCCTCCCGGGTTGTATCTATATCTCCCCTTTCCCTCTTCGGGAATAAATAGAATTAGGTGGCGACTCTTCAGTCCGTCCGGTGCGCGGCTCTGTCCTTTTCGGATCGCGTGAGGTCGTTTTTTTCGGGGTACGACAACTGGCGACTCTGCTGGGGAATGGTTCACCCCTATGCGAGTCAAGCCTAGTCTAGGTTCCTGCGTTTGTTTGGATTTTTGCTTCTATGCCTTTCTTGCTTATTTTTATCGCTTTCTTTATCTCATTATATTTTATATATCTTGTGGCTCCTTAGTACTATAATTTGGATCGATACTTTGCAAAATAAACTTGAGGGAAAAGCTCTATACCCGGGCTTACGAGTACGAACATAAGTTAGCGAGGTTGTGTAGTATGGGCTCCCGAGAGAACCACTCTCGTGGGTTGTCGATACGAAAACCTCACTTGGAGTAGATTCTGATGAGAATACTGACAACCGTCAAGTCCTTGGCGTGTGTGCTCAGTTGCTTTCATTAGGGTCATTAACTCTGAGGAACTTTAGAACCTTTAGGTTAAAACATCGGTTGATGGTTGCGTAGTATTGGGCACCAAGGTTCGCCTTCGCGTGGCTCGATACGAAAACCTCACTTGGAATAGACTTACTCAATGGAGTTGATTGACTGTCAAGAATGTATGAAATTGACACGTGCATCAAACAGTTGAGAAAGTTCCATAACTCCAAGACTTTGTTTTAAACCTTGTGTCGATGATCACATAGTATGGACTCCCGAGAAAATTTTCTCTCGTGGGTTGTCGATACGAAGATCTCACCCAAAATAGATTCATATGGCGGAGTCAATCAACCGTCATGCTTATGGCGTGTGTGATGAACAACCATATGAATTGGTAACTTTGCGGTCCCTAAACTTTAGAGTCTACCCAGTGAGTTCCTGATCAGAGTATCCTCCATCTATACCTTGGACTCGTGAGACCTTGATCTTGCGATCCTGGATTCTAACATTGCATATCATTTCATTAGCATTATTTATTCATATTGCATATCATTACAAATTCAGAGAACTCATTTCATTGCTCCTCCATCTTCAGTAAATCAAGCTGGTTTCCCGACGCCCGTATCGAGCTAGACGACCGTATCTAACTAGAGCCAACACTAGAAGACTGATGGACGTGATTCAAGAAGAACAAGCTGCTATGAGGGAAGAGATTGACTCGGTCAAGAGCAAGATTGACCAGATTTATGAGACTCTGCAAGCTTTGGCAAGAATGGAAGAACGTCGCGAAGCTGCTGCCGCAATGAACAATGCTCAAGTGCAAGGATCTACCTCACGAGTAATGCCTTCAGTTCCAGTTCCAAATCCTTTGGTCTATGGTTTGCCTCCAGGCTTCTCTCCTGCTGTTGAAGAGGTCACTTCTTAACCAATACCTGCTTCTGGTGTCACTGTTGGCGCCATTCCTCAAGCTCAACCTATTCCAACTCAAGTCCAGTTTCCTCAAACCGAAGAGAACCATCAAGTCGAGTATGAGATGCATACTGCTGTTCCAATCACCAATCCTCACGCTGTTCAAGAGTCTGAAGCTATGAAGATGTGCCGCAAGTTAGCTGAAAAACTCCGAATTATGGAAGGACACAACTCAACTTCTCTGAGTGCCTCAGACATGTGCTTAGTTCCAGATGTTGTGATCCCTGCTAAGTTCAAACTGCCAGAATTCGAAAAATACAAAGGCCTCAGCTGTCCTGAACTCCATTTGAGGATGTACTGCAGAAAAATGGCCTCTCATGCCAAAGATGATAAGCTTATGATCCATTGCTTCAAAGACAGACTGTCTAGAGCGTCTCTAGAATGGTACATGCAGCTCGAACGCAATAATGTTCGTACTTGGCTTGAACTATCTGATGCATTCAAAAAGCAGTACAAGTACAACACTGACCTTGCTCCTAACCGTACTCAACTTCAGAGTATGTCTCAATAGGAGAGCGAATCCTTTAAAGAGTACGCCCAACGCTGGAGAGAGCTAGCCGCCAGAGTGCATCCTCCTTTGGTTGACCGTGAACTAATCGATATCTTCATGGGTACCTTACAAGGGCAATACTACGAAAAGCTTATCAACAACGTATCTTCTGGATTTTCGGACATGGTGATGGTCGGAGAAAGAATTGAGGAAGGTCTGAAAAGTGGAAAGATCCCAGGAGGTTCTAGTAACCAAACCAATGCCAAGAAACCTTTCAACGGGTACAAGAAGGGCGACACAAATGCCATTTCTGCTGCAAGTGGGAATTTTCAACAGAGTGCACCTACTCCAATTCCCTACTATCAGTACCCCTATGTTGCTGCTGCACAATATGCTCCTATGCCATATCAACCAGTTCCTCCAATGCCTTATCAGCAGGCCTTTCAAGCTCTATTTCCGCCTCAGATGGCTCATCAACCACGTCCACCTCCAATGGTTGCAGCCGCGCAATATGCGCCCAATCCGTACCAACAACCAGCTTATCCACAACGGCCTGGTCAATAGCAACAATGCGCTCCTCAACAGCGTCCACCATATCAACAAAGAGGATATGATCGGCACATTGATCCCCTGCCTATGTCATACACCGAAATTTTTAAACAGCTGATGGCAAAAGGACCTCTTACTTTGAGAGATATGCCACCTCAGACAGGTAATGCCCGAAACTATGATGCCAATGCTCACTGTGAGTATCACAAAGGCGCTCCAGGTCACACCATCGAGAATTGCCATGCCTTCAAACACTTGATTCAGGATATGATCAACTCTAAGGACCTCACTCTCACTCCGAGAAATGAAAATGTCCAGAACGATCCAATGCCGCCGCACGGTGCCAACAAGTAAAGACATTTGAAGGGGTTGTTGAAGACCAAGCTGAGTAGTCTCCAACTTTGAAGCATTCAATCAAGAGAAGTTCAATTCCTCAAATCAAGGCAGCCATCGCCATTTATTATTTCCGCATTCCTGTTGTTTTGTAATGTTTGTTTAAGTACTATTTGCTCTGAACATTGTTATCTGTACTTGGTTATGTTAATGTTATGTTTATGCATGTTTTGAATCAATCCATTCACATTCACTCATTATTTATCATTTATCGCAAAAATCACAAAAAATATTTCCCTCACTTTACTTTAGCAAATATTTGAGGGAGGATGATGAAAACGAAATACCCATAACTGTTGCGGTATGCTTTCAGATAAAACCTCGTCAATGATGTACGGGCATTTCTTTCAAATCCCCAAACACTGGAGATATAAGGAGTTAATCCATAGTTAACCACTTCGAGCCTAGAAGTAGTAGTTTCTTTCGGATACAACCCTTACATTTAACCCGGGGCAAGGTAGTTGTTCAGTTAACCTGACTAACCTTCAAATCGCAAGATGAGACATCTCGTCAGAGGACCATCAGCAAATGACTTGGCAGTCACAATATTCAAACAAAAACAAAAAAAGAGAAAAGAAAAGCCACTAAGTTAAGCACCCGAAGGGAGACTTAGTAAAAAAAAACAAATCAAAAAGAGGAGCTCAAATCCTCAGCAAAAGCAAAACAAATATCAGTGACCGCCAAATAAAAAAAATCAAAGGGTCACCAGCAAAAAAAATGATTGCCACTTTCAGGCGAACCTCAAAGCTTCATCTTCACTCTTGCAAAGTCAAAAACAAATACATATGCAAAGTTAACTGAACATAGGACAGAAGAACATCACGAAGAAGGGGTGGGTACAAATCAAACTTTGAGCCTTATATCCTTTGTTTCTCAAACCATAAACCAGACCACGTTACAACCCTCAAAAGTCCTAATTGAGGCACGGTTTATTCTGAAAGCATGCTACCAACAAGGTTGCGTAAATTGACTCCCATATATTTGCTAATCTTCAAACTCGATTGCACATTATTCTTGTTGCATATTTCACGCACTTTCTAAATCAGCACCATGTTTGGACCAACGGTTCATCCGTCACACTATCACAATCATTCAAATAAATCGATTTTTTCAAAACTTACATGAACTTCACATTAACATTACCATTTGTATATGAACAATTTAACTGCAATTCAGTGTTTGACATCAGTGCAATCCCAACAAGGGGCAATCAAAAAGAAAATTTGAACTTCATCAGTGCCAACATGAATCAAAATCATCTTCAACAGCCCAATCAGGGGCAATTCATTTCAAAATCAGTCCAATTAGGGACAAAGCATCTTCAACGGCCCAATCATGGGCAAATCATCTTTCAACATCCCAATCAGGGGCAAATTATTTTCCAACAGCTCAGTCAGGGGCAGGCGCTTACCAAATCCAGACTCTGGGGCAGATCATGCCATGGTCGTTGTCAAAGCTTCCCCATCAATTTTATTTCTGATACCCTACAAACAGGGGCAAGAAAACAAGGAGCAAATCTTCTTATTTTCTTCTCCCCAGCTAAACAAGCAGACCTTGCCAGACGTTTGCAATCATTCAAAGCAAAAATCAGTCTTCAGGTGCCAATTAAATCGCTCCGCTCATCAGCAAGTAACCAAACTTGGAGCATACAGATCCATCTTCTGACCATACATCGTCAAAGATCGAGTGTCGGGGAATCGAGCCCTCCACCCACCCCAAAGTCCAATCATTATTGGCAACTACCAAACCAAAAGTCCACCAAGCTGGCATCTTTCAATCGCTCATATGCATCATTATGCATCATCAACGTCATACGCATCATTTACATCAATCATTTGTAACATGTGCATCATATGCATACCTAAATAAATCAGACTTTTTTATTTTCCTCAGCAGTTTTAACTTACATCTCAGTGCATAAACATTTGCATCGTATCTCCATCGTTATGGAATACCATTTCAAGACAATCAAGCATACGTGCATAATTCAGGATCCAGGATCAACACAAGTTTCCGGTCCTTTCCCCAGCGGAAGATCATATCAATCAAAGATTCCAGGCATCCTCTTGGCGGATTCAATAGCCATGTTTAAATTTCAGTCAAGTTGCCTTATCATCCTCTGTTGATAAGTGAGTTTATTTTTTCTGTCTATTGCCTTATCATCCTCTGTTGATAAGTGAGTTTATTTTTTCTGTCTATTTCCTTATCATCCTCTGTTGATAAGTGAGTTTATTTTTTCTGTCTGCTGCCTTATCATCCTCTGTTGATAAGTGAGTTTATTTTTTCTGTCTAGTTGCCTTATCATCCTCTGTTGATAAGTGAGTTTAGTTTTTCTGTCTATTTGCCTTATCATCCTCTGTTGATAAGTGAGTTTATTTTTTCTGTCTATTTGCCTTATCATCCTCTAGTGATAAGAGATTTTATTTTCAGTCTGTTGCCTTATCATCCTCTGTTGATAAGTGAGTTTATTTTTTCTGTATATTGCCTTATCATCCTCTGTTGATAATTGAGTTTATTTTTTCTGTCTGTTGCCTTATCATCCTCTGTTGATAAGTGAGTTTATTTTTTCTGTCTAGTTGCCTTATCATCCTCTGTTGATAAGTGAGTTTATTTTTCTGTCTATTTGCCTTATCATCCTCTGTTGATAAGTGAGTTTTTATTTTCTGTTATTTGCCTTATCATCTTCTGGTGATAAGTGATTTTATTTTCAGTCTGTTGCCTTATCATCCTCTGGTGATAAGTGATTTTATTTTTCAGTTATTTGCCTTATCATCCTCTGTTGATAAGTGATTTTATTTTCAGTCTATTGCCTTATCATCCTCTGGTGATAAGTGATTTTATTTTCAGTTATTTGCCTTATCATCCTCTGTTGATAAGTGATTTTATTTTCAGTTATTTGCCTTATCATCCTCTGGTGATAAGTGATTTATTTTGTCAATTTGTTTCTTGCTGTGTCACCCATCATTTCCAATTTTAATCATCTGCTTGTTTCACAATTTCTTTCTCGGACAAATTTGGAGTCTGTTAATATCTAATTATCTTATACCTTGAAAGATTGAACGTGAGCCAGTTCATCTTACTCAGTCTAAGTCAATTCGATAGGGGCATCTGTCATACCCCAAATTTGTCCTACCTGCACCATTTTATTTCTCTATCTCACCATTATTCAAAAACCCAAAAGATATGTATTACTTTATTCTTCTGTCTGTTATTCGAAAAAATAAAAAAGGGTCACCTATTGTTTTATCCGTATCTTTTCCAAAATTTCAGAATATGTGTATCTTTGTGTGTTCTATTTCATCTTTTAGGCCCATTATTCAAAATTCTCAACAAAAAATCATTATTCCATTTTTAGTTTATTATGTCATTAAACCATTTTCTTTTCTTTTTTTTTAAAAAAACTTTTTCTTAATGATCGCATTTTCTTTTAAAATTCATTATTATTGTTATTATTATCATTATTTTTATTAAATCACATTTATTATTATTATTATTAGTTTTTTTCGTTAATCAATTTCATCCGAAAATTACAAAAAAAACTCATTTACAAATTTATCTTTTAGGTTCTTTTTCATTACTACTATAACCATTATAATCATTACCATTAATTTCTTATTTTATTATTATTATATGAATCATTTATAGATATTATTATCATTATTATTTTTCTTTTAGAATTATTATTATTATTATATTCTTTTTTACTTTTATTATTATTTCTATTATGTTTTAGTTAGTTATGATTATTATCATTTTATCCTTATTATTTATTGATACTATTATTTCTTTTCATACCATCACTATTATTATTAGTCTTAGTTTTTTATCATTATAAAAAATCAAGATCTCACAAAATCAACCAGTGTGTGTCCAATTCCACCCCCACAAAAAATCTGTAGTACACTCCACTCCCTCCCACAATATCCGCACAATTCCAACACACATAACAAACTTCCAGTACCACTTTTCACAGCTCCTCAAAATGCACAGCCTGTACAAAAATTCACCAGCATATTCCTCCTCAATCTCTTCAGCCCCAAAAATCTCCATTTCACCCTCACATTCTTCTATAAAATCAACAACAAATTCACTGCAAAAAAAGCTTGGATAAACCAAAATTGCTGCAAAAATCAAAATACAAACCAAGCTTCACACCACAAAATTCTTTCAATACTCAAAGAAAATTTTCCATTATCTGTGAGTATTTGTTTCGCTCAATAATCATCGCCTAACACCCTTCATACATAACCTTTCATCTTTCTTCAAAAACCTCTCTCACTATACCAACCAAATGCCCAGAATACAAAAATAATATACAGAAAAAAGAAGAAACCGACAAATGATTTTCTTAATCCTTCACCTTCACTAACCACCACCATATACACTTTCACAAAACTGATCTCAACAAATCACCCAGCCATACATCGAACACAAGAAGCGCAGACCCACTAAGAACGCGGTTCGAAATCCATAATCAAAATCTGAACTAAAACGCAAACTCACCTCTAACCACTTCACTTCCGTCGTCGGAAACACTGCCAAACTCGTCGGAACCCCATCACCACCATCCGCCATCACCAAACCCGAAATAGCCATTGAGAGAAACCCGTGTACAAACCTTCAAAACAGAAACACAGTGAAATCATCGTCACACCCATTCCGGCGACACATCCATCCTTTCGCCGCGTTAACCCACCGCGAAGCCGTACAACCCAGCGAGACTCAACCGAAACAAGATCCTGCAGCTGGAAACTGAGTGATGATGAATCCGTGGCGGAGATGAAGGCACGTCGCGGATCATATTGAAAGAAATCACGCGAGAAAGACGGAAAGCTTCTGAACCGCCGTAAGACTGAAGATTGAGACGATTGAGACCGGCGAGGGTGGGTTTTGTTTTTCTTTTTTGAAGCACGTTTGGAGATTTGCTGAGATATAAAACAAGTTGTTTTGACCCTGTTCAATTTGATTTGTTCTATGGCTTTTTGAACTTTTATGTCTATTTATTTATTATTGTTGCTGATTGATTGAACCGTAAAACTCATTTTTTTTTCTTTTACTGATGGAGGTTATGTGTTTGTGCTTTAAGGAGGGTCTTTAGCCTTTTAATTTTTATTTTGACTTTTATTTCTATTTTATTTTTAGAAAAATTTATGTGGTTGTTATTAGCTCATTTTTTTTTTAGAAAAATTTATGTGGTTGTTATTAGCTCATTTTTTTTAGAAAAAATTTATGTGGCTGTTATTAGCTCACTTTTTTTTAATCCTATATGCAAATCCACGGTACACCTCTCATCCTTCATAATGTTAGTTTTATTTTCTTTTTATTTCTTAAGAATTTTATTTTATTGTTGTTGTTTGAAGCCAATTTGATCTCACATCACACACATCACAAATAGACCAAGCACCCATTTTATTATGCTTTACCGTTATTTTTTTTAATTTGGGGTCAACCATTTAATTTTTACACTTATAATCCATACGTCTAATTCTCTCTCTCAATTTGTTTTTATTTTATTTTATTATTATTTTATTTATTTATTCACTTATTTATGGAATATATTATATAATGTTAATGGACTTATTTTGTTGGTGTTGCTAGAATCTTGTTAATCATTTTTACTGATTCTTGGTTTATACCCTTTCTCCTTTTTATTTCCATTACTTATTTAATTATTATTTTTTATTATTAGAATTTTTTTTGATTTTTGGTTAGTTTTATTATTTTTGGGCCAATGATATATTAAACGGCCAATTTTTCGCCCGATTTTAATCGGTGATATTTGGTCAATATGAGGCCCTCATTGTAATTAATTTTTATTATTTTATTATTTCGACAAACAAAGATGTAAATTAATTTATTTTATTATTCATGATATTATTTGATTTATTTATTATTTACATTTATTATTTTATTTTTTTTATTCTAGCAAATTCAATTCAATTTATTCAATTTATTTATTTTCGCATAAAAAAAATTTATTACGTTTCGACTCCTTATAGAATGATTCCGATTTTGAATCGATTCTAAGGCAGTTCACGAACAAAATTTCGTCGCGTCCCAAAAAGGTCCAACGCCTTCGAATAGTTGTGTCTCGATTAAAAGGTCCAACGCCTTCGAATAGTTGTTTCCCGATCAAAAAGGCCGAACGCCTTCGAACCGTTCAAAAACACTGCACACACGCTTCCTCTTGGGCTAACTACAACGAGACCTCTTTATTTCTCGCAATCCCCTGTATTTATTTTGTATCCCTCTCCCATTACTTTGTACGCCTTTTTATTTTCCGAATTTTATTTAATTCTGAATCCTTGGTCCAACGCCAAGCGATTGCACTTGCACACTCGCACTTTATTATTCAGTTATTTGTTTATTAGGATCCACCTTACTTTGCGAGCCGAGCGCTTCGTGCCTCGCTAACAAACTACAAAATAAACCTCCACTTGCATTTACCCTTTAACCTCAAAAAACCAAAACGTTTCGATTAGATCCAAACCCTTGATCCAACGTCAAGTGGTCTTAGGAAATAAAACACTTTAATAATACGAGAAGATCTGTACGCCACGAGCCTTAAGCGGTAGAAAGGAGGATAACGAGCTCTCGTTACTCGCTCCGATTATTTCGACGCAGGACGCTCGTCCTGTTGGGCGAGATAAACTATCCATAGTCTTTAGTGCATTTCAACTCCTAAACCCTTTCATCAACGAAAGGTAAGAAAATCAAACAACCATTACCCTTAGTAGGCCGAACTACGAGGCTCTGACTTTCCCATTGCACACGGGAGTACGTAGGCACGAGGATCTCAATCCTTGTCGAGCACCTAGGTTCAATCTAACTTATAATTCAACTCATTTCCCTCTAGCAAGCAATTCGTTTAAGCATAGACATCCTTTCGCGCGCGTTAACTTAGATGGTTCCCATCGAGTACGATGGATGTAGGGGGTGCTAATACCTTCCCCCTGCATAACCGACTCCCGAACCCAGGCAATGGTTCCGTTGACCTTTGTCCTCATCATTTTCCTCCCGGGTTGTATCTATATCCCCCCTTTCCCTCTTCGGGAATAAATAGAATTAGGTGGCGACTCTTCAGTCCGTCCGGCGCGCGGCTCCGTCCTTTTCGGATCGCGTGAGGTCGTATTTTTCGGGGTACGACACTATGCCCAATCATGAGAAGACTGTTAATGTTGTTGATGAGGTTTCGTATGTTTCCTCAGTAGAAGATCTGACTACACCATTACCTATTATCAAGAAGAAGCTGGTACAGGCTGGATTCTTTCCAGGTTGCAAGGAAGACTGTTTCTACTGTGCCTATAAACCTGATAGCTGCTGGAAGTTGAAAGATGGAATTCAATGCCTCATGGAAAATTACACTATATTGTTTGAGAGGACTCCTTCTGTGGAAAGTATGTGTGAACATCTGACTCGAAGCACGAAGCTTGAAGATGTAACTATGGTTGATAAAGTACCAGTGAAGATAACCTCCAAAGGTCCTGTCAGGATCACCTCTAAAGGTCTTATCAGGATTACTGCTGAAGGCCCTGTGAAGATTGTTGCTGAAGCTAGAGTGGCTCCCATGATCATTACCACTCCTGGCCCTGTTCCTTATACTTCTGATAAAGCTATACCCTGGAATTATGGTTCTGATGTTTATATCCATGGTGTCAAACAAGAACCTTTGACTGATGCACCTGTTACTAATGTTAATCTTGATGTGGACAATATTACTGGATCTAGTAAGGTCACCAGAAGTGGAAGAATCTTCTCCCCTCAAGATACCTCTAAAAAGTACAGTTACTCCAGCTCATACCTCTAATTCTGGGCCAAGTACTGATGCCCGAGGCAAAGGTCCTGTGATTGAACCTGTGCAAGCTGAGGCATCAACTGCTGAAAATCTCTCTAAACAGATGGAAGAAGTACTGAAGATCATTCACAAGAGTGATTATGATATTGTTGACCAGTTGGGGCATACTCCCTCCAAAATCTCCATGTTATCTTTGTTGTTGTGTTATGAGGCCCATGTTAAAGCCTTAATCAAGTTCTTAAAGACTGCTCATGTGCCAAATGAAATTTTTGTGGATCAATTTGAGAATTGTGTTACACATCTGACTAGTGATAATGGGCTGGGTTTTTCTGATGCTGATCTGACTCCTACCAAGAGAAATCATAACAGAGCTCTGCATATCTCCATTGAATGTAGGGGCACTACTTTGTCTCATGTACTGGTGGACAATGGTTCTTAATTAAATGTGCTCCCTAAAGAGGTTCTGGACAAGCTCAGTCTTGAAGATGTTGTGTTAAGGCCAAGTAATGTGGTGGTAAGGGCCTTTGATGGTTCAAGAAGAGTGGTACATGGAGAAGTAGACCTCCCAATCAAAGTAGGCTCTCAAGTCTTCAACTCTACTTTCTATGTGATGGATATTCGTCCTGCGTATTCTTGTTTGCTTGGGCGCCCCTGGATCCATGGGGCGGGTGTTGTGACTTCCACCTTGCATCAGAAGTTGAAATATCCGGTGAAAAACAAAATTGTCACTGTCTATGGTGAAGAAGAGTGCATGGTTAGCCATGTGAATACTTTCAAATATGTAGAAATGGAGGGTGAAATGGTTGAAACTCCGTGTTAAACATTTGAAGTTGTTCCTTGCTCTGCTCCTGTTCCTCAGTCTGTCCCTGCCTCTGAAAGAGCTCTTGTGGTTACTAGAATACCTCCTGCAATGGCCTCCCTCAAAGATGCTAAGGCTGTGGTTGAAAAAGAATCTCAGAGGGTTGTTCGTCGTGCTCGTGCAGTTCGTATAACTAATCAAGGGGTCATAAGATATCAAATCAATGTTGTGGATGACCATGATGAAGACTACAACCTGGATGATTGGATCTTTCCTACCATGGGTGATGGGCTCAACAATTGGAAGGCTGAAAACGTTATTCCTATCTCCTTTAGTCAGAAGTAAATACTATTACTATGTTTTCTTTTAAGTTTGTAATTTTGAACAATAAAATCTTTTAAGCCTTGTGTCTTACCCGAGGCACAATGGTATGCTTGTTTCGGGATGTCATTTCATTTGCATACTTCATTCAATAAAAATCAATGGACGTTTCATTTTCGTAAATATTGTGCTCCTTGTATTTCTTTTATTATTATTTCTGTTTTATCAACTATGTGTTCTTACACACACCCACGTCACTAAAATGCAGATCCTCATCCACTCTGGATCCTGTTGATAACAGTTCTACTATTGCCAATTATGACTTTGAGAATCCGATCTATCAAGCTGAAGATGGAAAGGAGGAAGATTGTGAAGTACCTGTAGAGCTTGCTAGGTTGTTACAACAAGAAGAGAAATCTATACAACCACACGAAAAGCCAATCGAAGTTGTGAATCTGGGAACTGAGGAAAACAGGAATGAGGTCAAGATAAGGGCTGAATTAGAAGATGGTGTTAAGAACAGATTAATCTAGATGTTACGTGACTATGTGGAGATCTTTGCCTGGTCATATGAAGATATTCCAGGGTTGGATACTGACATTGTGGTTCACCGTCTGCCGGTAAAAGAAGACTGTCGTCCAAAAAAGCAAAAGGTTCGTCGCATGCGTCCTAAAATGTCAGAAAAGATTAAAGCAGAGGTGATGAAACAATTTGATGCCGGGTTCTTAGCTGTGACTTCTTATCCTCAATGGGTTGCAAACGTGGTACCGGTACCTAAGAAGGATGGTAAGGTACGCATGTGTGTGGATTACAAGGAATTGAATAAAGCTAGTCCTAAAGATGACTTTCCACTTCCACATATTGATGTTTTGGTAGACAATACTGCTCAGCATAAGGTATTCTCTTTCATGGATGGTTTCTCTGGTTACAATAAGATTAAGATGGCACCAGAAGATATGGAGAAGACTACATTTGTTACGCAATGGGGCACTTTTTGTTATAAGGTGATGCCATTTGGTTTGAAGAAAGCTGGGGCAACATATCAGCGTGCTATGGTGGCTTTGTTTCATGATATGATTCACCATGAGATAGAGGTATATGTGGATGATATGATAGCCAGGTCTCAGAATGAGGAACAACACGATCATCTGTGCAAGTTGTTTGAGAGGTTGAAGAAGTATAAATTGAGATTAAATCCAAACAAGTGTACTTTTGGAGTTAGGTCTGGTAAACTCCTGGGTTTCATTGTCAGTGGAAAAGGTATTATAGTGGATCCTGCAAAAGTAAAAGCTATACAAGAGATGCCTGCTCCCCGTACTGAGAATGAAGTCAGAGGTTTCTTGGGACGACTAAAATACATTGCAAGATTTATTTCCCAACTAACTGCTACCTGTGAGCCAATCTTCAAGTTGTTGAAGAAAGATCAGGTAATGGAATGGAATGACGAGTGCCAGGTAGCCTTTGATGAGATCAAGAAATATCTCCAAGAACCTCCAATTCTGATGCCACCAGTTGATGGAAGACCCTTGATTATGTACTTAACAGTATTAGAAAACTCAATGGGGTGTGTGTTGGGGCAACATGACGAGTCTGGTCGAAAAGAGCAGGCAATATACTACCTTAG
Source organism: Lathyrus aphaca (assembly GCA_963966055.1). Taxonomy (NCBI): domain Eukaryota; kingdom Viridiplantae; phylum Streptophyta; class Magnoliopsida; order Fabales; family Fabaceae; genus Lathyrus; species Lathyrus aphaca. The sequence goes on from OZ014525.1 coordinate 475,115,606, forward strand.
CAAAAAGTTTACCGACTGTGAAACAAGATACTCACTACTCGAGAAAACTTGTTGCGCTTTGGCATGGGCTGCTCGCCGACTAAGACAGTATATATTGACTCATACTACCTTGTTGATTTCAAAGATGGATCCAATCAAGTACATATTCGAGAAACCTGCTATCTCTGGATGAATAGAGAGATGGCAAATGATTTTAACAGAATATGATATACATTACACCACTCAGAAAGCAATTAAGGGCAATGTGGTAGCTGATCATTTAGCTCATCAGGCAGTGGATGATTATCAGTCTATGAATTTTGAGTTCCCGGATGAAGACATTATGATTGTTATTAAAGAACCTAGACAATATGACAGACCTGAACAGGGATCCCGATGGACTATGGTTTTTGATGGAGCTTCTAATGCGCTTGGTAATGGTGTTGGTATTGTAATCATTTCCCCTAAAGGTTGTCATACCCGAATTACTGCCAGACTTTGTTTATATTGTACCAATAACATGACTGAATATGAAGCATGTATCATGGGTATCAAAGCTACCATTGAGATGAAGATTCAATTTCTGGACGTATATGGAGATTCAGCCCTGGTAGTTAGTCATATTAAAGGAGGTTGGGATACCAAGCACCCAAATCTCATTCCTTACAAAGACCATGTGTTGTCTCTGATCCCATATTTTGAGGAGATTACCTTTGGACATATTCCGAGAGAAGAGAATCAGTTGGCAGACGCATTAGCCACCATGGCATCTATGTTTGAGATCAGTTGGGATAATGAAGCTCCCAAAATCACTATTGATAGATTTGAGAAGCATGCATATTGTAATGAGATTGATACTGATGGAGTAGAGGGAAATCCTTGGTTCTATGAAGTGAAAAGGTATCTTGAAGCTCAGGAATTCCCTGAAGGGGCATCTGTCAATGATAAGAAGTTTCTAAGGAGGTTTTCTGCTAAGTTCTTCTTGAGTAATGGAATTTTGTATAAGCGCAATCATGATTCGACTTTGCTTCGTTGTGTGGATAAGAAGGAAACAACAGAGATTATGGAAGACATGCATGATGGGATCTTTGGCACTCATACTAGTGGTCATACCATGGCAAAGAAGATATTGAGAGCAGGTTACTATTGGTCTACCATGGAAGCTGATTGCTATCAACATTCCAAAACATGTCACAAGTGTCAGATTTATGTTGATAAGGTGCATGTACCTCTAGTTTCGTTGAATGTGTTGACTGCTCCTTGGCCTTTTGCCATGTGGGGCATTGATATGATTTGTGAGATCAAGCCTACTGCTTCCAATGAGTATCATTTCATCCTTGTTGCCATTGATTACTTTACAAAGTGGGTGGAGGTAGCCTCATTTGCATCTGTTACTAAGAATGTTGTAGCTCGATTCATTAAGAATAATCTTATATGTAGATATGGCATCCCTGAAAGGATTATCACAGATAATGGCTCTAATCTTAACAACACTATGATTACTGACCTCTATACGCAGTTCAAGATTAAACATCATAACTCTTCTCCGTATCGTCCAAAGATGAATGGTGCAGTAGAAGCTGCCAATAAGAACATCAAGAAGATTCTACAGAAGATGACTGTTACATATAAGGATTGGCATGAGATGTTACCATTTGCTCTTCATGGTTATCTTACTACAATACGTACTTCAACAGGGGCAACCCCATTCTCCTTAGTCTATGCTATGGAAGCAGTTCTACCCATTGAAGTTCAGATCCCCTCCTTAAGAATCATGAAGGATGCAGGCTTGGATAAAGATGAGTGGATTCAGACTCGACTTGACCAGATAAATTTGATTGATGAGAAAAGGTTGGCAGTTGTCTGTCACGGTCAGATGTACCAGAAACGGATGATCAAATCTTTTAATAAGAAGGTTAAGCAAAAGGTATATCAGATTGGAGACTTGGTAATCAAGCGTATCGTATTACCACAGGGTGATCCTAGGGGCAAGTGGAATCCTACATATGAAGGACCATTTGTAGTCAAAAGGGTATTTTCAGGAGGTGCCATGATGCTTGCTACTATGGATGGTGAAGATTTCCCACAACCCGTAAACGCAGACATAGTTAAAAAATACTACGCATAAAAAGAGACCCGCTAGGTTGACTGGCCTAGGCAAAAATAAGGGCATCCCGGCGAACCAAAAGGGTTCGGGTAAAAATTAGGGATATATATATATATAAAAAAAAGATTGTACACCCGGCAAGTCGAAAACCCGAAAGGGAGGCTTGGGCGAAAAAGGGTATCTCGGTGGATTGAAAACCTGAAAAGGCAATCCAGGAAAAAGTTAGGGATTAAAGCGTATGACTATGTCTCGTTGGATCACTCATGTAACCTCAATCAGTTTTGCTACCTAAATCAAGTTCAAACAGATTAAAATCAATCCAATCATTTCTATCTCGACAGCAAAGGATGAGATACTTGAAGATAATGGAAATAGTAGAATTGGAACTCAATAGGATTATTTTTCACATAGCTGCTTTTCTTTGTTTTTGTAAAACTTTTATGACGAATTCCTCTTACTAGGATTTCTGTCTCCTTGTACAAACTTTCCTGTTTATAGGCCATTCTCTAAATACATAAAGTCTCATCTTTGAATTCAAATTTTACTTTTCCCTTGTTTACTTAAGCGAAAACGTCCATTGGTTATATTTGAATGTGTGTATGCTTTTGAATATGATTGATGTTTACCAGAAATGCATAAAATGCAGTAATAGTATTTACTTAGGATGAACGAGGGTAGGAACTCAACGAAGCTTCGCCGGTTCATCCCCATAGGGTAATCTTTACGGATATCCATATAGAACTCTTCAAGTAATATCTTATACTTTCCACTCGATGAAGTCTTCAAGCAGTTTCATATCCTCCGAAGAATTAAGTCTCCCGGATCTATGTCCATCTCTTTTATCCTTAGTCAGGATATTCAGGAACTTATTCCTTCAATAAAAAGCACGACGAACGAAGACGGGGGGTTCTAAATACCATATTATTAAACAAGACGAGAACGAAGTCCTCATGCTCCTCAGCAACGAACTGGGATTTATTTTCCCCAGCCAGCAGTTGTTATACAGAGATACCCAGACATTTCAGGCTACATGATTCATACATACATCATTTACATCATATCATAGGATACGCATCCATAATCCATATGACATTCTTACTTAAGAGCATCATGCCATACATGCATACATCAAATAATCTTGCATAAACTAACCTTTCCTTTTCAGGATAGTTGCAGGCAGATAAATACTATCAACTCCTTAAAACAGTTCAGAGACGATCTATACGAAGATCTAGTGCTGATACTTAATTCAGAGATAATCTCTACGAAGATTCATTTCTGATAATCAATGCAAGTTGTCCTTGGAAGGGTACATAAATGATCTATACGAGGATCTAGTACTTTATCCAGGATATTTCCAGAGGAGATAATCGTTACGAAGATTTATTTCTGATGGTCAACTATCTTTGAGGTAGTGTGTAAATGATCTATACGAAGATCTAGCACTTAATCCAAGAGATTCTTTCAGAAGAAGTTCAGGGATAATCGTCACAAAGATTTAATCTTGATATTCTTTTTGTCCTTGGGAAGGTATGTAATTGGTCTATACGAAGATCTATTACCTAATCCGGGATATTTCCAGAAGAGATAATCGCTACGAAGATTTATTTCTAATGGTCTATGCAACAGTTTACCTGTGGGATGGTACATAAATGATTGATACGAAGATCTTGTACTTAGCCCAAGATATTACCAAAAGCAATTCAGAAACGATCGCCACAAAGATTTGATTCTGATGCTTAAATTAAAGTATGTTCCTAAAGATGGTTCAGAGCCGATCTATACGAAGATCTAAGTACTGACACCTAATAAAGGATATTCTTTCCCCCCAGAGATAATGCAGAGATGATCTATACGAAGATCTAGTGCTGACATTCAACTCAAACCATGTTACAGGAATGATTCAGAGACGACATATACGAAGACCTAGTACTGATATCCAGTGACAACATAAAGATACTATCACCTCCTGATATTATGGATGGCATCTATAAGCCCATCTCCAATTCCTCTTAGTGGCATCTTTAAGCCCACTCCAGCATATTCAACTAATCAGCAGTGTTACTTTACGCACCGGCAAGTGCAAATTTTAGGGCTTTTGTGTTCAATCCCCTTCAACCTTCCAAGTCACGAATGGCACACAGGCGAATCTAACTCCTCAAGTTTTAGAAACTTGAACAGGGGCAGCTGTTGCACCCCAAAATTTGCCCTCCCCTAGTTAACGCATTGTGTACCAAGGTGTCCCAAGAGGTTAACAAGGTTCACAAGGTTCAAAGGGTATCCCAAGAGGTTCAAGAGGTTCACAAGATTCACAATTAGCCAGAAAGTTGGACAATTCCCTCAAACAAAGCTTCCTCCTAAGCAATGCACCCTAAACTAGGGTTTTGAATTTCATCAGGCTAAATGGACTTCCAAGGCTTCAAGTTAGCTTCATAACATCCTATATGTTTTCAAGAATCCCTATGTCAAGTTTCAAGGCTTTCCCAAAAGGTTTGCTCAGTCAGATGATCAGATATGCAAAAATCAATCAAAGTGGTTAAAAAGTCAAACTGAGGTCAACTGTGGTCAAACCAAAGTCAAACTTCATGATTTTTTTCCAACATCAAGTTTATGAAGTAAAATTCATCATTTGATCAAGGGTTGATCATGATTCATCAAGGAAGTTTCAGATCATCAAGAATCAGGAGTTTCTAAATTAGGGTTTTCACAGGAAAAGTCAACTGAACTTTGACCAGCCATAACTTTCACATTATTCATCAAATTTTTTGAAGGAAATTGAATTCTCTACAACTTTGTGTCTCACAAGCCAAGCCTAAAAATGCTTCATTTGAAAGGTATGAGCTAAAACATTATAGGTTATTTTAAAAGTCAACAAAAAGTCAACATCTTCCAAAGGGCATAATTTGAAAATGGTAAAGGATATGGACATGAGACCAATGAGGTTGGTTAGAGGACTCTCTAAGCTTTCCAAAATGTCCAAGAACACATTCATAGCCTTAAAATTGAGGGATTTGTGCCTTTGCAAAGTTGGGAAATTTTTGGGAGGTATGTGAAGCAAATGAAGCCTTAAAACCAATTTTTGTCAAATGGGCCGACCAAATTGCCATCCAATCTTCATGATATCCTCAAGCACGCCCCAAACCAAGCATTATCTGATTTTTCATTTTTTATTTATTATTTATTTGAATTTTATTCATTAAAATGCAAACTAAGTCAAAATAAAATATGAAAGTCAAATATTTGGACATGATTCTGGTTCTAGAAGATCATAAACATCCTTTAAAACTGATTGATGGGTCCAAAATCGTGCACATCTAAAATAGTAAGGATTTATGAGATTTTTTATGCATTTATGGATGATTGATTCTTCATGATCAAGCAATGAGAATCCATGATGCAAAGGCCCAATTTCTGACCTATTTTCATTCCACTATAAGTATAGAACACTACCAAAGCAAGGGGACGAATTTTGCAGGATTGAAGAACACCAAACCAATTTCAAAAAAATCAAGAAAAATCCACTAATTGATGCTCATTGAATACGTTTGCATCATTCACATCATCTGAAACCCCCTTATATGCCGTAATCGAACCTTCATTGTGCATGCTTCAAATTTTTTTCGAACTCATACTTTTGATTATTATAAATTGTTTTCTTTGTGTGATTCATGTTTGTGATGACCTAAGCATGCTTTCTGGGTAGTTTAATCAAAGGTACAAGGCCCGAGGCTATAAACGCCATTGTTAGGGTTTGATACCTCGTTTTGGGGTTTTGCGTGTAAGGCCATATAAATTCTTTTAAAAGCCATGGTTAGACTAAAGAAGTCCTAAGGATCATATTGGCCAAATTAATTTGATATAATTATGAGTGTTTCTATGAGATACGGTTTTCGCAGGTTTTGAATATGAAAAATTCGTAGGAAACTTCGCAAATAAATGTGCATGAAATTTCGCAGGTAACAAGGAAGAAGATGAAGTCTTTGGCGCCAATCTGAAGTTTAAATTTAAACTTATTTTTTATTTTGTTTGGTTCATATATATTCACAAGTGCGCGTGTGGTCTGGTGGCTAGGGATTGTTGCTGTACCTTTGAGGGCATGGGTTCGACCCCAACCTCAAACATTTCTGTTTTACGCCTTATTCTTTTTTAGGTTTTCCATATAATATTGTTTTGCAGGCACATATGCAGAACGCGTGCGTAGCCCAGTGGTAAGGACCGGCGTTGGTGAGCAAAAGGGGGTGGGTTCAAATCCTCCCCACAAATATTTTTTGAAACTGGTTCTTTTCTTTTTCTTAACTTTTATTAGTTTCTCATTTTTTTGTTTTATTTATATAATTAATTCCTTTAATCATGGTTAACCTAAAATTAATTAAATCCCTTAACCTATTTTTTGTATATTCCTTAGAAAAATATTTTATAACAATATTTAATATATTTTTATTTAAAAAAAAGGCACATATTTTTATATATTAATCTAGCTAGAAATTATTCATGAAACTTTAAAACTTTTTTTTTTCAAACCATATTTTCCTAAAAACCCTAAAATTTTCTCAAATTTTTTAAAAACCCTATTTTTTTCAAACTTTAACCCAAAAAATTTCTAAACCCTAATTTTTTCTCTAAAACCCAATTTTTTTTATAAACCTAAAACCTTAAACTTTTGTAACCCTTCAACCTAGTTTATGAACCTTTGTCGCTCATTATTATACTATTCATGTGTATTATATTTTTACTGTATAATTGTTCCTCTCTTGTAATAGTGTAGTTTAATTTTTCGCCATGAAATAGTGTAGATTTATATTTCTGTATTTTATTTGATTTATTATAATTTCTATGGTTAGTAATTTTAGGGCGTGTATAACCTAAATGTAATTAAAATTAACTTAGAAAATTAATTTAAAATAAGATAAATATCTGAATAAAAACACTCACACACGTAAGTCGATCTTTGATCACCATCTTGCACTTCCTAGGTTACCCCTCTCAGTTGCCTTAAAACAAATGGTCAAGTCCCTCGAATATAGGGGTGTCTTAAGCAAAGTCCCTTCATAAAATCATCAAGTCCCTGCAGTTTAAAAGATCAAGTCCCTTCGAGGTTGCCTACGGAATAATGATCTTGTCCCTTCGAATAAATGATGATAGTCCTTAAGAATTGCTAAAGACATCCCTTAAGTTGCTTTCTATGACCATACGATGACCCTACGCTTGTCCCTTATCACATCCAAGGTAATGACTACCTATTCCTTAATAATAGGGATAGTCTTGCCATTGAAAGAACATACGAGAACATGAAAGACTTAATCTAGGGTAGGTACCTCTTAGTTACTTGCTCACATTTCAAAATACTTTTTACACCTCACTTTCCTAAACATTTTTCAAAACAAGGCTTTGTATACATCCATACGAGGATCATTACAAAGTACTTAGAAAAATTTCTAATCACACACTACACACTTTTCAAAAACAATTTAAGTGAGCTAAATAACTAAGAGCCCATGGATAACCATGGATATAAAGGGTGCTAACACCTTCCCTTTATATAACCTACCCCCCGAACTCAAGTCTTTTAAAATAGGTCTTTCCTGTTCTTTTATGTCCTTTCCATTTGGATAAAATAAAAGTCGGTGGCGACTCTTGCTATCCGCAACATTTATAGAAAGTCATTTCTCCCACCGTGTTACAGCAGGTCTTTCAAGACGAGAGACCATGATTCGAGGAACGTAATTCTCTTGAAAAACTTTAATCATGGATGATAAAGTTGCTAGAGCATCAGTGAACTGATTTTCATCTCGTGGAATATAACTCAACTTGACCTTGGTGAAGAAAGTTAGCAATCTCCTGGTATAATCCCTGTAAGGAACCAAGTGAGGTTGATGAACTAACCACTTGCCATTGACTTGGTTCACCACCAGAGCAGAATCTCCGAAGATCTCTAGGTTCTTGATTCGCAAGTTAATTTCCTCCTCAACCCCCATGATGTAAGCTTCATATTCTGCTTCGTTTTGTTGGTACATTCGAAAGTCAACCGAGCAGCGAAAGGCATATGGACACCCTCTGGTGAGATAATGACAGCACCTACTCTGCTTCCGTTTACATTCACAGCTCCGTCAAACATTAACTTCCATTTGGATTCAGGGTCTGGCCCCTCCTCCAAAAGTGGTTCTTCACAGTCTTTCAACTTGAGGAACATGATGTCCTCATCCAGAAACTTAAATTTCATGGGCTGATAATCGTCAATTGGCTGTTGAGCCAAGTATTCTGACAATGCATTCCCCTTGATTGCTTTTTGTGAGGTGTACTGGATATCATATTCTGTTAGAATCATTTGCCATCGGGCTACCCTTCCTGTTAGAGCCGGCTTCTCGAAGAAATATTTTACTGGATCCATCTTGGAAATTAGGAATGTGGTGTGAGTCAGCATGTACTGTCTTAGTCGGCGAGCAGCCCATGCTAAAGCGCAGCAAGTTTTCTCGAGTAGTGAGTAGCGTGTCTCACAATCGGTAAAATTTTTGCTAAGGTAATAAATGGCATGCTCTTTTCGATCAGACTCGTCTTGCTGACCCAACTCACATCCCATCGATCCTTCGAGTACGGTAAGGTACATGATTAAGGGTCTCCCTGACACTAGAGGCATGAGAATTGAAGGTTCTAACAAGTACTCTTTGATTCGGTCAAAGGCTTGCTAGCAGTCTTCATTCCATTTGACAACTTGATTCTTCCTCAAATGCTTGAAAATAGGCTCACACGTAGCTGTTAAGTGCGAGATAAACCGAGAAATGTAGTTTAGTCTCCCTAAGAAATCATGTACTTGCTTCTCAGTTCTTGGTTCAAGCATCTCCTGGATGGCTTTTACTTTGGCTGGATCAACCTCAATTCCCCTCTCACTAACAATGAAACCCAACAGCTTGCCGAAACATACCCCAAAGTTGCATTTTTTCGGATTCAACCTTAATCTGAACTTCCGGAGTCTGTCAAACAACTTGGCTAGATTGACTAGATGCTCTTCTTCTGTTTGGGACTTAGCGATCATATCATTAACATAGACCTCAATCTCATGATGAATCATGTTGTGAAATAGCATCACCATTGCCCGTTGGTAAGTGGCTCCAACATTCTTAATACCAAACGGCATGACCTTATAACAGAAGGTGCCCTAATGCGTAATGAAGGTAGTCTTTTCCATATCATCGGGAGACATTTTAATCTGGTTATAACCTGAAAACCCGTCCATGAAAGAGAATACAGAAAATTGAGCAGTGTTGTCAACAAGCACGTCTATATGAGGCAGAGGGAAATCGTCCTTAGGACTGACCCGATTCAAGTCCCTGTAGTCTACACACATTTTGACTTTACCGTCTTTTTTAGGGACTGGCACAATATTGGAAACCCACGAAGGGTAACTGGTCACTGCTAAGAATCCAGCATCAAATTGTTTTTGTACTTCCTCTTTAATTTTGATTTCCATATCAGGGTGTGTGCGTCTTAACTTTTTTCTTCACTGGCGGACAGTCTTCTCTCAAAGGCAGCTTGTGCACCACAATATCTATGTCTAAACCAGGAATTTCTTGATAAGACCAGGCGAAGACATCAACATATTTTAGAAGCATGGAAATTAGACGAGTCTTGATAGATTCTTCTAACGCAGCCCCAATCTTTACCTCTTTCTTGTCTTCTTCGGTACCCAGGTTAATCACTTCAATAGCCTCTTCATGTGGCTGAATCATCTTTTCCTCTTGTTTAAGCAATCTGGCTAACTCTTCAGGTAAATCGCAATCTTCTTCACCTTCCTCGTTGGCTTGGTAAATAGGATTGTCAAAGTCATACTTAGCCATAGCAGGGTAATCATTGATGGACCCGATGAAGAGCACCTGCATGAATGATGATTCATGCAAGGCTGTAGAAAGAGTTTGAGAAATGAAAACATTGCCACTTTTAAAACTTTCCTTTCCTTTTTTTAAAACTAAAGAAAAAAATGAAAGACAAGGAACAACATGGATGAATGCAAAACATCCACTTTATTAATGATCATGGTATTGTGTTATGAACAATGGAACCCTTACAATGAGCTACTATGCCCCGGGCAAGGCATATCGCTTGAATACAGGAAAGACAAAAAAAACCCATTACTCTTCAAAGGAAGTGACTGAAATGAGCCTTTCGGATGACCAATTGTTGAGTTGAGTCTCTAGAGCACAAGGTCTGATCCACTCGTCCAAGTCACAATCACTATCCACTGAGTCATACTGATACTCTCGTAATCAACCCATCCTGCACTTGTAAAGGTAATCGGGCCTTGACGACCTCTGGCGCTCTGTTCAAATGATGACTGCCCAGGATGGTAGCCAACACCAAACATGTCCTTCTTTTCTGATACTTCTACCGGCTTGCTCCAACCTTCTCGTATTCCGGACTCCACCACCTTTAGAGCCTATTTGTAAGATGCTATGGAGACTCCCTTCTTTGATTCTTCGAAAGAAGCTGCAGATGAAGTTGCCAATTCAATTTTCAAGGGTTCGAAAGCTTGACACCGAGTCTCAACAATCTCACCATCCATCTCTACATATTTAAATGAAGCCAGATGACTGATAAAGATATCCTCCTCTCCGCAGACCGTTACGATTTGCCCTTCCCATATGAACTTCAATTTCTGATGAAGCATAGACGATATTGCCCCTTCCTAATGGATCCAGGGCCTCCCTAGTAAACAGCTGTACGCAGGCTGGATATCCATTACATAGAATGTGGTATTGAAGATTTGTGGCCCTACCTTGATTGGTAAGTCCACTTCCCCAAACACTGATCTTCTCGATCCATCAAACGCTCAAACTACCAAGTCACTAGGCTTCAGAATAACCCCTTCATAATCAAGTTTCCTTAAGGCCTTCTTGGGCAGAACATTCAGTGATGACCCAATATCCACCAATACATGAGACAACATTGCACCTTTACACTCCAAAGAAATATACAGTGCCCGATTATGGGAGCGACCCTCAGATGTTAGGTCCATATCAGTGAATCCCAGTCCATGACTGGCGCTCACACTGGACACCACAATTTCTAATTGGTTCACTGATATATCTTGAGGTACATAGGCTTTGTTCAGGATGTTCAAGAGAGCTTTTCTGTGAGAGTCAGAACACATTAACAGAGACAAGATAGAAATCTTTGATGGAGTCAGTTGCAAATGGTCCACAATTTTATAATCGCTCTTCTTGATGATTCTTAAAAACTCTTCAGCTTCTTTGTCAAATGCAATTTCAGGGTCAACCACATGTGTGGGCTCATTAGTAGTTATTGGTTGCTTCTCCCTAGCCTTGGCTTGGGCTTCTGCAGTATCTCTAGGTGGTATTACACTATTTCTTAGTGTCTCAGGCGCAAACAACCTTCCACTCCTAGTAAAACCTCCTACTCCAACATTCTCTACTTGAGCTGGAGATATACTAGGTGTAGTCAAGTCTTGCTTCTGGACGTTGCAATACACTTCACCTCCGTAATGCCATGGGATGGCCTTATCACTTTGGTGCATCACAGGACCTGCAGTAGTGATAGTTATTGGTGCCTCTCTAGCTTAAGGAGGAGCCTGTGCTGGATTGTAGAAAATGATCATCGTAGAAACTTCTTTCTCTTTTGCAACTCTATCAAACTGTAGGATCCCTTCATCAATCATGCTTTGCACCCCAATTTTCAATTTCTCATAACCATCAGGAGCCTCAGCACAATCTAGACAATCATTCTTAAAACCCGGGAAAATACCCTTTCGGGCCAAACAAGCTTTGACAGTACTCAACGGAGTTCACAGGTTATTGACATCATGCACCAAATACAGATTCTCTCTGTCATCAATTGGCCCTATCGTACCTCCATGAGGGGCATGGGGTTTTGTATCACATTCGGAGTAGGAGCGAAATTAATTACCTTGGAATCTATTAAATCCTGAATGACATGCTTCAGGGCTTTACAGTTTTCTGTAGTATGACCGGGGGCTCTGGAATGGAATTCTCACTGGGCGTTTGTATCATAACCTTCGGGGATTTTCCCCGGCCTCAGAGGTTGTAAAGTTCTGAGCTGGACCACTTGGAGCTGGAGGAGATTCTGCAAGAGTTGTGAGTAAGACATAGGTGGAGTGTAAAACTTCTTGTCTTTAGCCTTCTGAGAATATCAAGGACGAGGAGCCCTCTATTGCTGATAACTTTGTTGGCGTTGCTGTTTGGGTTGTTGAACCTGCTGTTGATTAGGCTGAGCTGAAAGAGTGACAGGAGCCACTTGCTGATAAACACCTATATTGCCTCCACCTCTCTGTGCATAGACTGTGTAAACACCCCAAATTTGCCCTCACTCATTTCACACCATGGCTTGTGATCTTTCATATTTGCATAAGCATAAGCATACCACATCACATTGCATATTTGTTTCATCTGCATAGTTCAAGTTCATCTGCATCTAGGGTTTGAGATCTGAGCAATCCAAAGATCCATCTGAGCCACTCCAAAGGCCTCCAAGCATTCCAAGAGGGTCCATGTGTGTTCTATCACCATATCATATCCCTCAAAGATCAACAAAGTCAAGAAATCACAAGAACTGGCAAGGCATGGAAGCAGAGCTAGGGTTTTCACTACACAGATGACCAAAATTAGGGTTTTGGTTTCAGAGGCCTTAACTCCAATTTTTTGGGCCATTCTTGTTTCTAATATTCTTAATATGTTATAAGGATCATATGTACCAAGTTTGATGAAGAAATTCATTGTGGAAGTCATCTGTTCACTGGGTAACTTCTTGAGCAAGTCAGAGCAAAATCAGGGCATCTGAAGCCCCCAACAATGGAACCAAAGGGGTATTTTCATCAAATTGAAGTTATATGATCTTTATTTGATCATTGAAGTGCTTGGAAGTTCACAAAATTGAAGAAATTTGAGCTAAACCAAAAGTTGCCAAAAATGGAATGACATGTAATGGAAACTTTCCATTTTGGGAAAGTTCTTCAACCTCCTCTTTCTCAACCAAAAATGCTTCAAATGAAACATTGTTGGTCATGAAAATTGTATATTGGATCATTCCCTTTTCAAAAAGTACAAGAACATGTTCTAATTCATTGTGGAACTCAAGTTATGGCTTTGCAAAGTTGGCAAAAATCCTATAATTTTCACTTTCATACCAAAGAGGGATTTTTGCAAAACCACTTGCCAAATCATTTTGTGACCTCTAATTCATATCTAAGCTTCATACAAACATGGTAAAATGCATTGTAATCATAATTTCCCAAAGAATCATTCACTTTCATGCCTTGAACTTCAAGAATTTCAAAAAGGGCCAAAGTTCTTCAAATTTGCAAAATGGCATGAATCTTCTCATACACTTGCTTCAGCACCCCAAATCATTTTCTATGGGCCTCCTTGGTCAATGATGAACCAAGACATGCCCTTGAAAACCTCATGCCATAGCCCATACCTCAAGTACACACAAATTGACTTTTTTGCAACTTGCCCATACCAATCACCACAGGCCACCACCCACTCTCTGGCCAATAGAGACTTGTTATATGGACCAAAAGCAAGCCAATTCACATAACCTTGGAGCTCAGAACCATACACAAGCCAAGTTCACAAAAATCACCCTCAACCTTCAAACTTTCGATTCTCTCTGTTCAGCCACTCAAACCTCAAACAAACTTCATAAACCAACTCACCATCATCCATAGATCATTTTCTAACCATCAAACAAGCCTGAAACCCCACAAACACAAAACACGATTCTGGTGCAGCAAGAGTTCATCCTCTCAATCCAGTCATTCTAAACTCATTCAAAGCCTTGCAACATCATCAGGGGATCAAGTGGAGGCTATTTGCACAAGAGAGAGGTCCAGAAGGTGCCAAAATGAAAAGCTTCATCTCAGGTATACCTCAAGAACAAATTTTCCAGAACTTGTTTTTTAAGTTATAGAAATGATTTACATGCTTCACTGATCACACTGCACTTGTTGGTTTTGAAAATGATTAAGTATTGAGTCTGTATCGTGTTTCTGAAAGTTTTGCCATTTTTGAGTTTTGATTCGTATCTTGTTCATGATCCATTAGAAATTTTTTTTGAGGGTAGATTCAGACTTGGGAAGGTTTGGGGGTTTGATCTGAAGCTTTAGAGCTCCTAAAATGGCCTAGGGAAGAAGTTGATTGTTTGGTCTCGCCGGAGAAGATGACCGGAACACTGTTCCGGTCATCTAAAAGTGATTAGGGCTTAATTAGGGTTTAGTTTGCCAAATGCATTCTGGGCCTTTGGATCAGGTTTAGTTTAGGAACGGATGGCCAGGATTAGTTCACTTAGGGTTTAATTCATATTAATTAAATTAATTAAATAATTAAGGCAGTTTGAATGAGAGCCATAGGATCTAGCGTGCAGTCTTTCCCTCCATTCCCAGTTTAAACCTCAGCCATCAGATGCGTTGACTTTCTCTTTATTCATATTTATTTTCTTTTCTTTTCATTTATTTTGTGCATTTTATTTAAAATATCAAAACTCATCCAAAAAATTTCAAACTTTTCATTTCTGATTCAAATATTTTTCTTCATCCAAAAACAATTTTTATTTTATTTTTTGCATTAAAAAAGCATTTTTAAAATATTTAAATGTTTATTTTAATTAATTAATGGAAATTAATTAATTAAAATACCATTTAGGTTTCTAAAAATCACAAATAAATTCACATTGCATCTTAAGACATTTAGAAACATTGTCAAACCATTCATACAAATTTCTTTTTGGTTTTGAACATACTTTGGCATTTTCTTTGAATTTAGGGTTCATAAAATCCCCTTTTTAGAACCCTAACTTTGAAAAATCTTTTCTGCCTAACCATGAAGGGTTTGATGATGATTATTTTTGCATTGTTTTCCATATAACATTTAGTTTCTAGGATATTGTTTGCATGAATTTATCTTTCATTTTTAAATTGATTTGCATTTTACCTTTTGAGGTACCCAAAAACCCTAGAAAACTTAGAAAAAATCATAACTTTCTTTATGTTAAGAGTTAGGCCTTCTCCTTTGGGTGTGATATCATATAGGTTTAGAGTTTGTTTGAGTGTGATTTCATTTTTTTATCATGTCATTTGCTTCTGTCTTTACCATATGCATCTCATGTTGCCTTAAAACCCTAATTTTGCATCCTCATTTGCATTCATCTTGCATATGCATCCATACATGAACTTGCCATGACATTTCATGCATTCATATGTCATATTAGACATCTTAAGACATGTTAGAATCATGCTTAATCATTTCTTCATTCATTTGCCATGATTTTCATTCATTTCATTCCATAAACTTTCATGAACTTTCAAACTTCAAAGCATGCTCCCATTTGGATCTCATCTTTATATGAACATTCATGACACTTTGTATGCCTTTGCATCATGTCATATCATCATTTGCATCATGTATTTACTTCTGGTTTTGATCTTTGCCTTTGTATATGCATCATTTCATGTCATTTCTTTCTCTATGTACCTTGTGCTAACATTTTCAGGTGGTAAGTTAATGTGAGAAGTGAATTTTCCTTCACTTCTCATTTCTCTTCATCTTTTTCATATGCATATTTGCTGCATTTTTAATTGTCTTTGAGTGGGCTTTCTCATTCATGTTCACCTCTCACTTTCTTTCTTTAAGTTACTTATCTTCTTCAATGAAGTAAGTAACTTATTCTTCTGCTTCTTCCTTCTTTCTTCTGCTTCTTCCATTGGTGGCTTCTTTGAAGATATTTCTCAAGCCTTACCAACCATAGGAACTTCCAAGCATGATAATAATTAGGGTTGTGATTAGTCCCCCTTAGTTTTTACCTTTGAGTCTTCTTTGTGTCTCTCTTCTCATCTCATCATTAGAGACTAAACCTTTAAGGCTTTAGGACTTTGGAATTAGGGTTATGCCTGCATCCTTCTCTTAGGATGGAGTGTATAACTTTAATCCTAATTATTAAACCCTTAATTTGTTTAAACCTCTTAATTAATCCACTTAATAATCACTAAGACATTAACTTGTAACTTGGGCCTTACATTAGGGTTCTAATTCTTCCTTTATGGATAAGAAGGACTAACCCTAGTGTTTAATGGACAAGTCCGCCTCAAGTTGTCTTACCAATCATAAAATCCACTTCTTAATTTCATCCTTAATTAAAATCCAATTTAATAAAGGCTTGTCATCTAATGATTTTAATCCCTAACCATGGATTAAGGTGGGGTATCTTCCCCAGCTTAAGTGTGCTCATCTATTATCCTTCTATTAGGATGGTGTAATGAGTTCACTAATCCTTGATTATGGCTGAGACTCATTACTTCACACTAAACAAAAATCCAAAAAACATCTAAATAATCACAAGTAGATTAATGATCTTAATCCTACATCATCATGGCAATTAAGTTGAGATGTTTATCTCATACTTAGGTATTCTCAGTATCCCTAATCAGGGAGGATATAATGAGTTTACGAGCCCTTGATTTAGGCTTAAGCTTATTAACTTATGCAAAACACCAAAAAAATAATAAAAAGCTGAAAACATCAAAAACAAACAATAATTGTCTGCTCCTGGATTCTTTTCTCATCATCTTCAATCACAAACGAGAACTTGCTTCTTCCGTCTAATGCAAGACAGTCAGCACTCGAGCCAGACGAGTCATACACTTGAGCATAGACAAGCAAGCAGTTCATCAGTCAATTTATCTTTCAGTCTCTTTGGTTCGAACTACGGTGTTCTGACTTCCTCATTGCACGAGAGGATACGTAGGCATAACTTAACTGTTATCGAACAAAAGTCTCGGTGTCTTCCCCCTTCTTTCAGCATTCTTTTCCTAAGCCTCAATTCCTGAGCATTCACCCTTTTTGCACTGACACTTGTATTTTCTTTTCCAGCTTTTGCACACAGATAGCACATACACTACCCCTTTTAAACACAATCTTTTAAGCGTGGATCCCGTCGAGTACGACGGACAATCTGGGTGTTAATACCTTCCCAGGTTGTAACCAACCCCCTTTCTCAGTTTCTCTGGTTCGCAATCGTCTTATCCATATTTTCTAGGTTTATGCAGCATTACCTTTCCTTCGGGATAAAAATGCCTAGTTGGCGACTCTATTCAGTTCATCTTCATTCTCTCCTTTCGCCGACCGTTTGCGCTTGTACCGGGATGCAAATCTTTGGGGAGCGACAACTTGGCGACTCTGCTGGGGACCCTTATATTGCAACAAGGGCTTCTGGTTCTTTTTGCAGGTTCCTCCTAGCGCTTGTTTTATTTGTGTTTACGGGGGTGTTATGTTCTACTTGTGCTTATTTATTGCTTTATTTATTGCTTTCTATACAGCTTTATTTACTGCTTTCATTTACAGTTTTTATGCATTTCATACTGTCATTATCATGTGCGGGATCTGTGTTTTCCTTGGTGGGTGGGGATCATTGAGTGATTAAGGTCCTATACTGGGGACCTGAGTGACACATAGGATAGAGTGGCTTCATATTCTTTCCCATTCCATTTCGGTCTGGTGCGGGAATATGAAACATGGTTCAGACATGGGTTTCTTCTTGAGAACTCTGTGCTACGGATTTCCTATAGTACTAGGGCTATCTGGGAAGCCTGCTAAGTTTGGATGACCTTTTATGACCTTCAGCATCTGAGGTGAATTAGAGGAGGATCTTTTATGGTTATTGTAAACACTGTACCTCCAGGTTAGAAGTGTTTACAGTTCTCATAACTTATCCATGTCTGAGGATCCTTGTTCTAGAATATTACATGTGAGGGGGGTTGGGATGTTTACAGGTTTGCAGGAACCCTTGGCCTCATCATACCCTATTACCAGTTTTGTTTAAGAATGCACCACTTTGGGACAGTTCTTGTGAAACCCTGGATTTGTGACTCTTTATTTGAGTCCCCCACCTGGTTACTGGATTTCTAAGCCTCCATCTGGACTTATGAACACACATGGACCTTACCAAGGCAGATAACAGATCCAACACCTGATCACAAACCCTTTGCATATCATTTTGCATACATCATTTTTGCATCATTTAACATTTGCCTATTTGTGTTACAGGGTATCCACCTTATTATCTTTGGTTTGGTTTTGACCCATTCTGCTGCTCATACTTCTTCAGTTATCTTCTCTAGTACCTTCATCAGTTTGTCAGAGACTCTCCTCCATTTGTTTTCATCAGTCTTCAGTAGTTACCTTCATCAGGGTTTACCTCAGTCTCTTCACCAGCATCCATTATCAGCATGGACACTTCCAGGAAGAGCAACATCATATACCACTTCTTTGAGCCTACCCTGACTAGCATCAGACAGATCCAGTCTCTCATTACCCCTGATCATGTCCCACTATTCAGAGAACATTATGGGGGCATATTGGACATGATCATGGACCTGGATGCATCCCAGAGGAGCATGATCCATACTTGCTAGCAGTTTTATGATCCCCCTCTCAGATGCTTCACATTCCCTGATTTCCAGTTGGGACCTTTGCTAGAAGCATTTTCCATGTTGTTAGGTGTCCCTATCAGGAGGGGGATACCTTTCAACCCTGAGATGGTTACTCCCAAGAATGAAGACATAGCTAGGGCATTGCATTTGGAGCCTGCCCTCATTGATCAGAGCATGACCACCAAGGTTGGAATCCCAGGCCTTCACCTGGATTTCTTGATATCTCAAGCCACCCTGTATGCTGCAGCAGGGAAATGGAATGTTGTTTGTGCACTTCTAGCCCCCGGCATATATGGAGTTATCTTGTTTGCAGACGTGCCAAAGTTTGTAAGCAAGAATGCTATTCACCTGTTCTTACTGTGGAACCCAGTCCCTACCTTGTTAGGAGACTTCTATTATTCAGTACACCAGAGGAATGAGAAGCAAAGAGGAAGACTGGTCAGATGCTGTGCTCCCCTTTATTACTGTTGGCTGCTAAGACATTTTCCAAAGTCAGATACTTTCCTGAACCCCCATCAGCCAAAAAACTGGGCTAAGAGATTGATTGCTTTGACATCAGAAGACATCAGATGGTGCACTCAGAGCACCAAAGGCAAGGACATCATTATTAGCTGTGGGCAATACCCTAATGTGCCTTTGATTGGAGTAAAAGGTTGCATCAATTACAACCCTTTACTTTTTTAAGAGACAATTAGGGTATGCTTTGGTTCATCTTCCCAGAGGGCTAGACTTGATTGAGACCCTCTACTGTGAAATCCAGCACAACTCTGTTGTTGTTAGACAGGAAGCTTGGGCCTGGGACAACATTCAGACTAAGGGGACAACTATTTTGGGCAACTGCAACAATATAGCTTCAGTACAATATCTTGATTGGTCTCGTACCAGGGCATAGATTACCCGGATGCCATTCACCTTAGAAAATGTACCTGGACCTTCAATAGTGCAACCTGCAGCTACTGTCAGTTTGGAAGAGTTTGAGAAACTGAAAGAGAGGAATGCTCAGCTCTCTGAAGCCTTGAAGAAGACTCTCTGGGAGAGAAATGACAGTCGTTTAGACAATGAGAGGTTAGAGAGGCTCCGTATTGAGCACTTGACCAAGATTGAGAAGACAGATGACTATATCAGGAAGGCTAGAGCAGGAGAGTTAGTACTGAAGAATGCTTGCAAGGAAGCAAAGACTCAGAAGGCTAGGGCAGAGCATTATCTAGAGGAGAGCCAGGCTAGGTGGATCAGGATCACTGAGGCCCGTGCACAATAGGATCAAAGGACCCAAGCTAAGATAGAACAGTTGGAGGCTAGTGAGAAGAAGCATCAGGCAGCCTTGATAGCAGCACAGAAAGAGATATCTGAATTGAAACTTCGGGCGGGGTTGAAGAGGTCAAAGGATCATGATAAGCATAAGAAGCTGACCTATGCCATTGCTACCAGGAACCTCCTCATCAGGACTATCACAGAACACCCAGTAGGTCCAGTGACTGAGGCCCTCCTGAAGGAAGTCAGGGAGGATGACTTTGGATTGGGTGTTTGATTCCCTTGTACTTGTTCTTTCCTTTTGTTGTACTTTTGATTTTTTTGTTGTATTTCGACCCACCATGGGAATGTTATTGTAATCAAACTATGTATCTTCACTATTTGTAATATATATGGTTTGTATTATTGGTGGGCTTTATCTCTCTCTACAACATCATCAGCATTTCCTCGAGGCATCCTGCATTGCATACTAACATTTTATTTGTTTTGTAGGTTTTATTTGTTGTTGTTTCTCACTTTGTTGTGGTTTCATGAAACATTGCTCGCAGAAGAGTGTTCCCTGTCCATATAATACATCGGTACCCGACAAGAAACAACCTTACGGGGCTTCAGATGGATCAAGTTCAGCAAGACTTGAATAAAGTGAGGGCCTAGATGGCCAATGAAAGGGTTGAGATGAGAAATCAGATGACTCAATTCATGACAGTGATGACTGGTCTAGCTCAGAGCCAGGAAAGACTGAGGGAGTTGGTTGAGAGACAAACTCCTGAAGAACATCATCCAGGTACAGGAGGTACCAGTAACAACGATCACGTGCAGCCTCGCACTGATCCACCAGAGTTTGGGCCTCATCTGAACCCATATATCAATGCCATAAGAAATACTCAGGGTAACACTGCTAAAGGAAGGGTCTTGTAGGATAATCCTCAAGAAGAGCAGTTTACAGTGGTTGGGGCTGGAGACAAAGTTTACGACCGTCGGTTGGATGATATTGCAGAGAAACTGAGGTCTCTTGAATCCCAAAACTCTCTAGGTTTTGATGTCATGGATATGGAATTGGTGGAAGGGGTGAGAATTCCTCACAAGTTCAAACCCCCGTGTTTTGAAAGATATAATGGCACATCCTGCCCGCGTACCCACACTCAGTCTATCTTGGGAAGGTTAAAAGCATACACCATGGACGAGAAGCTGTGGATGTTTTACTTTGAGGATAGCTTTACAGGGGCATCCCTAGAATGGTATTCCCACTTGACCAGAGCCACAGTAAGAAACTGGATAGACTTGGCTGAAGCTTTTATCCATCAGTATCAGTATAATTTGGACATGGCTCCAAACAGGACCCTTCTAATGGGAGTGTCTCAGTCTTCCCGTGAAAGCTTTAGGGAGTATGCCCAAAGGTGGAGGCAACTGGCTGCTGCTGTTCAACCCCCTATGCCAGAGAGGGAGATGGAAGACATGTTCATGAATACTTTCCAGGATACCTACATTGATAGCTGGGGAAAGAATTGAGAGCCTACTGAAGATGGGGAAGATCTCCGACAACGGTGCCAGTTCAAGCAGTGCAAGGAAGCCATTTGCTGGGCCCCGTAGATCTGGTGAGACAAACTCTGTACACATGGGAAGAGGGAGACCCCAATACCTACCCATAACAGTTGTTACTGTTATTATCCCTACTCCACCTCCTCAGTATATGCAACAACCACAACACTTTCCGCAACAACAACAGTTTCCACAACAGAGATCTTATAGCAACAATAACAACAATCAACAACAACGCCCTTTTCAACAGCTTCCATCTCAGATCAATAGGGTGATTAACCCTATTCCAATGCCATATGATACACTGCTGCCACAAATCCTGAAGCTCAATTTGGTTGAGTTAAGGACATTGGCTCCACCTGATCCCCAGAACCTTCCGAGAAACTACGATGTCAACACTAGGTGTGCTTTTCATTCCAACGCACCTGGTCACCCTACGGAAAAATGCAGAGCTCTGCATATGAAGGTCCAGGATCTGGTAGATTCAAAGGCCCTGAACTTTGCACCACCTCCCAATGTCAGGAAAAATCCTATGCCAAGCCAAAGTGGGCCAAGGATTAATGCTATAGAGGAAGGCTCGCCCATGAGTTTAATAAAAGACATTACAAATATTCAAACACCTCTGGCAGAGGTTAAAGTCCAACTTTTGAAATGTCAACTGTTTCCAGGTTGTGAGGCCTGTTGTGAATCATGCAAACTTTCTGATAATGGGTGTGCGAGCTTGAGGCATGGCATTAATAGCTTGATCAGAGAAGGCATTCTGCAAATTACAACAACCGCTTCTACAACACCAGCAACTCTTTTATCAACAACAACTGATTCATCTACAAATGCAACAACCATTATTCCTACTGATTCATCTACAACTTCAGCAACCACCCCTTCCATCACTTCAGCAAACAACAGTTCCATTTCATCTCCTTCTACGACTTCAGCAACCACCATTAATGATGTCTCCACAGTTACTATTTATTATGACCCGACAATGGTCCCAAATTCCAGCAATTTTCAACAATCTCAATCAAGCTTCAACTCATCACCACCAACATACGCCAGAAGTCCTGTCACTATCTTTTATGATCCACAGACAATTACGGTTCCAACTTCTACTGCAGTGAGTCCAGTCACCATCACGGTGCCCGGGACAATTCCTTATGATAAAGACAGTGTTATACCATGGCATTATGGTGCTGACCTTTACTGCAATGGAGAAAAAGTCCTTCTGGATTCTTCAGTTCCTACCCCACAAGTGGACAATGTCGGGGGAGGCGGAGGCTTCATCCGAAGCGGGCGCCTCTTTGCGTCACAAGCTCCCAGAATTAATATTGAGGCAGAGGCTGCTGTGGATAAATTTATGAGGATAATTAAGAGAAGTGACTACAAAGTTGTGGACCAGCTCCACCAGATTCCTTCTAAGATCTCTATACTATCCATGCTGTTGTGTTCCGAAGCCCATCGGGATGCACTACTCAAAGTTATGCATGCTGCCTACGTGCCAGAAGAGATCACAATAAATCAGCTGGAAACAGTGGTGTCAAATGTCAATACTAGCCACAGGATAGGTTTCATTGATGTTGATTTGACAACAGAAGGACGTCACCACAACAAAGCTTTGCACATAACCCTGGAGTGCAAAGGAGTTGTACTATCTCATGTTCTTGTAGACACTGGGTCCTCACTCAATGTCTTACCCAAGAAAGCTCTTGTTAAGCTCGAATATGATGGAATAGCTCTCTGACCAAGTAATCTCGTGGTCAAGGCTTTTGATGGCTCCAAAAGATCTGTTCTTGGAGAGGTAGAGCTTCCAGTGCTAATAGGTCTGCAGGTCTTTAAGACCACTTTCTATGTGTAAACACCCCAAATTTGCCCTCACCCATTCACACCATGGCTTGTGATCTTTTCATATGCATAAGTTCAATCATAGCATCTCATATTGCATTTTTGATTCATTGCACTGGTTCTAAGTCATCTGCATCTAGGGTTTGTGATCTGAGCAATCCAAGAGCCACTTGAGCCACTCCAAAGGTCATCAATCACTTCAAAGGGGTCCATGTATGTTCAAGCATCATATTATATCCTCACCAAGTCAAGGAAGTCAAAGAATCACAAGAACTGAGAATGGCATGGAAGTAGAGCCAGGTTTAACTGCACAGATGACCTAGAATTAGGGTTTTGGTTTCAAAGGCCATAACTCCAAATATTTTGGTCATTCTTGTTTCTATTGGTCTCTATAGGGTATAAGGATCATGCATATCAATTTTCATGAAGAATTCCCATGGGGAAGTCATCTGATCAAGAGTTGACTTTTTAAGCAAGTCAGTGCAAAATCAGGGCATCTGAGGCCCCCAATGACCCAACCAAAGGGTGTTCATCATCATTTTGATTATGTGTGATCTTTATTCGATCATAGAAGATGTTAGAAGTTCACAAAATTGAAGAATTTCAAGCCATTTGCAAAGTTGACTTTTTGGGAAAATGACTTGTAATGGAAACTTGCCATTTTGGGAAACTTTTTCAACCCTTGCTTTTTGATTCAAAAATGCTTCAAATGAGAAAACTTTGGTCATGAAAGTTGTAGAATGGATCATTCCCTTTTCAAAAAGTACAAGAACTCATTCTAATTCATTTTGGATCAAAAGTTATGGCTTGTCAAAGTTGGCCAAAATCACATAATTTCAAGTTTTCTACCAAAGAGGCAAAGTTGCAAAACCACTTGCCAAGGCAAATTGAGACCTCAAAGTGACTTCTAAACTTCACACAAACATGAACCAATGTCTAAAAGTCAGATTGCATCAAGATTTTTCTCATTTTTATGACTTGTGGATCAAGAAACTTCAAAAGGGCCAAAAGTTCACAAATTTGCAAAATGATCCATAACTCTTCATCGACTTGAGCCAGCTCACAAAATCTGATTTCATGACACCCCTTGATCCTTGCTGCGCATAGCCATGCCCCTATCTCAGCCTGCCACTTGCCCATACCTCCAAGTACAACTTTCTTGACTTTTTGCAACTTGAGCCATACCAATCACACTGCTCCACAACAACTCTCTGCCCAATCAGAACATGTTATGTGGACCTCAAGCTAGCCATTTGAACACACAACTCAGCCTGAAACTCTCTCTAAGCCAGCATTCTCATTTTCCACCTCTTATGCAACTTCCTTCGAAACTCATCATACAACCTTCAAACACACAAACAAACTTCACAAAACATCTCAGCACACTCTCCTGATCATTTCCCTGCCCTCATTCATCCCTGAAACCCCCTCAAATCAAAACACGATTTCCTCACTTAACTGAACAGAACTTGCTCAATCTCACAAACCAGCCATTTTAAACTCCAACCAAGCATTGCAAGCTTCTTAGGAGGTTCATTGGAGTGGATTTGAAGCAAAGAATTGGCCAGAAAGTCCCTGATTCGAAAGCTCAAGCTCAGGTAGCCATGGCATTTATTTTTCCAGAACTCTCATTTTATGTTATAGAATGATTCTACATGCTTCACTGAGTGCCATGACGTGTTTAGTTTTAAAAATAGTTGAGAAATAAGCATTTCATGAGCTTCTGAAATTTCTGAATAATTTTCCGTTTTGCTTCGAATCTTGTTGTTCATGTGAAATAAATGATTTTTGCTGTCTGAATCTTGTTTAGAATGAGTTAAGGATTGATTCTGGAGAGTTTGGTGAGTTTTTATGGCGTTATGAGAGAGATTGAGTGAGAGAGCCGCCGGAGAAGATGACCAGAACACTGTTCCGGTCATCTGAAAGTGATTAGGGCACTTGATTAGGGTTTAATCATAATTAACGAAATTTGAATTCTGGACGTCCATTCGCGCGCCAAGTCAACTCCCGCCCCCTGGAATTTGAATCCTGGCCCTTAGATCTGCTGACTTTCTCCTTTTCCACTTAAATTCATTTTATTTTTATTTGTTTCATATTTATTTTGCACGAATTTTTAAAAATAGCAAAAAATGTTTTAAAATTATGAAAATTTTCGTCAAGGTTTTCATTATTTTTCAGAACACAAAAATATTTTTATTTTTATTTTTTGCTTTAAAAATTATTTTTAAATCATTTAAAAAATTATTTTTAATTAATTAATGAAAATTAATTAATTAAAAATACTTTTAGGTATTTAAAAATCACAAAAAAATTCATGTAACATTCAAAAACATTTAGAAACATTGTCCAACTCTCAAACCAAATTTCTTTTTTGTTCTTGATGCCTTTTGATCATTTTCCATGGAATTAAATTCATTTTAAGGCAATATTTTTGTGCAAACTTTGAAAAATCCATTCTGCCTAACCCTTGAGAGTTTGATGATGTTTCTTCTTGCATTGCATCCTTCATAGCATGTAGTTTATAGGATAAAATTGGTTTGAATTCATCTTGCATTTTCAATTTGTTTTGCATTTTTCATGACAAGGTACCTTAAAACCCTAGCAATCTTAGAAAATTCATAACTTTCACTAGGTTAAGAGTTAGGTCCCCTCCTTTGGGCAGTGAACTTGCATAGGTTTAGGTTATCTTTGATTGCATTTTCAAATTTTTATCATTTCATTTGCTTCTGGTTTTGGATTTTTTCTTTGTATGTTGCATATAACCCTAATTCATGCATTCCTTTGCATCCATCTTCCATTTGCTTGCATACCATGACTTGCCTTGACATTTTGTGCATTCATTTGATTCATAATACATCTTAGGAAATATTAGAATCATGTTTGATCATTGCATCTTTCATTTGCCATGTTGTATGTCATTTGCATTTCATAACTTTTCATGAACATCCATGGTTCAAAGCATGCTTCTCTTGCATCCATATGTTTGTATGATCATTCTAATGCCTTGCCTCATGTTTGTATCATCTCTTAGCATCATTAACATCATACTCATGCTTCTGGTTTTGGCTTGCATCATTGCATTGCATCTCATTTGCCTTGCATTTCATTTCTTTACTAACTTTTCAGGTGGTAAGTTGTATTGAGAAGTGAATTTGCCTTCACTTCTCACAATCTCTTTTCATCTCTCTTATGCATCATTGCTGCATTTTATCTTATGCTTTGGATTTAGCTTGCTCATTCTTGTTTATCTTACTTTCTTTCTTCAAGCAACTTGTCTTCTTAAGTGAAGCAAGTTGTTTTTCTTCCCTTTGCTCCTTTCATCTGCTCCTCTCCTTGGTGGTTCTTCTGAAGATCTTTCTTTCTTAAACCTCACAAACCCTAGGAACAACCAAGCATGATAACAATTAGGGTTTTGATTAGTCCCCACTTAGCTTTTACCTTTGTGTCTCTTTGAGTCTTCTCTTCTCATCTCATAATCAGGGACTAAACCCTAAAGGCTTTAAGGCTTTGTGATTAAGCTTATGCCTGCATCCTTCTATTAGGATGGAGTGTATAACTTTAATCCTAAGTGTTAAACCCTTAATGTGTTTAAATCCTTTAATCAATCCACTTAATAATCATAAAGACATCAAGCTTGTAACTTGGGCCTTGCATTAGGGTTCTAATTCTTCCTTAATTGGTTAAGAAGGACTAACCCCAGTGTTAATGGACAAGTCCCCCTCAAGTTGTCTTACAAACCATAAAAATCATTTCTTCATCTTATCATTAACTAAAATCCATTTAATAAAGGCTTTGTTTTGTCATGATGTTAATCCCTAATCATGGATTAAGTTGAGGAGCTTTCCTCAGCTTAAACACTCTCATCTATTATCCTTCTATTAGGATGGTGTAATGAGTCTGTTTAATCTCTGATTATGGCTTAATCTTATTACTTAACACTAAACAAAAACAACAAAAACATCTAAATAATCACAAGTAGGTTAATGATCTTAATCCTACATCATGGTGATTAAGTGTGAGACACTGACTTCACACTTAAGGTATCCTCATTACCCCTAATCAGAGGGAGGATGTGATGAGTTTACTAACCCTTGTTTTAGGCTTAAGCTCATTAACTTATGAAAAATCCAAAAACAATAAAAGATTGAAAACACAAAAACAAACAATAATCGTCTCCTTTGGGATTCTTTTCTCATCTCATTCACTCACAACCGAGAACTTGCTTCTTCCGTCTAATGCAAGACAGTTTGCACCTGAGCCAGACAGGTCATACACTTGAGCATAGGCAAGCAAGCAGTTCACAAGTCAAATCATCTTTCAGTCTCTTTGGGTCGAACTACGGTGTTCTGACTTCCTCATTGCACGAGAGGATACGTAGGCATAACTTAACAGTTATCGAACAAAAGTCTTTGTATATTCCCCCTCCTTCCTGTATTATTATTTTAGCCTCATAGTCTTGAGCATTTCATTCTTATCCTTACACTGACACTTCACTTATACAATTCACTTCTCTTACACTGACACCTGTACATCCTTTTCCAGCTCTTTTATACACAGATTGCACCGACACTACCCCTTTAAAACACAAATCTTTTAAGCGTGGATCCCGTCGAGTACGACGGACAATCTGGGTGCTAATACCTTCCCAGGTTGTAACCAACCCCCTTTCTCAGTCTCTCTGGTTCGCAACCGTCTTATCCACATCCTTTCTAGGTTTATGCAGCATTACCTTTCCTCCGGGATAAAAATGCCTAGCTGGCGACTCTTGTCTTCTGAGTTCACCCTTGTGTGTTCTCATCCCTCTTTCAACGACCGTTCGCGTCTGTACCCCTTCTGACCCCGGTTGTCATTTGGTGGGAGCGACAGCTTGGCGACTCTGCTGGGGAATAGTAGACTGTAACCAAGGCTTCTGGTTCTTTTTGTGGGTTCCTCCTAGCGCTTGTTTGATTTATGTTTACGGGGGTGTTATGTGCTAATTGTGTTTGTATATTTGCTTTATTTACTGCTTTATGTACAGTTATTTTATTGCTTTCTTTACAGCTTTATATACATCATACTGTCATACTGTTATCTGGCTGGATCTGGTTTTTGTCTTGGTGGGTGGGGTTTCACTGAGAGTTTAAGGTCCTATACCTGGGACCTGAGTGACACCTAGGCTAGAGTGGTTGATGTTCTTTCCCATTCCATTTCGGTCTGGTGCGGGAATATGAAACACGGTTCAGATATGGGTTTCTTCTTGAGAACTCTGTTCTACATATCTCCTGTAGTGCTAGGGCTATCTGGGAAGCCTGCTAAGTCTGGATGACCTTTACTATGACCTTCAGAAACTGAGGTGAATTAGAGGAGGATCCTTTATGGTTATTGTAAACACTGTACCTCCGGGTTAGAAGTGTTTACACTTCTCATAACTGATCCAAGTCTAAGGATCCTTGTTTTAGAACATCACCTGTGAGGGGGTTGGGCTATTTACAGGTTTGCAGGAACCCTTGGCCACATCATACCATGATACTTGTTTTGTTTAAGAATGCTTCACTTTGGACAGTTCTTGTGATTTAACCCAGGACATGTGGCTCTTTATTTGAGTCCCCCACCTTGGTTACTGGACTTTTGAACCTCCATCTGGACTTCTTAGACATACATGGACTTATATCAAGGCAGTAATCAGATCCAGCTTGATCACAAACCCTTGCATATCATTTGCATACATCATCATTGCATCATTTAACATTTGTTTGTTTGTTTTTCAGGGTATCCATATTACATTTGGCTTGGTTTTGACCCCTTCATCTGCATAGACCTTTTCTCACCAGTTATCTGCTTCAGCTATCTTCATCAGTTGCCTGCTTCAGCTACCTCCATCATCATCCTCAGCCTATCAGTGGCTCATCTCCAGTATCAGTCATCATCATCAGCATCTATTTTCAGCTCTTCATCAGCAGTCATGGCACCCAAAAAGAGCAACATCTCATACCATTTCTTTGAGCCTGTGCAGGCTGGCATCAGGCAGGTCCAGGCACTCATTACTCCATACCATATCCCATTATTCAGAGAGCATTATGGAGGCATCCTTGACATGGTTATGGACTTGGACCCTTCTCAGAGGAGTTTGATTCACACTTGCCTACAGTTTTATGACCCTCCTTTGAGATGCTTCACTTTCCAGAACTTTCAGTTAGGACCTTTGCTGGAGGAGTTCTCATCTTTGATTGGAGTACCTGTCAGGGGTGGTATCCCCTTCAACCCTGAAATGGCTTCTCCCAGCAATGAAAAAATGGCAAAGGCACTGTATTTGGAACCTATTCTGATTGAGCAGAACATGACTACAAAGGCTGGAATCCCTGGTCTACACTTGGACTTTCTAACTTCTCAGGCCATCCTGAAGGCCTCCTTGGGAGAATGGAAGGCAGTTTGTGCATTGTTAGCCCTCAGTATATATGGGGTTATACTTTTTGCAGATGAGCCCAAATTTATCAGCAAGAATGTTATTCATCTCTTCCTTTTGAGGAACCCAGTACCCACCTTGCTAGGAGATTTCTTTTATTCTGTTCACCAAAGGAATGAGAAGCAGAGAGGAAGATTGGTAAGGTGCTGTGCTCCTCTATTTCATATTTGGCTGCTTAAGCACTTACCTAAAACTGATGCCTTCCTGAACCCTCACCAACAGAAGAATTGGGCCAGGAGGCTTATTGCTTTGACCTCAGATGACATCAGGTGGTGCACCCAGAGCACCAAAGGCAGGGACATAATTACTAGCTGTGGGCAGTTCCCCAATGTACCTCTTATAGGAGTGAAGGGTTGCATCAACTACAATCCTTTGTTGTTTAAGAGACAATTGGGCTATGCTTTGGTCCACCCTCCTAGAGTACAAGACTTGGCTGAAATCCTGTATTGTGAGATAAAGCCTAATCTTGTTGTTGTCAGACAAGCATCTTGGGCTTGGGACAACATCCAGACCAAAGGGATGGCCATTCTTGGGAGGTGCAATAATGTGGCTTCAGCTCAGTATTATGAATGGTCTCATGCTAGGGCTCAAATTTTTGGAATGCCCTTCACCATTGAGAATGCACCTGGGCCATCCACAGCACCACCTCCAGCCACTGTCAGCCTGGAGGAATTTGAGAAACTGAAGGAGAGGAATGAGAATCTGTCTCAAGCTCTGAAGAAGACCCTCTGGGAGAGGAGTGATGGTTGTCTAGACATTGAGAGGTTGGAAAAGCTAAAGGTGGAGCATCTAGCCAAGATTGAGAAAGCAGAGGACTACATCAAGAAATCAAGAGCTGGGGAGCAAATTTTGAAGAATGCTTGTAAAGAGGCCCAGTTTCAGAAGGCTAGGGCTGATCTCTATCTGAAAGAAAGTCAAGCTAGGTGGGTCAGGATCACTGAAGCTCGTACTCAAGAGGATAAGAGAACTCAAGACAAGATTGAGCAGTTGGAGGCCAATGAAAGGAAACAACAGGAGGCTCTGCTAGCAGCCCAGAAGGAAATTTCAGAATTGAAGCTTAGGGCTGGTGTGAAGAGGTCAAAGGACCAAGACAGGCACAAGAAGCTGACTACTGCTATTGCCACCAGGAACCTTCTTATCAGAACATTACAGAGCATCCGGCTGGTCCTGTAACTGAAGCACTTTTGAAGGAGGTTAAGGAGGATGAGTTTGGCTTAGATGTCTGATTTCTTTGTTTGTTGTTATTTCCATTTGATGTACTTTTCTTTTTATGTTGTATTTTGACCCCTCAGGGGCATGTGTTGTAAAAAACAAACCATGTATTATGCACCATTTGTAATATATTTGTCAGTTTGTTTCATTTGAGTTTCTTTTCTCGAAGCAACATCAAAGCATCTTCCTCAGGGTCTGGAGAGGTCAAAACCAAGAGCCAAGCCGGGTACCTTGGAAACAAATAAGCATACTGCATTGCATGCTAACTTTTGTTTTGTTTTGTAGGTTTTTGTTTTGTTTGTTACTAACTCTGTTGTGGTTCAGGAATTATTGCTCGTCGTCGGGTGTTCCCTCTCAACCGTCCACACAGATATCCTACTCGCAACAACCTTCCTGGTATCCAGATGGATCAAGTACAGCAAGAGCTGACAGAGGTCAAAACCCAGATGGTTAATGAAAGGCTGGAGATGAGAAACCAAATGACCCAGTTCATGGAAGTAATGAATGGCTTGGCTCAAAGTCAAGAAAGGCTGAGGGCATTAGTGGAAAGACAAACTCCAGAAGAACCTCCTCTGGGAACCGGAGGAACAAGTAACAATGAGAGGGGCCAGCCTCATGTTAACCCACCAGTATATGGGCCTCATCTACATCCGGAAATTAACATCCCGGGTAATGTGCAAGGAAATACTACTGGAGGAAGAGTCTTACAAGAAGATCCCCAAGAAGAGCAGTTTAATGTGATGGGAGCTGGGGATGAAGTTTATGATAGAAGGCTTGATGAAATTGCTGAGAAGTTGAGATCTCTGGAGTCTCAAAATTCCCTAGGCTTTGATGTCATGGATATGGGGTTAGTGGATGGGGTAAGGATTCCCCACAAGTTTAAACCCCCGTGCTTCGAGAAGTACAATGGAACTTCTTGTCCATGAACTCACCTACAGTCTTTCCTGGGGATACTTAAGGCATACACCATGGATGAAAAACTGTGGATGTTTTACTTCGAAGACAGTTTGACTGGGGCTTCAAGGGAGTGGTACTCTCACTTGACCAGAGCTACTATCAGATGCTGGAAGGACCTAGCTGAAGCTTTCATCAGACAGTACCAATACAACCTGGACATGGCTCCTAATAGAACCCTTCTGATGGGAATGTCTCAATCCTCCAGAGAAAGCTTCAGGGAATATGCCCAAAGGTGGAGACAGCTTGCTGCTGCTGTCCAGCCACCCATGTCGGAAAGAGAAATGGCCGACATGTTTATGAACACTCTGCAAGGAACATATATTGATAGGCTAGCTGCCTTTTCTTCCACCAGTTTCGCTGACGTAGTCATAGTTGGAGAAATAATTGAAAGCCTTCTGAAGATGGGTAAAATTTCTGATAATGGTGCAAGTTCGTCAGGTAATCCCAGGAAGCCTTTTGTGGGACCTAGAAGAACTGGTGAGATTAATGTTATTCATGCCAACAGGGGCAGACCTCAGTATGTTCATAGGTCAGTGGCAGCAGTCACTATTCCAGCTCTGATTCCTCAGCAACCAACATATCAACCACAACAACAACCACACTATCAACAGCAAGTTCAGTATCCGCCACAGAGAAACTACAACAACAACAATCAACAACAAAGACCCTTTAAGCAAAGACCATCACAGGCAAATAGGGTGATTGACCCTATCCCTATGCCTTATGCCGCTTTATTGCCACAACTCCTGAAACTCAACTTGGTTGAGTTAAGGACATTGGCACCACCAGATCCCTCAAATCTTCCAAGAAACTACGATGTCAATGCCAGATGTGCTTTCCATTCCAATGCACCTGGCCACAACACAGAGAAATGCAGGGCTTTACAAATGAAGGTGCAAGATCTGATGGATTCCAAAGCCCTCAACTTTGCACCCCCTCCAAATGTCAACAAGAATCCCATGCCCAATCATGGAGGACCAAGAATTAATGCCATTGAGGAAGACAAGCCGTCTTTCTTAATCACCAGTGTTGGGCAGATTCGGACACCTCTGGCAGAAATTAAAGCTCAGCTTCTAGAGTGCCAGATGTTCCCCGGGTGTGAGCTCGGTTGTGGGTACTACAACATTTCGGTCAACGGGTGTGATAATTTGAGAAGCGGCATAGATGGTCTTATCAAAAGTGGTATACTTCAGATCACAACATCAACACCTACAAATCCAGCAATCCCTTTGACAACAATTCCTGATTCTTCTACAACTGCAGCAACAATCATTCTGAACAATTCATCAATATCATCAACAATGGTTCCGTCCATCACCTCAACAAATCAGACGTCAACAACCATTTCTTCTACAACATCAACACCCATTTATCCAGCAGGATCTTCTACAACACCAACAAAAATCAATGAAGATATCTCGGCGGTCACCATTTACTATGACCCATCAAATGTTCCTCCAAACAACAACTTTCAACAACAAACAGTGGCATCTCCTGTCAGGTCACTGGTCACCATTTACTACGATCCGCACACCATCTCAGTACCCTCCTCTGCAGCAGTCAGTCCAGTTACCATCACGGTACCTGGGCCAGTTCCATATGAAAGCAGCAATGCCATACCTTGGCATTATGGCTCTGACCTCTACTGCAATGGGGAGAAAATCACTTTGGAATCTTCAACTTCTTCTCCACAGATTGATAATGTTGGGGGAGGTGGAGGCTTCACCAGAAGCGGACGCCTTTTTGCCTCACAATTGCAAAGACCTAATGCTAAAGCAGAAGCTGCTGCAAAAGCAAAGGGGAAGAGTGTGGTAGTTGAAGAGCCAACTGTCAAAGAAACTCAGAAGACGTCTTTTGAACAAGATGTAGACGAGTTCATGAGGATTATAAAAAGAAGTGATTACAAGGTGGTGGATCAGCTTCACCAAACTCCCTCAAAGATCTCCATATTATCCCTGCTGATGTGTTCTGAAGCTCACAGGAATGCATTACTGAAAGTCTTGCACGCAGCATACGTGCCAGAAGAGATCACTGTTAATCAGCTAGAAACTGTGGTAGCGAATGTCAATACCAGTCATGGACTGGGCTTCACCAATGCTGACTTAACAACTGAGGGGCGTAACCACAACAAGGCTTTACACATCACTCTAGAATGCAACGGTGTTGTTCTATCTCATGGACTGGTGGACACTGGGTCTTTACTCAATGTTCTACCAAAGAAAGCCTTGGTGAAGCTGGAGTACGGTGGCTTGGCACTGCGTCCGAGTAATTTGGTGGTGAGATCATTTGATGGCTCTAAAAGATCAGTGCTTGGGGAGATTGATCTGCCTGTGATGATTGGCCCGCAAACCTTCAAAATTACCTTCTATGTGATGGACATTCAGCCGGCCTACAGCTGTTTGTTGGGTAGACCTTGGATCCATGCCGCTGGCGCAGTTACGTCTACCCTTCACCAGAAGCTGAAATTCGAGCGGGAAGGCCAGATCATCACCATCTGTGGGGAAGAAGACATCTTTGTTAGCCATCTAGCTACGTACAAGTATATTGAGATGGATGGAGAAATCCATGAAACCATGAGCCAGGGGTTTGAGGCCCTGAACATTAATGAAGCATCTGCTGTACTAGGGACCTCCATGACATCTTATCAGCAAGCCAGGAAGGTTGTTGAAGAGGGGACTGCCCAGGGCTGGGGCAAGTTGCTGCCCGTAGAGAAGAAGGAGGACAGATTTGGGTTGGGTTACAAACCAACTCAACAAGATCAATCAGAGGCTGCCAAGAAGCCCAACTTTGTCAGCGGGGGAATGCTCACCCCAGATGCATTGAACAACTTGGAAGATGAGTCAGAATATGAGCGCAACCTGGAGAGCTGGATACGTCCAAGGATCCCGGGGAGCTGTGTCTCAAACTGGTCTTCCCAGGAAATTATAAGGGTTACTCCCGCAGAGTAATTATTATTTCCTGTATATTTTAAGCATGCATCAAGTCTTGCATCTTGCCCAAGATAACAACACTCATTTTGTAATCGGGCCATCTTGTAATTTTGTGCAAACAGATCAATCAATGAATATCGGACATCTTTTGCAAATGAGTCTTTTTCTTTTCCGCTCACTATTTTTCATTTTTCTTTTGTACAAAAATAAAATGGCAATGTTTTCAAAATGATAACTTTACTTCACTTTTTCTAAACAAGATTAAAATCGATCACTAAAATGAACAATCTAAACCCTTGCAGAGAGTGCCTTTCAGATTGCACCAACAACAGCACAGCTATGGCTTCGTATGACTTTGACAATCCAATCAATCAAGCTGATGAAGGGGTTGAAGAAGATTATGAGCTTCCTGAAGAGCTAGCTAGGTTGTTAAGACAAGAGGAGAAGGTTATCACTCCTCATCAGGAGGAGGTCGAAACGATTAATCTTGGTACGGATGAAAATGTGAAAGAGGTTAAGATCGGGGCCTGCTTACAAGACTCAGTGAAAGAGCAACTGATTGACCTGCTTCGTGAATATGTGGATGTGTTTGCTTGGTCTTATCAGGATATGCCAGGGTTGGACACCGATATTGTTATGCACAAGCTGCCTTTAAGAGAAGATTGCCCACCGGTTAAACAGAAACTACGCCGCACTTGCCCAGACATGGCAATGAAGATCAAAGAAGAGGTGCAAAAGAAGTGGGACGCCGGGTTCCTTGCTGTGACTAGCTACCCGCCGTGGGTTGCTAATATTGTACCTGTGTCTCAGAAAGATGGCAAGGTAAGGATGTGTGTGGATTACCGGGCTCTGAACAGAGCCAGCCCGAAAGATGACTTCCCTTTACCTCACATTGATGTATTGGTGGATAATACAACTCAGTTCTCGGTGTTCTCTTTCATGGACGGATTTTCAGGATACAATCAGATCAAAATGTCAACTGAAGACATGGAGAAGACAACTTTTATCACACCCTGGGGCACGTTCTGTTACAAGGTGATGCCATTCGGATTGAAGAATGCTGGTGCAACTTATCAACGGGCTATGGTAACGTTATTCCACGACATGATCCATAAAGAAATTGAATGTTATGTGGATGACATGATTACCAAGTCCCTCACAGAAGAAGACCACCTGGTAAATCTGCTGAAGTTATTCAAGCGTCTGAGGAAATACCAACTGAAGTTGAACCCCAACAAGTGCACATTCGGGGTGCGATCTGGTAAGCTGCTGGGATTTATTGTAAGTGAGAAAGGGATTGAAGTTGACCCTGATAAAGTCAAATCCATTCAAGAAATGCCTGCACCAAAGACTGAGAAAGAAGTTCGGGGGTTCTTAGGTAGATTGAACTACATTTCACGGTTCATATCTCACCTTACGGCAACCTGTGAACCTCTGTTCAAGCTGTTAAGAAAAGAACAGATGGTCAGGTGGAACGAAGACTGCCAGAGGGCTTTTGACAAGATCAAGGAGTACTTACAAGAGCCTCCAATCCTTATGCCTCCAGTTGAAGGAAGACCTCTGATAATGTACTTGACAGTATTAGAAGAGTCGATGGGGTGTGTGTTGGGCCAGCATGACGAGTCTGGTCGAAAAGAGTATGCAATACACTACCTAAGCAAAAAGTTTACCGACTGTGAACAACGTTATTCACTGCTCGAGAAAACTTGATGTGCTTTAGCGTGGGCTGCTCGCCGACTAAGGCAGTATATGTTGACCCACACTACTTTATTGATCTCCAAGATGGACCCAGTTAAGTACATTTTTGAGAAGCCAGCACTTACCGGACGGGTTGCAAGATGGCAAATGATCCTCACAGAATATGACATCCAGTACACATCTCAGAAAGCCATCAAAGGCAGTGTATTGTCTGATTATCTTGCTGAGCAACCCATTGATGATTACCAGCCTATGAGATTTGACTTCCTTGATGAAGACATCATGTTCATAAAAGCAAAAGATCATGAAGAGCCTGTTGATAACGAGAAAACGTATCGATTATATTGCTAGGTTTCATTAACGTTTTATCGAATAATCACCGTTTTAACACTCGATTTCTCGAGTTTTTCTTACCGTTTTGCAGGTACACCATTATGTGGAGCTAAATCATGAACTAAGACAAAAAGGAACAAAATCGATCATAAAAAGAGGAAGAAATGAAGCTTCCTGCAAAACTGCATATTTTGCAGCAGTCACGACCGTCACTAGGGTGTCACGACCGTGACACCCCAAAATGAAGCCTCACGACCGTGAGAGATGTGTCACGACCGTGACACTTAAAAGTCTCAAGTCACGAACGTAAAAGCCTTGTCACGACCGTGACAAGGATGAAATTAGGTTTTTGACCAAGACGTCGTCAAAGAATTACGTGAAGTCCATTTCCACCTATTTTGTTGCCACTACCTACATTTTCTCCACAAAAATAGCAAGGCCCATTCCAATTGAAGTCCAAAAATTCAGCCCAATTGAAGTTCTATAAATAGCATCAAGTTCATGAAGAATGTACAGAGCATTTTTTATTCAAATTCCTGCGGAAGCTCTGCCGAACTGATTTACGACCCGTTTTTATTTTCTGCATTATTTTCTTTTTCGCTTTATTGTATCCAAACCCGCCATATAACAATTTCCAACATCAGGAAATTGTTATAAGTTTATTATTTTTTCTAAGCCTTCAGCATTCGTTTAATTTTGATTTCGCCAACTCCGAGCTTTCCGGCCTGTGGAAGAAGGAGTCCGCTCTGATATTGTTAACCAGGTTTTATTATATTGCAATTTAATTATTTATAATGTTTGTTTATTTTCCTGCCATGAGTAATTTGTTATTTAATTTTCTGTCTCTGTCTGGTTCAACATCGATGAGTAGCTAAACACCTTAGGGCGGTATGTAGTTAGAACAAACTTAACCGGTAAAATATAACCATAGGCTAAAAATTATTAATCACTTAACATTCTGGCTGACACTTTTTAAGTAAAAAGACCTTTTCGTTACGAGAGTAAGAAAAGAGTGTTAGGTTAGGTCAAGACCACGAGAGTGTGAGGTTTTAACCAGATAGCTAAAGTTAGGCATTTAAATTAAACACAGCGAGAGCGCTTTAAGATAAATTAGAATTATTTAGTTTCCAAAAATTACCTCTAAACACTTATGGGCTAGCGAGAGCAGGCATAGGGCTTTAGGGATAAGATCTGATATAAGACCACGAGAGTGTGAGTTGAGGGTATTTAAACTGATAATCTCTACCGAATAGATTAAGTGAACACCTAAAATAAGCCTAGGTTAGATTGATCCACCTAAGTTAGTATAATTACATACCGACCGTCTTAAAACTACTTAATTAAAACTCAAATTTAATTCCGCCTTTAATATTCTAAAATCAACAAAAAATCGTGACAACCAATCGCCTTAGCTAAACTAGAAGTTCATCTAGCACTAGGTAACCATAGAATCCCTGTGGATCGATAATCTTAAATATTACTTCGATAGGCTGTGCACTTGCAGTAAGATACCGCTAGACGCATAAGTAGACACGTCTTTAGCCCATCAAGTTTTTGACACTGAAGGGCCTGACCCAGAAGAAGAATGGACTATGATGTTTGACGGGGCTGTTAATATGAATGGTCGTGGTGTTGGTGCAGTACTCATTACACCTAAAGGAGTTCACATGCCTTTCTCGGCAAAGCTCACCTTTAATTGCACTAACAACGAAGCTGAATACGAAGCTTGTATTATGGGTCTTGAGGAAGCCATTGACTTCAGGATCAAGACTTTGACTATGTTCGGAGATTCAGCTTTGGTAATCAATCAAACCAACGGCAAATGGTACACCCACCAGGATCATATGATACCTTATCGGGATTATACAAGGAGGTTACTGACTTTCTTTACAACGGTCAAGCTTGAGTATATCCCTCGGGACGAGAATCAATTTGCAGATGCTCTGGCTACCATTTCATCCATGATCAAAGTTCAAACTGCCAACTTTGTACCTCGGATTTCAGTATCCAGACTCGACAGACCAGCGTATGTATTCTCAGCAGATGTTTTTAAGGATGATAAGCCTTGGTTCCATGACATTAAGTGCTTCTTGGAGGATCAGACATACCCACCTGGGGCATCTTCCAATGATAAGAAGACATTGAGAAGGCTTGCTGGCAGTTTCTTCCTGAATACTGATGGTTCCCTGTACAAGAGAAACTTTGATATGGTATTTCTCAGATGCGTTGATAGAACAGAAGCAGACTTGTTGATGCACGAGGTGCATGAAGGATCCTTTGGTATCCATGCCGGAGGGCATGCCATGGCAAAGAAGTTGCTAAGATCAGGTTATTACTGGATCATAATGGATGCCGACTGTTGTGCCTACGCCAGAAAATGCCATAAATGCCAGATTTATGCGGATAAAGTGCATGTGCCTCCCAATCCTTTGAATATAATGTCTTCACCCTGGCCCTTTGCCATGTGGGGCATTGATATGATTGGCAAGATTGAACCGACTGCTTCAAATGGCCACAGATTCATCCTGGTAGCCATTGACTATTTTACCAAGTGGGTTGAAGCAGCTTCCTATGCAAATGTCACAAGGCAAGTGGTAGCCCGATTTTTGAAAAGAGACATCATCTGCCGGTATGGAGTACCCGAGCGAATCATTACTGATAATGGTTCCAACTTGAACAACAAAATGATGGAAGAACTATGCCGGGACTTCAAGATCCAACACCACAATTCTTCTCCTTATAGGCCAAAGATGAATGGCGCTGTTGAGGCAGCTAATAAGAATATCAAGAAAATTGTGCAGAAAATGGTAGTTACCTACAAAGACTGGCACGAAATGCTACCATTCGCCTTGCATGGGTACCGTACGTCAATCAGAACATCCACCGAGGCAACACCATATCAGCTTGTTTATGGTATGGAGGCAGTCCTACCTGTTGAAGTTGAATTACCCTCCTTGCGGGTGTTAATGGATGTTAAGCTGAGTGAAGCAGAGTGGGTCCGATCCCGATACGAACAACTGAGTCTGATTGAAGAGAAAAGATTAACTGCAATTTGTCATGGGCAGTTATATCAGAAAAGAATGAAGAAAGCCTTCGATCAGAAAGTCAGGCTCCGAGAATACCAAGTAGGAGATCTTGTGCTGAAAAGACTCCTCCCTCCTCATACAGACCACAGGGGCAAGTGGACTCCGAACTATGAAGGGCCATTCGTAGTAAAGAAAGTTTTCTTCGGTGGAGCACTCATGCTCAGTACTATGGATGGCGAAGACTTCCCGTCCCCTGTGAATTCAGATGCAGTTAAAAAATACTTCGCATAAAAATGACCCGCTGGACATAAAAACAGAATGTAAGTCCAGGCAAAAATAGGGCATCCCGGCGAGTCAAAAACAAAATAAGAGACTCGGGCAAAAATAAGGGAAAATAACAAAAATGTACACCCGCTGAGTTGAAAAGCCGCATTGGACAACTCAGGCAAAAATGGGTATCCCGATGGACTGAAAACCCGAAAGGGCGATCCATGCAAAATAAGGGAATAAGCGAACAACTGCACTCTGGATTCATCTGTGTCACTTACAACTTGGTAAGCTTCAAAAGGATCAAGCGTCAATCAGAATCAGCCTTCTTCAGAAAGCGAGATAAGAAGAATGTCAAAAGTCATACGAGTCATAGCAAAGGGAAGCTCCTTGAAGCGTCATCAGCATTGCCAACATCTTTTGTTTCTCAATTTGTAACAATCTCCTCATTTTAGGGGATCTGTTTCTCTGACTGTATCTTGCCAATTCAGGGCACATGAATTAATAAAATCAGATTTTCAGTCATGTTTCGTTTCGTACATTTTATTTTCATTTGCAAGAATGTCCAATGTCTCTAAGATACTGATTGCATGAATACAGATGCTTCTCTTCTAAAAAATGCATGCTTGCAGGAAATATACTTACTCCCGGGAGTGTTTAAACTCCTATGATGGAATCCGGTAAGGGATACCTTGAGATTACTTGTGCGTTTCCATGTCTTTTCAGGACTGCAGGTACTCAAAGCATAGCATGGGGCATGAAAGCTTCATCCCAGCAAGCTGGCAAACCATTGTTTACTCAGTCCTAGCACTGGAGATGGTTTCCCCCCAGTTGAGTTGTCAAGTATCATCCTCAGCAGGATCCCCCACAGAAATCTCCAGGAAGACCTTCCCATGGTCTTTCTTCTTCCCCAACCGAGTTGCCATTTACTATTCCTCCACAGCCAAGTGCAAAAGCCGGGGAACCATCTCCCCACAGAGCTTCAGCCTCTATCCAGGAGAGCGACGTCTGAAGATCTCATAACAGAGTGAAGAAAGCTTCTACAAACCCCAGTTGGGTCCCCCATTACCAAAGATAGGTCTATCAGTGACCTATATCCCCAAGCAGGGTCCCACATGTCAGATATACCAATGATTTCATCCCCAGCTGGGATGTCCACTTCAGGCAGATCAACCAGAGATCTCCGCAGCAACGGGATCCGAATCCCGGATGGTTACCCCTTTTGCATAATCATAGCATTCACATCATAACCTCCCACAGAGCGTAGCATTCCGTCTAATACGGAGCATTACGGCAAAAATCAAACATGTTGCATAATCATATGCCATGGTCTGGATCAAACACTTGTGAATACTGACAATCCATCAACAATCTACAGGAAACTCCCCAAAATTCCCCATCAGAGAGCCAAAGCACTGGCCTTACACTCATAAATACAAATACACACTCCTGTTGGCACTCGTCCGTGTCATGATTCCCCAGTAAAGTCGCTCGAGCTTTCCTTACAAACAGACACTTATATATTACAGATACCTTTTGACACCCGTCCATGTCATGTTCCCAGTAGAAAGCCAAAGCGTCCTCTTTGCACTCACATATACATCTTTATACAAATTCCCTGACACCCGTCCGTGTCGCTTTCCCCAGCACAATT
The DNA here is from genome assembly GCA_963966055.1 of Lathyrus aphaca. Lineage (NCBI taxonomy): Eukaryota > Viridiplantae > Streptophyta > Magnoliopsida > Fabales > Fabaceae > Lathyrus > Lathyrus aphaca. The sequence continues at coordinate 475,157,290 of OZ014525.1, forward strand.
GCCTAAACATTTTGTAAAGCATATACTTGTCTATAATATACCTTTTGACACTCGTCTGTGTCACTCTCCCCAGCAAGTTAAACACTCATCTAAACACCACTCATACTTATTACCCCTGTTTCACTCATACAGATACTCGTCCGTATCTTGTATACACTACTCATACCTTTGCAGATTCAACACTCGTCCGTGTTCTTTGTTAACCAGTTGATACTCGTCCGTATCATCATCTCTGAACAGGTGTCAGCATTTGTTTCTACCTGATACATGTTTGTATCATAGTCTTAGGGATGTTCGTCCGCATCTTTAATCTATACACCGTACCCAAACACTAATGCCACTCATTTCTTGGATATAGACACTCGTCCGTGTTTACTTGTCCCAGCAAATCCCGGTGAACTATTCCTTTCCTATCTGACATTCGTCCTATGTCATGATATCTCTTCGGCAGCCGTACCCTGCCAGGTGATCGTCCTTCACCTATGGATGACCGTCCCCCATCCTTTCCCCAGCGGAGTCTCCATTATTGGAACCCCTTTCTATCCGGCATTCGTCCTATGTCGCGATATTTTGCAGCCGTCCCCTGCTAGGTGATCGTCCTTCACCTTTTGATGATCGTCCTTCATCATTTTATCTGATGGCCGTCCCCGTCGTCGATCTTGTTATCTGACATTCGTCCTATGTCATGATAAACCCTGAAGAGAAGCCGTACCCTGCTAGGTGATCGTCCTTCACCTCCTGATGATCGTCCTTCATCATGCTTATCCGATGGTCGTCCCCATCGTCGACCTTTTATCCGGAATTCGTCCTATGTCGTGATATCTTTGGCAACCGTACCTTGCCAGGTGAGCGTCCTTCACCCTTAGATGACCGTCCCTCATCTTATCCCCAACAGAGTAGCCGTCCCCTGCTAGGTGATCGTCCTTCACCTTTGATGACCGTACCTCATCACTTATTTCATTTACCTATAATCCCCAGAGAATCTTAATATATTTACCTGATGGCCGTCCCCATCACAATCTCTTATATCCCCAGCTTGTCGGCCGTCCCCGTCATTGCTTTGTTTCCCGCATCTTTCCCCAGCTTGTCGGTCGTCCCCGTCATTGTTTCATCCCCAGCAGTCGTCCTCTGCTCGACGGTCGTCCTCCGTTGCCCGCACTTTATAATTATACTTTATTTTCTTTTACAATCTATATCCCTTTTCTTCTTCATTCTGTGAGTGCAAATTTTGGATTGTCTTTGGTATTCAACCACAAGTTATCTTGTTTGCCTGTTAAGCCGTTGCTTACATCCTGCACAGCTAACTCATGCTTGAATAGGGGCAGATGTAAACACCCCAAATTTGACCTCACCCATTCACACCATGGCTTGTGATCTTTTCATATGCATAAGTTCAATCATAGCATCTCATATTGCATTTTTGATTCATTGCACTGGTTCTAAGTCATCTGCATCTAGGGTTTGTGATCTGAGCAATCCAAGAGCCACTTGAGCCACTCCAAAGGTCATCAATCACTTCAAAGGGGTCCATGTATGTTCAAGCATCATATTATATCCTCACCAAGTCAAGGAAGTCAAAGAATCACAAGAACTGAGAATGGCATGGAAGCAGAGCCAGGTTTAACTGCACAGATGACCTAGAATTAGGGTTTTGGTTTCAAAGGCCATAACTCCAAATTTTTTGGTCATTCTTGTTTCTATTGGTCTCTATAGGGTATAGGGATCATGAATATCAATTTTCATGAAGAAATTCCATGGGGAAGTCATCTGATCAAGAGTTGACTTTTTAAGCAAGTCAGTGCAAAATCAGGGCATCTGAGGCCCCCAATGACCCAACCAAAGGGTGTTCATCATCATTTTGATTATGTGTCATCTTTATTTGATCATAGAAGATGTTAGAAGTTCACAAAATTGAAGAATTTCAAGCCATTTGCAAAGTTGACTTTTTGGGAAAATGACTTGTAATGGAAACTTGCCATTTTGGGAAACTTTTTCAACCCTTGCTTTTTGATTCAAAAATGCTTCAAATTAGAAAACTTTGATCATGAAAGTTGTAGAATGGATCATTCCATTTTCAAAAAGTACAAGAACTCATTCTAATTCATTTTGGATCAAAAGTTATGGCTTGTCAGAGTTGGCCAAAATCACATAATTTCAAGTTTTCTACCAAAGAGGCAAAGTTGCAAAACCACTTGCCAAGGCAAATTGAGACCTAAAAGTAACTTCTAAACTTCACACAAACATGAACCAATGTCTAAAAGTCAGATTGCATCAAGAGTTTGCTCATTTTTATGACTTGTGGATCAAGAAACTTCAAAAGGGCCAAAAGTTCACAAATTTGCAAAATGATCCATAACTCTTCATCCACTTGAGCCAACTCACAAAATCTGATTTCATGACACCCCTTGATCCTTGCTCCGCATAGCCATGCCCCTATCTCAGCCTTCCACTTGCCCATACCTCCAAGTACAACTTTCTTGACTTTTTGCAACTTGAGCCATACCAATCACACTGCTCCACAACAACTCTCTGCCCAATCAGAACATGTTATGTGGACCTCAAGCTAGCCATTTGAACACACAACTCAGCCTGAAACTCTCTCTAAGCCAGCATTCTCATTTTCCACCTCTTATGCAACTTCCTTCGAAACTCATCATGCAGCCTTCAAACACACAAACAAACTTCACAAAACATCTCAGCACACTCTCCTGATCATTTCCCTGCCCTCATTCATCCCTGAAACCCCCTCAAATCAAAACACGATTTCCTCACTTCACTGAACAAAATTTGCTCAATCTCACAAACCAGCCATTTTAAACTCCAACCAAGCATTGCAAGCTTCTTAGGAGGTTCATTGGAGTGGATTTGAAGCAAAGAACTGGCCAGAAAGTCCCTGATTCGAAAGCTCAAGCTCAGGTAGCCATGGCATTTATTTTTCCAAAACTCTCATTTTATGTTATAGAATGATTCTACATGCTTCACTGAGTGCCATGATGTGTTTAGTTTTGAAAATAGTTGAGAAATAAGCATTTCATGAGCTTCTGAAATTTCTGAATAATTTTCCGTTTTGCTTCGAATCTTGTTGTTCATGTGAAATAAATGATTTTTGCTGGCTGGATCTTGTTTAGAATGAGTTAAAGATTGATTCTGGAGAGTTTGGTGAGTTTTTATGGCGTTATGAGAGAGATTGAGTGAGAGAGCCGCCGGAGAAGATGTCCGGAACACTGTTCCGGTCATCTGAAAGTGATTAGGGCACTGGATTAGGGTTTAATCATAATTAACGAAATTTGAATTATGGCCGTCCATTCGCGCGCCAAGTCAACTCCCGCCCCCTGGAATTTGAATCCTGGCCCTTAGATCTGCTGACTTTCTCCTTTTCCACTTAAATTCATTTTATTTTTATTTGTTTCATATTTATTTTGCACGAATTTTTAAAAATAGCAAAAAATGTTTTAAAATTATGAAAATTTTTGTCAAGGTTTTCATTAGTTTTCAGAACACAAATATTTTTATTTTTATTTTTTGCATTAAAAATTATTTTTAAATCATTTAAAAAATTATTCTTAATTAATTAATGAAAATTAATTAATTAAAAATACTTGTAGGTATTTAAAAATCACAAAAAAATTCATGTAACATTCAAAAACATTTAGAAACATTGTCCAACTCTCAAACCAAATTTCTTTTTTGTTCTTGATGCCTTTTGATCATTTTCCATGGAATTAAATTCATTTTAAGGCAATATTTTTGTGCAAACTTTGAAAAATCCATTCTGCCTAACCCTTGAGAGTTTGATGATGTTTCTTCTTGCATTGCATCCTTCATAGCATGTAGTTTATAGGATAAAATTAGTTTGAATTCATCTTGCATTTTCAATTTCTTTTGCATTTTTCATGACAAGGTACCTTAAAACCCTAGCAATCTTAGAAAATTCATAACTTTCACTAGGTTAAGAGTTAGGTCCCCTCCTTTGGGTAGTGAACTTGCATAGGTTTAGGTTATCTTTGATTGCATTTTCAAATTTTTATCATGTCATTTGCTTCTGGTTTTGGATTTTTGCTTTGTATGTTGCATATAACCCTAATTCATGCCTTCCTTTGCATCCATCTTCCATTTGCTTGCATACCATGACTTGCCATGACATTTTGTGCATTCATTTGATTCATAATACATCTTAGGACATATTAGAATCATGTTTGATCATTGCATCTTTCATTTGCCATGTTGTATGTCATTTGCATTTCATAACTTTTCATGAACATCCATGGTTCAAAGCATGCTTCTCTTGCATCCATATGTTTGTATGATCATTCTAATGCCTTGCCTCATGTTTGCATCATCTCTTAGCATCATTAACATCATACTCATGCTTCTGGTTTTGGATTGCATCATTGCATTGCATCTCATTTGCCCTGCATTTCATTTCTTTACTAACTTTTCAGGTGGTAAGTTGTATTGAGAAGTGAATTTGCCTTCACTTCTCACAATCTCTTTTCATCTCTCTTATGCATCTTTGCTGCATTTTATCTTGTGCTTTGGATTGAGCTTGCTCATTCTTGTTTATCTTACGTTCTTTCTTCAAGCAACTTGTCTTCTTAAGTGAAGCAAGTTGTTTTGCTTCCCTTTGCTCCTTTCATCTGCTCCTCTCCTTGGTGGTTCTTCTTAAGATCTTTCTTTCTTAAACCTCACAAACCCTAGGAATGACCAAGCATGATACAATTAGGGTTTTGATTAGTCCCCACTTAGCTTTTACCTTTGTGTCTCTTTGAGTCTTCTCTTCTCATCTCATAATCAGGGACTAAACCCTAAAGGCTTTAAGGCTTTGTGATTAAGCTTATGCCTGCATCCTTCTTTTAGGATGGAGTGTATAACTTTAATCCTAAGTGTTAAACCCTTAATGTGTTTAAATCCTTTAATCAATCCACTTAATAATCATCAAGACATCAAGCTTGTAACTTGGGCCTTGCATTAGGGTTCTAATTCTTCCTTAATTGGTTAAGAAGGACTAACCCTAGTGTTAATGGACAAGTCCCCCCCCCAAGTTGTCTTACAAACCATAAAAATCATTTCTTCATCTTATCATTAACTAAAATCCATTTAATAAAGGCTTTGTTTTGTCATGAGGTTAATCCCTAATCATGGATTAAGTTGAGGAGCTTTCCTCAGCTTAAACACTCTCATCTATTATCCTTCTATTAGGATGGTGTAATGAGTCTGTTTAATCCCTGATTATGGCTTAATCTCATTACTTAACACTAAACAAAAACAACAAAAACATCTAAATAATCACAAGTAGGTTAATGATCTTAATCCTACATCATGGTGATTAAGTGTGAGACACTGACTTCACACTTAAGGTATCCTCATTACCCCTAATCAGAGGGAGGATGTGATGAGTTTACTAACCCTTGTTTTAGGCTTAAGCTCATTAACTTATGACAAATCCAAAAACAATAAAATATTGAAAACACAAAAACAAACAATAATCGTCTCCTTCGGGATTCTTTTCTCATCTCATTCACTCACAACCGAGAACTTGCTTCTTCCGTCTAATGCAAGACAGTTTTCACCTGAGCTAGACAGGTCATACACTTGAGCATAGGCAAGCAAGCAGTTCACAAGTCATATCATCTTTCAGTCTCTTTGGGTCGAACTACGGTGTTCTGACTTCCTCATTGCACGAGAGGATACGTAGGCATAACTTAACAGTTATCGAACAAAAGTCTCTGAATATTTCCCCTCCTTCCTGTATTATTCTTTTAGCCTCATAGTCTTGAGCATTTCATTCTTATCCTTACACTGACACTTCACTTATACACTTCACTTCTCTTACACTGACACCTGTACATCCTTTTCCAGCTCTTTTATACACAGATTGCACTGACACTACCCCTTTAAAACACAAATCTTTTAAGTGTGGATCCCTTCGAGTACGACGGACAATCTGGGTGCTAATACCTTCCCAGGTTGTAACCAACCCCCTTTCTCAGTCTCTCTGGTTCGCAACCGTCTTATCCACATCCTTTCTAGGTTTATGCAGCATTACCTTTCCTCCGGGATAAAAATGCCTAGCTGGCGACTCTTGTCTTCTGAGTTCACCCTTGTGTGTTCTCATCCCTATTTCGCCGACCGTTCGTGTCTGTACCCCTTCTGACCCCGGTTGTCATTTGGTGGGAGCGACACTATGTGACGGACATTCAGCCGGTATACAGCTGTTTGTTAGGTCGACCATGGATTCATGCCGCAGGCGCAGTAACGTCGACCATTCACCAAAAACTGAAGTATGAATGGGAAGGACAAATTATCACCATCTGTGGTGAAGAGGACATATTTGTTAGCCATCTGGCTACATACAAGTATATTGAGATGGATGGTGAGATCCATGAAACTATGAGCCAAGGGTTTGAGGCCTTAAACGTCAATGAGGCGATGACTGAAGTATTTGCTGCATCCCAGGAGGATAGGATGGGTACTTCAATTTTCTCTTATCAGCAAGCCCGAAAGGTTGTTTAAGATGGTAGTGACCAAGGCTGGGGCAAGCTGCTGCCGGTGGAGAAAAAGGAAGACATATTTGGTTTGGGTTACAGACCATTCCGACAAGATCAATCAGAGGCTGCTAAAGAGCCCAAGTTCATCAGTGGGGGGATGCTCACCCCAGATGCTGTTAACAACCTAGAAGATGAGGCGTAAAGCGACCGCAACCTGGAGAGCTGGATACATCCAAGGATCTCGGGAAACCAAGTCCTTAACTGGTCTTCCCAGGAAATTATAAGGGTTACTCCTGCAGAGTAATTATTATTTCCTGTCTTTTTTAGCATGCATCAAGTCCTGCATCTTGCCCAAGGTATCAGGACTCATTTTGTAATAGGGCCATATTGTAATTTTGTGCAAATGGATTAATCAATGAATATCGGACACCTTTTGCAAACAAGTCTCTTTTTCGCTCACTGTCTTTTCATTTTTCACTTTTGTACAAAACAATAAAATGGCAATGTTTTCAAAATAAATAACTTCATTTTCACGTTTTCTAAACAAGATTAAAACTGATCACTAAAACGAACCAATCTCAATCCTTGCAGAGATTATCCTTCAGATTGCACCGACAACAACACTGCTATGACCTTGTATGACTTCGACATTCCAATTAATCAAGCCGATGAAGGGGTTGAAGAAGACTATGAGTTACCTGAGGAGTTAGCCAGGTTGTTGAGGCAAGAAGAGAAAGTAATTACTCCTCATCAGGAGGAAGTTGAAACAATTAATCTTGGTACCGAAGAAAACTTGAAAGAAGTGAAGATTGGAGCCGGTCTGCAAGCTTCAGTAAAGGAACAGCTTATTGACATGCTTCGAGAATACGTCGACGTCTTTGCTTGGTCCTATCAAGACATGCCAGGTCTAGATACGGATATTGTTATGCACAAGCTACCTTTGAAAGAAGATTGTCCTCCAGTGAAGCAAAATCTACGCCATACTCGTCCAGATATGGCCATGAAGATTAAAGAAGAGGTACAAAAACAGTGGGACGCCGATTTCCTTGTTGTAACTAGTTACCCGCCGTGGGTTGCTAATATTGTACCAGTGCCTAAGAAGGATGGCAAAGTAAGGATGTGTGTGGATTACCGGGATCTGAACAGAGCTAGTCCGAAGGATGATTTCCCATTACCTCACATTGATGTATTGGTCGACAACACAACTCATTTCTCGGTATTTTCTTTCATGGATGGTTTTTCTGGTTATAATCAGATCAGAATGTCACCCGGAGACATGGAGAAGACTACCTTCATCACACCTTGGGGCGCATTTTATTACAAGGTAATGCCTTTTGGACTGAAAAATGTCGGCGCAACTTATCAACGGGCTATGGGGACATTATTCGACGACGTGATCCACAAAGAAATTTAATGCTACGTGGATGACATGATTGCCAAGTCCCTCACTGCAAAAGACCATCTGGTAAATCTGCTGAAGTTGTTCAAGTGTCTGAGAAAGTATCAGTTGAAGCTAAATCCCAACAAATGCACATTCGAGGTACGTTCTGGTAAGCTGCTAGGATTTATCGTAAGTAAGAAGGGAATTGAAGTTGATCCTGACAAAGTCAAAGCCATTCAAGAGATGCCTGTACCTAGGACTGAAAAGGAATTTCGGGGGTTCTTAGGTAGATTGAACTACATATCAAGGTTCATATCTCACCTCACTGCAACCTGTGAACCCTTGTTCAAATTTCTAAGAAAGGAACAAACGGTCATGTGGAACGAAGATTGTTAGAAGGCTTTTGACAAAATCAAGGAGTACCTACAAGAACCTTCAATTCTTATGCCTCTAGTTGAAGGAAGACCTCTAATAATGTACCTGACAATATTAGAAGGGTCAATGGGGTGTGTGTTGGGTCAGCATGACTAGTCTGGTCGAAAAGAGTATGCAATATACTACCTAAGACAAAAGTTTACCGACTATGAACAAAGTTATTCACTACTCGAGAAAACTTGTTGTGCTTTAGCGTGGGCTGCTCGCCGACTAAGACAGTATATGTTGACTCACACTACTTTATTGATCTCAAAGATGGACCCCGTCAAGTATATATTTGAGAAGCCAGCACTTACCAGAAGGGTTGCAAGATGGCAAATGATTCTGACAGAGTATGACATTCAGTACACATCTCAAAATGCCGTCAAAGGTAGTGTACTGTCTTATTATCTGGCTGAGGAACCCATTGATGATTACTAGCCAATGAAATTTGACTTCCCTAATGATGACATCATGTTCTTAAAAGCAAAAGATCATGAAGAGCCTGTTCACACTAAAGGGCCTGACCCAGAAGAAGAATGGACAATGATGTTTGATGGGACTGTTAATATGAATGGTCGGGGAGTTGGTGCAGTGCTCATTTCACCTAAAGGAGTTCATTTGCCTTTCTCGGCAAAACCCACCTTTGCCTGCACTAACAATGAAGCTGAATATGAAGCCTGTATCATGGGTCTTGAGGAAGCCATTGACCTCAGGATCAAGACTTTAACTGTATTCGAGGATTCAGCTCTAGTAATCAATCAGACCAATGGCAAATGGTACACTCACCAAGAGCATCTGATCCCGTACCGTGACTACACGAGGAGATTATTGACTTTCTTCACAACAGTCAAACTTGAGTACATCCCTCGAGATGAAAATTAGTTCGCAGATGCTTTAGCTACCATTTCCTCCATGATCAAGGTTCAGACTGCAAATCATGTGCCTCGAATTTTGGTATCTAGACTAGACCGACCAACATACGTATTCTCTATGGAAATTGCTAAAGTTGACAAGCCTTGGTTCCATGACATCAAATGCTTCTCAGAGGATCAAACATACCCACCTGGGGCATCATCCAATGATAAGAAGACATTAAGAAGGTTGGCTGGTAGTTTCTTCCTGAATGCTGATGGTTCGTTATACAAGCGAAACTTTGACATTGTACTACTCAGATGTGTTGATATGAAAGAAGCAGACTTGCTAATGCACGAGGTGCATGAAGGATCTTTCGGTACCCATGCTAGAGGACATGCAATGGCTAAGAAATTGTTAAGATCAGGTTACTACTGGATCACAATGGATGCAAATTGTTTTGCCTATGCCAGGAAATGCCACAAATGCCAGATCTACGCAGACAAAGTGCATGTGCCTCCAAATCCTTTGAACGTGATGTCTTCACCTTGGCCCTTTGCCATGTGGGGCATTGACATGATTGGAAAGATCGAACCGACTGCTTCAAATGGTCACAAATTCATCCCGGTAGCCATTGATTACTTCACCAAATGGGTTGAAGCAGCTTCGTATGCAAACGTCACCAGGCAAGTGGTAGCCAGATTTCTGAAAAGAGACATCATTTGTCGATATGGAGTACCCGAGCGAATCATTACTGATAATGGTCCAAATTTGAACAATAAAATGATGGCAGAACTGTGTCGGGACTTTAAAATTCAATATCACAACTCTTCTCCTTACAGGCCAAAGATGAATGGCGTTGTTGAGGCAGCTAACAAAAACATCAAGAAGATTATGCAAAATATGGTGGTTACCTACAAAGACTGACATGAGATGTTACCATTTGCCTTGCATGGGTATCGCACCTCAATCAGAACGTTCACTGGGGCAACACCATATCAGCTGGTATATGGTATGGAAGTCGTCCTACCCTGTTGAAGTTGAACTACCCTCCTTACGGGTACTGATGGATGTCAAGCTGAATGAAGCAGAATGGGTCAGTTCTCGGTACAATCAACTGAATCTGATCGAAGAAAAGAGATTAGCTGCAATCTGTCATGGGCAGTTATATCAGAAAAGGATGAAGAAAGCCTTTGATCAGAAAGTCAGGCTTCGGGAATACCAAGTAGGAGATCTTGTGCTGAAAAGACTCCTTTCTCGGGTGGAGCATTGATGCTCACTACTATGGATGGTGAAAATTTCTTATCCCCTGTGAATTCAGATGCAGTTAAAAAATAATTCGCATAAAATGACCCGCTGGACATAAAAACAGAATGTAAGTCAAGGCAAAAATAGGGCATCCCGGCGAGTAAAAAAAAACAGAATAAAAGACTCGGGCAAAAATAAGGGAAATCAAAAAAAAATTTACACCTGCTGAGTTGAAAAGCCACATTGGACAGCTCAGGCAAAAATGGGTATCCCGGTGGATTTAAAACCCGAAAGGGCGATCCACGCAAAATCAGGGAATGAGCGAACAACTGTATTCTGAATTCATCTGTATCACTTACAACACGGCAAGCTTCGAAAGGATAAAGCATCGGTCAGAATCAATCTTCTTCAGAAAGCAAGATAAGAAGAGCATCGAGGTCATACGGGTCATAGCAAAGGAAGCTCACCGGAGCGTCGTCAACGTTGCCAGCACTTTTACTTTTTCAATTTGTAACAATCTCCTCATTCTAGGGGATTTGTTTCTTTGACTGTATTTGCCATTTCAGGGCACCCAGATTAATAAAATCATATTTTCAGTCACACCTCGTTGTTTCGTTTGCAAAATTTCCAATATCCGTGATATAATATTTGCATGAAGGAAATGAGACATTCTTGATTAAATGCTTGCAGAAAATATATTTACTTTCAGAAATATCTAACTCCTATGACGGAATCTAGTAAGGGATACCTCAGGATACTTTCGTGTCTCTCTGTCTTAACAGGTTGCAGGTATTCAATATGCAGCATGGGGCATGCCAAGCAACACTTCCCCAGCATACCTCCTCCAAGCAGCATCTGGAATGCTTTTCCCCAGCGGAGTTGTCAAAGCCTCCTCATCACCATCATAAGTCTATTCAACAGGAGCTTCCCCAGCCGGGATCCCCACAGAGTTCTCTAGAAAGATCGTTCAGTGATCTTTTCTTCCCCAAACAGAGTGCCAGGTCTCTCAAAGATAAAGGAACTATCTCCCCGCAGAGCTCCAGCCTCTCCCTGGAAGAGAAATGCCTGAAACTCTCACACAACAAAATGACGAAAGCTTATTTATCCCCAGCTGGGTTCCTCCTTACAGGATTTGTTTTTCAAAGATCTATTTCCCCAAGAAAAGTTACATCTCCTAACAGATCTACCGATGATCTCTTCCACAGCTGGGATATCCTTCCAAGCAGATCAACTAGAGATCTTCACAACAGCGGGATCCGAATCCCGGATCAGTTTTCTTTTTGCATAATCATAGCATTCGCATCATTTTTCCCCACAGAGCGTAGCATTTCATCTAATACGGAGAATTATGGAAAAAATCAAACATTTGCATGATCATAAGTCAGGTTCGAGCCGGTTACCTGTAATCACCATCAGTGTCTCATCAGCAATATATGTAATGCTCACATCCCCTGTAAATAAAGGCCAAAGTGTCCCCTTTGCGCTCCCCAACACAAATACCTGTTCGTATATACCTTTTTCGACACTCGTCTGTGTCGTATTACTCCCCACAGATATAAGCCAAAACATCTTCACAAATACAGATACCTATATACTCTTTTGACACTCGTCTGTGTCACCTTTCTCCAGCACGGTTGCCAAAGCACTTGTTGCAAACCAAACACTTCTCCATAATACACTCTTGTCGACACCCGTCCGTGTCATCCCATCCCCACAGGTCGCCGAAACACCTTTTATACTCTCACATACAAATATACATTCTCTTTTGACACCCGTCTGTGTCATACTGTCCCCAGCAAGTTGAACACTCGTCTGTGTCTTGCTCATACTTCACCAACAATATTCACTCATACTTATACAGATACTCGTCCGTATCTTATATATATATTCATTCCCTACAGATTCGACACTCGTCCGTGTTCTTTGTTAACCAGTTGGTACTCGTCTGTATCATCATCTCTGGACACGCGTCAGCGTTTGTTTCTACTGATACTCGTCCGTATCATAGTCCTAGGGATGCTCGTCCACATCTTTAATCTATACACAGTGTCAAACACTTATACCTTTTATTCTGGAAAACGTAAACACTCGTCCGTGTTTACCACTCCCACATCAAAGCAACTTTTCTTCTATCTGACATTCGTCCTATGTCGTGATATTTTCGGCAGCCGTACCCTGTCAGGTGATCATTCTTCACCTTTGGATGACCGTCCCTCATCCTTTCCCCAGCGGAGTCTCCATTACTGGAACCCTTTCCTATCCGGCATTTGTCCTATGTCGTGATATAGAGCAGCCGTTCCCTGCTAGGTGATCGTCCTTCGCCTTTTGATGATCGTCCTTCATCATTTTATCCGATGGTCGTCCCTATCGTTGATTTTATTATCTGACATTCGTCCTATGTCATGATAAAACCCCGAGAGCAGTCGTACCCTGCTAGGTGATCGTCCTTCACCTCTTGATGATCTTCCCTCATCATGCTTATCCGATGGCTGTCGCCATCGTTGACCTTTTCTATCCGACATTCGTCCTATGTCGTGATAAAGAGCAATCGTCCCCTACTAGGTGATCGTCCTTCACCTTTGATGATCGCCCTTCATCATTATTTCATTTATTCTTTGAACCGATGGTCGTCCCCATCGTTACTTACTTTACTTGGCAAACCTGATGGTCATTGTAAACACCCCAAATTTTCCCTCACCCATCCACACCATGGCTTGTGATCTCTTCATATGCATAAGTTCAATCATGGCATCTCATACCACATTTTTGATTCACTGCATTGGTTCAAAGTCATCTGCATCTAGGGTTTGTGATCTGAGCAATCCAAGAGCCACTTGAGCCACTCCAAAGGTCATCAATCAATTCAAATGGGTCCATGTATGTTCAAGCATCATATTATATCCTCTCAAAGTCAAGAAAATTAAAGAATCACAAGAACTGAGAAAGGCATGGAAGCAGAGCCAGGTTTAACTGCACAGATGACCTAGAATTAGGGTTGTAGATGTTTAAGAATTGGCAGAATTTTTGACCAAACAAGAAATGTTAAATTCAGTTCAGAATGTCCTATCAGATGTTGGGACATTAGCAAACAGAGTATATGAACTTATTTCAGGATGTCCTACCAGATGTTGGGACATTGTGTAAATAACTTAAGTTCAGTTTTTCAGGATGTCCCAACAGATGTTGAGACATCTCAGACCTGCTACCAGAATTAATTATTGATTAACTGATCAGAGATATTTAAGGAGAAGTATCTGGAATTAATTAATGATGGATAAAAACAGAACAAGGCGCATTTGTAGGGTGTTTTATATTGAAGATTCAGATTAAAACAGAAGACCTAAATCACCTAGAATATAGGAGGTAACAAACCCTAAATTCAAGGTGACAGCTGCTGCACATTAGGGTTGGATCATTCTACAGAAAGCCCAAAATTCAGATACCTATTTAAGCAACAGAAACTCATAGAATTGAGTACGAATTTCAGAAGACCAAATAGGGTGTCTAGAGTTTTAATAGCAGGTTGTTTTTATGTACCACTTTATGAGCTTTTAAGCAAAAGTGCATTTGTGACTTGATTGAAACTGTTAAGTAAGATCAAGCTGTATTGTTTGAAGGATGTCTTCAATTTTTGTAAACTTGTAAACTTGATCACTGTGTGATTGAGGGGGAGTGAGTAGGGTACTCTTATCTAAGTGAGTCTTAGGTAGAAATTGCATTGGGTAAGTATTAAGTGATAGATTAAACAGGGTGGTTTAAGTCTAGAATTAATATTACTAATAGTGGATTTCCTCCTGGCTTGGTAGCCTCCAGATGTAAGTGTGGTTATACACTGAACTGGGTTAACAAACTTCTGTGTTGTTTACTTTTCTTGTCATTTAAGTTCTGGTTAAATTTGTCAAGTGTCCTATCAAGTGTTGGGACATCTCTTAGGACATCTCATACCTGATCACAGAATTTCAATTGGCATCAGAGCAGGCACCCTGCCTGTTTATACTGGGTGAGATCTAGGGAATACAAATTCTGTAACATGGACAGAGATTTAGGGTCAGTAAATAGACCACCTATTCTGGATGGATCTAATTATGACTACTGGAAGCCAAGAATGATTGCATTCTTAAGGTCACTTGACAACAGGGCATGGAGAGCAGTCAATGTTGGATGGGATCATCCTATCCAAGACACCAAAGATGGATCTAAAGTGCTGAAACCTGAAGAAGAATGGAGTAAGGAGGAAGAAGACTCAGCACTAGGCAACTCAAAAGCCTTAAATGCTTTATTCAATGGCATTGATAGGAACATTTTCAGACTTGTGCATCATTGTGAGCTGGCCAAAGATGTTTGGGATACTCTCAAAACAACTCATGAAGGAACATCAAAAGTAAAAATGTCAAGACTTCAACTTCTCACCACCAAGTTTGAAAACTTGAGAATGAAGGAAGATGAATCAATTCATGAGTTCTATATGAACATCTTGGATATAGCCAATACTTCTGGAGCTTTGGGAGAAAAGATGACTGATGAAAAGCTTGTAAGAAAGATTCTCAGATCTTTGCCAAAAAGATTTGACATGAAAGTCACTGCAATAGAAGAAGCTCAAGACATATGCTCCATGAAAGTTGAAGAACTCATTGGTTCCCTTCAAACTTTTGAGATGGGAATGAATGACACAAATGCCAAAAAGAACAAAAGCATAGCCTTGGTGTCAAATACAGATGAAGAAGAAGATGATGAATCAGCAAATGATAAAAGCTTATCAGAAAACCTTACCTTGCTTGGAAGACAATTCAAACAGATTCTCAGAGGAATGGAAGGCAAATCCAAACCTAGTGGAAGAAACACAAACTCTGAGAACAGAAGACCTTATGATGCTAACAAAAGATTAAAGTATGCTGAAAAGACCAGTCAAGATAAAGGAGTCAAATGTCATGAATGTGAAGGATATGGACACATCAAGTTTGAATGTCCTACCTACTTAAAGAGGCAAAAGAAAGGACTCTCTGTGACCTGGTCTGATGAAGACTCAGGAGATTCAGAAGAAGAATCAGCTAAGCATATTACTGCTTTAGCTGGACTGTGTGAATATGATAGTGATTCCAGTTGTGGAGAACTTACTTATGAAGAACTTGAGCAAGCATTCAAAGATCTATACAAAAGAAGCTCTGAAATATGCAGTGAAGTTATAAAGCTAAAGAAGAAGAATGAGACTTTAGAAGATGACAAAGCAAATGATCAGGAGATCATTGAAACCTTAAAAAGTGAAGTAAGCCTTCTCAACTCTAAGTTGGAACATATGTCCAAATCTGTTAGAATGTTGAACAGCAGCTCAAACACACTGGATGTTATTCTCAGCAATAATAAACATTCAGGGGACAAAAGTGGACTGGGATATAACAGAGATGAAGCAAGCTCTAGCAAAACTACTTCAAAAACTACACAGTCAAACAAGATGTCCCAACAGATGCTCCAACATCAGAACACAAAGACAAACATAATGTTCCAACAGATGTCTCAACATTCTGGAAAGAACAAAATGAAGAAAAAATATCAAAGATGGAGATGCCATCACTGTGGAAGATTTGGACATATCAAACCTCACTGTTATAAGCTACATGGATATCCAAATCAGATGTATCAGCAACCTTCCAAACAGAAAGTAAAAGGTACCAAGAAAGTGCTGCATAGACATCAAAGAAATCAGCAACCTCCTAAGCAGAAGACAGAGGTCATCAAGAAGGTTTGGAGACCAAAAGCTGACATTCAGACTGATCAAAACCACATACCCAAGAACCAGATCAACAATCAAGCTTGGAGATCAGCTGAACAACACACAGGGCAGAGGCATCAAAATAAATCTCAACTCATCTGGTCAAAGAAAAGTACTGCTTACATAGCACATACATCTCTGAGAGTATCAGCTAAAGAAGACTGGTACTTTGACAGTGGATGCTCAAGACACATGACTGGATTGAAGAATGTGCTAGTAAACTTAAAATCACATTCATCCAGGTATGTTACCTTTGGAGATGGAGCTAAAGGAGAAATCAAAGGAGTTGGAACCTTGAATTGTCAAGATGTTCCAAGACTAGATGATGTGCTGCTAGTTAAAGGTTTAACTGCTAACCTGATCAGCATAAGTCAACTATGTGATCAAGGATATAGTGTAAACTTTACCAAATCTGAATGTATAGTGACTAACAAAGAACAAGAGGTTGTCATGAAAGGAGCCAGATCTAAAGACAACTGTTACATGTGGGAATCCCAAAATCTCAGTCTCACTTCAACCTGCTCTCTAGCTAAAGAAGAAGAAGTGAAACTGTGGCATCAAAGACTAGGTCATCTTCATTTCAGAGGCATAAAGAAGATCATATCTATGGATGCTGTAAGAGGTATTCCTAAACTGAAGATTGATGATGGCAAAATTTGTGGTGAATGTCAAATAGGCAAGCAAACCAAGATGTCCCATCCAAAGCTCCAACATCTGACAACTTCCAAAGTTTTGGAACTTCTACATATGGATCTTATGGGACCTATGCAGGTTGAAAGTCTTGGTGGTAAGAGGTATGCCTATGTTGTGGTTGATGATTTTTCAAGATATACATGGATAAACTTCATCAAAGAAAAGTCAGATGTATTTGATGTATTCAAAGAATTATGTCAAAGATTGCAAAGGGAAAAATCCAGTTGTGTGATCAGAATAAGAAGTGATCATGGAAAAGAATTTGAGAATCAAAAGTTCTTAAATTTCTGCTCTTCAGAAGGAATCAATCATGAGTATTCTTCACCTATCACTCCTCAACAGAATGGGATTGTTGAAAGGAAGAATAGAACCATTCAAGAATCAGCAAGAGCTATGATCCATGCTAAAAAGTTACCTTTATACTTTTGGGCTGAAGCTATGAACACTGCCTGTTACATCCATAACAGAGTTACTTTAAGGAAAGGAACTTTGTCCACAATATATGAAGTCTGGAAGGGCAGAAAACCCACAGTTAAGTACTTCCATGTTTTTGGAAGTATCTGTTATATTCTGGCAGATAGGGAGCAAAGAAGAAAAATGGATCCTAAAAGTGATGAAGGGATTTTCCTTGGATACTCCATAAACAGCAGAGCATATAGAGTATTTAATTCTAGAACCAAGGTTATCATGGAGTCCATAAATGTGATAATTGATGATGCTCCTATAGATGTCCCAGAAGATGTTGGAACATCTGCTGATATCAAGATTGAAGCTGAAGAAAAGAATGATCAATATAACTTCACTCAAAATGATACAAGGTCAGAAGATTCTAGCAAACCTCCCTCCATCAGAATACAGAAGGATCATCCCAAAGATTTGATAATTGGTGATCCCAACAGAGGTGTGAGCACTAGATCAAGAGAAGTGATTTCAGGTTCTTGTTTTGTTTCCAAAATAGAACCTAAAAATGTCAAGGAAGCTCTCACTGATGAATACTGGATTTGTGCTATGCAAGAGGAATTAGGTCAATTCACAAGGAATGAAGTGTGGAATCTTGTACCTAGACCTGATGACATAAATGTGATTGGTACAAAATGGGTGTATAAGAACAAGTCAAATGAACAAGGAATTGTTACAAAGAACAAAGCTAGACTTGTGGCTCAAGGATACACTCAAATTGAAGGAGTAGACTTTGATGAAACCTTTGCACCAGTAGCAAGGCTTGAATCAATAAGACTACTGTTGGGAATTGCTTGTATCTTAAAGTTCAAGCTATTTCAAATGGATGTGAAAAGTGCCTTTCTTAATGGTTATCTTAATGAAGAGGTATATGTAGAACAGCCTAAAGGATTTGTTGATCCAAGCTGTCCAAATCATGTATACAAATTAAAGAAAGCACTTTATGGTCTGAAGCAAGCTCCAAGGGCATGGTATGAAAGACTGACCACATTTCTTATCAAACAAGGATATAGAAAAGGTGGAATTGACAAAACATTGTTTGTTAAAGATGAAGAAGGAAATGTCATGATTGCACAAATATATGTTGATGACATTGTGTTTGGTGGGATGTCTGATAAGATGGTCAAACATTTTGTCAAACAGATGGAATCTGAATTTGAAATGAGTCTAGTAGGTGAATTAACCTACTTTCTTGGTCTGCAAGTAAAGCAAATGGAAGACTCAATGTTTATTTCCCAAAGTAAGTACTCCAAAAACATAGTGAAGAAATTTGGAATGGAAAATGCTTCTCATAAAAGAACTCCTGCTCCCACACATTTAAAGCTGACTAAAGATGAAAAGGGTGAGAATGTAGATCAAAGTTTATATAGAAGCATGATTGGAAGCTTGTTATACTTGACTGCTAGCAGACCAGACATTGCATTTGCAGTAGGAGTTTGTGCAAGATATCAAGCTGATCCAAAAGTCAGTCATCTCAATCAAGTCAAGAGAATCCTTAAATATGTTAATGGTACTTGTGACTATGGCATAATGTACTTTCATGGGTGCAAACCAATTCTCACTGGCTTCTGTGATGCTGATTGGGCAGGAAGTGCTGATGACAGAAAAAGCACTTCAGGAGGATGCTTCTTTCTAGGAAACAATCTGATTTCTTGGTTCAGTAAGAAACAGAATTGTGTATCCTTATCTACAGCTGAAGCTGAGTACATAGCAGCAGGTAGCAGTTGTTCTCAGTTGGTTTGGATGAAGCAAATGCTCACTGAGTACAATGTCCCACAGGATGTCATGACATTGTACTGTGAAAACTTAAGTGCAATCAACATATCTAAGAATCCTATCCAACACAGCAGGACTAAGCATATTGATATCAGACATCATTTCATCAGAGATCTTGTAGAAGAAAAGGTGATTTCATTGGAGCATGTAGCTACAGATTTGCAATTAGCTGATATCTTCACCAAAGCATTGGATGCTACTCAATTTGAGAATTTAAGGGGCAAACTTGGAATCTGTTTATGTGAAATTTAGCAATTAATGAGATGTGCCAACATGTCATATGACATTGCATGGCATAAGTTCCAGATGGCAAAACCAGTCTGGACAAGATCCTTGGGAATTCCATCTCTCATCATTTGGACAGTAATGGCTACTTACTTAGTAACTGTTTATAATCAGCTATCAAGATTCTCTTCATACTATCACAAGCGAATCACATTCACCAGCTACTCTCCAGAAATCATAAACCCTAAAGTCTTTCTTTCATCCTCCTCAACAATGTCTCAAAACCCTAAAACAGCTGAGGAAATTCTCAACAAGGAAGACGTGGTTCATGCCACTCCAATCTCTGTTGTGCCAATGCCATCAACACCATTGGACGAGCTCAGGGGAAGCGCCTCTCACACTAAAAAGGCAAGAACACCAAAGAGAGGTAAAGATCAAATCAGAAGCAAAGCTAAAGGCATTCCCTCTCCTGCTAACATGTCCTCAAAATACTCCAAATATGTTGATGATTCCATCAAGGAGATTGTCAACCAAGTTTTTTCTGAACAAAGAGTGGTGAGAGGGATCTCTGTTCCTTTGAACACCATTCCTGCACCTCAAGAAGAACCAGCTCAAGATACAGAGGACACTGCTGCAGAACAAGATGTCCCAACAGATGTTGGAACATCTGAAGATAAGAAAAAGAACTCATCTGATGTTGATCTGGAACAAACTGAGGACAAAGCATCAAATGAAAATGATGAAGAGGTCTCTGAAGAACAGGCTCAAGGCTCAAATGAAGATCAAATCCCTGCTGATCAACCAGCTGAAGAGGAGGCTGCTCAATCTCCTCCAGTGGTCAATCTGGAGCAGGACTCTGATGCAGAGATCATAGCATCTGTGAAACCCAGCATTGCTAAAAGACTCAGGTCCAGGAAGGGCAAGCTGCAAGCTGAAGCAGCAATTCCTGAAAAGAAGAAAGCCTCTCCAAAGAAAGGGAAGGCTAAAGTCACTTTTGGGCCATCAAAACAATGGAGCAAAGTCCAAACTCAGAAGAGAAAAGCTTCCACACCATCAGATTCAGATGTTGGATCAGATGTCCCAACATCTCCTCCCAAGAAGAGACCAGCACCTTCTAGAGCTTCAACTGCTGTTCCAGAAGCTCCTTTGGACAACATATCATTCCATCATGTCTCCAGTGTAAACAGGTGGAAATATGTGTACCAAAGAAGGGTTGCCCTGGAAAGAGAACTAAGCAGCAATGCACTTGAGTGCACAGAACTGATAGACCTCATCTCTGCTGCAGGACTATTCAAGACAGTATCAGATCTCTCTCCCTGCTATGAACTTCTTGTCAAAGAGTTCATTGTGAATCTTCAGGAGGATTGCTCCAATGGTAAGTCCTCTGAGTTTCAAAAAGTTTATGTTAGAGGTAAATGTGTAGAGTTTTCTTCCCAAATCATAAATCAGTACCTAGGAAGAGAAACAGATGGACCCAATGAGCTAGGTAAGACAGATAACCAAATCTGTAAGGTGATCACTGCAAACCAGGTCAAGGCATGGCCTGTAAAGGGAAAGCTATTTGTGAGCATGCTTACCAGAAAGTATGCCATGCTTAACAGGATTGGAACTGCTAACTGGGTGCCTACCAACCACACTTCTTCAATCTCAACTGGTCTGGCCAGATTCATCTATGCTGTGGGAACTCAAACCAAGATGGATTATGGAGCTTATATTTTTGATCAAACTATGAAGCATGCCAGCTCCTCTGCAACAAAGATGCCCATAGCTTTTCCCTCCTTGTTGTGTGGTATTGTTCTAAGTCAATACCCTGGGATTTTAAATGAGAAGGACACAGTCTGCAAGAGAGAGAGTCCCCTGGCTTTTCACTACAAATTATTCCTCAGTCACCATGCTGCAGATGTTGAAGCTCCTTCTGGGACATCTGCTGGTCCCTCAACTGCTAAGACTTCAATCTCCAAGAAAGAGTTAATTGCTGAGCTAAAGTGCACATGCAAGGAGCTTGAAGCAAGGAAGTTGAAACTTGAAGATATAATTCAAAGGTTGGAGAGTGAAGAAAACCAGAAAGCTGCCTCTAATGCCTCTGATGAAGACAGTGAATCTGATGAAGCAAGTGAAGCTGAAACAGAAGATGAGGAAGAAACTGAGAGTGATGAATCTGAGTGATCTATGTAGGTGAGGAAATTGTAATGACAGCACTACTTTGTATTTCTGGATAATAGTGTCTTTGGCCCCAAATTTTGTGACTAACAAGGGGGAGAACAACAACAACAAATTGTACTGCTGTTTAAGTATGAATGAAAAATTCTGTTTGTTTGCTTCTGAACTGAATAAGTCTTTTTCTGTTGCAACAAAACTGGACACATATATGTTTGAGGGGGAGTAATCTCAAATAAGAATCAACAGAAAAGTAATGCTATACTCTGATAAAAAGAACTTCTGCTGCACTCTGAAAACCAGAAAAGATGTTAGCCAAAAATTAGCCAAAGGGGGAGTTTGTAGATGTTTAAGAATTGGCAGAATTTTTGACCAAACAAGAAATGTTAAATTCAGTTCAGAATGTCCTATCAGATGTTGGGACATTAGCAAACAGAGTATATGAACTTATTTCAGGATGTCCTACCAGATGTTGGGACATTGTGTAAATAACTTAAGTTCAGTTTTTCAGGATGTCCCAACAGATGTTGAGACATCTCAGACCTGCTACCAGAATTAATTATTGATTAACTGATCAGAGATATTTAAGGAGAAGTATCTGGAATTAATTAATGATGGATAAAAACAGAACAAGGCGCATCTGTAGGGTGTTTTATATTGAAGATTCAGATTAAAACAGAAGACCTAAATCACCTAGAATATAGGAGGTAACAAACCCTAAATTCAAGGTGACAGCTGCTGCACATTAGGGCTGGATCATTCTACAGAAAGCCCAAAATTCAGATACCTATTTAAGCAACAGAAACTCATAGAATTGAGTACGAATTTCAGAAGACCAAATAGGGTGTCTAGAGTTTTAATAGCAGGTTGTTTTTATGTACCACTTTATGAGCTTTTAAGCAAAAGTGCATTTGTGACTTGATTGAAACTGTTAAGTAAGATCAAGCTGTATTGTTTGAAGGATGTCTTCAATTTTTGTAAACTTGTAAACTTGATCACTGTGTGATTGAGGGGGAGTGAGTAGGGTACTCTTATCTAAGTGAGTCTTAGGTAGAAATTGCATTGGGTAAGTATTAAGTGATAGATTAAACAGGGTGGTTTAAGTCTAGAATTAATATTACTAATAGTGGATTTCCTCCTGGCTTGGGAGCCTCCAGATGTAAGTGTGGTTATACACTGAACTGGGTTAACAAACTTCTGTGTTGTTTACTTTTCTTGTCATTTAAGTTCTGGTTAAATTTGTCAAGTGTCCTATCAAGTGTTGGGACATCTCTTAGGACATCTCATACCTGATCACAGAATTTCAAGGGTTTTGGTTTCAAAGGCCATAACTCCAAAGTTTTTGGTCATTCTTGTTTCTATTGGTCTCTATATGGTATAGGGATCATACATATCAATTTTCATGAAGAAATTCAAGAGGGAAGACATCTAATCAAGAGTTGACTTTTTGAGCAAGTCAGTGCAAAATCAGGGCATCTGAGGCCCCCAATAACCCAACCAAAGGGTGTTCATCATCATTTTGATTATGTATGATATTTATTTGATCATAGAAGATGTTGGAAGTTCACAAAATTCAAGCATTTCAAGCCACTTGCAAAAGTTGACTTTTTGGGAAAATGACTTGTAATGGAAACTTGCCATTTTTGGAAACTTTTTCAACCCTTGCTTTTTGATTCAAAAATGCTTCAAATGAGAAAACTTTGGTCATGAAAGTTGTAGAATGGATCATTCCCTTTTCAAAAAGTACAAGAACTTGTCCTAATTCATTTTGGATCAAAAGTTATGGCTTGTCAAAGTTGGGAAAAATCACATAAATTCAAGTTTTGTACCAAAGAGGCATTTTGCAAAATGGTATGATCAAGCATTCTAAAGACTTCAAATGTGCACAAACTCTTCACAATATGATCATGTGACTTCTGAAAGTCAGAATTGGCCCAAGAATATTGCATTTTGGTGCCTTGAACTTCATGAATTTCCAAAGGGGGCAACATGTACCAACTTGCAAAAACTCATGAAGCCATGCCTCTACTTGTTACAGCTCATAGAATCTGATCCATATGAACTCCATGATCTCTGCTGAACTCAACCATGCCCCTATCACAACCTCACACTTGCCCATACCTCAAGTACAACCTTTTTGACTTTTTGGCAAAAACACCCATACCAATCCCACAGTGACACAACAACTCTCTGCCCAATCCAGACCTTACAAACACACTCCAAGGATTCATTTTGAGAACAGAGACAAGCCTGAAACTCTCCCCAAGCCAGCATTCTCATTTTTCACCTCTTATGCAACTTCCTTCGAAGCTCACCATACAAGCATCAAACATAGAAACAAACTTCACAAAACATCTCAGCATACTCCCCTGATCATTTCCCTGCCCTCATTCATCCCTGAAACATCCTCAAACTGAAACACGATTTCTCTCCCTCACTGAACAGAACTCACTCAATCTCTCAAACCAGCCAAAAGAAACTCCAACCAAGCATTGCAAGCTTCTTAGGATGTCCATTAGAGGCGTTTTGGATCAAAGGGGCAGCCAGAAAGTTCCAAGGATCAAAGCTCCAGTTCAGGTGAGCTCAAGAACATTTTTTCCAGAAACATGTTTTTAAGTTCCTAAATGATTCTCTATGATTCACTGACATGCTGATATGTTTTGTTTCGAAAATGATTGAGTATTGAGTATGTATGAAGCTTCTGAAACTTTTTTGACCTAAATGCATTTTGTTTCGATTCAACTTTGATATGAAAAATAAATGTGTTTTGATCATTGATTCTTGCTCTATGATGATTGGGGATGGATTCTGGGCAGAGAGATTAGGTTTTAGTGACCTGGGGAGTGAGCTAGTAATTTTCAGGGAGACATGTGGCCGGAGAAGATGACCGGAGGTCATTTTCGGCCACCTGAGAGTCATTAAGCCCTAATTGTGTCATTAATTGTAGTTTGAATGTGGAGCGTAGATCAGGCTGACTAAGTCAATCCCCCGCGCGTTTCAACGGCCAAGATCAGTCATTAAACCCTAATCTTTAATTAATTAAATTAATTTGAATTAATTAGCCAGAACGCATCTGGACCATTCCTTTACGCGCGCAGTCAACCCTGGACCCTCAGCTTTGAATCTCAGCCATAGATTGCGCATACTTCTCATTAATTCATTTTTATTTTCATTTTATTTGATTTATTTTGTACATTTTATTTAAAATAGCAAAAAATGTTTAAAAATTATAAAAAATTTTGTCAGGATTTTCATTATTTTTTCAGAACACAAAAATATTTTTATTTTTATTTTTTGCATTGAAAATTATTTTTAAATCATTTAAAAGTTTATTTTTAATTAATTAATGAAAATCAATTAATTAAAAATACTTTTAGGTATTTAAAAATCACAAAAAAATTCATGTAACATTTAAAAACATTTAGAAACATTGTCCAACTCTCAAACCAAATTTCTTTTTTGTTCTTGATGCCTTTTGATAATTTTCTTTGGATTTAATTTCATTTCAAGGCATTATTTTGCTTCAAACTTCAAAAATTCATTTCTGCCTAACCATTGAGAGTTGGACAATGATTCTTTTTGCATTGCATCTTGCATGACATGTAGTTTATAGGATAAAATTGGCTTGAATTGATCTTGCATTTTCAATTTGTTTTGCATTTTTCTTGACAAGGTACCTTAAAACCCTAGCAATCTTAGGAAATTCATAACTTTCAATAGGTTAAGCGTTAGATCCCCTCCTTTGGGAAGTGAGTTTGTATAGGTTTAGGGTTCCTTTGATTTCATTTTCAAATTTTTATCATGTCATTTGCTTCTGGTTTTGGATTTTGCTTTGTGTGTTGTTCATAAACCCTAATTTGTGCCTTCCTTTGCATCCATCTTCCATTTGCTTGCATACCATGACTTTCCATGACATTTTATGCTTTCATTTGATTCATAATACATCTTAGGACATATCAGAATCATGTTTGATCATTGCATCTTGCATTTGCCATGTTATATGTCCATTACATTTCATAACTCTTCATGTACATCCATGGTTCAAAGCATGCTTCTCTTGCATCCATATGTTTGTATGATCATCCTCATACCTTGCCTAATGTTTGCATCATCTCTTAGAATCATTAACATCATACTTTTGCTTCTGGTTTTAGTTTGCATCATGACATTGCATCTCATTTTGCATTGCATTTCATTTCTTTTACTGACTTTTCAGGTGGTAAGTTGTTTGAGAAGTGAATTTGCCTTCACTTCTCACATTCTCTTTTCATCTCTTTCATACTCCCTTTGCTGCATTTTTGTATGTGTATTGGATTGAGCTTGCTCATTCTTGTTCATCTTACCTTCTTTCTTCAAGCAACTTGTCTTCTTAAGTGAAGCAAGTTGTTTTGTTTCTCTTTGCTCCTCTCATCTG
This sequence comes from Lathyrus aphaca, assembly GCA_963966055.1. Classification (NCBI taxonomy): domain Eukaryota; kingdom Viridiplantae; phylum Streptophyta; class Magnoliopsida; order Fabales; family Fabaceae; genus Lathyrus; species Lathyrus aphaca. The sequence continues at coordinate 475,183,167 of OZ014525.1, forward strand.
TTTCTCTCCTTGGTGGTTCCTTGAAGTTTCCCTTCTTAAACCCCACAAACCCTAGGAACAACCAAGCATGATCATAATTAGGGTTTTGATTAGTCCCCCCATTTAGCTTTTACCTTTGTGTCTCTTTGAGTCTTCTCTTCTCATCTCCTAATCAGGGACTAAACCCTAAAGGCTTTAAGGCTTTGTGATTAAGCTTATGCCTGCATCCTTCTATTAGGATGGAGTGTATAACTTTAATCCTAAGTGTTAAACCCTTAATGTGTTTAACTCCTTTAATCAATCCACTTAATAATTATCAAGACATCAAGCTTGTAAATTGGGCCTTGCATTAGGGTTCTAATTCTTCCTTAATTGGTTAAGAAGGACTAACCCTAGTGTTAATGGACAAGTCCCCCTCAAGTTGTCTTACAAACCATAAAAATCACTTCTTCATCTTGTCATTAACTAAAATCCACTTTAATAAAGGCTTTGTTTTGTCATGAGGTTAATCCCTAATCATGGATTAAGTTGAGGAGCCTTCCTTAGCTTAAATGTTCTCATCTATTATCCTTCTATTAGGATGGTGTAATGGGTCCATTAAATCCTTGATTATGGCTTAAACTCATTACTTAACACTAAACAAAATAACAAAAACATCTAAATAAATATAAGTAGGTTAATGATCTTAATCCTACATCATGGTGATTAAGTGTGAGGTGCTTACTTCACACTTAAGGTATTCTCATTACCCCTAATCAGAGGGAGGATGTGATGAGTTTACTAACCCTTTGGTTTAGGCGTAAGCTCATTTTCTTATGACAAACTCCAAAAAGCAATAAAATATTGAAAACACAAAAACAAACAATAATCGTCTCCTTCGGGATTCTTTTCTCATCATCTTCATTCACAAATGAGAACTCGCTTCTTCCGTCTAATGCAAGACAGTTTGCACCTGAGCCAGACAGGTCATACTCTTGAGCATAGACAAGTAAGCAGTTCATAAGTCAATTCATCTTTTAGTCTCTTTGGGTCGAACTACGGTGTTCTGACTTCCTCATTGCACGAGAGGATACGTAGGCATAACTTAACAGTTATCGAACAAAAGTCTTTGTATATTCCCCCTCCTTCCAGCATTATTCTTTAAGCCTCATAGTCTTGAGCTTCATACTCCTGTTCTTACACTGACACATCTTTTATACACATCACTTTTCTTTTACACCGACACTTGCATTCTTTCCAGCTTTGATACACAGATAGCACTGACACTACCCCTTTAAAACACAAATCTTTTAAGCGTGGATCCCGTCGAGTACGGCGGACAATCTGGGTGCTAATACCTTCCCAGGTTGTAACCAATCCCCTTTCTCAGTCTCTCTGGTTCGCAACTGTCTTATCCTTATCTTTCTAGGTCTATGCAGCATTACCTTTCCTCCGGGATAAAAATGCCCAGCTGGCGACTCTTGTCTTTTGAGTTCACCCCTGTGTGTTCTCTCCTCTTTTGCCGACCGTTCGCGTCTGTACCCCATTTGACTTAGCCTCATTTGGTGGGAGCGACAGCTTGGCGACTCTTCCGGGGACCCTTATACTGTAACCAGGGCTTCTGGTTCTTTTTGTGGGTTCCTCCTAGCGCTTGTTTGATTCGTGTTTACTGGGGTGTTATGTGCTAATTGTGTTTATATATTTGTATTTATTTTTGCTTTATGTACAGTTATTTATTGCTTTCTTTACAGCTTTATATATCATACTGTCATATTGTCATCTGGCTGGATCTGGTTTTTTGCTTTGGTGGGTGGGGTTCACTGAGAGTTTAAGGTCCTATACCTGGGACCTGAGTGACACCTAGGCTAGAGTGGTTCATGTTCTTTCCCATTCCATTTTGGTCTGGTGCGGGAATATGAAACACGGTTCAGATGTGGGTTTCTTCTTGAGAACTCTGTGCTACAGATCTCCTGTAGTGCTAGGGCTATCTGGGAAGCCTGCTAAGTCTGGATGACCTTTATTATGACCTTCAGAAACTGAGGTGAATTAGAGGAGGATCTTTTATGGTTATTGTAAACACTGTACCTCCGGGTTAGAAGTGTTTACACTTCTCATAACTGATCCAAGTCTGAGGATCCTTGTTTTAGAACACCACCTGTGAGGGGGTTATGCTGTTTACAGGTTTGCAGATACCCTTGACCACAGCATACCCTGATACTTTGTTTTAATTAAGAGTACTCCATTTTGGGACAGTTCTTGTGATTTGAACCCTGGACATGTGGTTCTTTATTTGAGTCCCCCACCTTGGTTACTGGACTTCTGAACCTCCATCTGGACTTCTTGAACATACATGGGCCTTTTATATCAAGACAGTAATCAGATCCAGCTTGATCACAAACCCTTGCATATCATTTGCATACTCATCATTTGCATCATTTTAACATGTGTTTATTTGTTTTTCAGGGTATCCACATTACCTCTGGCTTGGTTTTGACCCCTCCATCTGCATAGACCTCTGTTGCATCAGCTATCTGCTTCAGGCATCTTCATCAGTTGCCTGCTTCAGTTACCTCCATCATCATCATCATCAGCCTATCAGTGGCTCATCTCTAGTATTAGTCTTCATCATCAGCATCTGCTTTCAGCTCTTCATCAGCAGTCATGGCACCCAAAAAGAGCAACATTTCATATCATTTCTTTGAGCCTGTGCTGACTGGCATCAGGCAGGTCCAGGCACTTATCACTCCAGACCACATCCCACTATTCAGAGAGCATTATGGAGGCATCCTTGACATGGTTATGGACTTGGACCCTTCTCAGAGGAGTTTGATTCACACCTGCCTACAGTTTTATGACCCTCCTTTGAGATGCTTCACTTTCCAGAACTTTCAGCTGGGACCTCTGCTGGAGGAGTTTTCATCTTTGATTGGAGTACCTGTCAGGGGTGGTGTCCCCTTCAACCCTGAAATGACTTCTCCCAGCAATGAAGAAGTGGAAAAAGCACTGCACCTGGAACCTGTTTTGATTGGGCAGAACATGACAACAAAGGCTGGAACCCCTGGTCTACACTTGGATTTCTTGACTTCTCAGGCCATCCTGAAGGCCTCCTTGGGAGAATGGAAGGCAGTTTGTGCATTGTTAGCCCTCAGTATATATGGGGTTATACTTTTTGCAGATGAGCCCAAGTTTATCAGCAAGAATGCTATTCATCTCTTCCTTCTGAGGAACCCAGTGCCCACATTACTGGGGGATTTCTATTATTCTGTTCATTAGAGGAATGAGAAGCAGAGAGGGAGATTGGTGAGATGCTGTGCTCCTTTGTTTCATACTTGGCTGCTTAAACACTTACCCAAGACTGATGCTTTCTTGAACCCTCACCAACAGAAGAATTGGGCTAGGAGACTTGTTGCTTTAACTTCAGATAACATCAGATGGTGCACCCAGAGCACCAAAGGCAGGGACATATTTACTAGTTGTGGGCAGTTCCCCAATGTACCTCTGGTAGGAGTGAAGGGTTGCATCAACTACAATCCTTTGCTGTTCAAGAGACAATTGGGTTATGCTTTGGTTCACCCTCCTAGAGTACAAGACTTGGCTGAAACCCTGTATTGTGAGATAAAGCCTAATCTAGCTGTTGTCAGGCAAGCATCCTGGGCTTGGGACAACATCTAGACCAAAGGGATGGCCATTCTTGGGAGATGCAACAATGTGGCTTCAACTCAGTATTATGAATGGTCTCATGCTAGGGCTCAGATTTCTGGGATGCCTTTCACCATTGAGGATGCACCTGGACCATCCACAGCACCACCTCCAGCCACTATCAGCCTGGAGGAATTTGAGAAACTGAAGGAGAGGAATGAGAATCTGTCTCAAGCTCTGAAGAAGACCCTCTGAGAGAGGAGTGATGGTCGTCTAGACATTGAGAGGTTAGAAAAGCTTAAAGTGGAGCATCTAGCCAGGATTGAGAAATTAGAGGACTACATCAAGAAATCAAGAGCTGGAGAGCAGATTTTGAAGAATGCCTGTAAAGAGGCCCAGTTTCAGAAGGCTAGGACTGATCTCTATCTGAAAGAAAGTCAAGCTAGGTGGGTCAGGATCACTGAAGCTCGTACTCAAGAAGATAAGAGAACTCAAGACAGGATTGAGCAGTTGGAGGCTAGTGAAAGGAAGCAACAGGAGGCTTTGCTGGCAGCCCAGAAGGAAATCTCAGAATTAAAGCTTAGGGCTGGTGTGAAGAGGTCAAAGGACCAAGACAGGCACAAGAAGTTGACCACTGCTATTGCCACCAGGAACCTTCTTATCAGGAACATCACAGAGCATCCGGCTGGCCCTGTAACTAAAGCACTCCTGAAGGAGGTTAAGGAGGATGAGTTTGGCTTAGATGTTTGACTTCTTTGTTTGTTGCTATTTCCATTTCATGTACTTTTCCTTTTATGTTGTATTTTGGACCCTTCAGGGGCGTATGTTGTAAAAACAAACTATGTATTATTCACTATTGTAATGTATTTGTCAGTTTGATTCGTTGAGTTTCTTTTCTCAAGCAACATCAAAGCATCTTCCTCAAGGTATGGAAAGGTCAAAACCAAGAACCAAGCCGGATACCTTGGAAACAAATAAGCATACTGCATTGCATACTAACTTTTGTTTTGTTTTGTAGGTTTTTGTTTTGTTTATTACTAACTCTGTTGTGGTTCAGGAATTATTGCTCGCCGTCGGGTGTTCCCTCTCAACCGTCCACACAGATATCCTACTCGCAACAACCTTCCTGGTATCCAAATGGATCAAGTACAACAAGATCTGACAGAGGTCAGAACCCAGATGGCTAATGAAAGGCTGGAGATGAGAAACCAAATGACCCAGTTCATGGAAGTAATGAATGGCTTGGCCCAAAGTCAAGAAAGATTGAGGGCATTGGTAGAAAGGCAAACCCCAGAAGAACCTCCTCTGGGAACTGGAGGAACAAGTAACAATGAAAGGGGTCAGCCTCATATTAACCCACCAGTATATGGGCCTCATCTACATCCGGAAGTTAACATCCCGGGTAATGTGCAAGGAAATACTACTTGAGGAAGAGTCATACAAGAAGACCCCCAAGAAGAGCAGTTTACTGTAATGGGAGCTGGGGATGAAGTTTATGATAGGAGACTTGATGAAATTGCTGAAAAGTTGAGATCTTTGGAGTCTCAAAATTCCCTGGGTTTTGATGTCATGGATATGGGGTTAGTGGACGGGGTAAGAATTCCCCACAAGTTTAAACCTCCGTGCTTCGAGAAGTACAATGGAACTTCCTGTCCGCGAACTCACTTGCAGTCTTTTCTGGGGAGACTTAAGGCATACACCATGGATGAAAAACTATGGATGTTTTACTTTGAAGGTAGTTTGACTGGGGCTTCAAGGGAGTGGTACTCTCACTTGACCAGAGCTACTATCAGATGCTGGAAGGACCTGGCTGAAGCTTTCATCAGGCAGTACCAATACAATCTGGACATGGCACCTAACAGAACCCTTTTGATGGGAATGTCTCAATCCTCCAGAGAAAGCTTCAGGGAATATGCCCAGAGGTGGAGACAGCTTGCTGCTGCTGTCCAGCCACCCATGTCGGAAAGAGAAATGGCCGACATGTTTATGAACACTCTGCAAGGAACATATGTTGATAGGCTAGCTGCCTTTTCTTCCACTAGCTTCGCTGACGTAGTTATAGCTGGAGAAAGAATTGAAAGCCTTCTGAAGATGGGCAAAATTACTGATAATGGTTCAAGTTCGTCGAGTAATCCCAGGAAGCCTTTTGTGGGACCTAGAAGAACCGGTGAGACTAATGCTATTCATGCCAACAGGGGCAGACCTCAGCATATCAACCACAACAACAACCACAATATCAGCAGCAAGTTCAGTATCCGCCACAGAGGACCTACAATAACAATAACAACAATCAACTGCAAAGACCCTTTCAGCAAAGACCATCACAGGAAAATAGGGTGATTGACCCTATCCCTATGCCTTATGCCGCTTTATTGCCACAACTCCTGAAACTCAACTTGGTTGAATTAAGGACATTGGCACCACCGGATCCCTCAAATCTTCCAAGAAATTATGATGTCAACGCCAGATGTGCTTTCCATTCCAATGCACCTGGCCACAATACGGAGAAATGCATGGCTTTACAAATGAAGGTACAAGACTTGGTGGATTCTAAAGCTCTCAAGTTTGCACACCCTCCAAGTGTCACCAAGAATCCCATGCCCAATCATGGAGGACCAAGAATTAATGCCATCGAGGAAGACAAGCCATCGTTCTTAATCACCAGTGTTGGGCAGATTCGGACACCTCTGGTCGAAATTAAAGCTCAGCTTCTAGAATGCCAGATGTTCCCCGGGTGTGAGCTCGGTTGTAGTTATTGCAACATTTCGGTCAACGGGTGTGATAACTTGAGAAGCGGCATAGATGATCTTATCAAAAGTGGTATACTTCAGATCACAACATCAGCGCCTACAAATCCAGCAATCCCTTTGGCAACAATTCCTGACTCTTCTACAACTGCAACAACAATCATTCCAACCAATTCATCAATATCATCAACAATGGATTCGTCCATCACTTCAACGATTCAGATGTCAACAACCAGTTCTTCTACAACATCAACACCCATTTATTCAACAGAATCTTCTACAACGCCAACAAATATCTCAGCAGTCACCATTTACTATGATCCATCAAATGTTCCTCCAAACAACAACTTTCAACAACAAACAGTGGCACCTCCTGCCAGATCACCGGTCACCATTTACTACGATCCGCACACCATTTCAGTACCCTCCTCTGCAGCAGTCAGTCCAGTTACCATCACAGTGCCTGGACCCATTCCATATGAAAGCAGTAATGCCATCCCTTGGCATTATGGCTCTGACCTTTACTGCAACGGGGAGAAAATCACTTTGGATTCTTCAACCTCTTCTCCACAGATTGATAATGTTGGGGGAGGCGGAGGCTTCACTAGAAGCGGACGCCTTTTTGCCTCACAAACTCAAAGACCTAATGCCGAAGCAGAAGCTGATGCTAAAGCAAAAGGGAAGAGTGTGGTACCTGAAGAACAAACCATCAAAGAAACTCAGAAGACATCTTTTGAACAAGATGTAGACGAGTTTATGAGGATTATAAAGAGAAGTGATTACAAGGTGGTGGATCAGCTTCACCAAACTCCCTCAAAGATCTCCATATTATCCCTGCTGATGTGTTCTGAAGCCCACAGGAATGCATTATTGAAAGTCTTACACTCAGCTTACGTGCCAGAGGAGATCACTGTTAATCAGCTAGAAACTGTGGTGGCAAATGTCAAAACTAGTCATGGACTGGGCTTCACCAATGCTGACTTAACAACAGAGGGACGTAACCACAACAAGGCTTTACACATCACTCTAGAATGCAAGGGTGTTGTTCTATCCCATGTATTGGTGGACACTGGGTATTCACTCAATGTTCTACCGAAGAAAGCCTTGGTGAAGCTGGAGTACGATGGCTTGGCACTGCGTCCAAGTAATTTAGTGGTGAGAGCATTTGATGGCTCTAAAAGATCAGTGCTAGGGGAGATTGATCTGCCTGTGATGATTGGCCCGCAGACCTTCAAAATTACCTTCTATGTGATGGACATTCAGCCGGCCTACAGCTGTTTGTTGGGTAGACCTTGGATCCATGTCGCTGGCGCTGTTACGTCTACCCTTCACCAGAAGCTGAAATTCGAGTGGGAAGGCCAAATCATCACCATCTGTGGGGAAGAGGACATCTTTGTTAGCCATCTGGCTACGTACAAGTATATTGAGATGGATGGAGAAATCCATGAAACAATGAGCCAGGGATTTGAGGCCCTGAACATTAATGAAGCATCTGCTGTACTGGGAACCTCCATGACGTCTTATCAGCAAGCCAGGAAGGTTGTTGAAGAGGGTACTGCCCAAGGCTGGGGCAAGCTGCTTCCCGTAGAGAAGAAAGAGGACAGATTTGGGTTGGGTTACAAACCAACTCAACAAGATCAATCAGAGGCTGCTAAGAAGCCCAACTTTGTCAGCGGGGGGATGCTCACCCCAGATGCAGTGAACAACTTGGAAGATGAGTTGGAAGATGAGCGCAACCTGGAGAGCTGGATACGTCCAAGGATCCCGGGGAGTCGTATCTCAAACTGGTCTTCCCAGGAAATTATAAGGGTTACTCCTGCAGAGTAATTATTATTTCCTGTATATTTTAAGCATGCATCAAGTCTTGCATCTTGCCCAAGATGACAAGACTCATTTTGTAATCGGGCTATCTTGTAATTTTATGCAAACGGATCAATCAATGAATATCAGACATCTTTTGCAAATGAGTCTTTTTCTTTTTCCACTCACTGTTTTTCATTTTTCTTTTTGTACAAAAATAAAATGGAAATGTTTTCCAAAATGACAACTTCATTTCACTTTTTCTAAACAAAGATTAAAATCGATCACTAAAATGAACAATCTAAACCCTTGCAGAGAGTGCCTTTCAGACTGCACTGACAACAGCACAGCTATGGCTTCGTATGACTTTGACAATCCAATCAATCAAGCTGACGAAGGGGTTGAAGAAGATTATGAGCTTCCTGAAGAGCTAGCCAGGTTGTTAAGGCAAGAGGAGAAGGTTATTACTCCTCATCAGGAGGAGGTCGAAACGGTTAATCTTGGTACGGAAGAAGATGTGAAAGAGGTTAAGATCGGAGCCTGCTTACAAGACTCAGTGAAAGAACAACTGATTGATATGCTTCGGGAATATGTGGATGTGTTTGCTTGGTCTTATCAGGATATGCCAGGGTTGGACACCGATATTGTCATGCACAAGCTGCCTTTAAGAGAAGATTGCCCACCGGTTAAACAGAAACTACGCCGCACTCGCCCAGACATGGCAATGAAGATTAAAGAAGAGGTACAAAAGCAGTGGGACGCCGGTTTCCTTGCTGTAACTAGCTATCCGCCGTGGGTTGCTAATATTGTACCTGTGCCTAAGAAAGATGGCAAGGTGAGAATGTGTGTGGATTACCGGGATCTGAACAGAGCTAGCCCGAAAGATGATTTCCCTTTACCTCACATTGATGTATTGGTTGATAATACAGCTCAGTTCTCGGTGTTCTCCTTCATGGAAGGATTTTCAGGATACAATCAGATCAAGATGTCACCTGAAGACATGGAGAAGACAACTTTCATCACACCCTGGGGCACGTTCTGTTACAAGGTGATGCCATTCGGACTGAAGAATGCTGGTGCTACTTATCAACGGGCTATGGTAACATTATTCCATGACATGATCCATAAAGAAATTGAATGTTATGTGGATGACATGATTGCCAAGTCCCTCACAGAAGAAGACCACCTGGTAAATCTACTGAAGTTATTCAAGCGTTTGAGGAAGTACCAACTGAAGTTAAACCCCAACAAATGCACATTCGGGGTGCGATCCGGTAAGCTGTTGGGATTTATTGTAAGTGAGAAAGGGATTGAAGTTGACCCCGACAAAGTCAAAGCCATCCAAGAAATGCCTGCACCAAAGTCAGAAAAAGAAGTTCGGGGGTTTCTAGGTAGATTGAACTACATTTCGAGGTTCATATTTCACCTTACAGCAACCTGCGAGCCTTTATTCAAACTGTTAAGAAAAGAGCAAACGGTCAGGTGGAACGAAGACTGCCAGAGGGCTTTTGACAAGATCAAGGAATACTTACAAGAGCCTCCAATCCTTATGCCTCCAGTTGAAGGAAGACCTCTGATAATGTACTTGGCAGTATTAGAAGAGTCAATGGGGTGTGTGCTGGGCCAGCATGACGAGTCTGGTCGAAAAGAGTATGCAATTTACTACCTAAGCAAAAGGTTTACCGACTGTGAACAACGTTATTCACTGCTCGAGAAAACTTGTTGTGCTTTAGCGTGGGCTGCTCGCCGACTGAGACAGTATATGTTGACCCACACTACTTTATTGATATCAAAGATGGATCCAGTTAAGTACATTTTTGAGAAGCCAGCACTTACCGGACGAGTTGCAAGATGGCAAATGATCCTCACAGAATATGACATCCAATACACATCTCAGAAAGCCATCAAGGGAAGTGTATTGTCTGATTATCTTGTTGAGCAACCTATTGATGATTACCAGCCTATGAGATTTGACTTCCCTGATGAAGACATCATGTTCATAAAAGCAAAAGATCATGAAGAGCCCGTTCACACTGAAGGGCCCGACCCAGAAGAAGAATGGACTATGATGTTTGACGGGGATGTTAATATGAATGGTCGTGGTGTTGGTGCAGTACTCATTACACCTAAAGGAGTTCACGTGCCTTTCTCGGCAAAACTCACTTTTAACTGCACTAACAACGAAGCTGAATACGAAGCTTGTATTATGGGTTTTTAGGAAGCCATCGACCTCAGGATCAAGACTTTGACTGTGTTCGGAGATTCAGCTCTGGTAATTAATCAAACCAACGGCAAATGGTACACACACCAGGATCATCTGATACCTTACAGGGATTATACAAGAAGGTTATTGACTTTATTTACAACGGTCAAACTTGAGTATATCCCTCGAGATGAAAATCAGTTTGCAGATGCTCTGGCCACCATTTCATCCATGATCAAAGTTCAAGCTGCCAACTTTGTACCTCGGATTTCAGTGTCCAGACATGACAGACCAGCATATGTATTTGCAACAGATGTTGTTAAAGAGGATAAGCCTTGGTTCCACGACATTAAGTGCTTCTTGGAGGATCAAACATACCCACCTGAGGCATCTTCCAATGATAAGAAGACATTAAGAAGGCTTGCTGGTAGTTTCTTCCTGAATACTGACGGTTCCCTGTACAAGAGAAACTTTGATATGGTACTCCTCAGATGCGTTGATAGGACAGAAGCAGACTTGTTGATGCACGAGGTGCATGAAGGATCCTTTGGTACCCATGCCGGAGGGCATGCCATGGCAAAGAAGCTGTTAAGATCAGGATACTACTGGATCACAATGGATGCCGACTGTTGTGCTTATGCCAGAAAATGCCATAAATGCCAGATTTATGCGGATAAAGTGCATATACCTCCCAATCCTTTGAATATGATGTCTTCAACCTGGCCCTTTGCCATGTGGGGCATTGATATGATTGGCAAGATTGAACTGACTGCTTTAAACGGCCACAGATTCATCCTGGTTGCTATTGACTATTTTACCAAGTGGGTTGAAGCAGCTTCCTATGCAAATGTTACAAGGCAAGTGGTAGCCCGATTTCTGAAGAGAGACATCATCTGTCGGTACGGAGTTCCCGAGCGGATCATTACTGATAATGGTTCCAACTTGAACAATAAAATGATGGCAGAGCTATGCCGGGACTTCAAGATCCAACACCATAATTCTTCTCCTTACAGGCCAAAGATGAATGGCGCTGTTGAGGCAGCTAATAAGAATATCAAGAAAATTGTGCAGAAGATGGTAGTCAATTACAAGGACTGGCATGAAATGCTACCGTTTGCCTTGCATGGGTACCGTACGTCAATCAGAACATCCACTGGGGCAACACCGTATCAACTTGTGTATGGTATGTAGGCAGTCCTACCTGTTGAAGTTGAATTACCCTCCTTGCAGGTATTAATGGATGTTAAGTTGAATGAGGCAGAGTGGGTCCGATCCCGATACGAACAACTGAGTATGATCGAAGAGAAGAGATTGGCTGCAATCTGCCATGGGCAGCTGTATCAGAAAAGAATGAAGAAAGCCTTCGATCAGAAACTCAGGCTCCGAGAGTACCAAGTAGGAGATCTTGTGCTGAAAAGACTCCTCCCTCCTCATACAGACCACAGGGGCAAGTGGACCCCGAATTATGAAGGGCCATTCGTAGTAAAGAAAGTTTTCTCCGGTGGAGCACTCATGCTCAGTACTATGGATGGTGAAGACTTCCCATCCCCTGTGAATTCAGATGCAGTTAAAAAATACTTCGCATAAAAATGACCCGCTGGACATAAAAACAGAATGTAAGTCCAGACAAAAATAGGGCATCCCGGCGAGTCAAAAACAGAATAAAATACTCGGGCAAAAATTAGGGAAATAAACAAAAATGTACACCCGCTGAGTTGAAAAGCCGCATTGGACAACTCAGGCAAAAATGGGTATCCCGATGGATTGAAAACTCGAAAGGGCGGTCCATGCAAAATAAGGGAATAAGCGAACAACTGCACTCTGGATTTATCTGTATCACTTACAACTTGGTAAGCTTCAAAAGGATCAAGCTTCTTTCAGAATCAGCCTTCTTCAGTAAGCGAGACAAGAAGAGCGTCAAATGTCATACGAGTCATAGCAAAGGGAAGCTCCCTGAAGCGTCATCAACATTGCCAACATCTTTGGTTTCTCAATTTGTAACAATCTCCTCATTTCAGGGGATTTGTTTCTTTGACTGTATCTTGCCAATTCAGGGCACATGAATCAATAAAATTAGATTTTTCAGTCATGTTTCGTCTCGTACATTTTATTTGCAAGAAGGTCCGATGTCTTTAAGATACTGATTGCATAAATACAGATGTTTCCTTTCTAAAAAATACGTGCTTGCAGGAAATATACTTACTCCCAAGAGCGTCTAAACTCCTATGATGGAATCCGGTAAGGGATACCTCGGGATTACTTGTGCGTTTCCACGTCTTTTCAGGACTGCAGGTATTCAAAGCACAGCATGGGGCATGAAAGCTTCACCCCAGCAAGCTGGCAAATCATGATCCACTCAGTCTTAACACCGGAGGTGCTTTCTCCCAAGCTGAGTTGCCATTTACCATTCCTCCACAGCCAAGTACAAAAATCCAGGGAACCATCTCCCCATAGAATGTCAACCTCTACCCAGAAGAACAACGCATGAAGAAACCACAACAGAGTGAAGAAAGCTTCTACAAACCCCAGCTGGGTCCCTCATTACCAAGACGGGTCTATCAAGTGACCTATATCCCCAAGCAGAGTCACATATGTCAGATCTACCAATGATCTCATCCCCAGCTGGGATGTCCACTTTAGACAGATCAACCAGAGATCTTCGTAGCAACGGGACCCGGATCCCGGATCGGTATCTTTGCATAATCATAGCATTCACATCATGTTCTCCCCATAAAGCGCAGCATTCCATCTAATACGGAGCATTACGGCAAAAATCAAACATATTGCATAATCATAAGCCATGTTCTGAATCAAACCCTTGTGAATTTTGACAATTCATAAACGATATACAAAAAACTCCCCAAAATTCCCCACCAGAGAGCCAAAGCACTGGCCATACAAATGCACATTCCTTTTGGGCACCCGTCCGTGTCATCATTCCCCGGTAAAATCGCCCGAGCTTTCTTTACAAACAAACACTTATATATTACAGATACTTCTTGACACCCGTCCGTGTCATATCCCTAGTAGAAAGCCAAAGCGTCCTCTTTGCACTCACAGATACATATATCTATACAAATTCCCTAACACCCGCCTGTGTCACCCTCCCCAACATAGATACCTGAAACATTTCGTGAACCATACACTTGTTTATATTACACTTTTCTCCTTTTGACACTCGTCCGTGTCACTCTCCCCAACAGGTTAAACACTCCTGTACACCACTCATACTTATTACTCCTGTTTCACTCATACAGATACTCGTCCGTGTTCTTTGTTAACCTGTTGGTACTCGACCGTATCATCATCTCAGAACATGCGTCAAGCGTTTGTTTCTACCCGATACTCGTCCGTATCACAGTCTTGAGGATGCTCGTCCGCATCTTTAATCCATACACGTGTCAAACACTTATGTCTTCTTGAATTTAGACACTCGCCTGTGTCTGCCATTCCGCAGAAGAGTCCCCACAGAATCAACACTCGTCCGTGTTCCTTGTTAACCAGTTTATACTCATTTGTATCATCATCTATGAACACGTGTCAGCTTTTGTTTCTACCTGATACCCGTCCGTATCATAATCTTGAGGGTGCTCGTCCGCATCTTTAGTCTATACACCGTACCCAAACACTAATATCTCTCATTTCTTGGATATAGACACTCGTCCGTGTTTACTTGTCCCAGCAAATCCCTGTGAACTATTTACTTTCTATCTGACATTCGTCCTATGTCATGATGCCTTTTCGGCAGCCGTACCCTGCCAGGTGATCGTCCTTCACCTGTGGATGACCGTCCCTCATCCTTTCCCCAGCGGAGTCTCCATTATTGGAACCCTTTTCTATCTGGCATTCGTCCTATGTCGTGATACAGAGCAGCCGTCCCCTGCTAGGTGATCGTCCTTCACCCTTTGATGATCGTCCTTCATCATTTTATCCGATGGCCGTCCCCATCGGTGATCTTGTTATCTGACATTCGTCCTATGTCATGATAATCCCTGAGAGCAGCCGTACCCTGCTAGGTGATCGTCCTTCACCTCTTGATGATCGTCCTTCATCATGCTTATCCGATGGCCGTCCCCATCGTCGACTTTTTTATCCGGCATTCGTCCTATGTCGCGATACTTTTGGCAACCGTACCTTTCCAGGTGATCGTCCTTCACCCTTAGATGACCGTCCCTCATCTTATCCCCAACAGGGCAGCCGTCCCCTGCTAGGTGTCGCTCCCGATAAATGAGACTGACTCAAATAAGGGTACAGACGCGAACGGTCGGCGAAAGGGTGAAATGAGAACACACAGGAGTGAACTCAAGAGAAAAGAAAGAGTCGCCAGCTAGGCATTTTTATCCCGAAGGCAAGGTAATGCTGCATAAACCTAGAAAGATATGGATAAGACGGTCGCGAACTAGAGAGACTGAGAAAGGGGGTTGGTTACAACCTGGGAAGGTATTAGCACCCAGATTGTCTGTCGTACTCGACGGGATCCACGCTTAAAAGATTTGTGTTTTAAAGGTGTAGTGTCGGTGCAATTTGTGTATAAAGAGCTGGAAAAGGGATGTGCAGGTGTCTGTGTAAAAGAAGTGTAAAGTAAAATATGTGAAGTGTCAGTGTGAGACCAAGAGTAAGATGCTCAAGAATATGAGGCTAAAAGAATGATACTGGAGAGAGGGGGGATATACAGAGACTTTTGCTCGATAACAGTTAAGTTATGCCTACGTATCCTCTCGTGCAATGAGGAAGTCAGAACACTGTAGTTCGACCCAAAGAGACTGAAAGATAAATTGACTGTGAACTGCTTACTTGTCTATGCTCAAGTGTATGACCTGTCTAGCTCAGGTGCTAACTGTCTTGCATTAGACGGAAGAAGCAAGTTCTCGTTTGTGAGTTAATTAGATGAGAAAAGAATCCCGGAGGAGACGACTATTGTTTGTTTTTGTATTTTCAGTCTTTTATTGCTTTTGAAAGTTTGTCATAGATTAATGAGCTTAAGCCTAAACCAATGGGTTAGTAAACTCATCACATCCTCCCTCTGATTAGGGGTAATGAGAATACCTTAAGTGTGAAGTCAGTATCTCACACTTAATCTCCATGGTGTAGGATTAAGATCATTAACCTACTTGTGATTATTTAGATGTTTTTGTGGTTTTTGTTTATTGTTGAGTAATGAGATTAAGCCATAATCAGGGATTAAACAGACTCATTACACCATCCTAATAGAAGGATAATAGATGAGAATGTTTAAGCTGAGGAAGACTCCTCAACTTAATCCATGATTAGGGATTAACCTCATGACAAAACAAAGCCTTTATTAAGTGGATTTTAGTTAATGATAAGATGTAGAAGTGATTTTTATTGTTTGTAAGACAACTTGAGGAGGACTTGTCCATTAACACTAGGGTTAGTCCTTCTTAACCAATTAAGGAAGAATTAGAACCCTAATGCAAGGCCCAAGTTACAAGTTGATGTATTGATGATTATTAGATGGATTGATTAAAGGAGTTAAACACATTAAGGGTCTAACACTTAGGATTAAAGTTATACACTCCATCCTAATAGAAGGATGCAGGCATAAGCTTAATCACAAAGCCTTAAAACCTTTAGGGTTTAGTCCCTGATTATGAGATGAGAAGAGAAGACTCAATGAGACACAAAGGTAAAATCTAAATGGGGGACTAATCAAAACCCTATTTATTGTCATGCTTGGTTGTTCCTAAGGTTTGTGAGGTTTACAAGAAAGATCTTCAGAGAAACCACCATGAAGCAGATGAAAGGAGCAAGAGAAGCAAAGTAACTTGCTTCATTTAAGAAGACAAGTCACTTGAAGAAAGAAAGTAAGGTGAAGAAGAATGAGCAAGATCAATCTCAAACACAAGACAAAATGCAGCAATGATGCATAAGAGAGATGAAAAGAGATTGTGAGAAGTGAAGGCAAATTCACTTCTCAAAGTAACTTACCACCTGAAAAGTTAGTGAAAGAAATGCAATGCAATGCAAAGTGAGATGTAATGACATGATGCCAACCAAAACCAGAAGCATGAGTGTGATTTTAATTATGCTAAGAGATGATGCAAACATGAAACAAGGCATGAGAATATTCATACAAACATATGGATGCAAGAGAAGCATGCTTAGAACCATGAACATTCATGAAAAGTTATGAAATGCAAATGACATACAACATGGCAAATGAAAGATGCAATGATCAAACATGATTCTAATATGTCCTAAGATGTATTATGAATCAAATGGATGCACAAAATGTCATGGCAAGTCATGGTATGCAAGCAAATGGAAGATGGATGCAAATGAAAGCCCAAATTAGGGTTTATGATCAATGCACAAAACAAAAATCAAAACCAGAAGCAAACATCATGATTAAAAATTGAAAATGCATTCAAAGGAACCCTAAACCTATACAAACTCACTGCCCAAAGGAGGGGTTCTAACTCTTAACCTAATGAGGGTTGTGAATTTCTTAAGATTGCTAGGGTTTTAAGGTACCCTGTCAAGAAAAATGCCAAACAAATAGGAAATTCAAGATCAATTCATGCCAATTTAATCCTATAAACTACATGCTATACAAGAAGCAATGCAAAAAGAACCAAAGTCCAACTCTTAAAGGCTAGGCAGAAATGAATTTTTGAAGATTGGATCAAAATAATGCCTTAAAATGAAATTAATTCCATGGAAAATTGTCAAAAGACATCAAGATCAAAAAAGAAATTTGGTTTGAGAGTTGGACAATGTTTCTAAATGATTTTAAAGGTTTCATGAATTTTTTTGTGATTTTTAAATACCTAAAAGTATTTTTAATTTAATTAATTCTCATTAATTAATTAAAAATAAACTTTTAAATGATTTAAAAATATTTTTTAATGCAAAAAATAAAAATAAAAATGTTTTTGGTTTCTGAAAATTAATAAAAGCTTGAATAAAAAATTTCAGAATTTTTCAATGATTTTTACTATTTTTAATTAAATGTAGAAAACAAATAGAATAAAATGAAAATAAAATTGAATTAAATGAAAAGTATGCATATCTAAAGGTCTGGATTCAAACTCAGGAAGGAGGGAAAGACTGCGCGCCAGATCCTGCGGCTAAGATTCAAACTGAGCTAATTCCCATTTTTAATTAAATAAACTGAATTAATTAGGTTAATTATGGATTAGGGTTTCAAATGAAGCATCCCAGCCACTCAAACACGCGCGAGTCAGCCCAGGTCAACCCATCCAACGCTCCACATTCAAACTTGCATTAATGACTCTGATTAACCCTAAACACTTTCAGATGGCCGGAGAATACTTCCGGTCGTCTTCTCCGGCGAGACTCTCACCTGAAAGTTGCTAACTCTCTCAAAACGCCACGAAAATGAAATCTAATTGCCCAGAATCCATCCCCATTCAACACTGAATCAAAACCCCAAAAAAAAAATCATTTTTTCATCATTAATCAAGCAAATCGAAGCAAAACACATTTAGGGCAGAAAAGTTTCAGAGCAAACATACATCCTGGTTTCTCACCCATTTTCAAAAATAATCATATCCCCATGACCAGGGGAGCTCATAGCATCATTTAAGAACTTAAAATGGAGTTTCTGGAAAAAAGTTTGAGATGGCTACCTGAGATGGAAACTCCTGGTCCTGAGCTTTCTGACATTTCCTTTGCTGCAAGTCCACTCCTTTGAACCCTCTGATGATGAAATGAGGCTTAGAAAACTTTGAGGATGGCTGGTTTGAAAGATGGCAGAAGTTCTGTTCAAGGGAGGGTGGTGATCGTGTTTTTGATTCAGGGAGTTTCAGGCTATGGTGATGGGTGGTTTCTGATCAGTGAAGCCTGTTGAGTTTGTTTGTGAAGTTTGTTTTTGTGTTTGAGGGCTGTGCTGAGTGTTTCGAATGCTTTTGCAAGTTGGAGCAAAAAGTGATAACTATGGCTTGGGTCTGTTTCAGCTTGAAGTGAGTAGTGTGTTATGCTGGCTTTGGTCCATGTATCAAAAGGTGATAGGTCAGAAAGTTATTGGTGGCCTATGGTGATTGGTATGGGTCTTTGGCCAAAATGTCAACTTGATTTGTACTTGAGGTATGGGAATGGTACAACTTGCTTTTTGGCTTGCTTTGGCTCAGCTTGAATCAAGGAATGCTATGGAAAAATTCTAGAGGCAATGCAGCAAGTGGTTTGTAACTTGTGATAGGTTTTGCAAGTTGGTTCATGTTTGCCCCCTTTGACATTTCTTGCTCCATAAGTCATAAAAATGAGTGATCCCTTGATGCAATCTGATTTTTAGGTCTTGGTACATGCTTGTATGAATATTAGAAGTCCATTTGATAGCACAATTTGCCTTGACAAGTGAATTTGCAACTTTGCCTCTTTGGTAGAAAACTTCAAATTTTGTGATTTTTGCCAACTTTGACAAGCCATAACTTTTGATCCAAAATGAATTAGGTCAAGTTCTTGTACTTTTTGAAAAGGGAATGATCCATTCTACAACTTTCATGACCAAAGTTTTTCCATTTGAAGCATTTTTGAATCAAAAAGCAAGGGTTGAAAAAGTTTCCCAAAATGGCAATTTTCAATATAAGTCAACTTTCCCAAAAAGTCAACTTTGCAAATGACTTGATATTCTTCAATTTTGTGAACTTCCAACATCTTCTATGATCAAATAAAGATCATACACAATCAAAATGATGATGAACACCCTTTGGTTGGGTCATTGGGGGCCTCAGATGCCCTGATTTTGCACTGACTTGCTTAGAAAGTCAACTCTTGATCAGATGACTTCCCCATGGAATTTCCTCATGAAAATTGATATGCATGATCCCTATACCATATAGAGACCAATAGAAACAATAATGACCAAAAAATTTGGAGTTATGGCCTTTGAAACCAAAACCCTAATTCTAGGTCATCTGTGCAGTTAAACCTGGCTCTGCTTCCATGCCATTCTCAATTCTTGTGATTCTTTGATATTCTTGACTTTGAGGAGATATAATATGATTATTGAACATACATGGACCCCTTTGAAGTGATTGATGGCTTTTGGAGTGGCCCAAGAAGCTCTTGGATTGCTCAGATCACAAACCCTAAATGCAGATGACTTTGAAACAATGCAGTGAATCAAAAATGTGGTATGAGATGCTATGATTGAACTTATGAATATGAAGTGATAACAAGCCATGATGTGAATGGGTGAGGGCAAATTTGGGGTGTTTACAGCTGCCCCTATTCAAACAAGAGTTAGCTGTGCAGGATGTAAGCAACGGCTTAACAGGCAAACAAGATAACTTGTGGTTGAATACCAAAGACAGTCCAAAATTTGCACTCACAGAATGAAGAAGAAAAGGGGTATAGATTTTAAAGGAAAATAAAGTATAATATAAAGTGCGGGCGACGGAGGGCGACCGTCGAGCAGAGGACGACTGCTGGGGAAAGAGCAATGACGGGGACGGCCGACATGCTGGGGAGAATGTGTGAAATAAAGCAATGACGGGGACGACCGACATGCTGGGGATATAAGAGATTATGATGGGGACGGCCATCAAGTAAAGCTACAAGGTTCTCTGGGGAATATGTACAAGGTAAATGATGAGGTACGGTCATCAGGTTCATAAAGTAATGCAAACAAATGATGGTGACGGCCATCGGGCTAAACTGATGAAGGACGGTCATCAGGAAAAGGAAAAGGGACCACGACGGGGACGGCCATCGGGTTAAAGAATAAATGAAATAATGATGAGGGACGGTCATCAAAGGTGAAGGATGAACACATAGCAGGGGACGGCTGCTCAAAGGGATAAGATGAGGGACGGTCATCAAAGGTGAAGGAAGATCACCTGGAAGGGTACGGCTGCCGAAAGCATCGCGACATAGGACGAATGCCGGACAAAGGTCAACAATGGGGACGGCCATCGGACGAGCATGATGAAGGACGATCATCAAGAGGTGAAGGACGATCACCTAGCAGGGGACGGCTGCTCTCAAGGTTTATCATGACATAGGACGAATGTCAGATAACAAAGATCAACGATGGGGACGGCCATCGGATAAAATGATGAAGGACGATCATCAAAAAGGTGAAGGACGATCACCTAGCAGGGGACGGCTTCTGAATATCACGACACAGGACGAGTGTCGGATATAAAAGGTCGACGATGGGGATGGCCATCGGACGAGCATGATGAAGGACGATCATCAAGAGGTGAAGGACGATCACCTAGCAGGGTACGACTGCTCCCAGGGTTTATCATGACATAGGACGAATGTCAGATAAAAAGAAATTTTGCTTTGCTGGCGACCTACTGGGGAATAGTAAACACGGACAAGTGTTCATATCCAAGAAATAAAAGGTATAAGTGTTTTGAGGTTGTGTATAGATTAAAGATGCGGACGAGCATCCCTAAGACCATGATACGGACGAGTATCGGGTATACTGACACGTGCTCAGAGATGATGATACGGACGAGTATCAACTGGTTAACAAGGAACACGGACGAGTGTTGCTTCTGTGGGGACTCTTCTGGGGAAAAGTAGACACTGACGAGTGTCTAAATTCAAGAAGACATGAGTGTTTGACACAGTGTATGGATTAAAGATGCGGACGAGCATCCCTAAGACTATGATACGGACGAGTATCAGGTAGAAACAAACGCTTGACGCATGTTCTGAGATGATGGTACGAACGAGTACCAACTGGTTAACAAAGAACACGGACGAGTGTCGAATCTGAAGAGTAATACAAGATACAAACGAGTATCTCCATGAGTGAAAACAGGAGTAATAAGTATGAGTGGTGTACGGACAAGTGTTTAATCTGCTGGGGAGAGTGACACGGACGAGCGTCAAGAGAGTTATATACAAGTATATGCCTTACAAAGTGTTTAGGTAATTACGTTGGGGAAGGTGACACGGACGAGTGTTAAGAAAGTTAAATATGTATGTGTATCTGGGAGTGCAAAGGGGATGCTTTGGCTTTCTGCTGGGGGTATGACACGGACGGGTGCCACAAGGAGTATGTACTGATGTTTGCGGGTTTAAGGCAACTGCTTTAGCTCTTCGCTGGGGAATCTGGGGAGCATTCAGTATATTGTTGATAGATTGTCATTATTCACAAGTGTTTGATTCAGACCATGACCTATGATTATGCAATATGTTTGATTTTTGCCGTAATGCTCCGTATTAGGCGGAATGCTACGCTTTGTGGGGTGAATATGATGCGAATGCTATGATTATGCAAAAGACAAAGATCCGGGATTCAGATCCCGTTGCCACGTAGATCTCTGGTTGATCTGCTTGAAGTGGACATCCCAGCTGGGGATGAGATCATTGATAGTTCTGATGAGTTGTATCTGCTTGGGGGAATAGGTCACTGATAGACCCATTCTTGGTAATGAGGGACCCAGCTGGGGTTTGTAGAAGCTTTCGTCACTCTGTTGTGATTCCCTCATGCGTTGCTTTTCCGGATAGAGGTTGACACTCTGTGGGGAGATGATTCCCTGGCTTCTGTACTTGGCTGTGGAGGAATAGATTGGCATCTCGGCTGGGGAGAAATAGCAAGTGACAACTCAACTGGGGAGAAAGCACTTTCGGTGCTAAGACTGAGTGAGTGTTGATTTTCCAGCTTGTTGGGGGTGAAGCTTTCATGCCCCATGTCGTGTTTTGGATACCTGCAATCCTGCAAAGATAGAAACGTACAAGTAATCCCGAGGTATCCCTTACCGGATTCCATCATAGGAGTCTAGACAGTCCCGGGAGTAAACATATTTCCTGCAAGCACATATTCTTTAAAAGAGAAACACCTGTATTCATGCAATCAGTATCTTATAGACATCGGACATTTTGCAAATGAAAATAAAATGTACGAGACGAGACATGACTGAAAATCTGATTTTATTAATTCATATGCCCTGAATTGGCAAGATACAGTCAAAGAAACATATCCCCTAAAATGAGGAGATTGTTACAAATTGAGAATCAAAATGTTGGCAATGTTGACGACGCTTCAAGGAGCTTCCCTTTAGCTATGATTCGTATGACTTTTGACGTTCGTCTCGTCTTGCTTTCTGAAGAAGGCTGATTCTGAAAGAAACTTGATCCTTTCGAAGCTTACCAAGTTGTAAGTGATACAGAAGAATTCAGAATGCAGTTGTTCGCTTATTCCCTTATTTTGCATGGATCGCCCTTTCGGGTTTTCAATCCATCGGGATACCCTTTTTTGCCTGAGTTGTCCAATGCGGCTTTTCAACTCAGCGGGTGTACATCTTTTGTTTATTTTCCCTTATTTTTGCCCGAGTCTCTTATTTTGTTTTTGACTCGCCGGGATGCCCTATTTTTGCCTGGACTTACATTCTGTTTTTATGTCCAGCGGGTCATTTTTTACGCGAAGTATTTTTTAACTGCATCTGAATTCACAGGGGATGGGAAATCTTCACCATCCATAGTGCTGAGCATGAGTGCTCCACCGGAGAAAACTTTCTTTACTACGAATGGTCCTTCATAGTTTGGAGTCCATTTGCCCCTGTGGTCTGTATGAGGAGGGAGGATTCTTTTCAGCACAAGATCTCCTACTTGGTACTCTCGGAGCCTAACTTTCTGATCGAAGGCTTTCTTCATTCTTTTCTGATACAACTGCCCATGACAGATTGCAGCCAATCTTTTCTCTTCGATCAGACTCAGTTGTTCGTATCGGGATCGGACCCATTCTGCTTCGTTCAGCTTAACATCCATCAGTACCCGTAGGGAGGGTAGTTCAACTTCAACCGGTAGGACTGCTTCCATACCATACACAAGCTGATACGGTGTTGCCCCAGTGGATGTTCTGATTGATGTACGGTACCCATGCAAGGCAAATGGTAGCATCTCATGCCAGTCCTTGTAAGTGACCACCATCTTCTGCATAATCTTCTTGATATTCTTGTTAGCTGCCTCAACAGCGCCATTCATCTTTGGCCTGTAAGGAGAAGAATTGTGGTGTTGGATCTTGAAGTCCCGGCATAGCTCTGCCATCATTTTGTTGTTCAAGTTGGAACCATTATCAGTAATGATTCGCTCGGGAACTCCGTACCGACAGATGATATCCCTCTTCAGAAATCGGGCTACCACTTGCCTTGTAACATTTGCATAGGAAGCTGCTTCAACCCACTTGGTAAAATAATCAATGGCTACCAGGATGAATCTGTGGCCGTTTGAAGCAGTCAGTTCAATCTTGCCAATCATATCAATGCCCCACATAGCAAAGGGCCAGGGTGAAGACATCACATTCAGAGGATTGGGAGGCACATGCACTTTATCCGCATAGATCTGGCATTTATGGCATTTCCTGGCATAGGCACAACAGTCGGCATCCATTGTGATCCAGTAATAGCCTGATCTTAACAACTTTTTAGCCATGGCATGTCCTCCTGCATGGGTACCAAAGGATCCTTCGTGCACCTCGTGCATCAACAAGTCTGCTTCTGTTCTATCAACGCATCTGAGGAGTTCCATATCAAAGTTTCTCTTGTACAGGGAACCATCATCGTTCAGAAAGAAACTACCAGCAAGCCTTCTTAAAGTCTTCTTATCATTGGAAGATGCCCCAGATGGGTATGCTTGACCCCCCAAGAAGCACTTAATGTCATGGAACCAAGGCTTATCATCTTTGACAACGTCTGCTGCAAATACATATGCTGGTCTGTCAAGTCTGGACACTGAAATCCGAGGCACAAAGTTGGCAGCTTGAACTTTGATCATGGATGAAATAGTAGCCAGAGCATCTGCAAACTGATTCTCGTCCCGGGGAATATACTCAAGCTTGACCGTTGTAAAGCAAGTCAATAACCTCCTTGTATAATCCCTGTAAGGTATCAGATGGTCCTGGTGGGTGTACCATTTGCCGTTGGTTTGATTAACTACCAGAGCTGAATCTCCGAACACAGTCAATGTCTTGATCCTGAGGTTAATGGCTTCCTTAAGACCCATAATGCAAGCTTCGTATTTAGCTTCGTTGTTAGTGCAGTTAAAGGTGAGCTTTGCCGAGAAAGGCATGTGAACTCCCTTAGGTGTAATGAGTACTGCACCAACACCACGACCATTCATATTAACAGCCCCATCAAACATCATAGTCCATTCCTCTTCCGGGTCAGGCCCTTCAGTGTGAATAGGCTCTTCATGATCTTTTGCTTTTATGAACATGATGTCTTCATCAGGGAAGTCAAATCTCATAGGCTGGTAATCATCAATAGGTTGCTCAGCAAGATAATCAGACAATACACTGCCCTTGATGGCTTTCTGAGATGTGTACTGGATGTCATATTCTGTGAGGATCATTTGCCATCTTGCAACCCGTCCGGTAAGTGCTGGCTTCTCAAAAATGTACTTAACTGGGTCCATCTTGGATATCAATAAAGTAGTGTGGGTCAACATATACTGTCTCAGTCGGCGAGCAGCCCACGCTAAAGCACAACAAGTTTTCTCGAGCAGTGAATAACGTTGTTCATAGTCGGTAAACTTTTTGCTCAGGTAGTATATTACATACTCTTTTCGACCAGACTCGTCATGCTGGCCCAGCACACACCCCATTGACTCTTCTAATACCGTCAAGTACATTATCAGAGGTCTTCCTTCAACTGGAGGCATAAGGATTGGAGGTTCTTGCAAGTACTCCTTGATCTTGTCAAAAGCCCTCTGGCAGTCTTCGTACCACCTGACCGTTTGTTCTTTTCTTAACAGCTTGAACAAGGGTTCACAAGTTGCAGTGAGGTGAGATATGAACCTTGAAATGTAGTTCAATCTACCTAGAAACCCTCGAACTTCTTTTTATGACTTTGGTGCAGGCATTTCTTGAATGGCTTTGACTTTATCAGGGTCAACTTCAATCCCTTTCTCGCTTACAATAAAACCCAGCAGCTTACCAGATCGCACCCCGAATGTGCATTTGTCGGGGTTCAACTTCAGCTGGTACTTCCTCAGACGCTTGAATAGTTTCAACAGATTTACCAGGTGGTCTTCTTCTGTGAGGGACTTGGCAATCATGTCATCCACATAACACTCGATTTCTTTATGGATCATGTCGTGGAATAATGTTACCATAGCCCGTTGGTATGTTGCACCAGCATTCTTCAGTCCGAATGGCATCACCTTGTAACAGAATGTGCCCCAGGGTGTGATGAAGGTTGTCTTCTCCATGTCTTCAGGTGACATCTTGATCTGATTATACCCTGAAAATTCGTCCATGAAGGAAAACACCGAGAACTGAGTCGTATTATCAACCAATACATCAATGTGAGGTAATGGGAAGTCATCTTTCGGGCTGGCTCTGTTCAGGTCCCGGTAGTCGACACACATCCTCACTTTGTCGTCTTTCTTAGGCACAGGTACAATATTAGCAACCCACGGCGGATAGCTAGTTACAGCAAGGAACCCGGCGTCCCACTGCTTTTGTACCTCTTCTTTTATCTTCATTGCCATATCTGGGCGAGTACGGCGCAGCTTCTGTTTTACTGGCGGGCAGTCTTCTTTTAATGGCAGCTTGTGCATGACGATATTGGTGTCCAACCCTGGCATGTCCTGATAAGACCAAGAAAACACATCCACATACTCCCGAAGCATATCAATCAGTTGTTCTTTCACTGAGTCTTGTAAGCAGGCCCCGATCTTAACCTCTTTCACATCTTCATCCGTACCAAGGTTAACCGTTTCAATCTCCTCCTGATGAGGAGTGATAACCTTCTCCTCTTGCCTTAACAACCTGGCTAGCTCTTCAGGAAGCTCAAAATCTTCTTCAACCCCTTCACCGACTTGATTGATTGGATTGTCAAAGTCATAAGAAGCCATAGCTGTGCTGTTGTCGGTGCAGTCTGAAAGGCACTCTCTGCAAGGGTTTAGATTGTTCATTTTAGTGATTAATTTTAATCTTGTTTTAGAAAAAGTGAAATGAAATCTATCATTTTGGAAAACATTGCCATTTTATTTTTGTACAAAAAGAAAAATGAAAAACAGTGAGCAAAAAAGAAAAAGACTCATTTGCAAAAGATGTCCGATATTCATTGATTGATCTGTTTGCACAAAATTACAAGATGGCCCGATTACAAAATGAGTCTTGTCATCTTGGGCAAGATTCAAGACTTGATGCATGCTTAAAATACAGGAAATAATAATTACTCTGCAGGAGTAACCCTTATAATTTCCTGGGAAGACCAGTTTGAGATACGGCTCCCCGGGATCCTTGGACGTATCCAGCTCTCCAGGTTGCGCTCATCTTCCGACTCATCTTCCAAGTTGTTTACTGCATCAGGGGTGAGCATCCCCCCACTAACAAAACTGGGCTTCTTAGCAGCCTCTGATTGATCTTGTTGAGTTGGTTTGTAACCCAACCCAAATCTGTCCTCCTTCTTTTCCACGGGCAGCAACTTACCCCAGCCTTGGGCAGTCCCCTCTTCAACAACCTTCCTGGCTTGCTGATAAGATGCCATGGAAGTCCCAAGTACAGCAAATGCTTCATTAATGTTCAGGGCTTCAAATCCCTGGCTCATGGTTTCATGGATCTCTCCATCCATCTCAATGTATTTGTATGTAGCCAGATGGCTAACAAAAATATCTTCTTCACCACAGATGGTGATGATCTGGCCCTCCCACTCGAATTTTAACTTCTGGTGAAGGGTAGACGTAACTGTGCCAGCAGCATGGATCCAAGGTCTACCCAACAAACAGCTGTAGGCCGGCTGAATGTCCATCACATAGAAGGTAATTTTAAACGTCTGTGGGCCAATCATCACAGGTAGATCAATCTCTCCTAGCACTGATCTCTTAGAGCCGTCGAATGCTCTTACTAGCAAAATACTTGGACGTAGTGCCAAGCCATCATACTCCAGCTTCACCAAGGCTTTCTTTGGTAAAACATTGAGTGAAGACCCAGTGTCTACCAGTACATGTGATAGAACAGCACCCTTGCATTCTAGGGTGATGTGTAAAGCCTTGTTGTGATTACATCCCTCAATTGTTAGATCAGCATTGGTAAAACCCAACCCATGGCTGGTATTGACATTTGCTACCACGGTCTCCAGCTGATTAACAGTGATCTCCTCTGGCACATATGCGGTGTGCTTCGGAACACATCAGCAGGGATAAAATGGAGATTTTTGAGGGAGTTTGGTGAAGCTGATCCACCACTTTGTAGTCACTCCTCTTGATGATTCTCATAAACTCGTCTACATCTTGTTCAAAAGATGTCTTCTGCGTTTCTTTGAGAATGGGCTCTTCAGATATTACACTCTTTCCCTTTGCTTTGGCAGCAGCTTCTGCTTCGGCATTAGGTCTTTGTGATTGCGAGGCAAAAAGGCGTCCGCTTCTGGTGAAGCCTCCGCCTCCCCCGACATTATCAATCTGTGGAGAAGATGTTGAAGAGCCAAGAGTGATCCTCTCCCCATTGCAGTAAAGGTCAGAGCCATAATGCCAAGGGATGGCATTACTGCTTTCATATGGAACTGGCCCAGGTACCGTGATGGTAACCGGGTTGACTGCAGCAGAGGAGGGTGTTGAGATAGTGTGTAGATCGTAGTAGATGGTAACTGGTGACCTGGCAGGAGATGCCACTGTTTGTTGTTGAAAATTATTTTTCGGAGGAATACTTGACGGATCATAATAAATAGTGACTACTGAGATATTTGCTGGTGTTGTAGAAGAAAATTCTGAATAGAGGGGTGTTGATGTTGTAGAAGGAATGTTTTTTGATATCTGGTTTGTTGAAGTGATATTTTAAGCATTTGTTGATGAAACTGAAGAATTGTTTGGAATAATTGTTGTTGCAGTTGTAGGAGACTCAGGAACTGTTGTCAGAGAGATTGCTGGATTTGAAGGTGTTGATGTTGTGATTTGAAGTAGGCCACTCTGGATGAGACCATCTATGCCGCTTCTCAAGTTATCACATCCATTTACCGAAATGTTGCAATAACCTCACCCGAGCTCACACCCGGGGAATATCTGGCATTCTAGGAGTTGAGCTTTAATCTCTACCAGGGGTGTCCGAATCTGCCCAACACTGGTTATTAAGAAAGACGGCTTATCTTCCTCAATAGCATTAATTCTCGGTCCTCCGTGGTTGGGCATGGGGTTCTTGTTGACATTTGGCGGGGGTGCAAAGTTTAGAGCTTTTGAATCTACCAAGTCCTGTACTTTCATTTGTAGAGCCCTACATTTCTCTGTACTGTGGCCAGGTGCATTGGAGTGGAAAGCACATCTGGCGTTGGCGTCGTAGTTTCTTGGCAGACTGGAAGGATCTGGTGGTGCCAACGTCCTTAACTCAACCAAGTTGAGCTTCAGGAGCTGTGGCAATAAAGAGGCATAAGGCATAAGGATTGGATCAATCACCCTATTGGCCTGAGATGGTCTTTGTTGAAATGGTCTTTGTTGATTATTGTTGTTGTTGTAGTTTCTCTGAGGCGGATATTGAACTTGTTGCTGGTAATGGGGTTGTTGTTGTGGTTGATATGCTGGTTGCTGAGGAATTGGAGCGGGAATAGTGACAGCTGCCACTGACCTATGAACATATTGTGGTCTGCCCCTGCTGGCCTGAATAACATTAGTCTCTCCGGTTCTTCTTGGACCCACAAAAGGTTTTCTGGGGTTGCTGGACGAGCTCGCATCATTGTCAGAAATTTTGCCCATCTTTAATAGGCTTTCAATTCTTTCTCCAGCTATGACTACGTCAGCGAAGCTGGTGGAAGAAAAGGCAACTAGCCTGTCAATATATGTCCCTTGGAGGGTGTTCATAAACATGTCGGCCATTTCCCTTTCCGACATGGGTGGCTGGTCAGCAGCAGCAAGCTGTCTCCACCTCTGGGCGTATTCCCGGAAGCTTTCCCTGGATGATTGAGACAATCCCATCAGGAGGGTCCTGTTAGGAGCCATATCCAAGTTGTACTGGTACTGTCTGATAAAGGCCTCAGCTAGGTCCTTCCAGCATCTGATGGTTGCTCTAGTCAAGTGAGAGTACCATTCCCTTGAAGCCCCTGTTAAACTATCTTCAAAATAAAACATCCATAGCTTTTCATCCATGGTATATGCCTTCAGCCTCCCCAGAAAGGATTGTAAGTGGGTTCGTGGACAGGAAGTTCCGTTGTACTTCTCGAAGCACGGAGGTTTAAACTTGTGGGGAATCCTTACCCCATCCACTAGACCCATGTCCATAACATCAAAGCCCAGGGAATTCTGAGACTCCAGGGATCTCAATTTCTCAGCAATTTCATCTAGCCTTCTGTCATAGGCTTCATCCCCAGCTCCCATCACAGTGAATTGATCCTCTTGGGGGTCTTCTTGTAATACTCTTCCCGCAGTAGCATTCCCTTGCACATTAGCAGGGATGTTAATCTCTGGATGAAGATGAGGCCCATACACTGAAGGATTAACATGAGGCTGAACCCTCTCATTGTTGCTTGTTCCTCCGGTCCCTAAATGGGGTTCCTCTTGGGTCTGCCTTTCTACTAATGCCCTTAATCTCTCTTGGCTCTATGCCAATCCATTCATCACCTCCATAAACTGGGTCATCTGATTTCTCATCTCCAGTCTCTCATTGGCCATTTGAGTCTTGACCTCTGTAAGGTCCTGCTGTACTTGGTCCATTTGTATACCCGGAAGGTTGTTGCGAGTGGGATATCTGTGTGGACGGTTGAGTGGGAACACCCGACGTCGAGCAATAGTTCCTGAATCACAACAGAGTTAGTAGTAAACAAAACAAAAACCTACAAAATAAATCAAAGAGTTAGTATGCAATGCAGTATGCTTATTTTCTTCCAAGGTATCCGGCTTGGCATTTGGTTTTGACCTTTCCAGACCCCTGAGGAAGGTGCTTTGATGTTGCTTGGGAGAAAGAGATTCAAATGAAACAAACTAATATATTACAAAATGGTTAATCATACATAGTTTGTTTTTTACAATACATGCCCTCTGAGGGGTCAAAATACAACATAAAAAGAAAAGTACATAAAATGAAAACAACAATCAAGCAAAAATAGACACCAAGACCAAACTCATCCTCCCTAACTTCCTTCAGAAGTGCTTCAGTCACAGGGTCAGCTGGACGCTCGGTGAGGTTCCTGATAAGAAGATTCCTGGTGGTGATAGCAGTGGTTAGCTTCTTGTGTCTGCCCTGGTCCTTTGAACTCTTCACACCAGCCCTAAGCTTCAATTCTGAGATTTCCTTCTGGGCTGCTAACAGGGCTTCCTGTTGCTCCTTTGCACTGGCCTCTAGCTGCTCAATCCTGTCCTGAGTTCTCTTATCTTCCTGAGTGCGAGCTTCGGTGATCTTGACCCACCTAGCTTGGCTTTCCTTCAGATAGAGATCAGTCCTGGCCTTCTGGAACTGGGCCTCTTTACAGGCATTCTTCAAAATCTGTTCTCCAGCCCTTGACTTCTTGATGTAGTCCTCTGACTTCTCAATCCTGGCTAGATGCTCCACCTTAAGCTTTTCTAACCTTTCAATGTCCAGACGACCATCACTCCTCTCCCAGAGGGTTCTCTTCAGGGCTTCAGACAAATTCTCATTCCTCTCTTTCAGTTTCTCAAACTCTTCCAGGCTGACAGTGGCTGGAGGTGGTGCTGTGGATGGTCCAGGTGCATCCTCAATGGTGAAGGGCATCCCAGAAATTTGAGCCCTATCATGGGACCACTCATAATACTGAGCTGAGGCCACATTGTTGCATCTCCCAAGAATGGCCATCCCTTTGGTCTTGACATTATCCCAAGCCCAGGATGCTTGCCTGACAATAGCCAAATTAGGCTTAATCTCACAATAAAGGGTCTCATCTAGATCTTGCACTCTAGGAGGGTGGACCAATGCATAGCCCAATTGTCTTTTGAATAGCAGAGGGTTGTAGTTGATGCAACCCTTCACCCCTATCAGAGGTACATTGGGGAACTGCCCACAACTAGTAATGATGTCTCTGCCCTTGGTGCTCTGGGTGCACCACCTGATGTCATCTGAGGTCAAAGCAACAAGTCTCCTAGCCCAATTCTTCTGTTGGTGAGGATTTAAGAAGGCATCAGTCTTGGGTAAGTGTTTGAGCAACCAGGTATGGAACAGGGGAGCACAGCATCTTACCAACCTCCCTCTTTGCTTTTCATTCCTTTGGTGGACAGAGTAGTAGAAATCTCCCAGTAAGGTGGGTACTGGGTTCCTCAAAATGAAAAGGTGAATGGCATTCTTGCTAATAAACTTAGGCTCATCTGCAAATAATATAACCCCATATATGCTGAGGGCTAACAATGCACAGACTGCCTTCCATTCTCCCAAGGAGGCCTTCAGAATAGCCTGAGAGGTCAAGAAATCCAAGTGCAAACCAGAGATTCCATCCTTTGCTGTCATGTTCTGCTCAATCAAAATGGGTTCCAGATACAGTGCCTTTGCCACCTCTTCATTACTGGGAAAAGCCATCTCAGGGTTGAAGGGGACACCCCCCCTGACAGGTACACCAATCAGTGATGAATACTCTTCCAATAAGGGTCCCAACTGAAAATTCTGGAAGGTGAAGCACCTCAGAGGAGGATCATAGAACTGCAGGCAAGTAGGAATCAAGCTCCTCTGGGAAGGGTCCAAATCCATAACCACATCAAGGATGCCTCCATAATGTTCTCTGAATAGTGGTATATGGTCTGGAGTAATAAGGGCCTGGACCTTCCTGATGCCATTCAGCTCAGGCTCAAAGAAATGATATGAGATGTTGCTCTTCTTGGGTGCCATGTCTGCTGATGAAGAGCTGAGACAGATGCTGATGATGGAGACTAACACTGAAGATGAACCACTGATAGGCTAATACTGGTGATGCAGGTGACTGAAGCAAGGTAGCTGATGAAGGTTGCTGAAGCAAATAGCTGGTGAACAAAGGGCCTATGCAGATGAAGGGGTCAAAACCAAGCCAAATGTAATATGGATACCCTGAAAAACAAATAAACACATGTTAAATGATGCAATGAGGATGTATGCAAATGATATGCAAGGGTTTGTGATCAAGCTGGATCTGACTACTGCCTTGGTATAAGTCCATGTATGTTCAAGAAATCCAGATGGAGGTTCATAAGTCCAGTAACCAAGGTGGGGGACTCAAATAAAGAGTCACATATCCAGGGTTAAAAATCACAAGAACTGTCCCAAAGTGAAGCATTCTCAAACATAATAAGTATCAGGGTATGATGTGGCCAATGGTTCCTGCAAACCTGTAAACAGCCCAACCCCCTCACAGGTGGTGTTCTAAAACAAGGATCCTCAGACTTGGATCAGTTATGAGAAGTGTAAACACTTCTAACCCGGAGGTACAATGTTTACAATAACCATAAAAAATACTCCTCTAATTCACCCCAGTTTCTGAAGGTCATAATAAAGGTCATCCAGACTTAGCAGGCTTCCCAGATAGCCCTAGCACTACAGGAAATCTGTAGCACATAGTTCTCAAGAATAAACCCATATCTGAACCGTGTTTCATATTCCCGCACCAAACCGAAATGGAATGGGAAAGAACATGAACCACTCTAGCCTAGGTGTCACTCAGGTCCTAGGTATAGGACCTTAAACTCTCAAATAGAACCCCACCCACCAAGACAGAAACCAAATCCAGCCAGATAACAGTATGACAGTATGATGTATATAAAGTTGTAAAGGAAGCAATAAATGACTGTACATAAAGCAGTAAATAAAGCAAATATACAAACACAAATAGCACATAACACCCCAGTAAACACAAATCAAACAAGCGCTAGGAGGAACCCACAAAAAGAACCAGAAGCCCTGGTTACAGCATAAGGGTCCCCAGCAGAGTCGCCAAGCTGTCGCTCCCGATAAATGAGACTGACTCAAATAAGGGTACAGACGCGAACGGTCGGCGAAAGGGTGAAATGAGAACACACAGGAGTGAACTCAAGAGAAAAGAAAGAGTCGCCAGCTAGGCATTTTTATCCCGAAGGAAAGGTAATGCTGCATAAACCTAGAAAGATATGGATAAGACGGTCGCGAACCAGAGAGACTGAGAAAGGGGGTTGGTTACAACCTGGGAAGGTATTAGCACCCAGATTGTCCGTCGTACTCGACGGGATCCACGCTTAAAATATTTGTGTTTTAAAGGGGTAGTGTCGGTGCAATTTGTGTATAAAGAGTTGGAAAAAGGATGTGCAGGTGTCTGTGTAAAAGAAGTGTAAAGTAAAATATGTGAAGTGTCAGTGTGAGAACAAGAGTAAGATGCTTAAGAATATGAGGCTAAAAGAATGATACTGGAGAGAGGGGGGATATACAGAGACTTTTGTTCGATAACAGTTAAGTTATGCCTACGTATCCTCTCATGCAATGAGGAAGTCAGAACACCGTAGTACGACCCAAAGAGACTGAAAGATAAATTGACTGTGAACTGCTTACTTGTCTATGCTCAAGTGTATGACCTGTCTGGCTCAGGTGCTAACTGTCTTGCATTAGACGGAAGAAGCAAGTTCTCGTTTGTGAGTGAATTAGATGAGAAAAGAATCCCAGAGGAGACGACTATTGTTTGTTTTTGTATTTTCAGTCTTTTATTGCTTTTGAAAGTTTGTCATAGATTAATGAGCTTAAGCCTAAACCAATGGGTTAATAAACTCATCACATCCTCCCTCTGATTAGGGGTAATGAGAATACCTTAAGTGTGAAGTCAGTATCTCACACTTAATCTCCATGGTGTAGGATTAAGATCATTAACCTACTTGTGATTATTTAGATGTTTTTGTGGTTTTTGTTTATTGTTGAGTAATGAGATTAAGCCATAATCAGGGATTAAACAGACTCATTACACCATCCTAATAGAAGGATAATAGATGAGAATGTTTAAGCTGAGGAAGACTCCTCAACTTAATCCATGATTAGGGATTAACCTCATGACAAAACAAAGCCTTTATTAAGTGGATTTTAGTTAATGATAAGATGAAGAAGTGATTTTTATGGTTTCTAAGACAACTTGAGGAGGACTTGTCTATTAACACTAGGGTTAGTCCTTCTTAACCAATTAAGGAAGAATTAGAACCCTAATGCAAGGCCCAAGTTACAAGCTTGATGTCTTGATGATTATTAGATGGATTGATTAAAGGAGTTAAACACATTAAGGGTCTAACACTTAGGATTAAAGTTATGCACTCCATCCTAATAGAAGGATGCAGGCATAAGCTTAATCACAAAGCCTTAAAACCTTTAGGGTTTAGTCCCTGATTATGAGATGAGAAGAGAAGACTCAATGAGACACAAAGGTAAAATCTAAATGGGGGACTAATCAAAACCCTAATTATTGTCATGCTTGGTTGTTCCTAAGGTTTGTGAGGTTTACAAGAAAGATCTTCAGAGAAACCACCAGGAAGCAGATGAAAGGAGCAAGAGAAGCAAAGTAACTTGCTTCATTTAAGAAGACAAGTCACTTGAAGAAAGAAAGTAAGGTGAAGAAGAATGAGCAAGATCAATCTCAAACACAAGACAAAATGCAGCAATGATGCATAAGAGAGATGAAAAGAGATTGTGAGAAGTGAAGGCAAATTCACTTCTCAAAGTAACTTACCACCTGAAAAGTTAGTGAAAGAAATGTAATGCAATGCAAAGTGAGATGTAATGACATGATGCCAACCAAAACCAGAAGCATGAGTGTGATGTTAATGATGCTAAGAGATGATGCAAACATGAAACAAGGCATGAGAATGTTCATACAAACATATGGATGCAAGAGAAGCATGCTTAGAACCATGAACATTCATGAAAAGTTATGAAATGAAAATGACATACAACATGGCAAATGAAAGATGCAATGATCAAACATGATTCTAATATGTCCTAAGATGTATTATGAATCAAATGGATGCACAGAATGTCATGGCAAGTCATGGTATGCAAGCAAATGGAAGATGGATGCAAATGAAAGCCCAAATTAGGGTTTATGATCAATGCACAAAACAAAAATCAAAACCAGAAGCAAACATCATGATAAAAAATTGAAAATGCATTCAAAGGAACCCTAAACCTATACAAACTCACTGCCCAAAGGAGGGGTTCTAACTCTTAACCTAATGAGGGTTATGAATTTCTTAAGATTGCTAGGGTTTTAAGGTACCTTGTCAAGAAAAATGCTATACAAGATGCAATGCAAAAAGAACCAAAGTCCAACTCTTAAAGGCTAGGCAGAAATGAATTTTTGAAGATTGGATCAAAATAATGCCTTAAAAT
Organism: Lathyrus aphaca; assembly: GCA_963966055.1. NCBI lineage: Eukaryota > Viridiplantae > Streptophyta > Magnoliopsida > Fabales > Fabaceae > Lathyrus > Lathyrus aphaca. The sequence continues at coordinate 475,218,688 of OZ014525.1, forward strand.
GAAATTAATTCCATGGAAAATTGTCAAAAGACATCAAGATCAAAAAAGAAATTTGGTTTGAGAGTTGGACAATGTTTCTAAATGATTTTAAAGGTTTCATGAATTTTTTTGTGATTTTTAAATACCTAAAAGTATTTTTAATTAATTAATTCTCATTAATTAATTAAAAATAAACTTTTAAATGATTTAAAAATATTTTTTAATGCAAAAAATAAAAATAAAAATGTTTTTGGTTTCTGAAAATTAATAAAAGCTTGAATAAAAATTTTCAGAATTTTTCAATGATTTTTACTATTTTTAATTAAATGTAGAAAACAAATAGAATAAAATGAAAATAAAATTGAATTAAATGAAAAGTATGCACATCTAAAGGTCTGGATTCAAGCTCAGGAAGGAGGGAAAGACTGTGCGCCAGATCCTGCGGCTAAGATTCAAACTGAGCTAATTCCCATTTTTAATTAAATAAACTGAATTAATTAGGTTAATTATGGATTAGGGTTTCTAATGAAGCATCCCAGCCACTCAAACACGCGCGAGTCAGCCCAGGTCAACCCATCCAATGCTCCACATTCAAACTTGCATTAATGACTCTGATTAACCATAAACACTTTCAGGTGGCCGGAGAAGACTTCCGGTCGTCTTCTCCGGCGAGACTCTCACCTGAAAGTTGCTAACTCTCTCAAAACGCCACGAAAATGAAATCTAATTGCCCAGAATCCATCCCCATTCAACACTGAATCAAAACCCCCAAACAAAAATCATTTTTCATCATTAATCAAGCAAATCGAAGCAAAACACATTTAGGGCAGAAAAGTTTCAGAGCAAACATACATCCTGGTTTCTCACCCATTTTCAAAAATAATCATATCCCCATGACCAGGGGAGCTCATAGCATCATTTAAGAACTTAAAATGGAGTTTCTGGAAAAAAGTTTGAGATGGCTACCTGAGATGGAAACTCCTGGTCCTGAGCTTTCTGACCTTTCCTTTGTTGCAAGTCCACTCCTATGAACCCTCTGATGATGAAATGAGGCTTAGAAAACTTTGAGGATGGCTGGTTTGAAAGATGGCAGAAGTTCTGTTCAAGGGAGGGTGGTGATCGTGTTTTTGATTCAGGGAGTTTCAGGCTATGGTGATGGGTGGTTTCTGATCAGTGAAGCCTGTTGAGTTTGTTTGTGAAGTTTGTTTTTGTGTTTGAGGGTTGTGCTGAGTGTTTCGAATGCTTTTGCAAGTTGGAGAAAAAAGTGATAACTATGGCTTGGGTCTGTTTCAGCTTGAAGTGAGTAGTGTGTTATGCTGGCTTTGGTCCATGTATCAAAAGGTGATAGGTCAGAAAGTTATTGGTGGCCTATGGTGATTGGTATGGGTCTTTGGCCAAAATGTCAACTTGATTTGTACTTGAGGTATGGGAATGGTAAAACTTTCTTTTTGGCTTGCTTTGGCTCAGCTTGAATCAAGGAATGCTATGGAAAAAGTCTAGAGGCAATGCAGCAAGTGGTTTGTAACTTGTGATAGGTTTTGCAAGTTGGTTCATGTTTGCCCCCTTTGACATTTCTTGCTCCATAAGTCATAAAAATGAGTGATCCCTTGATGCAATCTGATTTTTAGGTCTAGGTACATACTTGTATGAAGATTAGAAGTCCATTTGATAGCACAATTTGCCTTGACAAGTGAATTTGCAACTTTGCCTCTTTGGTAGAAAACTTCAAATTTTGTGATTTTTGCCAACTTTGACAAGCCATAACTTTTGATCCAAAATGAATTAGGTCAAGTTCTTGTACTTTTTGAAAAGGGAATGATCCATTCTACAACTTTCATGACCAAAGTTTTTTCATTTGAAGCATTTTTGAATAAAAAAGCAAGGGTTGAAAAAGTTTCCCAAAATGGCAATTTTCAATATAAGTCAACTTTCCCCAAAAGTCAACTTTGCAAATGACTTGAGATTCTTCAATTTTGTGAACTTCCAACATCTTCTATGATCAAATAAAGATCATACACAATCAAAATGATGATGAACACCCTTTGGTTGGGTCATTGGGGGCCTCAGATGCCCTAATTTTGCACTGACTTGCTTAGAAAGTCAACTCTTGATCAGATGACTTCCCCATGGAATTTACTCATGAAAATTGATATGCATGATCCCTATACCATATAGAGACCAATAGAAACAAGAATGACCAAAAAATTTGGAGTTATGGCCTTTGAAACCAAAACCCTAATTCTAGGTCATCTGTGCGGTTAAACCTGGCTCTGCTTCCATGCCATTCTCAATTCTTGTGATTCTTTGATATTCTTGACTTTGAGGAGATATAATATGATGCTTAAACATACATGGACCCCTTTGAAGTGATTTATGGCCTTTGGAGTGGCCCAAGAAGCTCTTGGATTGCTCAGATCACAAACCCTAGATGCAGATGACTTTGAAACAATGCAGTGAATCAAAAATGTGGTATGAGATGCTATGATTGAACTTATGCATATGAAGTGATCACAAGCCATGATGTGAATGGGTGAGGGAAAATTTGGGGTGTTTACACTAGGTGATCGTCCTTCACCTTTGATGATCGTACCTCATCATTTATTTTTACCTATTCCCCAGAGAATCTTTGTCACTTCATCTTGATGGCCGTCCCCATCATAATCTCTTATATCCCCAGCATGTCGGCCGTCCCCGTCATTGCTTTATTCCTGCATCTTCCCTAGCGTGTCGGTCGTCCTTGTCATTGCTTCATCCCCCAGCAGTCATCCTATGCTCGACGGTCGTCCTCCGTCGCCCGCACTTTATATACATAATTTATTTTTCTTTTACAATATATATCCCTTTTCTTCTTCATTCTGTGAGTGCAAATTTTGGACTGTCTTTGGTATTCAACCACAAGTTATCTTGTTTGCCTGTTAAGTCGTTGCTTACATTCTACACAGCTAACTCATGTTTGAATAGGGGCAGCTGTAAACACCCCAAATTTGCCCTCACCCATCCACACCATGGCTTGTGATCTCTTCATATGCATAAGTTCAATCATGGCATCTCATACCACATTTTTGATTCACTGCATTGGTTCAAAGTCATCTGCATCTAGGGTTTGTGATCTGAGCAATCCAAGAGCCACTTGAGCCACTCCAAAGGTCATCAATCACTTCAAAGGGGTCCATGTATGTTCAAGCATCATATTATATCCTCTCAAAGTCAAGAAAATCAAAGAATCACAAGAACTGAGAAAGGCATGGAAGCAGAGCCAAGTTTAACTACACAGATGACCTAGAATTAGGGTTTTGGTTTCAAAGGCCATAACTCCAAATTTTTTGGTCATTCTTATTTCTATTGGTCTCTATATGGTATAGGGATCATACATATAAATTTTCATGAAGAAATTCAAGAGGGAAGGCATCTAATCAAGAGTTGACTTTTTGAGCAAGTCAGTGCAAAATCAGGGCATCTGAGGCCCCCAATAACCCAACCAAAGGGTGTTCATCATCATTTTGATTATGTATGATCTTTATTTGATCATAGAAGATGTTGGAAGTTCACAAAATTGAAGCATTTCAAGCCATTTGCAAAAGTTGACTTTTTGGGAAAATGACTTGTAATGGAAACTTGCCATTTTGGGAAACTTTTTCAACCCTTTCTTTTTGATTCAAAAATGCTTCAAATGAGAAAACTTTGGTCATGAAAGTTGTAGAATGGATCATTCCCTTTTCAAAAAGTACAAGAACTTGTCCTAATTCATTTTGGATCAAAAGTTATGGCTTGTCAAAGTTGGGAAAAATCACATAAATTCAAGTTTTGTACCAAAGAGGCATTTTGCAAAATGGTATGATCAAGCATTCTAAAGACTTCAAATGTGCGCAAACTCTTCACAATATGATCATGTGACTTTTGAAAGTCAGAATTGGCCCAAGAATATTGCATTTTGGTGCCTTGAACTTCATGAATTTCCAAAGGGGGCAAACATGTACCAACTTGCAAAAACTCATGAAGCCATGCCTCTACTTGTTACAGCTCATAGAATCTGATCCATATGAACTCCATGATCTCTGCTGAACTCAACCATGCCCCTATCACAACCTCACACTTGCCCATACCTCAAGTACAACACTTTTGACTTTTTGGAAAAAACACCCATAACAATCCCACAGTGACACAACAACTCTCTGCCCAATCCAGACCTTACAAACACACTCCAAGGATTCATTTTGAGAATAGACACAAGCCTGAAACTCTCCCCAAGCCAGCATTCTCATTTTTCACCTCTTATGCAACTTCCTTCGAAGCTAACCATACAAGCATCAAACATAGAAACAAACTTCACAAAACATCTCAGCATACTCCCCTGATCATTTCCCTGCCCTCATTCATCCCTGAAACATCCTCAAACTGAAACACGATTTCTCTCCCTCACTGAACAGAACTCACTCAATCTCTCAAACCAGCCAAAAGAAACTCCAACCAAGCATTGCAAGCTTCTCAGGAGGTCCATTAAAGGCGTTTTGGATCAAAGGGGAAGCTAGAAAGTTCCAAGGATCAAAGCATGCTTCTCTTGCATCCATATGTTTGTATGATCATCCGCATACCTTGCCTCATGTTTGCATCATCTCTTAGCATCATTAACATCATACTTTTGCTTCTGGTTTTGGTTTGCATCATGACATTGCATCTCATTTTGCATTGCATTTCCTTTCTTTTACTGACTTTTCAGGTGGTAAGTTGTTTGAGAAGTGAATTTGCCTTCACTTCTCACATTCTCTTTTCATCTCTTTCATACTCCCTTTGCTGCATTTTTGTATGTGTATTGGATTGAGCTTGATCATTCTTGTTCATCTTACCTTATTTCTTCAAGCAACTTGTCTTCTTAAGTGAAGCAAGTTGTTTTGTTTCTCTTTGCTCCTCTCATCTGCTTCTCTCCTTGGTGGTTCCTTGAAGTTTCCCTTCTTAAACCCCACAAACCCTAGGAACAACCAAGCATGATCATAATTAGGGTTTTGATTAGTCCCCCCATTTAGCTTTTACCTTTGTGTCTCTTTGAGTCTTCTCTTCTCATCTCCTAATCAGGGACTAAACCCTAAAGGCTTTAAGGCTTTGTGATTAAGCTTATGCCTGCATCCTTCTATTAGGATGAAGTGTATAACTTTAATCCTAAGTGTTAAACCCTTAATGTGTTTAACTCCTTTAATCAATCCACTTAATAATTATCAAGACATCAAGCTTGTAACTCGGGCCTTGCATTAGGGTTCTAATTCTTCCTTAATTGGTTAAGAAGGACTAACCCCAGTGTTAATGGACAAGTCCCCCTCAAGTTGTATTACAAACCATAAAAATCACTTCTTCATCTTGTCATTAACTAAAATCCACTTTAATAAAGGCTTTGTTTTGTCATGAGGTTAATCCCTAATCATGGATTAAGTTGAGGAGCCTTCCTTAGCTTAAATGTTCTCATCTATTATCCTTCTATTAGGATGGTGTAATGGGTCCATTAAATCCTTGATTATGGCTTAAACTCATTACTTAAAACTAAACAAAAACAACAAAAACATCTAAATAAATATAAGTAGGTTAATGATCTTAATCCTACATCATGGTAATTAAGTGTGAGGTGCTTACTTCACACTTAAGGTATTCTCATTACCCCTAATCAGAGGGAGGATGTGATGAGTTTACTAACCCTTTGGTTTAGGCGTAAGCTCATTTTCTTATGACAAACTCCAAAAAGTAATAAAAGATTGAAAACACAAAAACAAACAATAATCGTCTCCTTCGGGATTCTTTTCTCATCATCTTCATTCACAAACGAGAACTCGCTTCTTCCGTCTAATGCAAGACAGTTTGCACCTGAGCCAGACAGGTCATACACTTGAGCATAGACAAGTAAGCAGTTCATAAGTCAATTCATCTTTTAGTCTCTTTGGGTCGAACTACGGTGTTCTGACTTCCTCATTGCACGAGAGGATACGTAGGCATAACTTAACAGTTATCGAACAAAAGTCTCTGTATATTCCCCCTCCTTCCAGCATTATTCTTTAAGCCTCATAGTCTTGAGCTTCATACTCCTGTTCTTACACTGACACTTCTTTTATACACATCACTTTTCTTTTACACCGACACTTGCATTCTTTCCAGCTTTGATACACAGATAGCACTGACACTACCCCTTTAAAACACAAATCTTTTAAGCGTGGATCCCGTCGAGTACGGCGGACAATCTGGGTGCTAATACCTTCCCAGGTTGTAACCAACCCCCTTTCTCAGTCTCTCTGGTTCGCAACCGTCTTATCCTTATCTTTCTAGGTCTATGCAGCATTACCTTTCCTCCGGGATAAAAATGCCCAGCTGGCGACTCTTGTCTTTTGAGTTCACCCCTGTGTGTTCTCTCCTCTTTCGCCGACCGTTCGCGTCTGTACCCCATTTGACTTAGCCTCATTTGGTGGGAGCGACAGTCGTCCCCATCATTGACTTTACCTTTAATCCCCAAAGAGAATCTTGTTTATTTACCTGGTGGTCGTCCCCGTCATGGTCTCTTTATTTACCCAGCTTGTCGGTCGTCCCCGTCATTGCTTTATCCCCAGTAGTCGTCCTCTGCTCGATGGTCGTCCTCCATCGCCTCCACTTTATAATCATATTATACTGTCCTTTACAATTTATATCCCTTTTCTTCTTCTCTCCAATGAGTACAAATTTTTTACTGTCTTTGGTATTCAACCACAAGTTATCTTGTTTGTCTGTTAAGCCAGGCGCTTACATCCTGCACAGCTAACTCATGCTTGAATAGGGGCAGCTGTAAACACCCCAAATTTTCCCTCACTCATTTCACACCATGGCTTGTGATCTTTCATATTTGCATAAGCATAAGCATACCACATCACATTGCATATTTGTTTCATCTGCATAGTTCAAGTTCATCTGCATCTAGGGTTTGAGATCTGAGCAATCCAAAGATCCATCTGAGCCACTCCAAAGGCCTCCAAGCACTCCAAGAGGGTCCATGTGTGTTCTATCACCATATCATATCCCTCAAAGATCAAGGAAGTCAAGAAATCACAAGAACTGGCAAGGCATGGAAGCAGAGCTAGGGTTTTCACTACACAGATGACCAAAATTAGGGTTTTGGTTTCAGAGGCCTTAACTCCAATTTTTTGGGCCATTCTTGTTTCTAATGTTCTTAAGATGTTATAAGGATCATATGTACCAATTTTTATGAAGAAATTCATTGTGGAAGTTATTTGTTCACTGGGTAACTTCTTGAGCAAGTCAGAGCAAAATCAGGGCATCTGAGGCCCCCAACAATGGAACCAAAGGGGTATTTTCATCAAATTGAAGTTATATGATCTTTATTTGATCATTGAAGTGCTTGGAAGTTCACAAAATTGAAGAAATTTGAGCTAAGCCAAAAGTTGCCAAAAATGGAAATGACTTGTAATGGAAACTTTCCATTTTGGGAAAGTTCTTCAACCTCCCTTTCTCAACCAAAAATGCTTCAAATGAAAAATTGTTGGTCATGAAAGTTGTAGATTGGATCATTCCCTTTTCAAAAAGTACAAGAACATGTTCTAATTCTTTGTGGAACTCAAGTTATGGCTTTGCAAAGTTGGCAAAAATCCTATAATTTTCACTTTCATACCAAAGAGAGATTTTTGCAAAACCACTTGCCAAATCATTTTGTGACCTCTAATGCATCTCTAAGCTTCATATAAACATGGTACAATGAATTGTGATCAGAATTGCCCAAAGAATCATTCACTTTCATGCCTTGAACTTCAAGAATTTCAAAAAGGGCCAAAGTTCTTCAAATTTGCAAAATGGCATGAATCTTCTCATACACTTGCTTCAGCACTCCAAATCATTTTCTATGGACCTCCTTGATCAATGCTGAACCAAGACATGCCCTTGAACAACTCCTGCCATAGCACATACCTCAAGTACACACAAATTGACTTTTTTGCAACTTGCCCATACCAATCACCACAGGCCACCACCCGCTCTCTGGCCAATAGAGACTTGTTATGTGGACCAAAAGCAAGCCAATTCACATAACCTTGGAGCTCAGAACCATACACAAGCCAAGTTCACAAAAATCACCCTCAACCTTCAAACTTTATATTCTCTCTGTTCATCCACTCAAACCTCAAACAAACCCCACAAACACAAAACACGATTCTGGTGCAGCAAGAGTTCATCCTCTCAATCCAGCCATTCTGAAATCATTCAAAGCCTTGCAACATCATCAGGGGATCAAGTGGAGGCTATTTGCACAAGAGAGAGGTCCAGAAGGTGCCAAACTGAAAAGCTTCATCTCAGGTATACCTTAAGAACAAATTTTCCAGAACTTGTTTTTTAAGTTATAGAAATGATCTACATGCTTCACTGATCACACTGCACTTGTTGGTTTTGAAAATGATTGAGTATTGAGTCTGTATCGTGTTTCTGAAAGTTTTGCCATTTTTGAGTTTTGATTCGTATCTTGTTCATGATCCATTAGAAATTTGTTTTGAGGGTAGATTCAGGCTTGGGAAGGTTTGGGGGTTTGATCTGGAGCTTTAGAGCTCCTAAAATGGCCTAGGGAAGAAGTTGATTGTTTGGTCTCGCCGGAGAAGATGACCAGAGCACTATTCCACTCATCTGAAAGTGATTAGGGCTTAATTAGGGTTTAGTTTGCCAGATGCATTCTGGGCCTTTGGATCAGGTTTAGTTTAGGAACGGATGGCCAGGATTAGTTCACTTAGGGTTTAATTCGTATTAATTAAATTAATTAAATAATTAAGGCAGTTTGAATGAGAGCCATAGGATCTGGCGCGCAGTCTTTCCCTCCATTCCCAGTTTAAACATCAGCCATCAGATGCGCTGACTTTCTCTTTATTCATATTTATTTTATTTTCTTTTCATTTATTTTGTGCATTTTATTTAAAATATCAAAACTCATCCAAAAAATTTCAAACTTTGCATTTCTGATTCAAATATTTTTCTTCATCCAAAAACAATTTTTATTTTATTTTTTGCATTAAAAAAAGCATTTTTAAAATATTTAAATGTTCATTTTAATTAATTAATGGAAATTAATTAATTAAAATACCATTTAGGTTTCTAAAAATCACAAAAAAAATCACATTGCATCTTAAGAATTTAGAAACATTGTCAAACCATTCATACAAATTTCTTTTTGGTTTTGAACATACTTTGGCATTTTCTTTGAATTTAGGGTTCATAAAATCCCCTTTTTAGAACCCTAACTTTGAAAAATCTTTTCTTCCTAACCATGAAGGGTTTGATGATGATTCTTTTTGCATTGTTTTCCATATAACATGTAGTTTCTAGGATATTTTTGGCATGAATTTATCTTTCATTTTTAAATTGATTTGCATTTTTCCTTTTAAGGTACCCAAAAACCCTAGAAAACTTAGAAAAAATCATAACTTTCTTTAGGTTAAGATTTAGACCTTCTCCTTTGGGGTGTGATATCATATAGGTTTAGGGTTTGTTGAGTGTGATTTCATTTTTTTATCATGTCATTTGCTTCTGTCTTTACCATATGCATCTCTTGTTGCCTTAAAACCTTAATTTTGCATCCTCATTTGCATTCATCTTGCATATGCATCCATACATGAACTTTCCATGACATTTCATGCATTCATATGTCATCTTAGACATCTTAAGACATGTTAGAATCCTGCTTAATCATTTCTTCATTCATTTGCCATGATTTGCATTCATTTCATTCCATAAACTTTCATGAACTTTCAAACTTCAAAGTATGCTCCCATTTGCATCTCATCTTTATATGAACATTCATGACACTTTGTATGCCTTTGTATCATGTCATAGCATCATTTGCATCATGTATTTACTTCTGTTTTTGATCTTTGCCTTTGTATATGCATCATTTCATGCCATTTCTTTCTCTATGTACCTTGTGCTAACATTTTCAGGTGGTAAGTTAATGTGAGAAGTGAATTTGCCCTCACATATCATTTCTCTTCATCTTTATAATATGCATATTTGCTGCATTTTTAATTGTTTTTGAGTCGGCTTGCTCATTCATGTTCACCTTTCACTTTCTTTCTTTAAGTTACTTATCTTCTTCAATGAAGTAAGTAACTTATTCTTCTGCTTCTTCCTTCTTTCTTCTGCTTCTTCCATTGGTGGCTTCTTTGAAGATCTTTCTCAAGCCTTACCAACCACAGGAACCTCCAAGCATGATAATAATTAGGGTTGTGATTAGTCCCCCTTAGTTTTTACCTTTGATTCTTCTTTATGTCTCTCTTATCATCTCATCATTAGAGACTAAACCTTTAAGGCTTTAGGACTTTGGAATTAGGGTTATGCCTGCATCCTTCTCTTAGGATGGAGTGTATAACTTTAATCCTAAGTGTTAAACCCTTAATTTGTTTAAACCTCTTAATCAATCCACTTAATAATCACTAAGACATTAACTTGTAACTTGGGCCTTACATTAGGGTTCTAATTCTTCCTTTATGGATAAGAAGGACTAACCCTAGTGTTTAATGGACAAGTCCTCCTCAAGTTGTCTTACCAATCATAAAATCCACTTCTTAATTTCATCCTTAATTAAAATCCACTTTAATAAAGGCTTGTCATCTAATGATTTTAATCCCTAACCATGGATTAAGTTGGGATATCTTCCCCAGCTTAAGTGTGCTCATCTATTATCCTTCTATTAGGATGGTGTAATGAGTTCACTAATCCTTGATTGTGGCTTAAACTCATTACTTCACACTAAACAAAAATCCAAAAAACATCTAAATAATCACAAGTAGGTTAATGATCTTAATCCTACATCATCATGGAAATTAAGTTGAGATGCTTATCTCATACTTAGGTATTCTCATTATCCCTAATTAGGGAGGATATAATGAGTTTACGAGCCCTTGATTTAGGCTTAAGCTTATTAACTTATGCAAAACACCAAAAAAACTAAAAAAAGCTGAAAACACAAAAACAAACAATAATCGTCTCCCCTGGGATTCTTTTCTCATCATCTTCAATCACAAACGAGAACTTGCTTCTTCCGTCTAATGCAAGACAGTTAGCACTCGAGCCAGACGAGTCATACACTTGAGCATAGACAAGCAAGCAGTTCATCAGTCAATTTATCTTTCAGTCTCTTTGGGTAGAACTACGGTGTTCTGACTTCCTCATTGCACGAGAGGATACATAGGCATAACTTAACTGTTATCGAACAAAAGTCTCGGTGTCTTCCCCCTTCTTTCAGCATTCTTTTCCTAAGCCTCAGTTCCTAAGTATTCACCCTTTTTGCACTGACACTTGTATTTTATTTTCCAGCTTTTGAACACAGATAGCACATACACTACCACTTTTAAACATAATCTTTTAAGAGTGGATCCCGTCGAGTACGACGGACAATCTGGGTGCTAATACTTTCCCAGGTTGTAACCAACCCCCTTTCTTAGTTTCTCTGGTTCGCAACCGTCTTATCCATCTTTTCTAGGTTTATGTAGCATTACCTTTCCTTCGGGATAAAAATGCCTAGCTGGCGACTCTATTCAGTTCATCTTCATTCTCTCCTTTCGCCGACCGTTCGCGCTTGTACTGGGATGCAAATCTTTGGGGAGCGACACACTGCTCCAGTCTCTCCTTCCCTCTTCTTCATGAAATGTTTCTTGACACCAGAAGCTGAAGCACCACCATTCTGGATTTTTCCCTTCTTAATCCAGCTCTATATCCTCTCACCAGTCAAGATAATATTTGAGAAACCACTTGAAGAACATCCAGCCAACCTTTCCATGAAATGCCCCGGAAAGGTGTCCATGAAAAGGTCTACCATTTCTCTTTCTAGCAACGGTGGTTGTACCCTGGCGGCCACTTCACGCCATCTCTGGGCATAATCTTTGAAGCTTTCTAAATTTTCTGTGTCAAACTTTTAAGTTGAGTGGGACTAGGCGCCATATCAATGTTATACTGATATTGTTTAAGAAAAGCTTCTCCCAACTCTTTCCAGCTTCGAACAGAGCTTCTCTCCAACTTCATATACCATTCCAAGTAGCCTCCAGAAAGACTATCCTGGAAATAGTACATCTAGAGTTTCTCGTCCCTAGTATGGGCAGCAAACTTTCGGTAAAACGCTTGTAGGTGAGTTTTGGGGAAGGAATATACTTATCAAAATTTGGTGGCCTGAATTTGGGAGAGATGACCACCCCAGGAACTAAGCCCATGTCAGATACATCTATCCCAAGAGTGTCTCTACACTCAAGGGCCTTGACCTTTTCAGCGAGCAACAAGAAATCCTGAAAATTTCCTTCCACGCCAAATCCCATATCATTGTTAAGAGGAGGGAACTGATCCTCTTGTCGGTCCATCACAGGAATGAGGGTTGGTGTGCCAGCCTCTAGAACTGGAGGTCCACCTAATCCATTGTTGTTGTTGGGGGGATTCTTTTGAACCTCTAGAGTGGCTACAGGAGGGTCAGTCTGAGGAGGAGTGAGCCCCTTTATGGCATTCCTCAAATCTTGTTGTCCTTGGGCCATCCCTTGCATCATGACCATAAATTCCTCCATCCTAGTGCGGAATTAATTAAGCTCAGTTTGCATAGCATCCATGATAGTCCTTTGGTTGTTGCGTGTTGCGTACCGATGAGGAATATTTTGTCTGAAGTGTCGGGTCTTGGCAGCTCTCGCAATCTTTTCCTGAAACGTAGATAACTTAAGTAGCCTGGAGAAACCTGCAAAATAAAGAAAAATGCAAATGATATGTATGCAATGCAATGTGTTCCTTTTATCCTCAAGGATTTGTTTACTTTCCCATTCCGGTATTAAGAAAATAGCCTTTGCAAGAAGACCTTGTGTGACATTCAGATGTGAAGTGGCAGTATTTAACATCTCGTGTCCGTGCAACAGATAACAACCAGAGACTTCAAGTAAATCAAAAGATAACTGGAATAGCAAAGCCCTCGTAGGGTACAAGTTCATACATCAAAAAGAGAAAAGTACATCAAGAGAGAGGACTCCCACAACAAGCCTGTGGGTAATCCAAGTCACATGAATACAAGACTAAAGCCTAGGAAAATCTACATCCTGCAACCTCCATCTAAGGCGTTTGACACCTTGAAGCAACTGGACTATAATTGGATGGCCTGGTTCCTGTATGAGATTTTGAATCAGGAGATCCCTAAGGTCAAAGGAGTCATGCAACTCCTCAAATTTTTGCAGGAACACCTTCTCACCCTCCGGGTTTTCAATGGAAATAGTCTTGGTCTTCTTGACATTAGCTATCAGCTTCAACTCTTCTATCTCTTTCTGAGCATCCTTCACTTCCTGTTGACTCTCTGCTAGATCTTGAAGATGACTCTTCTCTTGGTGGTGGGCCTTCTGAAGGAGATCTCCATGTTCAGCCAAAGAATCTTGAAGGCCTTTGATCTCTAACTTGTACTTGACTTCTAGATCTTTCTACCTCTTCAAGTTGTCTTCCAATTTCTCTTGCCATAAGGTGAGATTTTCATTAGCTTCATTTAACTCTTTCTTATCTTTTCGGCGCTGGACCGCCTTGTGAGTTTCAACTAATCCCCTTTTCTTGAAATAAAGCTCTCTCTCTTGAAAGTCTTACTGTTTGAGCCTGGCCATTTCCTCAACTTGGTGAGCCCTCTCCTCCAACTTCTAGTTTTGAATATTCAACTTTTGGCATGAGTTGTTGGCTTCTTGATTCTCCAACCTGAGTTTCTTGACCAAGGCCTCCAATTTCTAGTACTCATGAAGAGGAACTGAAGTTATGGGAACTACTTCCTTAGGGTAGAGAGGTGGTTCCTTCGAGATTGGGAGCAACAAAGTCTCTACACGATCTTCCAACCAGGTGGCAAAAGGATCATAAGTCTTGGGATCTACTATCCCAAAGTCTTTCTTCCCCTTCATCAATTTGACCTCCCAAGCTCGGGATGCTAGTAAGCTCATCTTCAGGTTACCTTCTGCTGGAAATTATAGTGACTCATTCATCTCCTCAATCAATGGTACAACTCTAAAAGGATAACCAAATTGTTTTTTGGACAAGATAGGATTGTAGTTGATTCCACCATTCCTCCCTATCAAGGGTACATTTGGAAAACTACCACAACTAACCATGATTTCTTTGCCTACAAGGTCACTGTTGCATCCCTAAGCAATGTCATTTGAGGTTAAGCCCATCAATCTTCTGGACCACTTCCAGGATTGTTTTAAATCCTGAAAGGGTCCTGATTTAGGGAGTTGCCTTACAAACCAGTCAGCAAACAAGGGAGCACAACAATTCAGATGTCCTTTTCTCTTTTCATTCCTGTAGTGAACCCAATAGTAGAAGTCACCCAGTAATGTAGGCACAAGGTTTCTTTTGACAAAGATGGTGATAGCCTCCATGCTGATTAATCCTTTCTCTCCTGGAAATAAACTGATCCCATACACTATCATGGATAATAATGCGTTGAAATCTGCCCACTTGTTTCCCAATGCCATATCATGAGCCTCTGTGATGAGAAACTACAAAGAAATCCCCTTACCCTGGTTGGCTTCTAACCCCATCTTGAATCTGAGCATACTCAAGTGACACGCAGCAGTAATGTCTTCATAAGGAGGGCTCCTCTCTAAAGCATAGTAAGGCATGCCTTCTCTAATAGGAATATTCAGGATACTAGAGACCTCTTCCAATGTTGGTGCCAAGATGTAATCTGAAAAAACAAAGACTCGTAGTTGTGGATCATAGAATTGCAACAAGGAATGCAGGCTATCCCTCTGATCAACTGTAGGCTTATTCACATAATCCAGAATCTTTCCAAACTCTCTTTTGAAGTCATCAAGAACTTTGTCACTCATCAAGCTGATCAACTTCCGAATACCTTCTTCTTCCTGGCTCTCTTCTGGATGTGGGAAAGTATAATGGACATTCTTCTTCCTTGGAGTCTCCATCTTGAAGCAGCAAGGTGATCGGGAATCGGAAGTAGTATGAATCATGAGAATAAAAAGAACACATATGATTAATGATGTTATGATGCTTATGCAAGGAAAGTCATGTGATTAGTGATGTGTCTGTGTGGTGTCAATCATATAATCAACTGTCTGTGCATGGTCACAACATCAGAATAAACATCTCTCTGATCAGAGATCCAGATCTCAGAACAAAACAGATCACCATACTGAAGCATGCTGGTACAGTGGGTATGTTGAAGGTTAAGGTTCCTACAATCCTGTAAACCTCTCGCAATCTCACAGGCGTGCTACTCGGGTCAACATCATGGACTCTCAAAGCTGAGCAGCAATAATATGTTCATCATCTCCGAGAAATGGCTCAAGACCAAATCAGGGAATTGGTTTGGCATTATGTAATACCCAGGGAGGTCTCGGCTGAGTACAAGGAAACAAGCATCTCTCATAAGTCCCCAGCTTCAAGCACTGAATCGAGAAATAATAGTACATTCATCCCGAAGGGTACAATACTATCGTAATATGAACAGTTTGCTTTAACTTGATTCCTATGAGAGAACCAGGCCATCCTATGCGAGTTCCCAGTGGGCCCTCGGATGCGAGTGGGTTTGCCAACAAATTTGGTATGCCACTGTCATCACTGGAGAGGGATGTTTCCACAAAGGTTCTCAATGATTGGTCCCCTGACTGCACATAACTATCAAGGTTGTGTATTGCCCCAGAAAGATTCCGGTATCAATACATTTCCGAGAAGGTCGCATTTATGGGCGTGGAACTCACTACTACCAACATAGAAAGATGCCATGAAGCCAAAGTGGAACCACTCTAAGTCCTAAGGTGCACTCGAGCCCCGGTTACGAGCTCGTCTCACAATAACAAAGCCCATCCCACCGAAAAAATGAAACCAACACAATCCAGTATATGATGCATGTGAAAATAAATACTGAAAGCAGTAAATAAAACTGTAAAGTAAACTGTAAAAGAAAACAGTAAATAAACACAACAGCACACACAATACACATATAAACACCCAAAGAAACAAAAGCAAACAGGCGCTAGGATTGACTCTACGAGGAAAACCAGAGATTCTGGGTTTGATCCCCAGAAGAGTCTCCAGTTGTCGCTCCCGGGATTTTCATCCTAGTACAAACGCGAAAGTGGCGCGGAAAAGGTAGAGTCGCCATCCATGCATTTTTATCCCGAAGGAACAGGAAAGGTAATGTTGCACAAACCTGAGGAAGAAGGAAATGACAAGGCCTTGCGAACCAAAGATCTGGGTTCGGGAGTCGGTTACGACCTAGGAAGGTGTTAGCACCCCAGATCGTCCGCCGTACCCGACGGGATCCATGCTTGTTTGCTTGTTTCAAAGGGTGAGAAAGTAAAGATGCTGCTGAATAAAACTGTTACTGGAACTGGAAATGTAATGATAAATGGAACAAAAAGAGAACAAAAAGAAATAATGGGGAAAATGTACGGAAAATAAAGAATGTGCTCGAACGGGCCTTACCCTGTTGCCTACATACCTCATCGGGAAAATGAGGATCAGAGTCGACGTAGTTCGCCTAACTAAGGCGGGAACTTGTTTGTATTTTTTATGGCTGGAAATGTGTATGTCTATGTACAGGTGTTGCAGGCTCATCTGGTACGAGTGCGTTTATCGTCTTGCATGTGAGAAAAGTCGTCGTAAGTTC
Source organism: Lathyrus aphaca (assembly GCA_963966055.1). NCBI lineage: Eukaryota > Viridiplantae > Streptophyta > Magnoliopsida > Fabales > Fabaceae > Lathyrus > Lathyrus aphaca. Next base: position 475,235,285 of record OZ014525.1, read on the forward strand.
AAGTTGAGAATGAATGAGGTGAGAAAAGAAGTTCCCTCAGGAAAGTCGCTTATTGCTGGTTGTTTGCTTTTTAAGAGTTTTGTATGAATTTGGCACAAGGAAGTGAATTCACACTCTTTTCCATGGAATGTGTACTTGCTACTACATTCCAAGATGGAATAATAGAACAAGTACACCAAGCAAGGAGAATTTATCCAAGACTTGTTTCCAAGGATTAGGGTTTAAGTTCACTAGCTTGTTGAACTTATTACATGTTTTTGTAGCTTTTGAAGAAGTGTCTTTTAGGTTTTATTTGTGAAATAACCTCTTGATCAGACTTGTACATCATGCTAGAAAAGCCTACACTTTTCCAAGATGGAATGAATGTAAGTGCCCCATGGAATAAGTCTATACACAAGAGATTCCTTCATGTCTTTATTAAGTCTTTTTTATTTTGTTTGAAGATGAGAAAAGAAGACTCAAGAGGCAAAAGGTCAAAGCTAATGGGGGACTAAGACACAACCCTAAATCATATTATTATGTACAAAAGGTGATCCTATGGTTTGTGAGGTTTCCTAAACCTAAGGAAAAGAAAAGCAAGTTAGAATTCAACTTACTTCCTAAGGAAGTTATGTTGAACCTAAAGAACAAAAGGGAACCTATAAACAAAGCAACAAGTGCTAAGGCAAAATACAATAACATGCATTAGAGATAGGAATGAAGAATAATTACCTCATCTTCCTCCCCTACAAAACAAATGTTAGCATGATGAAGTAATATGGACAATTATGATATGGCAAACTTCACTTAAGAACTCACACTAGCCTAAGAAAGATGTTAGTGAACTTCTAAGGTTAGGACCTAAGTCTAAAGTATTCTATAAGGTAACACACTTAAAAAGTCAGTAGCTAAATCAAATCAAAAGTATTGAAAGGGATCAAGTGAACTAAAGTCAAACTATGCCCTAAAATACCACTAAACCCTAATGAGGCATAACGATGAAGTTGAAAGGGTAACCTAAGTGTTTAGCATACTAAAATCTCCTATAATCAAAGGTAAATGAAAAATCCAGAACTTAACACTATATGAAAATTAGGTATGAGATCATTTCAAATGATAAAGAAGAGATTCAAGTCAAAGGTGTTCAAACATGAGATTGAAAAGAGGGAGAATGCATATGGAAACATGATTCTAAAGGTTAAACAAAATGACTTAAAAGAAAAATTCAAAAATGACCAAAGGGACTTGACCTCCCCATACAAAAACCAGAGGCTTATCAACAAGTTAAAATGGAAATTAGACTTGGAAAATATTCACAAATGATGTGGTAAGAGGAATCCTAAGGCTAAGTGTTCAAATTAGGGTTTTTAAGATCTTTTAGATGGCAAATTGTCGCTCCCACCAAATGAGGCTAAGTCAAATGGGGTACAGACGCGAACGGTCGGCGAAAAGAGGATGAGAACACACAGGAGTGAACTCAGAAAGACAAGAGTCGCCAGCTAGGCATTTTTATCCCGAAGGAAAGGTAATGTTGCATAGACCTAGAAAGATATGGATAAGACGGTTGCGGACCAGAGAGACTGAGAAAGGGGGTTGGTTACAACCTGGGAAGGTATTAGCACCCAGATTGTCCGCCGTACTCGACGGGATCCACGCTTAAATGATTTGTATTTTAAAGGGGTAGTGTCAGTGTTATCTGTGTATCAGAGCTGGAAAGAATGCAAGAGTCAGTGTAAAAGAAAAGTGAAGTGTATAAAAGAAGTGTCAGTGTAAGAACAGGAGTATGAAGCTCAAGACTATGAGGCTTAAAGAATAATGCTGGAAGGAGGGGGAATATACAGAGACTTTTGTTCGATAACTGTTAAGTTATGCCTACGTATCCTCTCGTGCAATGAGGAAGTCAGAACACCGTAGTTCGACCCAAAGAGACTGAAAGATAAATTGACTTGTGAACTGCTTACTTGTCTATGCTCAAGTGTATGACCTGTCTGGCTCAGGTGCAAACTGTCTTGCATTAGACAGAAGAAGCAAGTTCTTGTTTGTGAGTGAATGAGATGAGAAAAGAATCCCGGAGGAGACGATTATTGTTTGTTTTTGTATTTTCAGTCTTTTATTGCTTTTTGAAGTTTGTCATAAGTTAATGAGCTTAAGCCTAAACCAAAGGGTTAGTAAACTCATCACATCCTCCCTCTGATTAGGGGTAATGAGGATACCTTAAGTGTGAAATCAGCTTCTCACACTTAATCACCATGATGTAGGATTAAGGTCATTAACCTACTTGTATCTATTTAAATGTTTTTTGTTGTTTTTGTTTAGTGTTAAGTAATGAGATTAAGCCATAATCAGGGATTAAACAGACTCATTACACCATCCTAATAGAAGGATAATAGGTGAGAATGTTTAAGCTGAGGAAGACTCCTCAACTTAATCCATGATTAGGGATTAACCTCATGACAAAACAAGGCCTTTATTAAAGTGAATTTTAGTTAATGATAAGATGAAGAAGTGAGTTTTAAGGTATGTAAGACAACTTGAGGGGGACTTGTCCATTAACACTAGGGTTAGTCCTTCTTAACCAATTAAGGAAGAATTAGAACCCTAATGCAAGGCCCAAGTTACAAGCTTGATGTCTTGATGACTATTAAGTGAATTGATTAAAGGATTTAAACACATTAAGGGTGTAACACTTAGGATTAAAGTTATACACTCCATCCTAATAGAAGGATGCAGGCATAAGCTTAATCACAAAGCCTTAAAGCCTTTAGGGTTTAGTCCCTGATTATGAGGTGAGAGGAGGAGACTCAAAGAGACTCAAAGGTAAAACTAAATGGAGGACTAATCAAACCCTAATTGTTATCATGCTTGGTCATTCCTAGGGTTTGTGGGGTTTAAGAAGGAAATCTTCAAGGAACCACCAAGGAGAGAAGCAGATGAGAGGAGCAAAGAGAAGCAAAACAACTTGCTTCACTTAAGAAGACAAGTTGCTTGAAAAAAGAAGGTAAGATGAACAAGAATGAGCAAGCTCAATCCAATACACATACAAAATGCAGCAAGGGAAGCATGAAAGAGATGAAAAGAGAATGTGAGAAGTGAAGGCAAATTCACTTCTCAAACAACTTACCACCTGAAAAGTCAGCAAAAGAAATGAAATGCAATGCAAAATGAGATGCAATATCATGATGCAAACCAAAACCAGAAGCAATTACATGATGTTAATGATGCTAAGAGATGATACAAACATGAGGAAAGACATGAGAATGATCATACAAGGATATGGATGCAAATGAGGCATGTTTTGTACCAAGAATGTACATGAAAAGTTATGAAATGTAATGGACATACAACATGTCAAATGGAAGATGCAATGATCAAACATGATTCTAATATGTCCTAGGATGTAACATGAATCAAATGAATGCACAAAATGTCATGGCAAGTCAATGGATGCAAGCAAATGAGAAATGGATGCAAAAGAAGGCACAAATTAGGGTTACATACATCATGCAAAGAAAAAATCCAAAACCAGAAGCAAATGACATGATAAAAATTTGAAAATTCAATCAAAGGAACCCTAAACCTATATAAACTCACTGCCCAAAGGAGGGGATCCAACTCTTAACCTAGTGAAAGTTATGAATTTCCGAAGATTGCTAGGGTTTTAAGGTACCTCATCAAGAAAAATGCAAAACAAATTGAAAATGCAAGATCAATTCAAACCAATTTTATCCTATAAACTACATGTTATGCAAGATGCAATGCAAAAAGAATCATTGACCAACTCTCAATGGTTAGTCAGAAATGAATTTTTGAAGTTTGAACCAAAATATTTCCCCAAAATGAATTTAATTCCATTGAAAATCATCAAAAGGTATCAAGAACAAAAAAGAAATTTGGTTTGAGAGTTGGACAATGTTTCTAAATGTTTTAAAGTGCTATGTGAATTTTTTTGTGATTTTTAAATACCTAAAAGTATTTTTAATCAATTAATTTTCATTAATTAATTAAAAATAAACTTTTAAATGATTTAAAAATAATTTTCAATGCAAAAAATAAAAATAAAAATATTTTTGTGTTCTGAAAATTAATTAAACCTTTGACAAAAAATTTCAGAATTTTTAAAGGTATTTTGCTATTTTTAATAATTCGTGCAAAATAAATCAAAACAAATGAAAATAAAATGAATTTTAAATGAAAAATAGGAAAGTCAACTGATCTGAGGGCTGTGGTTCAAACCTAGGACGCGAGAATTGACCAGCGCGCGCATCTGGACGACCAGAATTAAAATCTCACTAATTATGCTTAAACCCTAATCCTGTGCCTTAATTACTTTCAGATGACCGGAACAGTGTTCCGGTCATCTTCTCCGGCAAGGTCCTCACTCAATCTCTCTTAATACGCCATGAAACTTCACAAATCTCTCCAGAATCAATCATTAGACCACTCTAAGCAAGAATCCAGCAATCAAAATCATTTATTTTCACTCAAACTCAAGAATCAAAACAAAAAGCATTTCACGGGCAAAGTTTCAGAACAAGCATACGACCTCAAAACTCAATCATTTTAAAAAATAAAAGGTTCAGTGAACTCAGGGAAGCATGTAGATCATTTTAGAAACAAGAAATAAGAGTTCTGGAAAAATGAATTTCCATGGCTACCTGAATCGAAGCTTTCAACCCAAGAGCTTTTGGACCAGTTCCTTGCTTCCAATCAACTCCACTGACCTCCCTCAAGTGTTTGCAAAGCTTATCTGGAGTTTATTTGGGCTATTTTGAGAGATTGCTTGAGTTCTGTTCAAAGAGGGGAAGAAATCGTATTTGGCTTATGTGAGGTTTCAGGGATGAGTGAGGGCAGGGAAATGATCAGTGGAGTGTGCTGAGATGTTTTGTAAAGTTTGTTTTTGTGTTTGATGCTTGTGCTATGTGTTTCGAATGGTTTTGCAGGTTGGAGGATTTTTGGTAACTATGGCTTGGAGTGTTTTTCAGCCTGAGTTGTGTGTTTTGTTGAGTTCCATTTTGTCCACTTATCACTCTTGGATAGGTCAGAGAGTGGGTGCTGGCCTAGGTTGATTGGTATGGGTCTTTTGCAAAAAAGTCAAGCTTTGTGTAAGAGAGGTATGGGCTCATGGCTAGCCAAGAACAAGAGGGGTGTCCTGCGCAGCAAGAAGTGAGGAGGACCATAGGATCAAATTTGAAGTCATCCAGCACATGGATTAGGGTTTGAGTGAGGTTTTGCAACTTTGTTCAACTTTGGCCCTTTTGAAGTTTCTTGATCCACAAGTCATAAAAATGAGCAAACTCTTGATGCAATCTGACTTTTAGACATTGGTTCATGTTTGTGTGAAGTTTAGAAGTCACTTTGAGGTCTCAATTTGCCTTGGCAAGTGATTTTGCAACTTTGCCTCTTTGGTAGAAAACTTGAAATTTTGTGATTTTGGCCAACTTTGACAAGCCATAACTTTTGATCCAAAATGAATTAGAATGAGTTCTTGTACTTTTTGAAAAGGGAATGATCCATTCTACAACTTTCATGACCAAAGTTTTCCCATTTGAAGCATTTTTGAATCAAAAAGCAAGGGTTGAAAAAGTTTCCCAAAATGGCAATTTTCCATTACAAGTCATTTTCCCAAAAAGTCAACTTTGCAAATGGCTTGAAATTCTTCAATTTTGTGAACTTCTAACATCTTCTATGATCAAATAAAGATCATACACAATCAAAATGATGAAGAACACCCTTTGGTTGGGTCATTGGGGGCCTCAGATGCCCTGATTTTGCACTGACTTGCTCAAAAAGTCAACTCTTGATTAGATGCCTTCCCCATGGAATTTCTTCATGAAAATTGATATGAATGATCCCTATACCATATAGAGACCAATAGAAACAAGAATGACCAAAAAAAATTGGATTTATGGCCTTTGAAACCAAAACCCTAATTCTAGGTCATCTGTGCAGTCAAACCTGGCCCTGCTTCCATTCCAATCTCAGTTCTCGTGATTTTATTGACATTCTTGACTTTGAGAGGATATAATATGATGCATGAACATTCATGGACCCCATTGAAGTGATTGATGACCTTTGGAGTGGCTCAAGAAGCTCTTGGATTGCTCAGATCACAAACCCTAGATGCAGATGACTTTGAACCAATGCAGTGAAGCAAGTATGCAATATGAGATGCTATGGTTGAACTTATGCATATGAGGAGATCACAAGCCATAGTGTGAATGAGTGAGGGAAAATTTGGGGTGTTTACAGCTGCCCCTATTCATACATGAGTTAGCTGTGCAGGATGTAAGCAACGGCTTAACAGGCGAACAAGATAACTTGTGGTTGAATACCAAAGACAATCCAAAATTTGCACTCACAGAATGAAGAAGAAAAGGGATATAGATTGTAAAATAAAATAAAGTATAATTATAAAATGCGGGCGACGGAGGACGACCGTCGAGCAGAGGACGACTGCTGGGGATGAAGCAAAGACGGGGACGACCGACATGCTGGGGATATAAGATCATGACGGGGACGGCCATCAAGTAGAACTATAAGACTTTCTGGGGATTAGAAGTAAATGAAATAAATGATGAGGTACGGCCATCAAAGGTGAAGGACGATCACCTAGCAGGGGACGGCTGCTCTGTTGGGGATAAGATGAGGAACAGTCATCTAAGGTGAAGGACGATCACCGGGCAGGGTACGGCTGCCGAGAGTATCACGACATAGGACGAATGTCGGATAAAAAGGGGTCGACGATGGGGACGGCCATCGGATAAGCACGATGAAGGACGATCATCAAGAGGTGAAGGACGGTCACCTAGCAGGGTACGGCTGCTCTCAGGGCTTATCATGACATAGGACGAATGCCAAATAACAAGATCGACGATGGGGAAGGCCATCTGATAAAATGATGAAGGAAGATCATCAAGAGGTGAAGGACGATCATCAAGAGGTGAAGGACGATCACCTAGCAGGGGACGGCTGCTAAAAATCACGACATAGGACGAATGTCGGATAGAAAAGGGTTCCAATAATGGAGACTCCGCTGGGGAAAGGATGAGGGACGGTCATCAAAAAGGTGAAGGAAGATCACCTGGCAGGGTACGACTGCCGAAGAGGTATCATGACATGGGACGAATGTCAGATAGAAAAGAAAATATTTCACTGGGATTTGCTGGGACAAGTAAACACGGACGAGTGTCTATATCCAAGGAATGAGAGGTATTAGTGTTCGGTGTATAGATTAAAGATGCGGACGAGCATCCCTAAGACCATGATACGGACGAGTATCGGTAGAAACAAACGCCTGACGCATGTTCAGAGATGATGATACGGACGAGTATCAACTGGTTAACAAGGAACATGGACGAGTGTCGATTATGTGGGGACTCTTCTGGGGAATAGTAGACACAGACGAGTGTCTAAATTCAAGAAGGCATAAGTGTTTGACACGTGTATGGATTAAAGATGCGGACGAGCATCCTTAAGACTGTGATACGGACGAGTATCAGGTAGAAACAAACGCTTGACGCATGTTCTGAGATGATGATACAGACGAGTATCAACTGGTTAACAAGGAACACGGACGAGTGTCGAATCTGAGGGGGTATAAGTGGTGTATACAGGATACAAACGGGTATCTGTATGAGTGAAGCAGGAATAATAAGTATGAGTGAAACACCGACAAGTGTTTAGCTTGCTGGGGAGGGTGACACAGACGAGTGTCAAAAGGTATATTATAGACAAGTATATTCTTTACAAAGTATCCAGGTAGTTATGTTGGGGAAGTTGACACGGACGGGTGTCAGGGAATCTGTATGGATATATGTATCTGTGAGTGCAAAGAGGACGCTTTGTCTTTCTACTGGGGATATGACACGGACGAGTGTCAAGGAGTATCTGTAATATATAAGTGTCTGCTCGTAAAGAAAGCTCGAGCGACTTTACTGGGGAACGATGACACAGACGAGTGTCAAAAGGAGTGTGCATTTGTATTTACAAGTGTAAGGCAAATGCCTTGGCTTTCTGTCGGGGAATTTGGAGAGTTTCTCTGTATATCTTCGACGGATTGTCGGTACTTACAAGTGTTTGATTCAGAACATGGCTTATGATTATGCAATATGTTTGATTTTTGTCGTAATGCTCCGTATTAGACGGAATGCTACGCTCTGTGGGGAGAATATGATGCAGATGCTATGATTATGCGAAGATACCGATTCGGGATTTGGATCCCGTTGCTGTGAAGATCTCCAGCTGATCTGCTTGAAGTGGACATCCCAGCTGGGGATGAGATCATTGGTAGATCTGACATATGGGACTCTGCTTGGGGATATAGGTCACTGATAGACCTATCTTTGGTAATGAGGGACCCAGGTGGGATTTGTAGAAGCTTTCGTCACTTTGTTGTGGGATCCTCAGGCATTGCTCTTCCGGATAGAGGCTGGAACTCTGTGGGGAGATGGTTCCCTGGCTTTTGTACTTGGCTGCGGAGGAATAATAAAAGGCATCTCAGCTGGGGAGAAAGCACCTCCGGTGCTAAGACTGAGTAGATAATGATTTTCCAGCTTGTTGGGATGAAGCTTTCATGCCCCATGTTGTGCTTTGAATACCTGCAATCCTGAAAAGACAAAGAAACGCACAAGTAATCCCGAGGTATCCCTTACCGGATTCCATCATAGGAGTTTAAACACTCCCGGGAGTAAGTATATTTCCTGCAAGCGCGCATTTTTAGAAGAGAAGCATCTGTATTCATGCAATCAGTATCTTAGAGACATCAGACATTTTTTTGCAAATGAAGATAAAATGTACGAGACGAAACATGACTGAAAAATCTGATTTTATTAATTCACGTGCCCTGAATTGGCAAATACAGTCAAAGAGACAAATCTTCTAAAATGAGGAGATTGTTACAAATTGAGAAAAAAAAAGGTACTGGCAATGTTGATGACGCTTCAAGGAGCTTCCCTTTTGCTATGACTCGTATGACATTTGACGTTCTTCTTATCTTGCTTTCTGAAGAAGGTTGATTCTGAAAGAAGCTTGATCCTTTCAAAGTTTACCAAGTTGTAAGTGATACAGACGAATTCAGAATGCAGTTGTTCGCTTATTCCCTTATTTTGCATGGATCGCCCTTTCGGTTTTTCAATCCATCGGGATACCCATTTTTGCCTGAGTTGTCCAATGCGGCTTTTCAACTCAGCGGGTATTTTTATGCGAAGTATTTTTTAACTGCATCTGAATTCACAGGGGACGGGAAGTCTTCACCATCCATAGTACTGAGCATGAGTGCTCCACCGGAGAAAACTTTCTTTACTACGAATGGTCCTTCATAGTTCGGAGTCCACTTGCCCCTGTGGTCTGTATGAGGAGGGAGGAGTCTTTTCAGCACAAGATCTCCTACTTGGTATTCTTGGAGCCTGACTTTCTGGTCGAAGGCTTTCTTCATTCTTTTCTGATACAGCTGCCCATGACAAATTGCAGCCAATCTCTTCTCTTCAATCAGATTCAGTTGTTCATATCGGGACCGGACCCACTCTGCTTCGTTCAACTTGACATCCATCAATACCCGTAAAGATGGTAACTCAACTTCGACCGATAGGACTGCCTCCATACCATACACAAGCTGATATGGCGTTGCCCCTGTGGATGTTCTGATTGACGTACGGTACCCATGCAAGGAAAATGGTAGCATTTCATGCCAATCTTTATAGGTAACCACCATCTTTTGCACAATGTTCTTGATATTCTTGTTAGCTGCCTCAACAGCGCCATTCATCTTTGGCCTGTAAGGAGAAGAATTGTGGTGTTGGATCTTGAAATCCCGGCATAGTTCTGCCATCATTTTATTGTTTAAGTTGGAACCATTATCAGTAATGATTCTCTCGGGAATTCCATACCGACAGATGATGTCTCTCTTCAGAAATCTGGCTACCACTTGCCTTGTAACATTTGCATAGGAAGCTGCTTCGACCCACTTGGTAAAATAGTCAATGGCTACCAGGATGAATCTGTGGCCATTTGAAGTAGTCGGTTCAATCCTGCCAATCATATCAATGCCCCACATGACAAAGGGCCAGGGTGAAGACATTATATTCAAAGGATTGGGAGGCACATGCACTTTATCCGCATAAATCTGGCATTTATGGCATTTTCTGGCGTAGGAACAACAGTCGGCATCCATTGTGATCTAGTAATAACCTGATCTTAGCATCTTCTTTGCCATGGCATGCCCTCCGGCATGGGTACCAAAGGATCCTTCATGCACCTCGTGCATCAACAAGTCTGTTTCTGTTCTATCAACGCATCTGAGGAGTACCATATCAAAGTTTCTCTTGTACAGGGAACCATCGGTATTCAGGAAGAAACTACCAGCTAGCCTTCTTAATGTCTTCTTATCATTGGAAGCTGCCCCAGGTGGGTATGTCTGATCCTCCAAGAAGCACTTGATGTCGTGGAACCAAGGCTTGTCATCTTTGACAATATCTGCTGAGAAAACATATGCTGGCCTTTCCAGTCTGGACACTGAAATTCGAGGTACAAAGTTGGCAGCTTGAACTTTGATCGTGGACGAAATGGTAGCCAGAGCATCTGCAAACTGATTCTCGTCCCGAGGGATATACTCAATCTTGACCGTTGTGAAGAAAGTCAATAACCTCCTTGTGTAATCCCTATAAGGTATCAGATGATCCTGGTGAGTGTACCATTTGCCGTTGGTTTGATTAATTACCAAAGCTGAATCTCCGAACACAGTCAAAGTCTTGATCCTGAGGTCAATGGCTTCCTCAAGACCCATAATACAAGCCTCGTATTCAGCTTCGTTGTTAGTGCAGTTAAAAGTGAGTTTTGCCGAGAAAGGCATGTGAACTCCTTTAGGTGTAATGAGTACTGCACCAACACCATGACCATTCATATTAACAGCCCCATCAAACATCATAGTCCATTCTTCCTCTGGGTCAGGCCCTTCAGTGTGAATAGGCTCTTCATGATCTTTTGCTTTTATGAACATGATGTCTTCATCAGGGAAGTCAAATCTCATAGGCTGGTAATCATCAATGGGTTGCTCAGCAAGATAATCAGACAATACACTTCCCTTGATGGCTTTCTGAGATGTGTATTGGATGTCATACTCTGTGAGGATCATTTTCCATCTTGCAACCCGTCCAGTAAGCGCTGGCTTCTCAAAAATGTACTTAACTGGGTCCATCTTTGATATCAATAAAGTAGTGTGGGTCAACATATACTGTCTCAGTCGGCGAGCAGCCCACGCTAAAGCACATCAAGTTTTCTCGAGCAGTGAATAACGTTGTTCACAGTCGGTAAACATTTTGCTTAGGTAGTATATTGCATACTCTTTTCGACCAGACTCGTCATGCTGGCCCAACACACACCCCATTGATTCTTCTAATACTGTCAAGTACATGATTAGAGGTCTTCCTTCAACTGGAGGCATAAGGATAGGGGGCTCTTGCAAGTATTCCTTGATTTTGTCAAAAGCCCTCTGGCAGTCTTCGTTCCACCTGACCGTTTGTTCCTTTCTTAACAGCTTGAACAAGAGTTCACAAGTTGCAGTAAGGTGAGATATGAACCTTGAAATGTAGTTCAATCTACCTAGAAACCCTCGAACTTCTTTCTCAGACTTCGGTGCAGGCATTTCTTGAATGGCTTTAACTTTATCAGGGTCAACTTCAATCCCTTTCTCACTCACAATAAATCCCAGCAACTTACCAGACCGTACCCCGAATGTACACTTGTTGGGGTTCAGCTTCAGTTGGTACTTCCTCAAACGCTTGAATAGCTTCAACAGATTTACCAGGTGGTCTTCTTCTGTGAGGGACTTGGCAATCATGTCATCCACATAACATTCAATTTCTTTATGGATCATGTCATGGAATAATGTTACCATAGCCCGTTGATAAGTTGCACCAGCATTCTTCAGTCCGAATGGCATCACCTTGTAACAGAACGTGCCCCAGGGTGTGATGAAAGTTGTCTTCTCCATGTCTTCAGGTGACATCTTGATCTGATTGTATCCTGAAAATCCGTCCATGAAGGAGAACACTGAGAACTGAGTTGTATTATCAACCAATACATCAATGTGAGGTAGAGGGAAATCATCTTTCGGGCTAGCTCTGCTCAGATCCCGGTAATCCACACACATCCTCACCTTGCCATCTTTCTTAGGCACAGGTACAATATTAGCAACCCACGGCGGATAGCTAGTTACAGCAAGGAAACCGGCGTCCCACTGCTTTTGTACCTCTTCTTTAATCTTCATTGCCATGTCTGGGCGAGTGCGGCGTAGTTTCTGTTTAACCGGTGGGCAATCTTCTCTTAAAGGCAGCTTGTGCATAACAATATCGGTGTCCAACCCTGGCATATCCTGATAAGACCAAGCAAACACATCCACATATTCACGAAGCAGGTCAATCAGTTGCTCTTTCACTGAGTCTTGTAAGCAGGCCCCGATCTTAACCTCTTTCACATCTTCATCCGTACCAAGATTAATCGTTTCGACCTCCTCCTGATGAGGAGTGATAACCTTCTCCTCTTGCCTTAACAACCTGGCTAGCTCTTCAGGAAGCTCATAATCTTCTTCAACCCCTTCATCAGCTTGATTGATTGGATTGTCAAAGTCATACGAAGTCATAGCTGTGTTGTTGTCGGTGCAGTCTGAAAGGCACTCTCTGCAAGGGTTTAGATTGTTCATTTTAGTGATCAATTTTAATCTTGTTTAGGAAAAAGGGAAATGAAGTTTTCATTTTGGAAAACATTGCCATTTTATTTTTGTACAAAAAGAAAAAAGAAAAACAGTGAGCGGAAAAGAAAAAGACTCATTTGCAAAAGATGTCCGATATTCATTGATTGATCTGTTTGCACAAAATTACAAGATGGCCCGATTACAAAATGAGTCTTGTCATCTTCGGCAAGATGCAAGACTTGATGCATGCTTAAAATATACAAGAAATAATAATTACTCTGCAGGAGTAACCCTTAAAATTTCCTGGGAAGACCAGTTTGAGACACGGCTCCCCGGGATCCTTGGACATATCCAGCTCTCCAGGTTGCATTCATCTTCTGACTCATCTTCCAAGTTGTTCACTGCATCTGAGGTGAGCATCCCCCCGCTGACAAAGTTGGGCTTCTTAGCAGCCTCTGATTGATCTTGTTGAGTTGGTTTGTAACCCAACCCAAATTTGTCCTCCTTCTTCTCCACAGGTAGCAGCTTGCCCCAGCCTTGGGCAGTACCCTCTTCAACAACCTTCCTGGCTTGCTGATAAGACGTCATGGAGGTTCCCAGTACATCAGATGCTTCATTTATGTTCAGGGCCTCAAACCCCTGGCTCATGGTTTCATGGATTTCTCCGTCCATTTCAATGTACTTATACGTAGCCAGATGGCTAACAAAGATGTCCTTTTCACCACAGATGGTGATGATCTGGCCTTCCCACTCGAATTTCAGCTTCTGGTGAAGGGTAGACGTAACAGCGCCAGCGGCATGGATCCAGGGTCTACCCAGCAAACAGCTGTAGGCCGGCTGAATGTCCATCACATAGAAGGTAATTTTGAAGGTTTGCGGGCCAATCATCACAGGCAGATCAATCTCCCCTAGCACTGATCTTTTAGAGCCATCAAATGCTCTTACCACTAAATTACTTGGACGCAGTGCCAAGCCATCATACTCCAGCTTCACTAAGGCTTTCTTTGGCAGAACATTGAGTGAAGACCCAGTGTCCACTAGTACATGTGATAAAACAGCACCCTTGCATTATAGGGTGATGTGTAAAGCCTTGTTGTGGTTGCGTCCCTCAGTTGTTAAGTCAGCATTGGTGAAGCCCAGTCCATGACTGGTGTTGACATTTGCCACCACAGTTTCTAGCTGATTAACAGTGATCTCTTCTGGCACGTATGTTGCGTGCAGGACTTTCAGTAATGCATTCCTGTGAGCTTCAGAACACATCAGCAGGGATAATATGGAGATCTTTGAGGGAGTTTGGTGAAGCTGATCCACCACCTTGTAATCACTTCTCTTTATAATTCTCATAAACTCGTCTATATCTTGCTCAAAAGATGTCTTCTGAGTTTCTTTGATGGTTTGTTCTTCAGGTACCACACTCTTCCCTTTTGCTTTGGCAGCAGCTTCTGCTTCGGCATTAGGTCTTTGAGTTTGTGAGGCAAAAAGGCGTCCGCTTCTGGTGAAGCCTCCGCCTCCCCCAACATTATCAATCTGTGGAGAAGAATTTGAAGAATCCAAAGTGATTTTCTCTCCGTTGCAGTAGAGGTCAGAGCCATAATGCCAAGGGATGGCATTATTGCTTTCATATGGAACGGGTCCAGGTACCGTGATAGTAACTGGACTGACTGCTGCAGGAGAAGGTGCTGAAATGGTGTGCGGGTCGTAGTAAATGGTGACCGGTGATCTGGCAGGAGGTGCCACTGTTTGTTGTTGAAAGTTGTTGTTTGGAGGAACATTTGATGGATCATAATAAATGGTGACTGCTGAGATATCTGTTGGCGTTGTAGAAGATTCTGTTGAATAAATGGGTGCTGATGTTGTACAAGAAATGGTTGTTGACATCTGATTTGTTGAAGTGATAGATGAAGCCATTGTTGATGTTATTGATGAATTGGTTGGAATGATTGTTGTTGCAGTTGTAGAAGAGTCAGGAATGGTTGTCAAAGGAATTGCTGGATTTGTAGGCGCTGTTGTTGTGATCTGGAGTATACCACTTTTGATAAGACCATCTATGCCGCTTCTCAAATTATCACACCCGTTGACCAAAATGTTGCAATAACCACAACTGAGCTCACACCCGGGGAACATCTGGCATTCTAGGAGCTGGGCTTTGATCTCAACCAGAGGTGTCCGAATCTGTCCAACACTAGTGATTAAAAAAGATGGCTTATCTTCCTCAATGGCATTAATTCTTGGCCCTCCATGATTGGGCATGGGATTCTTGGTGACACTTGGAGGGGGTGCAAAGTTGAGGGCTTTAGAATCCACCAAATCTTGTACCTTCATTTGTAAAGCCCTGCATTTCTCTGTATTGTGGCCAGGTGCATTGGAGTGGAAAGCACATCTGGCGTTGACATCATAATTTCTCGGGAGATTGGAAGGATCTGGTGGTGCCAATGTCCTTAGTTCAACCAAGTTGAGTTTCAGGAGTTGTGCCAATAAAGCGGCATAAGGCCTAGGGATAGGGTCAATCACCCTATTTGCCTGTGATGGTCTTTGCTGAAAGGGTCTTTGTTGTTGATTGTTGTTATTGTTGTTGAAGGTCCTTTGTGGCGGATACTGAACTTGCTGTTGATAGTGTGGTTGTTGTTGTGGTTGATATGTTGGTTGCTGAGGAATCGGAGCTGGAATAGTGACAGCTGCCACTGACCTATGAACATACTGAGGTCTGCCCCTGTTGGCATGAATAGCATTAGTCTCACCGGTCCTTCTAGGTCCCATAAAAGGCTTCCTGGGATTACTCGACGAACTTGCACCATTATCAGTAATTTTGCCCATCTTCAGAAGGCTCTCAATTCTTTCTCCAGCTATAACTACGTCAGTGAAGCTGGTGGAAGAAAAGGCAGCTAGCCTATCAAAATATGTTCCTTGCAGAGTGTTCATAAACATGTCGGCCATTTCTCTTTCCGACATGGGTGGCTGGACAGCAGCAAGCTGTCTCCACCTCTGGGCATACTCCCTGAAGCTTTCTCTGGAGGATTGAGACATTCCCATCAGAAGGGTTCTGTTAGGAGCCATGTCCAGGTTGTATTGGTATTGTCAGATGAAAGCTTCAGCTAGGTCCTTCCAGCACCTGATGGTAGCTCTGGTCAAGTGAGAGTACCTCTCCCTGGAAGCCCCGGTCAAACTGTCTTCAAAGTAAAACATCCACAGTTTTTCATCCATGGTGTATGCCTTAAGCCTCCCCAAAAAGGACTGTAAGTGAGTTCGTGGACAGGAAGTTCCATTGTACTTCTCGAAGCACGGGGGTTTAAACTTATGGGGAATTCTTACCCCGTCCACTAACCCCATATCCATGACATCAAAGCCTAGGGAATTTTGAGACTCTAGAGATCTCAATTTCTCAGCAATTTCATCAAACCTCCTATCATAAACTTCATCCCCAGCTCCCATCACAGTGAACTGTTCTTCCTGGGGTTCTTCCTGTAAGATCCTTCCTCCAGTAGTATTTCCTTGCACATTACCCGGGATGTTGACTTCCGGATGTAGATGAGGCCCATATACTGGTGGGTTAATATGAGGCTGACCCCTCTCATTGTTACTTGTTCCTCCAGTTCCCAGAGGAGGTTCTTCCGGGGTTTGCCTTTCTACCAATGACCTCAACCTTTCTTGACTTTGAGCAAAGCCATTCATTACTTCCATGAACTGGGTCATTTGGTTTCTCATCTCCAGCCTTTCATTAGCCATCTGGGTCCTGACCTCTGTCAGATCTTGCTGTACTTGATCCATCTGGATACCAGGAAGATTGTTGCGAGTAGGATACCTGTGCGGACGGTTGAGAGGGAACACCCGGCGGCGAGCAATAATTCCTGAACCACAACAGAGTTAGTGACAATCAAAACAAAAACCTACAAAACAAAACAAAAGTCAGTATGCAATGCAGTATGCTTATTTGTTTCCAAGGTATCCGGCTTGGTGCTTGGTTTTGACCTTTCCAGACCCTGAGGAATATATTTTGAGGTTGCTTGAGAGAAAGAGACTTAATGAAACAAACTAACAAATATATTACAAATAGTGGATCATACATAGTTTGTTTTTTTTACAACATACGCCCCTGAAGGGTCAAAAAAAAGAAAGGTACATGAAATGGAAATAACAGCAAGCAAAATAGTCAAACATCTAAGCCAAACTCATCCTCCTTAACCTCCTTTAGAAGTGCTTCAGTTACAGGACCATCCGGATGCTCTGTAATGTTTCTGATGAGAAGGTTTCTGGTGGCAATTGCAGTGGTCAGCTTCTTGTGCCTGTCCTGGTCCTTTGACCTCTTCACACCAGCCCTAAGCTTCAATTCTGAGATTTCCTTATGGGCTGCCAGCAAAGCCTCCTGTTGCTTCCTTTCACTAGCCTCTAGCTGCTCAATCCTAGCTTGAGTCCTCTTATCCTCTTGAGTACGAGCTTCAGTGATCCTGACCCACCTAGCTTGACTTTCTTTCAGATAGAGATCAGTCCTAGCCTTCTGAAACTGGGCCTCTTTACAGGCATTCTTCAAAATCTGCTCTCCTGCTCTTGATTTCTTGATGTAGTCCTCTGATTTCTCAATCCTGGCTAGATGCTCCACCTTAAGCTTCTCCAACCTCTCAATATCTAAACGACCATCACTCCTCTCCCAGAGGGTCTTCTTCAGAGCTTGAGACAGATTCTCATTCCTCTCTTTCAGTTTCTCAAATTCTTCCAGGCTGACAGTGGCTGGAGGTGGTGCTGTGGATGGTCCAGGTGCATCCTCAATGGTGAAAGGCATCCCAGAAATTTGAGCCCTGGCATGAGACCATTCATAATACTGAGCTGAAGCCACATTATTGCATCTCTCAAGAATGGCCATCCCTTTGGTCCGGATGTTGTCCCAAGCCCAGGATGCTTGTCTGACAACAGCTAGATTAGGCTTTATCTCACAATACAGGGTTTCAGCCAAGTCTTGCACTCTTGGAGGGTGGACCAAAGCATAACCCAATTGTCTCTTAAACAGCAAAGGATTGTAGTTGATGCAACCCTTCACTCCTATTAGAGGTACATTGGGGAACTGTCCACAGCTAGTAATTATGTCTCTGCCTTTGGTGCTCTGGGTGCACCATCTGATGTCATCTGAAGTCAAAGCAATAAGTCTCTTAGCCCAATTCTTCTGTTGGTGAGGATTCAGGAAGGCATCAGTCTTGAGTAAGTGTTTGAGCAGCCAGGTATGGAATAGAGGAGCACAGCACCTTACCAACCTCCCTCTCTGCTTCTCATTCCTTTGGTGAACAGAATAATAGAAATCTCCCAGCAAGGTGGGTACTGGGTTCCTCAAAAGGAAGAGATGAATAGCATTCTTGCTGATAAACTTGGGCTCATCTGCAAATAGTATAACCCCATATATACTGAGGGCTAACAATGCACAAACTGCCTTCCATTCTCCCAAGGAGGCCTTCAGGATGGCCTGAGAAGTCAGAAAGTCCAAGTGTAGGCCAGGGATACCAGCCTTTGTTGTCATGTTCTGCCCAATCAAAACAGGTTCCAGGTGTATTTCTTTTGCCACCTCTTCATTGCTGGGAGAAGCCATCTCTGGGTTGAAGGGGATACCACCCCTGACAGGTACTCCAATCAATGATGAAAACTCCTCCAACAGAGGTCCCAACTGAAAATTCTGGAAAGTGAAGCATCTCAAAGGAGGATCATAGAATTGTAGGCAAGTGTGAATCAGACTCCTCTGAGAAGGGTCCAAGTCCATAACCATATCAAGGATGCCTCCATAATGCTCTTTGAATAATGGGATGTGGTCTGGAGTGATAAGTGCCTGGACCTGCCTGATGCCAGCCAACACAGGCTCAAAGAAATGGTAAGAAATGTTGCTCTTCTTGGGTGCCATGACTGCTGATGAAGAGCTGAAACAGATGCTGATGATGAAGACTGATACTGGAGATGAGCCACTGATAGGCTGAGGATGATGATGGAGGTAGCTGAAGCAGGCAACTGATAAAGATAGCTGAAGCAGATAGCTGATGAACAAAGGTCTATGCAGATGAAGGGGTCAAAACCAAGCCAGATGCAATACGGATACCCTGAAAAATAAATAAGCAAATGTTAAATGATGCAATGATGATGTATGCAAATGATATGCAAGGGTTTGTGATCAAGCTGGATCTGATTACTGCCTTGATATAAGTCCATGTACGTTTAAGAAGTCCAGATGGAGGTTCAGAAGTCCAGTAACCAAGGTGGGGGACTCAAATAAAGAGTCAAATGTCCAGGATTAAATCACAAGAACTGTCAAAAGTGAAGCATTCTTAAAAACAATTACCAGGGTATGATATGGCCAAGGGTTCCTGCAAACCTGTAAACAGCCCAACCCCCTCACAGGTGATGTTCTAAAACAAGGATCCTCAGACTTGGATCAATTATGAGGATTGTAAACACTTCTAACCTGGAGGTACAGTGTTTACAATAACCATAAAAGATCCTCCTCTAATTCACCTCAGTTTCTGAAGGTCATAATAAAGGTCATCCAGACTTAGCAGGCTTCCCAGATAGCCCTAGCACTACAGGAAATCTGTAGCACCGAGCTCTCAAGAAGAAACCAACATCTGAACCGTGTTTCATATTCCCGCACCAGACCGAAATGGAATGGGAAAGAACATGAGCCACTCTAGCCTAGGTGTCACTAAGGTCCCAGGTATAGGACCTTAAACTCTCAATAGAACCCCACCCACCAAAGCAAAAACCAGATCCAGCCAGATGACAATATGACAGTATGATATATAAAGCTGTAAAGAAAGCAATAAATAACTGTACATAAAGCAATAAATAAAGCAAATATACAAACACAATTAGCACATAACACCCCAGTAAACACAAATCAAACAAGCGCTAGGAGGAACCCACAGAAAGAACCAGAAGCCCTGGTTACAGCATTAGGATCCCCAGCAGAGTCGCCAAGCTGTCGCTTCCACCAAATGAGGCTAAGTCAAATGGGGTACAGACGCGAACGGTCGGCGAAAAGAGGATGAGAACACACAGGAGTGAACTCAGAATGACAAGAGTCGCCAGCTAGGCATTTTTATCCCGAAGGAAAGGTAATGCTGCATAGACCTAGAAAAATATGGATAAGACGGTTGCGGACCAGAGAGACTGAGAAAGGGGGTTGGTTACAACCTGGGAAGGTATTAGCACCCAGATTGTCCGCCGTACTCGACGGGATCCACGCTTAAATGATTTGTATTTTAAAGGGGTAGTGTCGTGTTATATGTGTATCAGAGCTGGAAAGAATGCAAGTGTCAGTGTAAAAGAAAAGTGAAGTGTATAAAAGAAGTGTCAGTGTAAGAACAGGAGTATGAAGCTCAAGACTATGAGGTTTAAAGAATAATGCTGGAAGGAGGGGGAATATACAGAGACTTTTGTTCGATAACTGTTAAGTTATGCCTACGTATCCTCTCGTGCAATGAGGAAGTCAGAACACCGTAGTTCGACCCAAAGAGACTGAAAGATAAATTGACTTGTGAACTGCTTACTTGTCTATGCTCAAGTGTATGACCTGTCTGGCTCAGGTGCAAACTGTCTTGCATTAGACGGAAGAAGCAAGTTCTCGTTTGTGAGTGAATGAGATGAGAAAAGAATCCCGGAGGAAACGATTATTGTTTGTTTTTGTATTTTCAGTCTTTTATTGCTTTTTGAAGTTAGTCATAAGTTAATGAGCTTAAGCCTAAACCAAAGGGTTAGTAAACTCATCACATCCTCCCTCTGATTAGGGGTAATGAGGATACCTTAAGTGTGAAGTCAGCTTCTCACACTTAATCACCATGATGTAGGATTAAGGTCATTAACCTACTTGTATCTATTTAAATGTTTTTTGTTGTTTTTGTTTAGTGTTAAGTAATGAGATTAAGCCATAATCAGGGATTAAACAAACTCATTACACCATCCTAATAGAAGGATAATAGGTGAGAATGTTTAAGCTGAGGAAGACTCCTCAACTTAATCCATGATTAGGGATTAACCTCATGACAAAACAAGGCCTTTATTAAAGTGAATTTTAGTTAATAATAAGATGAAGAAGTGAGTTTTAAGGTTTGTAAGACAACTTGAGGGGGACTTGTCCATTAACACTAGGGTTAGTCCTTTTTAACCAATTAAGGAAGAAACCCTAATGCAAGGCCCAAGTTACAAGCTTGATGTCTTGATGACTATTAAGTGAATTGATTAAAGGATTTAAACACATTAAGGGTTTAACACTTAGGATTAAAGTTATACACTCCATCCTAATAGAAGGATGCAGGCATAAGCTTAATCACAAAGCCTTAAAGCCATTAGGGTTTAGTCCCTGATTATGAGGTGAGAGGAGGAGACTCAAAGAGACTCAAAGGTAAAACTAAATGGGGGACTAATCAAACCCTAATTGTTATCATGCTTGGTCATTCCTAGGGTTTGCGGGGTTTAAGAAGGAAATCTTCAAGAAACCACCAAGGAGAGAAGCAGATGAGAGGAGCAAAGAGAAGCAAAACAACTTGCTTCACTTAAGAAGACAAGTTGCTTGAATAAATAAGGTAAGATGAACAAGAATGAGCAAGCTCAATCCAATACACATACAAAATGCAGCAAGGGAAGCATGAAAGAGATGAAAAGAGAATGTGAGAAGTGAAGGCAAATTCACTTCTCAAACAACTTACCACCTGAAAAGTCAGCAAAAGAAATGAAATGCAATGCAAAATGAGATGCAATATCATGATGCAAACCAAAACCAGAAGCAATTACATGATGTTAATGATGCTAAGAGATGATACAAACATGAGGAAAGACATGAGAATGATCATACAAGGATATGGATGCAAATGAGGCATGTTTTGTACCAAGAATGTACATGAAAAGTTATGAAATGTAATGGACATACAACATGTCAAATGAAAGATGCAATGATCAAACATGATTCTAATATGTCCTAGGATGTAACATGAATCAAATGAATGCACAAAATGTCATGGAAAGTCAATGGATGCAAGCAAATGAGAAATGGATGCAAAAGAAGGCACAAATTAGGGTTACATGCATCATGCAAAGCAAAAATCCAAAACCAGAAGCAAATGACATGATAAAAATTTGAAAATGCAATCAAAGGAACTCTAAACCTATATAAACTCACTGCCCAAAGGAGGGGATCCAACTCTTAACCTAGTGAAAGTTATGAATTTCCTAAGATTGATAGGGTTTTAAGGTACCTCATCAAGAAAAATGCAAAACAAATTGAAAATGCAAGATCAATTGAAACCAATTTTATCCTATAAACTACATGTTATGCAAGATGCAATGCAAAAAGAATCATTGTCCAACCCTCAATATTTCCCCAAAATTAATTTAATTCCATTGAAAATCATCAAAAGGTATCAAGAACAAAAAAGAAATTTGGTTTGAGAGTTGGACAATGTTTCTAAATGTTTTAAAGTGCTATGTGAATTTTTATGTGATTTTTAAATACCTAAAAGTATTTTTAATCAATTAATTTTCATTAATTAATTAAAAATAAACTTTTAAATGATTTAAAAATAATTTTCAATGCAAAAAATAAAAATAAAAATATTTTTGTGTTCTGAAAATTAATTAAACCTTTGACAAAAAATTTCAGAATTTTTAAAGGTATTTTGCTATTTTTAATAATTCGTGCAAAATAAAATGAATTTTAAATGAAAAATAGGAAAGTCAACTGATCTGAGGGTTGTGGTTCAAACCTAGGACGCGGGAATTGACCAGCGCGCGCATCTGGACGGCCAGAATTCAAATCTCACTAATTATGCTTAAACCCTAATCCTGTGCCCTAATTACTTTCAGATGACCGGAACAGTGTTCCGGTCATCTTCTCCGGCAAGGTCCTCATCAATCTCTCTTAATACGCCATAAAACTTCACAAATCTCTCCAGAATCAATCATTAGACCACTCTAAGCAAGAATCCAGCAATCAAAATCATTTATTTTCACTCAAACTCAAGAATCAAAACAAAAAGCATTTCACGGGCAAAGTTTCAGAACAAGCATACGACCTCAAAACTCAATCATTTTCAAAAATAAAAGGTTCAGTGAACTCAGGGAAGCATGTAGATCATTTTAGAAACAAGAAATAAGAGTTTTGGAAAAATGAATTTCCATGGCTACCTGAATCGAAGCTTTCAACCCAAGAGCTTTTGGACCAGTTCCTTGCTTCCAATCAACTCCACTGACCTCCCTCAAGTGTTTGCAAAGCTTATCTGGAGTTTATTTGGGCTAGTTTGAGAGATTGCTTGAGTTCTGTTCAAAGAGGGGAAGAAGTCGTATTTGGCTTATGTGAGGTTTCAGGGATGAGTGAGGGCAGGGAAATGATCAGGGGAGTGTGCTGAGATGTTTTGTAAAGTTTGTTTTTGTGTTTGATGCTTGTGCTATGTGTTTCGAATGGTTTTGCAAGTTGGAGGATTTTTGGTAACTATGGCTTGGAGTGTTTTTCAGCCTGAGTTGTGTGTTGTGTTGAGTTCCATTTTGTCCACTTATCACTCTTGGATAGGTCAGAGAGTGGGTGCTGGCCTAGGTTGATTGGTATGGGTCTTTTTTCAAAAAAGTCAAGCTTTGTGTAAGAGAGGTATGGGCTCATGGCTAGCCAAGGACAAGAGGGGTGTCCTGCGCAGCAAGAAGTGAGGAGGACCATAGGATCAAATTTGAAGTCAGCCAGCACATGGATTAGGGTTTGAGTGAGGTTTTGCAACTTTGTTCAACTTTGGCCCTTTTGAAGTTTCTTGATCCACAAGTCATAAAAATGAGCAAACTCTTGATGCAATCTGACTTTTAGACATTGGTTCATGTTTGTGTGAAGTTTAGAAGTCACTTTGAGGTCTCAATTTGCCTTGGCAAGTGATTTTGCAACTTTGCCTCTTTGGTAGAAAACTTGAAATTATGTGATTTTGGCCAACTTTGACAAGCCATAACTTTTGATCCAAAATGAATTAGAATGAGTTCTTGTACTTTTTGAAAAGGGAATGATCCATTCTACAACTTTCATGACCAAAGTTTTCCCATTTGAAGCATTTTTGAATCAAAAAGCAAGGGTTGAAAAAGTTTCCCAAAATGGCAATTTTCCATTACAAGTCATTTTCCCAAAAAGTCAACTTTGCAAATGGCTTGAAATTCTTCAATTTTGTGAACTTCTAACATCTTCTATGATCAAATAAAGATCATACACAATCAAAATGATGAAGAACACCCTTTGGTTGGGTCATTGGGGGCCTCAGATGCCCTGATTTTGCACTGACTTGCTCAAAAAGTCAACTCTTGATTAGATGCCTTCCCCATGGAATTTCTTCATGAAAATTGATATGCATGATTCCTATACCATATAGAGACCAAAAGAAACAATAATGACCAAAAAAATTGGAGTTATGGCCTTTGAAACCAAAACCCTAATTCTAGGTCATCTGTGCAGTCAAACCTGGCCCTGCTTCCATTCCAATCTCAGTTCTTGTGATTTTTTTGACATTCTTGACTTTGAGAGGATATAATATGATGCTTGAACATTCATGGACCCCATTGAAGTGATTGATGACCTTTGGAGTGGCTCAAGAAGCTCTTGGATTGCTCAGATCACAAACCCTAGATGCAGATGACTTTGAACCAATGCAGTGAAGCAAGTATGCAATATGAGATGCTATGGTTGAACTTATGCATATGAGGAGATCACAAGCCATGGTGTGAATGAGTGAGGGCAAATTTGGGGTGTTTACACAAATGAAGTTCAAAAAAGATGCAAAAGGTTCTACAATTGATATGAACACGTGGTAATGATCACAAAACAACTATGAGACACAAAACAAAGATATTATGAAGTTATCTTGTGCTCAAATTGAATTTGAGATGGTTAATGTGAAAGGAGAAGTGAGATTAGGTTAAAATGGGATATAGGTGACTTAAGACTCAAGGAACCCTAAAAATCAAAGTTGAAGACCTAAGGAGGGTACTTAACACTTAAAGACATCCCCTAAGACCTAAGAGACTCAAAATTAATACCTCAAGGTAATGGCATGAATGCCTTATTCTAATGGGACCAAAGGAAGTGAAGTAAATGAACAAAAATGTGACTTGTGAACCAAGCAACTTGGAAAAATACCAAATGATCATGAAAAATTATGAAAATTGACACTTGAATACAAAATCCAGAGAGTGACTTACATATAAAAAATTTCACAAAAATTATCATTTTTGAATGTTCAAATGAAGTGTAGAAGTGGATTAGGGTTTAAATGCATATGTTTAAAAGAATGGGACCCAATCATGACTTATAATAACCTAAAAATCAAAACAAAAATATGTTGAAGACGATTAAGGAGTCCTCTGACTAATGCAAACAGAATGGACAATTTATCATTTGTGGTTTGGGAGAAAGAAAATAGACAAATGGATTGGTCAGAAAATGGAAACAAAGGAAGTTAATTCATTGAGAAATTAATTCTGATTAAAACATAAAAGAAAAATGGGAAAACAAATTATGGAAAATTAGGAAACAATATAAAGACCTCACATGAATTAATCTGGAATTTTTTTTATGGGGTTTTGGTATTTTTAAAAATCAAAAACGAAAAAATGAAATAAATATGAAAAAGGAAATAAAAATGAAATAAGACTGAATTAGTGAATGGGCCTGGGGGGTGGATTCAACAACAAATAACACTAAAATGGGCCTTATACGCATGCGCTGGGGGTGTTATTAGAAGTCTGAGAATCCTTCATAAAACTTTGCACGTGGTAGGCATGCTTGTCATTTATGTGTTGGTGCAGTTATAACCCTAGGATGTCCAAGATCTAATGGCTACGTTTTAAAGTTACCAAAACAATTAGGGCACTGTTCTGTCACCGGAGAAGACCTCCAGTCATCTTCTCCGGTGACCTGCACCTAGGGCAAATCCCAAAACCTAATCAAAATTAAATCTAAGGCCATCACTAGGTTCGTCTCAATGAGTGCAATCCAAATCCAGGTTCAAAATCCATTTTCCTTTCCTATTCAATGCAAATCGAAGCAAATTAATCCAGCCTAAAATTATGAAACTACGCATTTAGAATGCCTATCAACTAGCCAGAGTGATCAATGCTTCTAACAAGCTCTAAAGCCTTTGAATCCACTAAAATAGAAGCAAAATAAACAGATGGAAATTGAAGAAGAACCAGGATTGCAGTGATTCAAAATGTTGGGAGAATACCAGAGAGTAGATTCCAAAGTCTTTGCAGTTTGATCTTGAATGATTCAGAGTGAAATAAACACTCTATTGAAACCAAAATCTTGATGAAAAAGAAATTGGTGCATAGGATATGAAGAGACACGATCTTGATGCTTCAAGCTACTACCACCATAGAATTCATCCTTGTGATGATGTTGAACCTGGATTGATGATGAACTCAATGCTGGAAATGGAAATCAGAAAGATTCTCACAAAAATGCAGGAAAATGCAGTGATATCAATTGGGAGATTCAAGGGAATGTAGCCATGGAAGTTATGCATTTCAAGATGAGGATGATGAATAGATGAAGATTGAGATATGTTAATGGGAGTTGAAGCTAGCTCGAAGCAAAATGCAGAAGAAGATCTTCAAAATGCAGAGAGAAAAACCTGAGGGAAAGTGATGAATGATGAAGTGATTTTGATCAAAATGAAAAATTCTTAGTTTAATTCTTTTATAAATGATCCCTTTATAGCCATAGTTAACTGTTAACTACTCTACTTAACAGTTATAACTAGAGTGAAATTAACTCTAGGGTGCCATGATTAATGTGAAGGTGTGAGATGCAATGTCAATACAGCTGAATTTGTAGCTTGAGTTAGTTGCTCGAATATGATCATATGCAAAGAGGAACATAGTTGTTATGGTGGAACTTGTTGGTATATGATGAGGCTGATCATTGAAGCATGCATTCAATGCTTGGAAGTTCTTCATTTGCTTGGTTTTCAAAGGTGTGCATGGTAAATGAAGTGATCATGCAGCATGAGATGATGCCCTCTCCTCAATTGTGATGAGTTTGAACATAACATGATGTAGAGACTCTTGAATGAACTGAATTTTCACATAAGATACATTGCCTTAGCCTGCATAACATGTCACCATATGATGTGATTCTTGTGCTCAATTTGAAGTAGATGCTTCATACACCAAGTTTGTAATTCAAACAATCATGGAATATGACCTCTAAATATCTCAATTGTATATTTGAACATCATGCCATAAGCCTGCATTATGGGCCTGCATAACATTTCCTTGGCTTATGCAAGATTCTTTGTTCATTTCAGTTTGAAGAACCCCACTTTGCCTATGCATAACTTTTAATCCTTTGATTAAATGAAAAATCTTTGAACATCAAAGTTGTTGGAAACATGAAAATAAACAACTTTGTAGTTCAAACAAATTTCATTTGAGGCCTCTAACATGGATAAAAATAGCTAGCATTATGTCTCACCACCTGTTTGATGGAAAACCTTGCCTAGCACACGCGCAGGATGCAAGGCCTGCCTTGGTTTTACCCTAGCTTGCCTTGATTTGCACCAACTTTGAATGATCATAACTCTCTCAATTTTGATATTATGAATGATTTCCACCTATGGATTTGAAGCTTAAGATGCCCTCTTTAATTGACTCAAGGTAGAATTTGATAGCCCTTATATTTTTGGAGAAGGCCTCTCTTGAAGTTGCTGCAAAAATGACCAAAACTTGCCATTTTTGGAAACCCTAATTTTCCAAAAATGGTAAGTTTTGGTTTTCTTGATTTCTCTTGATTCCTGCATCATTTCTTGATCAAAATTGAACCATAGGATGCTTGTAACCCTAATTTCATGATTTTGATCTCAAAAAGTCATTAGTTGACTTTTTCCTCAACATTGTTAACTTTTCCCCAATTCCCTGATTTTCAGTCATCTGGCGAATTGAACCTCTTCCAAAATGTTTCTATGGATGAAATTTGAACCCTAGGCACTTAACATCATACATAAGACATGGATTCCACTTTGGATCAAAATTTCATTAAGAAGACCAGTAGAAATGAAACCCTAATTTGGCCCCTTTTCATCAGGAGATGTTGCATTGCTTTCCTTCTTTGATCAATTCAATTCTTTTCATGACTTGTGGCTTCAAGTGAAGACTTGTGGGATGTCGTGAACCATTTTCACAAGGTTGAGAAGCGTTGTGGCTCCTTAGTCGCCTTTGTATAGCCTTCAATTGCTCCAATCAATGATCACATACATATGCCTCAGCTATGATGAACATGATGCAATATTTGTGATGGTTTCATGAATTTGTTTATGCCAAATGCTATGCAAAATGTTGAGGAAATGAGAGGGAAATTTTTGAGGTATTACAGCGATTATTTGTTTTTGTTTTTGTTTTTCATCTAACATTGATTGATTGCGAAAGCGTCCAGCAAATTATGATTTAAAATTGTGTTATGAAGACTTGAATGCTTTCTAACTCATGCAGGAGGACAAACACATTTAATATAACTCTAAAAAGGGTTAAGTGACCAGGGTGGTGATTCATGCCATAAGCCCGGGGCATACAGGCCCAAACTAACTCTCTATGTTGCAGGCACTATCAGTTGTGGTTACGCAGGTAAAGGTACAAGCGTTTCTAGTAGAGCTAAAGCAAACTACCAGGAGGAATATCACAACAATATGTTTGAACAAGAACATGTGTCTTCCCGTGTGTCTCTCGTCATCCCCAGTATAGCGGAAGTAGAAATCTTCACCAGTAATGGTGAAAGAAGATTAATGGCCTCCCCAAATAGGGACTTCCCTTCAATACAGGGGAAATCCCCAACAGTACAAGGAGTTTCTTTCCTCTCCAGCAGGTTGCTACCACAACAAAGCGTCAACTCACACATCTGGTTCCCCAACCAAGCCAGAAGGTTTTCACTTCCCCAACAGAGTTCAACGGGTAGCGTACCTAGCAAGAAGAATCCATCTCCAGTAGGGTCTTGGCTCTCTAATCTCAAAGTCCAATTTATTTTTGGCAGTGGCAGCGGTTCAGAGTCGGTGTATCATTAACAACATTCCCCATAAAGTTGTTTTCTCCTCACAAGGATTAACCCGATCAATGCAGTGATCATCATTTCTCCCAAGCCAATCCACCTGGGATACTTTCAGTATCCTTATTAGGAGATCTATTCGTATATGCATAATCATCATTACATTTTCATCCTCCAACGCGTAGCAATTCCATCATCAGGGAGCATTACGCCATAAGTTCAAACATATGCATGCCAACATGGGCCAATTTTGAGGTATATTACATAAGACCTGAAACATATTCTCAACCTGAAGTACTCCCCACAGAGGATACCAATACCATTTTCCAAACATCCTTGTCTATCCAAGTCAATATTTGCTTGGGATCTCGTTTATGTACAACGATCCCATTCCACCTTTGAGTCCCGTTTTGTACACTGGTCTCGTTTTTAAGCCTTGTTTGGTACAATAGGCCCCCATTTCGCGTCTTGTTTGGTATAACAGTCGCGTCGCAGGCTCTTGTTTTTACAACGATTATGTCTGCCTGGGCTCCCGTTTATGTACAACGATCCCATTCAACCTTCGAGTCCCGTTTTGTACAATGGTCTCATTTTTAAGCCATGTTTGATACAACAGGCCCCCATTTCGCGTCTTGTTCAGTACAACAGTCGCGTTGCAGGCTCTCGTTTTGTACAACGATCCTGTTTGCCTGGGCTCTCGTTTATGTACAATGATCCTGTTCCATCGAGTTTTGTTTCCATTGCCTTGTCAGATTTCAACTCAAGAAAAAACAATAATAAATAAAAGCAGATGGCATTCTCCTCTTCCCCACAGAGTTCAAATTTTCGAGTCTATTCGGGTATTCAATCACTCCATACCTTGAAAGTCTAAAAGAAATGCTATTATTCATTCAGGTTTGCAGATGATTGAATAGGGGCAGCTGTAATACCTCAAAATTTACCCTCTAATTTTCTCAACATTTTGCATAGCATTTAGCATAAACAAATTCATGTAACAATAAAAAACATTGCCCCATATTCATCATGGCTGAGGCATAGGTATATGATCAATGATTGGAGAAGTTGAAGGCTATACAAAGACAACCAAGGAGCCACAAAGCTTCTCAACCTTGTGGAAAGGGTTCACAATATCCCACAAATCTTCATTTGAGGCCTCATGTCTTGAAAATAATTGAATTGATCAAAGGAGGTAGGCAGTGCAACATCTCCTGATGAAAAGGGGCCAAATTAGGGTTTCTATTCTACAAGGCTTCTCAGTGAAGTTTTGATCCAAAGTTGATTCCATTGTTTTCTACATGATTTCAAGTACCTAAGGTTGAAATTTCATCCATGAAATCATTTTGGAAGAGGTTCAATTGGTCAGATGATTGAAAAGCAAGGAATTGGGGAAAAGTCAACCATGCTGAGGAAAAAGTCAACTCCTGACTTTTTGAGGTCAAAATCATGAAATTAGGGTTACAAGGATCCTATGGTTCAAATTTTATCAAGAAATGATGGAAGAATCAAGAGAAATCAAGAAAACCAAAACTTACCATTTTTGGAAAATTAGGGTTTCCAAAAATGGCAAGTTTTGGCCATTTTTGCAGCCACTTCAAGAGAGGCCTTCTCCCAAAATACAATGGTTATTAAAATTCTACCTTGATCCAATTAAAGAAGGCATCTTAAGCTTAAAATCCATATGTGGAACTCACTCATAGCATTAAAATTGAGAGATATATGATCATGCAAAGTTTGAGCAAAATAGGGCAAGAACTAGGTCATGGGCGATGCAGCCTGCTGGCCTGCGCGTGCCCTGCCTAGCATTTTATCAAACATGTGGTGTTCAACATGGAAAGATCTTTTTCTCCATCAAAAAAAATTCAAATGCAATCTCTTTGAACTACAAAGATGTTCATTTACATGTTTCCTACAACTTTTGTGTTCAAGGATTTTTTATTGGGTCATTAGTTTGAGAGATATGGGAGGGCAAAGTGTGAAGGTTGAAACTGGTCAGGCACAAGCCCTATGGCGCATGGCAAGGCAAGAGGTGCAGGCTTGTTATACAGTATCACTACATGATTTTCAATGGCATATTTGAGAGGTTTAGAGGCATTGTCTCATCTTGTTATGAACATCAAACATGTTCTATGTTGCATCCACTTCAAAATGATCACAAACATTTCATGAATTGGTGGCTTGTTGTCGCTCCCTAAGATTTGCATCCCGGTACAAGCGCGAACGGTCGGCGAAGAGAGAAAATGAAAGTGAAGAGAGTCGCCAGCTAGGCATTTTTATCCCGAAGGAAAGGTAATGCTGCATAAACCTAGGAAAAGATGGATAAGACGGTTGTGAACCAGAGAATCTGAGAAAGGGGGTTGTGTAAACACCCCAAATTTGCCCTCACCCATTCACCATGGCTTGTGATCATTTCATATGCATAAACACAAGCATACCATCTCATATTACATTTTTGATTCACTGCATAGGTTCAAAGTCATCTGCACCTAGGGTTTGTGATGTGAGCAATCCAAGAGCTTCTTGAGCCATTCCAAAGGTCAACAATCACTTCAAAGGGGTTCATGTGTGTTCTTATATCACATTACATCCTCCCAAAGTCAAGAATTCCAAAGAATCACAAGAACTGGGGTTTGTATGGAAGCAGAGCCAGGTTTAACTGCACAGATGACCTAAAATTAGGGTTTTGGTTTCAGAGGCCATAACTCAAAATTTTTTGGTCATTCTTGTTTCTATTGGTCTATATATGGTGTAGGGAGTATGCATATCAATTTTCATGAAGAAATTCCATGGGGAAGTCATCTGATCAAGAGTTGACTTTCTGGACAAGTCAATGCAAAATCAGGGCATCTGAGGCCCCCAATGACCCAACCAAGGGGTGATCTTCATCATTTTGAGTGTATATGATCTTTATTTGATCATGGAAGAAGGTTGAAGTTCACAAAATTCAAGAATTACAAGTTTTTGCAAAGTTGATTTTTTAGGGCATGGTTGACTTTTCATGAAATGTCATTTTATGCCACTTTTTCAACCCTTGCTTTTTGATCCAAAAATGCTTCAAATGGAAAAACTTTGGTCATGAAAGTTGTAGATTAGATCTTTCCCTTTTCAAAAAGTACAAGAACATGATCTAATTCATTTTGGATCAAAAGTTATGGTGTGTCAAAGTTGGCAAAAATCACTAATTTTCAAGATATGCCTCAAATGAGAAACTTGCAAAAACTTTGTACCAAGGCATTTGTAACTTCTAATTCATGTCTAACCATCACACAAACATCACATGTGACCAAAAATTCAGAATGGACTAAAAACTTCTCATGTTTCATAGCCTTGGGAGCAAGAAAGTTTCATATGAACCAAAAGTGAACAACTTGCAAAAACCATCATCACACCTCACCCACTTGTTGCCTACAATGCTGAACCATTCTAGCATCTCTCACACACCATGCTGCGCCAGCCCACACACTTGTACTAGCCTAGGGCTCAACCCATGCTTTCCTTACACCAAAGTTGACATTTTGCAAAAGGCACCTTACCAATCAATAAAGGCCAAGTCACATCATCTGACCAATGGGAGTTTTTTATGTGAATCAAATGCTAGCCATTTCACATAACAAGCTAGGCTGAAACACACAAGATCAACACATTCACAAACTCACTCTCTCAAGCATTTCTCTTCGAATTTCTCTACACAGCTCAAAAACACAAAAAACAACTCCACTAATCAACTCACCTTGCTTCACTGAGCCAAAACCAGCAAGACATAAGCCTGAACCAAGCAAGAACTGAGCTTCCCCATTTTTCACCCCCAAAGCCAGAACTTTCGAATCTCATTCCACAACTCACAAACACCTGAACAAACTCCATAAACCTTTTCCATTCATCATCCTGGTCATAAAGAACCCTTCACCTCTGCCTGAAACAGCCTGAATCACAAACACCATTTTCACCTGAGCTTGAGCAGAAGCTGTTCAAACTCCTTAACCAGCTAACATAAACTTCGTTTAAGCATCCAAACATCATCAAGGGGTCACAAGGAGTGGTTTTCATCAAAGGAAGGGGACAGAAAGTTGCAAGAGTGAAAGCTTCGAAACTCAGGTAGCTCAAGAACATTTTTTCCAGAAATCGTTTTTAAAGTTCTTAAGTTGTTCTGCATGATTCACTGATTGCTCTGATGTCTTTAGTTTTGCAAATGGTGAAGGGATAAGAGTGTAATCGTGTTCTGAAACTCCCTGACCTAAAAATTGTTTTGTTTCGATTCATGTGATTAAGGAAAGATAAATGATGTTTGTGTTAGGGTTTTGATTCAGGGGGTCATGGGGATCATTTCTGTGTTCTTAGATTCCATTTTTGTTGTGTTTTGAGGATTTTAGGGATTCTCAGGTGGGGTTCCCACCGGAGAAGACGACCGGAGGTCTTCTCCGGCCACCTGAAAATCATTAGGGTTTAATCAGGTTATTAATGAGCATTTGAATCTGGAGTGTTAGATGCGTTGAAAAGGTTGACTTGTCGCGCGTGTGTGTGGCTGAGATTCATCATTAAACCCTAAACCATAATTAATTAACTCATAATCCTGTTTAAACCAAGTTTGAATGTGGGCCTTTGATCTGCGCGCGCAGTCAATCCCCCTTCTCCCAGGATCCATCCCAGCCCTCCATTCAGTTGACTTCTCATTTATTTAATTTTCTTTTCAATTTTTCTCATTTGTTTTATACAATTTATTTAAAATAGTAAAAATTGTTTAAAAATTATGAAACTTTTTGTCAAGAGTTTCATTAATTTTTAAAACACAAAAATATTTTTATTTTCATTTTTAGCATTAAAAAAGTATTTTTAATTATTTAAAAGCTTATTTTTAATTGATTAATGAAAATTAATTTATTAAAAATACTTTTAGGTATTTAAAAATCACCCAAAAATTCATGAAATGTTCTAAGACATTTAGAAACATTGTCAAACCCTCAAACCAAATTTCTTTTTTGATCTTGATGCATTTTGAGAATTTTCCATTGAATAAAAATCATTTTGATGCATTATTTTGATCCAAACTTCAAAAAATCACTTCTGCCTATCCATGAAGAGTTGGACCTTGATTCTTTTTGCATTGCATTGTGTTTAGCATGTAGTTTGTGAGATTAAATGGTCATGATTTGATCTTTCATTTTCAATTTGTTTGATAATTTTCTTGTTTAGGTACCTTAAAACCCTAGGAAACTTAGAAAATTCATAACCCTAATTTGGTTAAGGGTTGAAACCTCTCCTTTGGGCATTGGGTTAGTATATGATTAGGGGTCCTTTGAGTGCATTTTCAATTTTTTATAATGTTGTTTGCTTCTGATTTTGGTTTTTGTTTGATGTATTGTTCATAAATCCTAGTTTGGGCTTCCATATGCATTCATCTTGCATTTGCTTGCATAACATGACTTGCCATGACATTCCATGCCTCCATTTGATTCATTTAACATCATAAGACATATTGAAAGCATGTTTGATCATTGCACCTTGCATTTGTCATGTTGTATGCCATATGCATCTCACAACTTTTCATGTGTGTTCATGGGTCTTAACATGTTTCATTTGCATACATAAGCTTGTATGACCATCCCCATTTGTTGTCTCATGTTTGTATCACTTCATAGCATTAATAACATCATGTATATACTTCTGGTTTTGTTTCTTATCATGTCATCTCATCTCATTTTGTCTTGCATTGCATTTCTTTTCTAACTTTTCAGGTGGTAAGTTATCCTGAGAAGTGAATTTGCCTTCACTTCTCATAACTTCTCTTCATCTCTTTTTTATGCATCCTTGCTGCATTTTTGTATGTGTGTGAGATTTAGCTTGCTCATTCTTCTTCCTCTTCTTACTTTCTTTCTTCAAATGACTTGTCTTCTTCAATGAAGCAAGTTACTTTGCTTCTCCTGATCCTTTCATCTGCTTCCTGGTGGTTCCATTGAAGATTGTTCTTGTAAACCTCACAAACCTTAGGAACAACTAAGCATGACAATGATTAGGGTTTTGTTTAGTCCCCCTCTTAATTTTACCTTTGTGTCTCTTTGAGTCTTCTCTCCTCACCTCATAATCAGGGACTAAACCCTAAAGGTTTTAAGGCTTTGTGATTAAGCTTATGCCTGCATCCTTCTATTAGGATGGAGTGTATAACTTTAATCCTAAGTGTTAAACCCTTAATGTGTTTAACTCCTTTAATCAATCCACTTAATAATCATCAAGACATCACACTTGTAACTTGGGCCTTGCATTAGGGTTCTATTTCTTCCTTAATTGGTTAAGAAGGACTAACCCTAGTATTAATGGACAAGTCCACCTCAAGTTGTCTTACAAACCCTAAAAAACACTTCATCATCTTATCATTGATTAAAATCCACTTAATAAAGGCTTTGTTTTGTCATGAAGTTAATCCCTAATCATGGATTAAGTTGAGGAGCTTTCCTCAGCTTAAACATTCTCATCTATTATCCTTCTATTAGGATGGTGTAATGGGTCTGTTTAATCCCTGATTATGGCTTAACCTCATTACTTAACACTAAACAAAAACAAAAAAAACATCTAAATAATCACAAGTAGGTTAATGATCTTAATCCTGCATCAAAGGCGATTAAGTGTGAGATACTGACTTCACACTTAAGGTATTCTCATTACCCCTAATCAGAGGGAAGATGTGATGAGTTTACTAAATCCATTGGTTTAGGCTTAAGCTCATTTACTTATGACAAACTTTCAAAAGCAATAAAAGACTGAAAACATAAAAAACAAACAATAATCGTCTCCTCCGGGTTTCTTTTCTCATCTCATTCATTCATAAACGAGAACTTGCTTCTTCCGTCTAATGCAAGACAGTTTGCATCTGTGCCAGACAGATCATACACTTGAGCATAGGCTAGCAAGCAGTTCACAAGTCAATCCATCTTTCAGTCTCTTTGGGTCGAACTACGGTGTTCTGACTTCCTCATTGCACGAGAGGATACGTAGGCATAACTTAACAGTTATCGAACAAAAGTCTCTGTATATTCCCCCTCCTTCTAGCTTCATTCTTTTTAGCCTCATGATCTTGAGCATTTCACTCTTATTCTTACACTGACACTGTACATGTTACACTTCACACTTCTTACACTGACACCTGTACATCCTTTTCCAGCTCTTTACACACAAATTGCACTGACACTACCCCTTTAAAACACAAATCTTTCAAGCGTGGATCCCGTCGAGTACGACGGACAATCTGGGTGCTAATACCTTCCCAGGTTGTAACCAACCCCCTTTCTCAGTCTCTCTGGTTCGCAATCGTCTTATCCGTATCTTTTCTAGGTCTATGCAGCATTACCTTTCCTCCGGGATAAAAATGCCTAGCTGGCGACTCTATTCATCTCCAGTGAGTTCACTGCTGTGTGTTCTCATTGTTCTTTTCGCCGACCGTTCGCGTCTGTACCTTTATTTGGGCCAGTCCCATTTATCGGGAGCGACAGCTTGGTGACTCTGCTGGGGACCCTTATACTGCAACCAGGGCTTCTGGTTCTTTTTGTGGGTTCCTCCTAGCGCTTGTTTGATTTGTGTTTACTGGGGTGTTATCTGTGCTTGTATGTTTTGTTTTATTTACTGCTTTATGTACAGTTATTTTACTGCTTTCTTTATAGCTTTGTACATATATCATACTGTCATGCTGTCTGGCTGGATCTGGTTTTGCTTTGGTGGGTGGGGTTCTATTGAGAGTTAAGGTCCTATACCTGGGACCTGAGTGACACCTAGGCTAGAGTGGTTCATATTCTTTCCCATTCCATTTCGGTCTGGTGCGGGAATATGAAACACGGTTCAGATATGGGTTTCTTCTTGAGAACTCTGTGTTGCAGATTTCCTGCAGTACTAGGGCTATCTGGGAAGCCTGCTAAGTCTGGATGACCTTTAGTATTGACCTTCAGAAACTGAGGTGAATTAGAGGAGGAACTTTTATGGTTATTGTAAACACTGTACCTCCGGGTTAGAAGTGTTTACACTTCTCATAACTGATCCAAGTCTGAGGATCCTTGTTTTAGAACACCACCTGTGAGGGGGTTGGGCTGTTTACAGGTTTGCAGGTACCCTTGACCTCAGCATACCCTGTTACTTTGTTTGAATAAGAGTACTCCATTTTGGAACAGTTCTTGTGATTCTAAAACCCTGGACATGTGGCTCTTTATTTGAGTCCCCCACCTTGGTTATTGGACTTATAGACCTCCATCTGGATTTCTTGAACACACTTGGACTTATATCAGAGCACTTGATCAGATCCAGCTCAGTCACAAACCCTTGCATATCATTTGCATACATCCTCATTGCATCATTTTGACATGTGTTTATTTGTTTTTCAGGGTATCCATCCTATCATTTTGGCTTGGTTTTGACCCCATCATCAGCATAGACCTATCAGTATCTACTTCAGTTATCTGCCACCTGCTTCAGTCACCTGCATCCTCAGTCTTAGCCTACCAGTGATCCATCTGCAGTGTTGTCCTCAGTCATCATCATCAACACCTATCCCTCATCAACATGGCACCTAAGAAAAGCAATATCTCCTATCACTTCTTTGAGCCTGAGCTAGCCAGCATCAGGAGGATTCAGACCCTGATTACTCCAGACCACATACCATATTTCAGAGAACATTATGGAGGAATCCTTGATATGGTATTGGATTTGGACCCTTCACAAAGGAGCTTGATACATACCTGCCTGCAGTTCTATGACCCTCCCCTGAGGTGCTTCACATTTCAGAATTTTCAGTTGGGACCCTTGTTGGAGGAGTATTCATCTTTGGTTGGTGTACCCATCAGGGGTGGAATCCCTTTCAATCCTGAGATGGCTTTCCCAAGTAATGAGGAGATAGCCAAAGCATTACATCTGGAACCAGTTCTGATTGGGCAGAATTTGACATCTAAAGCTGGAATCTCTGGTTTCCATCTGGATTTCTTGACCTCTCAGGCTAGTTTGAAGGCTTCCCTAGGGGAGTGGAAGGCAGTCTGTGCTCTGCTGGCCCTTAGCATATATGGGATCATACTTTTTGCAGATGAGCCTAGGTTTGTCATTAAGAATGCAGTCCATCTTTTCATCCTGAGAAACCCAGTGCCTACCTTGCTGGGAGATCTTTACTACTCAGTCCATCAAAGGAATGAAAAGCAAAGGGGGAGATTAGTGAGATGCTGTGCACCTTTGTTCTATACTTGGCTACTCAGACATTTGCCAAAGACTGATGCATTCCTGAACCCTCACCAGCAGAAGAACTGGGCTAGAAGGCTTGTTGCTCTAACCTCAGATGACATCAGGTGGTGTACTCAGAGCACCAAAGGCAGAGCCATCATCACAAGTTGTGGGCAATTTCCCAATGTGCCTCTAATTGGAGTGAAGGGTTGCATCAATTACAACCCCCTGCTGTTCAAAAGACAACTGGGCTATGCATTGGTTCATCCTCCTAGAGCACAAGACCTGACTGAGACCCTTTATGTTGAAATCAAGCCTAATCTGGCTAGTGTCAGGCAGGCATCCTGGGCCTGGGACAATGTGCAGACTAAGGGGGTAACTATTCTTGGAAGATGCAATAATGTAGCCTCAGCCCAATACTATGAGTGGTCTCATGCCAGAGCTCAAATTTCTGGAATGCCCTTCACTATTGAAGATATGCCTGGACCTTCTACAACCCCACCTCCAGCGACTGTCAGTTTAGAGGAGTTTGAGAAATTGAAAGAGAGGAATGAGAAGCTGACTCAGGCCCTACAGAAGACCCTCTGGGAGAGAAGTGATGGAAGGTTGGATATTGAAAGGCTAGAAAAGTTGAAAGTGGAGCATTTGGCTAGAATTGAGAAGTCTGAAGATTACATTAAGAAGTCTAGGGCTGGAGAGCAGATCTTGAAGAATGCCTGCAAGGAAGCTCAGTTCCAGAAAGCCAGGACTGATTTGTATTTGAAGGAGAGTCAGGCTAGGTGGGTCAGGATCACCGAAGCTCGTACTCAAGAGGACAAAAGGACTCAGGATAAGATGGAACAGATGGAAGCTAGTGCAAAAGAGCAACAAGAAGCCCTGGCAGCAGCCCAGAGGGAGATATCAGAGCTAAAGATCAGAGCTGGAGTGAAGAGGTCAAAGGACCAAAGCCAGCACAGGAAGCTAACTGCAGCTGTTACTACAAGGAATCTTCTCATCAGGAACCTTACAGAGCGTCCAGCTGATCCTGTGACTGAAGCACTTCTCAAGGAAGTACAGGAGGATGAATTTGGCCTTGGTGTTTGACCTTTTTGTTTATTGTAGTTTTCATTCTATGTACTTTTATTTTCTTATGATGTATTTTGACCCCTCAGAGGGCTTGTGTTGTAAAAAGAACAAGTTGTATTATTTTACTTTCTTGTAATATATATATGTGTTGGTTTGTTTCATCTGAGTTTTCGTCAAGCAACATCACAAGCATCTTCAGGGGTCTGGAAGGGTCAAAACCAAGTGCCAAGCCGGATACCTTGGGAACAAATAGACACACTGCATTGCATACTAACCTTTTACCTTGTTTTGTAGGTTTTTGTTTATTTGATACTAACTCTGTTGTGATCTCAGGAATTATTGCTCGACGACGAGGGTTTCCACTCAACCGACCACACAGGTACCCCACCCGCAGTAACCTTCCGGGCATACAAATGAATCAGATGCAGCAGGACCTTACAGAGGTCAGAAATCAGATGACCAACGAGAGGTTGGAAATGAGAACTCAAATGACACAGTTTATGGAGGTAATGAACAACATGGCTCAAAGCCAGGAGAGGCTCAGAGCACTGGTAGAAGGGAGAAATCAGGAAGATCATCAGCCAGGGACTGCTGGGACTAGCAACAATGAAAGAGTCCAACCTCATGTCAATCCCCCAGTCTTTGGACCCCACCTCCATCCAGAGGCCAACATCCCTGTCAATATACAAGGGACTGCCACAGCAGGGAGGGTACTGCGAGAAGACCCCCAGGAAGATCAGTTCACAGTGATGGGAGCTGGGGAGGAGGCCTATGATAGAAGGCTGGATGAGATAGCTGAGAAATTAAGATCCTTAGA
The DNA here is from genome assembly GCA_963966055.1 of Lathyrus aphaca. Classification (NCBI taxonomy): domain Eukaryota; kingdom Viridiplantae; phylum Streptophyta; class Magnoliopsida; order Fabales; family Fabaceae; genus Lathyrus; species Lathyrus aphaca. The sequence continues at coordinate 475,275,026 of OZ014525.1, forward strand.
GTCTCAAAACTCTTTGGGTTTTGATGTTATGGATATGGGCTTGGTAGATGGGGTCAGGATTCCCCACAAGTTTAAGCCACCATGCTTTGAGAAGTATAATGGGACTTCCTGTCCCCGGACCCATCTACAATCTTTTCTCGGGAGGCTAAAGGCTTATACCATGGACGAGAAGCTGTGGATGTTCTATTTTGAGGATAGCTTGACTGGAGCTTCGAGGGAATGGTATTCCCATCTGACAAGAGCAACTATTAGATGCTGGAAAGACCTGGCAGAGGCCTTCATCAGACAGTATCAGTATAATCTGGATATGGCACCCAACAGGACCCTCCTAATGGGAATGTCACAGTCATCCAGAGAGAGCTTCCGAGAGTATGCTCAAAGATGGAGACAACTTGTTGCTGCTGTCCAGCCACCTATGTCAGAAAGGGAGATGGCTGGTATGTTCATGAACACCCTTCAGGGGACTTACATTGATAGGCTAGCTGCCTTCTCATCTACCAGCTTTGCAGATGTAGTCATAGCCGGGGAGAGAATTGAAAGCCTATTGAAGATGGGTAAGATCTCAGACAACGGTGCAAGCTCATCCAGTAATGCAAGAAAGCCTTTTGCGGGCCCAAGAAGGACTGGTGAGACCAATGCCATCCACACCAACAGGGGCAGGCCCCAATATGTTCATAGATCTGTGGCAGCAGTCACCATTCCCGCTCCAGCTCATCCACCACCAGCTTATCAACCACCGCAACAAAATTATCAGCAACAACCTCAGTACCATCAACAAAATCAGTATCCTCCGAGAAATTACAACAACAGCAACACCAACAACAATAACCAGCAAAGGCCATTCCAGCAGAGGCCATCTCAAGCCAACAGGGTGATCGATCCGATCCCTATGCCATATGCTACATTGCTGCCACAACTCCTGAAACTCAACCTAGTTGAGCTAAGGACATTGGCACCTCCAGATCCCAACAGTCTACCCAGGAATTATGACTCCAACGCCAGATGTGCTTTTCATTCAAATGCACCTGGCCACAGTACAGAAAAGTGCAGAGCCTTGCACATGAAGGTACAAGACCTGGTAGACTCTAAGGCCCTGAATTTCGCACCACCACCCAATGTCAATAAGAACCCCATGCCAAACCACGGTGGTCCCAGGATCAACGCTATTGAAGAAGACAAGCCGTCTTATTTAATAACCAGTGTAGGTCAGATTCTGACACCGTTGGTGGAGATTAAGGCTCAACTCTTCGAATGTCAAATGTTCCCGGGGTGTGAGTTAGGGTGTGCTTACTGCAATATTTTAGTAAATGGGTGCGATGACCTGAGGAATGGCATAGATGGTCTCATTCAGAGTGGCCAACTTCAAATCACCACATCATTTCCAACAAATCCGGCAATCTCATCAGCAGCAATTCCTGTATCACCTACAATTGCAACAACCATTGTTCCCGACAACTCTTCGGCCTCATCAACAAGTACTTCATCTGTCATCTCAACTGATCAGTTATCAACAAATTTTCCTTCTACAACTTCAGCACCACTTCATTTTGAAACTCCTACAACAACAACGCCCGTCCTTCCAATAATATCTCCTACAACATCAGCAACAAATCATGAAGATGTCTCAACTGTCACAAGATTTTATGATCCTGAAAACAACTCTGCCTACAACTCAGAAAGTGCTGCTCCCATCAGAGCACCAGTCACGATATATTACGATCCGCAGACTATCACAGTCCCTTCTGCAGCTACCATCAGTCCAGTCACTGTCACAGTGCCTGGGCCAGTACCTTATGAAAGCAGTAAGGCCATCCCTTGGCATTACGGCTCTGACGTATACTGCGAAGGAAAGAAAATCACTCTTGAACCGTCAACACCTGCACCACAAATAGATAATGTGGGAGGAGGCGGAGGCTTCACTCGAAGCGGACGTCTCTTTGCTCCACAAATTCAAAGACCCACTGCCGAAGCAGAAGCTGCTGCCAAGGCAAAAGGAAAGAGCCCGGTGCAGGAAGATCAAGCTGTTAAGGAAGCTTTGAAAACACCATTCTATCAAGAAGTTGATGAGTTCATGAGAATCATCAAAAAGAGTGATTACAAAATAGTGGATCAGCTTCACCAGACGCCATCCAAGATCTCTATCCTATCACTGCTTATGTGTTCCGAAGCCCATCGGAATGCACTACTCAAAGTCTTGCACGCAGCTTACGTGCCTGAAGAGATCACCGTCAATCAGTTGGAAACCGTGGTTGGAAATGTTACTGCTAGCAATGGGCTAGGGTTCACCAATACTGACTTGACAACGGAAGGCCGCAACCATAACAAAGCCTTGCACATCACCATGGAATGTAAAGGTGCAGTCCTTTCCCATGTGCTGGTAGACACAGGGTCATCCCTTAATGTCTTACCGAAAAAGGCCCTGGTGAAACTAGAGTATGAAGGATTAGCATTGCGTCCCAGTAACCTGGTAGTAAGAGCCTTTGATGGTTCTAAGAGATCGGTTCTGGGAGAAATTGAGCTGCCCGTAACGATTGGCCCACAAACTTTTAAAACGACCTTCTACGTGATGGACATTCAGCCCGCCTACAGCTGTTTGTTGGGTAGACCATGGATTCATGCCGCTGGCGCAGTAACGTCTACCCTTCACCAGAAGTTAAAATTTGAGTAGGAAGGCCAAGTCGTTACTATCTGTGGGGAGGAGGATATATTTGTTAGCCATCTGGCTACTTATAAGTATATTGAGATGGATGGGGAGATCCATGAAACAATGAGCCAAGGGTTTGAGGCCCTGAATGTTAATGAAGCATCTGCTGTATCTGGAATCTCCATGTCATCTTACCAACAAGCCCGGAAGGTTGTTGAAGAAGGAACTGCCCAAGGCTGGGGCAAGGTTTTATCTGTGGAAGAGAAGAAGGACAAATTTGGGTTGGGTTACAGACCAACTCAACAAAATCAAGCAGAGGCTGCTGAGAAGCCCGGTTTTGTCAGTGGGGGGATGCTCACCCCTGATGCTATCAACAATTTGGAAGACGAGCTGGAAGAAGAACGCAATCTGGAGAATTGGATTCGTCCAAAGATCCCGGGGAGCAGTATCTCAAACTGGTCTTCCCAGGAAATTATAAGAGTTACTCATGCAGAGTAATTATTATTTCCTGTATTTTTTATAGCATGCATCAAAGTCTTGCATCTTGCCCAAGATGACAAGACTCATTTTGTAATCGGGCCATCTGTACTTTTTGTGCAAACAGGATTAATCAATGAAATATCAGACATCTTTTTGCAAATGAGTCTTTTTCTTTTCCGCTCACTGTCTTTCCATTTTTCTTTTTGTACAAAAAATAAATGGCGATGCTTTCAAAATGACAACTTTATTTCACCTTTTAAACAAGATTAAAATCAATCACTAAAATGAACAAATTGAACCCTTGCAGAGAGTGCCTTCCAGACAGCACCGACAACAGCACGGCTATGACTTCGTATGACTTTGACAATCCGATCAATCAAGCTGATGAAGGGGTTGAAGAAGAGTATGAGCTTCCTGAAGAGCTAGCCAGGTTGTTGAGACAAGAGGAGAAGGTTATCACTCCTCATCAGGAGGAGGTCGAAACAATCAATCTTGGTACAGATGAAGACGTGAAAGAGGTTAAAATCGGGGCCTGCTTGCAAGACTCAGTGAAGAGACAACTGATTGACCTGCTTCAAGAGTATGTGAATGTGTTTGCTTGGTCCTACCAGGATATGCCAGGGTTGGACACCGACATTGTTGTGCACAAGCTGCCTTTGAGAGAAGAATGCCCACCGGTTAAACAGAAACTGCGCCGCACTCGCCCAGACATGGCAATGAAAATCAAAGAAGAGGTACAAAAGCAGTGGGACGCCGGGTTCCTTGCTGTGACTAGCTATCCGCCGTGGGTTGCTAATATAGTACCTGTGCCTAAGAAAGACGGCAAAGTGAGGATGTGTGTTGACTACCGGGATCTGAACAGAGCCAGCCCGAAAGATGATTTCCCATTACCTCACATTGATGTATTAGTCGATAACACGGCTCAGTTCTCGGTATTCTCCTTCATGGACGGATTTTCAGGATATAATCAGATCAAAATGTCACCTGAAGACATGGAGAAGACAACATTCATCACACCTTGGGGCACGTTCTGTTACAAGGTGATGCCATTCGGATTGAAGAATGCTGGTGCAACATATCAACGGGCTATGGTGACATTATTCCACGATATGATCCATAAAGAAATTGAATGTTATGTGGATGACATGATCGCCAAGTCCCTTACAGAGGAAGACCACCTGGTAAATCTGCTGAAGCTATTTAAGCGTCTGAGGAAGTACCAACTAAAGCTGAACCCCAACAAGTGCACATTCGGGGTGCGATCCGGTAAGTTGTTGGGATTTATTGTGAGCGAGAAAGGGATTGAAGTTGACCCTGATAAAGTCAAAGCTATTCAAGAGATGCCTGCACCGAAAACTGAGAAAGAAGTTCGAGGGTTCTTAGGTCGATTGAACTACATTTCACGGTTCATATCTCACCTTACAGCAACCTGTGAACCCTTGTTCAAGCTATTAAGAAAAGAACAGACGGTCAGGTGGAATGAAGACTGCCAGAAGGCTTTTGACAAGATCAAAGAATATCTGCAAGAACCTCCAATCCTTATGCCTCCAGTTGAAGGAAGACCTCTGATAATGTACTTGACAGTATTAGAAGAGTCAATGGGGTGTGTGATGGGCCAGCATGACGAGTCTGGTCGAAAAGAGTATGCAATATACTACCTAAGCAAAAAGTTTACCGACTGTGAACAACGTTATTCACTGCTCGAGAAAACTTGCTGTGCTTTAGCGTGGGCTGCTCGCCGACTGAGACAGTATATGTTGACCCACACTACTTTATTGATCTCAAAGATGGACCCAGTTAAGTACATTTTCGAGAAGCCAGCACTTACCGGACGGGTTGCAAGATGGCAAATGATTCTCACGGAATATGACATTCAGTACACCTCTCAGAAAGCTATCAAGGGCAGTGTACTATCTGAATATCTTGCTGAGCAACCTATTGATGACTACCAGCCTTTGAGATTTGACTTCCCTGATGAAGACATCATGTTCATAAAAGCGAAAGATCATGAAGAGCCTGTTCACACGGAAGGGCCTGACCCGGAAGAAGAATGGACTATGATGTTTGATGGGGCTGTTAATATTAATGGTCGTGGTGTTGGTACAGTACTCATTACACCTAAGGGAGTTCACATGCCTTTCTCGGCAAAACTCACTTTCAACTGCACTAACAACGAAGCTGAATACGAAGCTTGCATTATGGGTCTTGAGGAAGCCATTGACCTCAGGATCAAGACATTGACCGTATTCGGAGATTCAGCTCTGGTAGTCAATCAAACCAACGGCAAATGGTACACACACCAGGATCATCTGATACCTTACAGGGATTATACAAGAAGGTTATTGACTTTCTTTACAACAGTCAAGCTTGAGTATATCCCTCGGGACGAGAATCAGTTTGCAGATGCTCTTGCTACCATTTCATCCATGATCAAAGTTCAAGCTGCTAACTTTGTACCTCAGATTTCAGTGTCCAGACTTGATAGACCAGCATATGTATTTGCAGCAGATGTTGTTAAAGATGATAAGCCTTGGTTCCATGACATTAAATGCTTCTTGGAGGATCAAACATACCCACCTGGGGCATCTTCCAATGATAAGAAGACTTTGAGAAGGCTTACTGGTAGTTTCTTTTTGAACACTGATGGGTCTTTATACAAGAGAAACTTTGATATGGTACTCCTCAGATGCGTTGATAGAACGGAAGCAAACTTGTTAATGCACGAGGTGCACGAAGGATCCTTTGGTACCCATGCAGGAGGTCATGCCATGGCTAAGAAATTGCTAAGATCAGGATATTACTGGATCACAATGGATGCAGACTGTTGTGCTTACGCCAGAAAATGCCATAAATGTCAGATCTATGCAGACAAGGTGCATGTGCCTCCCAATCCTTTGAACATAATGTCTTCACCATGGCCCTTTTCCATGTGGGGCATTGATATGATCGGCAAGATTGAGCCAACTGCTTCAAATGGCCACAGATTCATCTTGGTCGCCATTGATTATTTCACCAAGTGGGTTGAAGCAACCTCATATGCAAACGTTACAAGACAAGTGGTAGCCAGATTTCTGAAGAGAGATATCATCTGTCGATATGGAGTTCCCGAGCGAATCATTACTGATAATGGTTCCAATTTAAACAACAAAATGATGGCAGAGCTATGCCGGGACTTCAAGATCCAACACCACAATTCTTCTCCTTACAGGCCAAAGATGAATGGCGCTGTTGAGGCAGCCAACAAGAACATCAAGAAGATCGTGCAGAAGATGGTAGTCACCTACAAAGACTGGCATGAAATGCTGCCGTTTGCCTTGCATGGATACCGTACGTCAATCAGAACATCCACTGGGGCAACACCGTATCAACTTGTGTATGGTATGGAAGCAGTCCTACCGGTTGAAGTTGAATTACCCTCCTTACGGGTGTTGATGGATGTTAAGCTGAACGAAGCAGAATGGGTTCGGTCCCGGTTCGAACAACTGAGCCTGATTGAAGAGAAGAGATTGGCTGCAATTTGTCATGGGCAGCTGTATCAGAAAAGAATGAAGAAAGCCTTCGATCAGAAAGTCAGGCACCGAGAATACCAAGTGGGAGATCTTGTGCTGAAAAGAATCCTCCCTCCTCATACAGACCACAGGGGCAAGTGGACCCCAAACTACGAAGGACCATTCGTGGTAAAGAAAGTTTTCTCTGGAGGAGCACTGATGCTCAACACCATGGATGGTGAAGACTTCCCGTCCCCTGTGAATTCAGATGCAGTTAAAAAATACTTCGCATAAAAATGACCCGCTGGACATAAAAACAGAATGAAAGTCCAGGCAAAAATAGGGCATCCCGGCGAGTCAAAAACAGAATAAAGGACTCGGGAAAAAATAAGGGAAAATAAATAAAAAGTGTACACCCGCTGAGTTGAAAAGCCGCATTGGACAACTCAGGCAAAAATGGGTATCCCGATGTATTGAAAACCCGAAAGGGCGATCCATGCAAAATAAGGGAATAAGCGAACAACTGCATTCTGAATTCATCTGTATTACCCACAACTTGGTAAACCTCGAAAGGATCAAGCTTCAATCAGAATCAACCCTCTCCAGAAAGCAGGACGAGAAGAACGTCAAAAGTCATACGAGTCATAGCGAAAGAGGAAGCTCCTTTGAAAGCGTCGTCAACATCGCCAGCATTTTGTTTCTCAATTTATAACAGTCTCCTCATTTTAGGAGATTTGTTTCTTTGACTGTATCTCGCCAATTCAGGGCACATGAATTAATAAAATCAGATTTTTCAGTCATGTTTCGTCTTGTACATTTTCATTTGCAAAGAACGTCTGATGTCTCTAAAAACTAACTGCATAAGTACAGATGCTTTTCTTCGAAAATAAAACACGTGCTTGCAGGGAATATACTTACTCTCGAAAGTGCTTAACTCCTATGACGGAATCCAGTAAAGGATATCTCGGGACCATTTGTGCGTTTCCTTATCTTTGCAGGATTGCAGGTATCCAGAACGCAACTTGGGGCATGCAAGTTACATCCCAGCAAGCTGGAAAATCAACACTCATTCTTGGCACCAGAGGTGCTTCCTCCCCAGCTAAGTTGCCATTTGTCAATTTCCCCAGCCGTAGTGCCAATCATTCTTCCTCAGCAGAATACGAAAAGTCCGGGAACCATCTCCCCATAGAGTTTCAGCCTCTAACCAGAAGAGCAACGCACGAAGGGATCACAACAGAGCAACGAAAGCTTCTAACAAACCCCAGCTGGGTCCTTCATTACAAGGATATGTCCATCAGTGACCTATTTCCCCAAGCAGATGCATCTCATCAGATCTATCAATGATCTCATCCCCCAGCTGGGACGTCCATTTCAAGCAGATCGACCAGAGATCTTCACAGCAACGGGACCCGAATCCCGGATCTGTACCCTCGCATAAATCATGGCATTTGCATCATATTCACCCACAAAGCGTAGCATTCCGTCTAATACGGAGCATTACGGCAAAAATCGAACGCATAGCATAATCATAAGCCATGTTGTGAATCGAACACTTGTGAATAATAACCATTCATCAACAATGTACAGAAATCCCCCCAGAGTCCCCAACAAAAGCAGTTGCCTCACATCCACCAATACCATTGTATGCTCATTTTGACACCCGTCCGTGTCATCATTCCCCAGTAAAGTCGCCTGAACACTCTTTACAAACAAAACCACTCGTATTATAGAAGCTTCCTGACACCCGTCCGTGTCGTACCCCCAGCAGAAAGCCAAAGACATCATCTTTGCACTCACCTACTTGTATATACATTTTCTTGACACCCGTCCGTGTCATATCCCCAGCGCAGTCGCCTACACTTTTACAACCTATATACTTGTTGATACTATACTTTTCTCCTTTTTTGACACTCGTCCGTGTCACTTTCCCCAGCAGATAAATACTCATCTATACAATATTCACACTCATACTTATACAGATACTCGTCCGTATCTTGTATATACCATTTATATCCCCACAGATTCGACACTCGCCCGTGTTCTTTGTTAACCAGATGGTAATCGTCCGTATCATCATCTCAGAACATGCGTCAAGTGTTTGTTTCTACATGATACTCGTCCGTATCATAGTCTTAAGGATGCTCGTCCGCATCTTTAATCCATACACCGTGTCAAACACTCATGTCCTCTTGAATATAGATACTCGTCTGTGTCTACTATTCCCCAGAAGAATCCTCTCAGATTCAACACTCGTCCGTGTTCTCTGTTAACCAGTTGATACTCGTCCGTATCATCATCTTTGAATACGCGTCAGTAGTTGTTTCTACCCGATACTCGTCCGTATCGTAGTCTTAAGGATGCTCGTCCGCATCTTTAATCTATACACAGCATCTAAACACCTATACCTTTTATTTCTTGGATGTAAACACTCGTCCGTGTTTACCACTCCCCAGTAAAGTGAATTTTCTTCTTATCTGACATTCGTCCTATGTCATGATAAACCTTGAGAGCAGCCGTACCCTGCTAGGTGGTCGTCCTCCACCTCTTGATGGTCGTCTTCCATCATGCTCATCCGATGGCCGTCCCCATCGTTGATATTTAGCAGCCGTCCCCTGCTAGGTGGTCTTCCTCCACCTTTTGATGATCGTCCTTCATCACTTTATCCAATGGCCGTCCCCATTGTTGATTTTGGTTATCTGACATTCGTCCTATGTCATGAAAAGCCTCGAGAGCAGCCGTCCCCTGCTAGGTGGTCGTCCTCCACCTCTTGATGGTCGTCCTCCATCATGCTCGTCCGATGGCCGTCCCCATCGTTGACCCTTTTATCCGGCATTCATCCTATGTCGCGATATTTTCGGCAGCCGTACCCTGCCAGGTGGTCGTCCTCCACCTAAGATGACCGTCCCTCATCTTAACCCGACAGAGCAGCCGTCCCCTGCTAGGTGATCGTCCTTCACCTTTGATGACCGTACCTCATCATCTGTTTATTTCATTTATTCTTTAACCCGATGGCCGTCCCCGTCGTGGTCCCTTTTCCTTTTAGCCCGATGGTCGTCCCCATCGTTGGTTACTTTGCTTTATGAGCTTGATGGCCGTCCCCGTCATGTCTCATTAATCCCCAGAGAATCTTATAGCTTTATTGATGGCCGTCCCCATCATATTTCTTTTATCCCCAACATGTCGGCCGTCCCCGTCATTGCTTCATTTTTCGCACTTTTCCCAGCATGTCGGTCGTCCCCGTCATCGCTCTTTACCCAGCAGTCGTCCTCTGCTCGACGGTCGTCCTCCGTCGCCCACTCTTTACAATATACTTTATTTTTCTCTTACAATCTATATCCCTTTTCTTCTTCATTCTATGAGTGCAAATTTTGGACTGTCTTTGGTATTCAACCACAAGTTATCTTGTTTGCCTGTTAAGCCGTCGCTTACAACCTGCACAGCTAACTCATGTTTGAATAGGGGCAGCTGTAAACACCCCAAATTTGCCCTCACCCATTCACCATGGCTTGTGATCATTTCATATGCATAAACACAAGCATACCATCTCATATTACATTTTTGATTCACTGCATAGGTTCAAAGTCATCTGCACCTAGGGTTTGTGATGTGAGCAATCCAAGAGCTTCTTGAGCCATTCCAAAGGTCAACAATCACTTCAAAGGGGTTCATGTGTGTTCTTATATCACATTACATCCTCCCAAAGTCAAGAATGCCAAAGAATCACAAGAACTGGGGTTTGTATGGAAGCAGAACCAGGTTTAACTGCACAGATGACCTAAAATTAGGGTTTTGGTTTCAGAGGCCATAACTCCAAATTTTTTGGTCATTCTTGTTTCTATTGGTCTCTATATGGTGTAGGGAGTATGCATATCAATTTTCATGAAGAAATTCCATGGGGAAGTCATCTGATCAAGAGTTGACTTTCTGGACAAGTCAATGCAAAATCAGGGCATCTGAGGCCCCCAATGACCCAACCAAGGGGTGATCTTCATCATTTTGAGTGTATATGATCTTTATTTGATCATGGAAGAAGGTTGAAGTTCACAAAATTCAAGAATTACAAGTTTTTGCAAAGTTGATTTTTTAGGGCATGGTTGACTTTTCATGAAATGTCATTTTATGCCACTTTTTCAACCCTTGCTTTTTGATCCAAAAATGCTTCAAATGGAAAAACTTTGGTCATGAAAGTTGTAGATTAGATCTTTCCCTTTTCAAAAAGTACAAGAACATGATCTAATTCATTTTGGATCAAAAGTTATGGTGTGTCAAAGTTGGCAAAAATCACTAATTTTCAAGATATGCCTCAAATGAGAAACTTGCAAAAACTTTGTACCAAGGCATTTGTAACTTCTAATTCATGTCTAACCATCACACAAACATCACATGTGACCAAAAATTCAGAATGGACTAAAAACTTCTCATGTTTCATGGCCTTGGGAGCAAGAAAGTTTCATATGAACCAAAAGTGAACAACTTGCAAAAACCATCATCACACCTCACCCACTTGTTGCCTACAATGCTGAACCATTCTAGCATCTCTCACACACCATGCTGCGCCAGCCCACACACTTGTACTAGCCTAGGGCTCAACCCATGCTTTCCTTACACCAAAGTTGACATTTTGCAAAAGGCACCTTACCAATCAATAAAGGCCAAGTCACATCATCTGACCAATGGGAGTTTTTTATGTGAATCAAATGCTAGCCATTTCACATAACAAGCCAGGCTGAAACACACAAGATCAACACATTCACAAACTCACTCTCTCAAGCATTTCTCTTCGAATTTCTCTACACAGCTCAAAAACACAAAAAACAACTCCACTAATCAACTCACCTTGCTTCACTGAGCCAAAACCAGCAAGACATAAGCTTGAACCAAGCAAGAACTGAACTTCCCCATTTTTCACCCCCAAAGCCAGAACTTTCGAATCTCATTCCACAGCTCACAAACACCTGAACAAACTCCATAAACCTTCTCCATTCATCATCCTGGTCATAAAGAACCCTTCACCTCTGCCTGAAACAGCCTGAATCACAAACACCATTTTCACCTGAGCTTGAGCAGAAGCTGTTCAAACTCCTTAACCAGCTAACATAAACTTCGTTTAAGCATCCAAACATCATCAAGGGGTCACAAGGAGTGGTTTTCATCAAAGGAAGGGGACAGAATGTTGCAAGAGTGAAAGCTTCGAAACTCAGGTAGCTCAAGAACATTTTTTCCAGAAATCGTTTTTAAAGTTCTTAAGTTGTTCTGCATGATTCACTGATTGCTCTGATGTCTTTAGTTTTGCAAATGGTGAAGGGATAAGAGTGTAATCGTGTTCTGAAACTCCCTGACCTAAAAATTGTTTTGTTTCGATTCATGTGATTAAGGAAAGATAAATGATGTTTGTGTTAGGGTTTTGATTCAGGGGGTCATGGGGATCATTTCTGTGTTCTTAGATTCCATTTTTGTTGTGTTTTGAGGATTTTAGGGATTCTCAGGTGGGGTTCCCACCGGAGAAGACGACCGGAGGTCTTCTCCGGCCACTTGAAAATCATTAGGGTTTAATCAGGTTATTAATGAGCATTTGAATCTGGAGTGTTAGATGCGTTGAAAAGGTTGACTTGTCGCGTGTGTGTGTGGCTGAGATTCATCATTAAACCCTAAACCATAATTAATTAACTCATAATCCTGTTTAAACCAAGTTTGAATGTGGGCCTTTGATCTGCGCGCGCAGTCAATCCCCCTTCTCCCAGGATCCATCCCAGCCCTCCATTCAGTTGACTTCTCATTTATTTAATTTTCTTTTCAATTTTTCTCATTTGTTTTATACAATTTATTTAAAATAGTAAAAATTGTTTAAAAATTATGAAACTTTTTGTCAAGAGTTTCATTAATTTTTAAAACACAAAAATATTTTTATTTTCATTTTTAGCATTAAAAAAGTATTTTTAATTATTTAAAAGCTTATTTTTAATTGATTAATGAAAATTAATTTATTAAAAATACTTTTAGGTATTTAAAAATCACCCAAAAATTCATGAAATGTTCTAAGACATTTAGAAACATTGTCCAACCCTCAAACCAAATTTCTTTTTTGATCTTGATGCATTTTGAGAATTTTCCATTGAATAAAAATCATTTTGATGCATTATTTTGATCCAAACTTCAAAAAATCACTTCTGCCTATCCATGAAGAGTTGGACCTTGATTCTTTTTGCATTGCATTGTGTTTAGCATGTAGTTTGTGAGATTAAATGGTCATGATTTGATCTTTCATTTTCAATTTGTTTGATAATTTTCTTGTTTAGGTACCTTAAAACCCTAGGAAACTTAGAAAATTCATAACCCTAATTTGGTTAAGGGTTGAAACCTCTCCTTTGGGCATTGGGTTAGTATAGGATTAGGGGTCCTTTGAGTGCATTTTCAATTTTTTATAATGTTGTTTGCTTCTGATTTTGGTTTTTGTTTGATGTATTGTTCATAAATCCTAGTTTGGGCTTCCATATGCATTCATCTTGCATTTGCTTGCATAACATGACTTGCCATGACATTCCATGCCTCCATTTGATTCATTTAACATCATAAGACATATTGAAAGCATGTTTGATCATTGCACCTTGCATTTGTCATGTTGTATGCCATATGCATCTCACAACTTTTCATGTGTGTTCATGGGTCTTAACATGTTTCATTTGCATACATAAGCTTGTATGACCATCCCCATTTGTTGTCTCATGTTTGTATCACTTCATAGCATTAATAACATCATGTATATACTTCTGGTTTTGTTTCTTATCATGTCATCTCATCTCATTTTGTCTTGCATTGCATTTCTTTTCTAACTTTTCAGGTGGTAAGTTATCCTGAGAAGTGAATTTGCCTTCACTTCTCATAACTTCTCTTCATCTCTTTTTTATGCATCCTTGCTGCATTTTTGTATGTGTGTGAGATTTAGCTTGCTCATTCTTCTTCCTCTTCTTACTTTCTTTCTTCAAATGACTTGTCTTCTTCAATGAAGCAAGTTACTTTGCTTCTCCTGATCCTTTCATCTGCTTCCTGGTGGTTCCATTGAAGATTGTTCTTGTAAACCTCACAAACCTTAGGAACAACTAAGCATGACAATGATTAGGGTTTTGTTTAGTCCCCCTCTTAATTTTACCTTTGTGTCTCTTTGAGTCTTCTCTCCTCACCTCATAATCAGGGACTAAACCCTAAAGGTTTTAAGGCTTTGTGATTAAGCTTATGCCTGCATCCTTCTATTAGGATGGAGTGTATAACTTTAATCCTAAGTGTTAAACCCTTAATGTGTTTAACTCCTTTAATCAATCCACTTAATAATCATCAAGACATCACACTTGTAACTTGGGCCTTGCATTAGGGTTCTATTTCTTCCTTAATTGGTTAAGAAGGACTAACCCTAGTATTAATGGACAAGTCCACCTCAAGTTGTCTTACAAACCCTAAAAAACACTTCATCATCTTATCATTGATTAAAATCCACTTAATAAAGGCTTTGTTTTGTCATGAAGTTAATCCCTAATCATGGATTAAGTTGAGGAGCTTTCCTCAGCTTAAACATTCTCATCTATTATCCTTCTATTAGGATGGTGTAATGGGTCTGTTTAATCCCTGATTATGGCTTAACCTCATTACTTAACACTAAACAAAAACAACAAAAACATCTAAATAATCACAAGTAGGTTAATGATCTTAATCCTGCATCAAAGGCGATTAAGTGTGAGATACTGACTTCACACTTAAGGTATTCTCATTACCCCTAATCAGAGGGAAGATGTGATGAGTTTACTAAATCCATTGGTTTAGGCTTAAGCTCATTTACTTATGACAAACTTTCAAAAGCAATAAAAGACTGAAAACATAAAAAACAAACAATAATCGTCTCCTCCGGGATTCTTTTCTCATCTCATTCATTCATAAACGAGAACTTGCTTCTTCCGTCTAATGCAAGACAGTTTGCATCTGTGCCAGACAGATCATACACTTGAGCATAGGCTAGCAAGCAGTTCACTAGTCAATCCATCTTTCAGTCTCTTTGGGTCGAACTACGGTGTTCTGACTTCCTCATTGCACGAGAGGATACGTAGGCATAACTTAACAGTTATCGAACAAAAGTCTCTGTATATTCCCCCTCCTTCTAGCTTCATTCTTTTTAGCCTCATGATCTTGAGCATTTCACTCTTATTCTTACACTGACACTGTACATGTTACACTTCACACTTCTTACACTGACACCTGTACATCCTTTTCCAGCTCTTTACACACAAATTGCACTGACACTACCCCTTTAAAACACAAATCTTTCAAGCGTGGATCCCGTCGAGTACGACGGACAATCTGGGTGCTAATACCTTCCCAGGTTGTAACCAACCCCCTTTCTCAGTCTCTCTGGTTCACAACCGTCTTATCCGTATCTTTTCTAGGTCTATGCAGCATTACCTTTCCTCCGGGATAAAAATGCCTAGCTGGCGACTCTATTCATCTCCAGTGAGTTCACTGCTGTGTGTTCTCATTGTTCTTTTCGCCGACCGTTCGCGTCTGTACCTTTATTTGGGCCAGTCCCATTTATCGGGAGCGACAGGTTGGTTACAACCTGGGAAGGTATCAGCACCCAGATTGTCCGTCGTACTCGACGGGATCCACGCTTAAAAGATTGTGTTTAAAAGGGGTAGTGTATGTGTTATCTGTGTGCAAAAGATGGGAGGAAAATAAACAAGTGTCAGTGCAAGAGGATGAAATGAAACGTTCAGGATTGAGGCTTAAAAGAGAATGTTGAAAGAGGGGGAAGACAAAGAGACTTTTGTTCGATAACAGTCAAGTTATGCCTATGTATCTTCTCGTGTAATGAGGAAGTCAGAACAGCGTAGTTCGACTCAAAGAGACTGAAAATATAAATTGACTGATGAACTACTTGCTTGCCTATTCTCAAGTGTATGACTCGTCTGGCCCGAGTGCTAACTATCTTTCATTAGACGGAAGAAGCAAGTTCTTGCTTATGAATGAGTGTGATGAGAAAAGAATCCCAAAGGAAACGATTATTTTTTGTGTTTTCAGTTTTTTATTGTTTTTGGTGTTTTGCATAAGTTCATGAGCTTAAGCCTAAATCAAAGGCTTGTAAACTCATTATATCCTCCCTGATTAGGGATAATGAGAATACTTAAGTATGAGATAGGCATCTCAACTTAATTACTATGATGATGTAGGATTAAGATTGTTAACCTACTTGTGATTATTTAGATGTTTTTGGGTTTTGTTTAGTGTTAAGTAATGAGTTTAATCTCTAATCACAAATTAGTGGGCTCATTACACCATCCTAATAGAAGGATAATAGATGAGAACACTTAAGTTGAGGAAGATACCTCAACTTAATCCATGGTTAGGGATTAAATTCATTATATAACAAAGCCTTTATTAAATGGATTTTAATTAAGGATGAGATTAAGAAGTGAATTTTATGGTTTGTAAGACAAATTGAGGGGGACTTGTCCATTAAACACTAGGGTTAGTCCCTCTTAACCAAATTAAAGGTTTAACACTTAGGAATAAAGTTATACACTCCATCCTAAGAAAAGGATATAGGCATAACCCTAATTCCAAAGTCCTAAGACTTTAAGAGTTTAGTCTCTGATTATGAAGATGAGAAGAGAGAATCAAGGAGACTCAAAGGTAAAAACTAAGGGGGACTAATCACAACCCTAATTATTATCATGATTGGATGTTCCTATGGTTTGTAAGTCTTGAGAAAGATCTTCAAGGAAGCCACCAATGGAAGAAGCAGATGAAAGGAGTATGAAGTAGGAGAATAAGTTACTTACTTCATTGAAGAAGATAAGTAACTTAAAGAAAGAAAGTGAGAGAAATGTAACACAAGTGAACAATTTCACTTCAGAGACAATTAAAATGCACATGAGAGAGATGAAAAGAAGTGAGAAGTGATGGAAAATCCACTTCTCAAAGTAACTTACCACCTGAAAATGTTAGCATGAATGCATAAGGTATGAAACATAAAGAAATGAGATGAAATGAGGTTCAATGAGATGAAATAACCAAAGTCAGAAGTTTTTATGAAATGCTAATCTCATGTGAGATGAGGCAAAGGCATACAAAGTGCATATGTATGATCATACAAGGATGAGATGTCATCTAAGCATGCTTTGAAGTTTGAAAGCACATGAAAGTTAATGAAATGAAATGAATGCAAATCATGGCAAATGAATGATGAAATGATCAATCATGATTCTAACATGTCCTAAGATGTCTAAGATGACATATGAATGCAAGAAATGTCATGGCAAGTTCATGTATGGATACATATACAAGATGAATGCAAGTGAACACATGAAATTAGGGTTTTATGGACAAGCATGATGCAAATGAACAAAACAGAAGCATATGACATGATAAAAAATTGAAACCAAGCACAAACAAACCCTAATCCCATACTAGGTCACACACCAAAGGAGAAGGTCAGAAGCCTAACCAATCACAAGTTATGAATTTCCTATGTTTCTAGGGTTTTTTGGGTGGTTCAAAGGGAAAAATGCAAATCAAATTGAAAATGCAAGATAAATTTATGAAAATAATGTTCTATAAACTACATGCAATGCACAAAACAATGCAAAAAGAATCATCTTCAAACTCTTCTTGGTTAGGCAGAAATGATTTTTTAAAGTTAGGGTTCAAAAAATGAAATTTAATGACCCTTAATTCAAAGAAAATTCACAAACTATGATCAAACCTAAAAAGAAATTTGTATGAAGAGTTTGAAAATGTTTCTAAATGCAATGGTATGATTCATGATATTTTGGGTGATTTTTAGAAACCTAAATGTATTTTTAATTAATTAAAAGACTTTAATTAATTAAAAATAGAATTTAAATATTTTAAAAATACTTTTTTAATGAAAAAAATAAAATAAAAATCATTTTCAGGTTGAGAAAAATATTTAAAACCAAAATGCAAAAGGAAATATTTTTTGGATGATTTTTGCTATTTTTAATAAATTGTACAAAAGAAATAGAATAAAATGAAAATAAAATGAATTAAAGCGGGAAGTATGTCAATCTGAGGGCTGAGATTCAAACCTAGGGGGGACATTTTGCAATTTTTGAAAGTTTTGGCCCTTTTGAGATTTCTTGAAGTTCAAGGCATGAAAATGCATGGTTCAAAACATAATTCTGATGCTTAGAGGTTTGTTTGACATATTGTGAAGTGTTTGTGTCCATTTGAAGTCATTAGAATGCCTTAACATGCCAATTTGCAAAATCCCTCTTTGACATGAAACTTGAAATTTTAGGATTTTTGCCAACTTTGAAAGGCCATATCTTGAGTTCTAGGATGAATCAAGACTTGTTCTTGTACTTTTTGAAAAGGGAAAGACCAAATATACAACTTTCATGACCAAGAATTTTTCATTTGAAGCATTTTTTATTAAGAAAGAGGAGGTTGAAAAACTTTCCCAAAATGGAAAGTTTGCATTTCAAGTCATTTCCATTTTTGGCAAGTTTGCAAATGGCTCAAAATTCTTCAATATTGTGAACTTCTAACCTCTTTTAAGATCAAATAAAGATCATAGAACTTCAATTTGATGAAAATACCCCTTTGTTTCCATTGTTGGGGGCCTCAGATGCCCTGATTTTGACTTAACTTGCTCAAGAAGTTACCCAGTGAACAGATGACTTCCACAACGAATTTCTTCATCAAACTTGGTACACATGATCCTTATAACATCTTAAGAACATTAGAAACAAGAATGTCCCAAAAATATGGAGTTAAGGCCTCTGAAACCAAAACCCCAATTTTGGTCATCTGTGAAGTGAAAACCCTAGCTTTGCTTCCATGCCTTGCCAGTTATTGTGATCTCTTGACTTCCATGAACTTTGAGGGACATAATATGATGATAGAACACACATGGACCCTCTTGGAACATTTTTAGTCCCTTGGGATGGCTCAGATGGATTCTTGGATTGCTCAGATCACAAACCCTAGATGCAGATGAACTTGAACTTATGCAGTGAAGCAAATATGCTAAGTGATGTGGAATGCTTATGCTTATGAAAAAATTAAAGATCACAGGCTATGGTGTGATATGAGTGAGGGAAAATTTGGGGGGTAAAGATTCTCTGGGGATTAAAGTAAAGGCAATGATGGGGACGCCCATCAGGTTTGCAAAGTAAAGTAAACAACGATGGGGACGACCATCGGTTTAAAGAATAAATGAAATAATAATGAGGGACGGTCATCCAAGGTGAAGGACGATCACCTAGCAGGGGACGGCTGCTCTTTATCACGACATAGGATGAATGTTAGATAGAAAAGGTCGACGATGGGGACGACCATCAAATAAGCATGATGAAGGACGATCATCAAGAGGTGAAGGACGATCACCTAGCAGGGTACGGCTGCTCTCGGGGTTTATCACGACATAGGACGAATGTCGGATAACAAGATCAACGACGGGGACGGCCATCGGATAAAATGATGAAGGACGATCATCAAGAGGTGAAGGACGATCACCTAGCAGGGGACGACTGCTAAAAATATCACGACATAGGACGAATGTCGGATAGAAGGTTCCACTAATGGGGACTCCACTGGGGAAGGGGATGAGGGACGGTCATCCAAGGGTGAAGGACTATCACCTGGAAGGGTACGACTTCTGAAAGTATCACGACATAGGACGAATGTCGGATAGACGAAAAGTTGCTTTGTTGGTGACTTACTGAGGAATAGTAAACACGGACGAGTGCTTATACTTAAGAATAAACGGTATAAGTGTTTGACGCTGTGTATAGATTAAAGATGCGGACGAGCATCCTTAGGACCATGATACGGACGAGTATCGAAAGAAACAAACGATGACGCGTGTTCAGAGATGATGGTACGGACGAGTACCAACTGGTTAACAAAGAACACGGACGAGTGTCGGATCTGTGATGAGTGATAAACAAGATACGGACGAGTATCAGGGACTTCTGTATAGGTATGAGTGAGTATTGGTTTGTTGGTGAAGTATGAGCAAGACATGGACGAATGTTCAACTTGCTGGGGAAGGTATGACACGGACGAGTGTCAAAAGAGTACAATATAAACAGGCATTTGTAAAAGATATGTTTTGTCTTTTTGTGGGGATAAGACGACACAGACGGGTGTCGAAAAGAGTGTGTTAAATAAGTATTTGTTTGCAGAAGGTGTTCTGGCAACCTTGTTGGGGAAGTATGACATGGATGAGTGTCAAAAGAGTATGTATAGGTATTTGTATTTGAGAGTGCAAAAGGTATTCTGGCGACCTGCAGGGGATAAGGCGACACGGACGAGTGTCGAGAAGAGTATATATGAATATAGACAGGCATTTGTGTTTGAGAGTGCAAAGGGGACGCTTTGGCTTTTATTTGTAGGGGATGTGTTTTTGTATATTTTTTCGCTGATGAAATACTGATGATAATTGCAGGTGACTGGCTCGAACCTGGCTTGTGATAATGCAAATGTTTGATTTTTTTGCTGTAATGCTCTGTATTAGACGCAATGCTACGCTTATTTGGTGAATATGATGATGATGCTATGATTATGCAAAGAGAAACTAATCCGGGACTCGGATCCTACTGGGATAAAGATCTCTGACTCTGATCTGCCTCGGAGAATAACCTGGTTGGGGAAGAGATCAATGGATCTGTCAAGAGAGATATCTCTGCTTGGGGAAATACATCTTTGGTAGATCTACCCGTAAGGAGAACTTAGCTGGGGAGAAGGAAAACTTTTGTCACTTTGTTGGCTAAGAGTTTCAGGCATTGCTCTTCTGGGGAGAGGATTGGAACTCTGTGGGGAGACAGTTCTTTTAACCTTACTGAGGATGAGAGATCTGGCACTCTGGTGGGGCTCTCGGCTGGGGAAGCTCCTGTTGAGTAGACTTGTGCTGGAGATGAGGAGGCTTTGATAACTCCATTGGGAAGAGCATTTTTGATGTTGCTCGGGAGATCCTACTTGGGGAGGAGGTGTCGCTCCCACTAAATGACACAGGGGCCAAGAGGGGTATAGACGCGAATGGTCGGCGAAAGGAGAACGAATGAATAGAGTCGCCAGCAAGGCATTTTTATCCCGAAGGAAAGGTAATGCTGCATAAACCAAAGAAAAGATGGATAAGACGGTCGCGAACCAGAGAAACTGAGAAAGGGGGTTGGTTACAACCTGGGAAGGTATCAGCACCCAGATTGTCCGCCGTACTCGACGGGATCCACGCTTGAAAGATTTGTGTTTTAAAGGGGTAGTTTCAGTGCAATCTGTGTATCAAAACTGGAAAGAATGCAAGTGTCAGTGTAAAAGAAATGTGAAGTGTAGTATGAAAGTGTCAGTGTAAGGACAAGAATGAAATGCTCAAGACAATGAGGCTAAAAGAATAATGCTGGAAGAGAGGGGAATATATAGAGACTTTTGTTCGATAACTGTTAAGTTATGCCTACGTATCCTCTCGTGCAATGAGGAAGTCAGAACCCCGTAGTTCGACTCAAAGAGACTGAAAGATAAATTGACTTGTGAACTGCTTACTTGTCTATGCTCAAGTGTATGACCTGTCTGGCTCAGGTGCAAACTGTCTTGCATTAGACGGAAGAAACGAGTTCTCGTTTATGAGTGAATGAGATGAGAAAAGAATCCCGGAGGAGACGATTATTGTTTGTTTTTGTGTTTTCAATCTTTTATTGCTTATGAATTTGTCATAAGTTAATGAGCTTAAGCCTAAACCAAGGATTAGTAAACTCATCACATCCTCTCTCTGATTAGGGGTAATGAGAATACCTTAAGCATGAAGTAAGCACTTCATACTTAATCACCATGATGTAGGATTAAGATCATTAACCTACTTGTATTTATTTAGGTGTTTTTTGTTGTTTTGTTTAGTGTTAAGTAATGAGATTAAGCCATAATCATAGATTTAATGGACTCATTACACCATCCTAATAGAAGGATAATAGATGAGAACATTTAAGCTGAGGAAGGCTCCTCAACTTAATCCATGATTAGGGATTAACCTCATGACAAAACAAAGCCTTTATTAAATGGATTTTAACTAATGATAAGATGAAAAAGTGATTTTTATGGTTTGTAAGACAACTTGAGGGGGACTTGTCCATTAACACTAGGGTTAGTCCTTCTTAACCAATTAAGGAAGAATTAGAACCCTAATGCAAGGCCCAAGTTACAAGCTTGATGTCTTAGTGATTATTAAGTGATTTGGTTTAAGTATTTAAACACATTAAGGGTTTAACACTTAGGATTAAAGTTATACACCCCATCCTAATAGAAGGATGCAGGCATAAGCTTAATCACAAAGCCTTAAAACCTTGAAGGTTTAGTCCTTGATTAAGAGGTGAGAAAAGAAGACACAAAGATGAAACAAAGGTAAAAGCTAAATGGGGGACTAATCAAACCCTAATTGTTATCATACTTGGAAATCCTAGGGTTGGTGAGGCTTAAGAGAGAAAGAATCTTCAAAGAGCCACCAAGGAAAGAAGCAGATGAAAGGAGAAAGAAGCAGAGAGAAGCAAGACAACTTGCTTCACTTAAGAAGACAAGTTGTCTGAAGGAAGAAAGTGGGAAAGAGCATGAATGAGCAAGCTCACTCTAATACACAAGATAAAATGCAGCAATGATGCATAAGAAAGATGAGAAGAGATTGTGAGAAGTGAAGGCAAATTCACTTCTCAAAACAACTTACCACCTGAAAAGTTAGCAAAAGAAATGAAATGTCATGAAAATGAGATGAAATGCCATGATACAAGACAAAGTAAGAAGCATAAACATGATTTCAATGATGCTAAGAGATGATGCAAACATATGTCAAGAATTGTGGATGATCATACAAGGATGAGGATGCAAATGAAGCATGCTTTGAACCATAAAAGTTCATGAAAGTTTATGTAATGCAAAGGATACAAAACATGGAAAATGGATGATGCAATGATCAAACATGATTCAAATATGTCCTAAGATGTATTACATGTCATATGGATGCACAAAATGTCATGGCAAGCTCTTGAATGCAAACATATGAGAGATGGATGCAAAGGAAGGCAAGAATTAGGGTTTACATACAATATGCAATGCAAAATTCAAAATCAGAAGCAAATGACAAGATAAAAAAATGAAAATGGGATCAAAGGAACCCTAACCCTACACAAGTTCACTGCCCAAAGGAGGGGACCTAACTCTTAACCTAATGGGTGTTATGATTTTTCTAAGTCAACTAGGGTTTCAAGGCACCTCAAAAGGAAAAATGCACATTAAATTGAAAATGCAAGATAAATTCAAGCCAATTTTACTCTAAAAACTACATGCTATGAAGGATGCAATGCAAGAAGAACCATTATCAAACTCTTCATGGTTAGACAGAATGAATTTTTTCAAGTTAGGATCAAAATATTGCTTTTAAACAACTTTAATTCCAATGAAAATTGTCAAAATAGGTCAAGAACCAAAAAGAAATTTGTTTTGAGAGTTTGATAATGTTTCTAAATGTTTTAAAATGCAATGTGAATTTTTTTGTGATTTTTAAATACCTAAATGCATTTTTAACTAATTAATTTCCATTAACTAATTAAAAATAAACATTTAAATGATTTAAAAATAATTTTTAATGCAAAAAATAAAAATAAAAATATTTTTGGGTTCTGAAAATTAATAAAAGGTTTGACAAAAAATTTCAGAGTTTTTTAATATGTTTTGCTATTTTTTAAAATTCGTGCAAATTAAATACAAAACAAATAAAATAAAAATGAAATTAAAAGAAAAATGAGAAAGTCAACTAATCTGAAGGCCCAAATTCAAACTCAAGGGGGCGGGAATTGACTACGCGCGTGAACGAACGGCTGACATTCAAACTTCCCTAATTATGATTAAGCCCTAATCCTGAACCCTAATCACTTTCAGTTCCGGTCATCTTCTCCGGCCAGCCAAAACTCCTATCTCACTTAATACGCATCAAAACTTCATCAAAATCTCCAGAATCAACCCATAAACATCACTGAATCTAAACCCCACCCCAAAAATCATTTATTTTCCATGAATCAAGAGAATCAAATCAAAACGCATTTCACGGGCAAAGTTTCAGAACAACATAACATTCTCAAAACTCAATCATTTTCAAAAATAAAAACATCAACATGAACAGGGAAACATGAGGAACAAGTTTATAACCTAAAATCAAGCTTCTGGATTTGTTCTTAAGGTTACCTGAGTTGAAGCTTTCGAAAGTGGCATTGTTTGGCTGCTTCTTTGCTTCAAAACTTCTCCAATGATCTCCCCCAAGTTTTTGTGATGCTTAGCTGGAGTTTTTGTGGCCTCAAAATGAAGATTGCAGGAGCTTAGTTTGTGCAAGGTGAAAATCGTATTTCTGATTGTGGGCCTTTTAGAGCTAGGTGATGGTTGAGAAATGATCAGAGGGTTAAGGTGAGTTGTTGTGTGAAGTTTGTTTTGAGGTTTGAGGCTTGTGTATTGAGATTCGAAGAAAAATGCCTAAAGGGGGATTTTGGAGATGCTGTGTTATGGGAGGTTTCAGCTTCCAAGATTGTGTGAGAAATGATCCATGAGGCATGTATGTGAAGCTGTGATTGGTCAGAGTAGTTGGTGTGGCTTAGCTTGATTGGTATGGTCCATTTTGCCAAAAGTCAATGTTAGGTGTCCTTTGAGGTATGGGTCATGGCAGGCCAAGGACAATGGGGTGTCCTGCGCAGCAAGGATCAAGGGCAACCATGGAATTCAGATTGAGGCCAATTAGCAAGTTTGTAAGGAGTTGTGGGAGGTTTTGCAAATTTCACTAAGTTTGGCCCTTTTGAAGTTTCTTAATGATCAAGGCATGAAAATGAGTAATTCTTTGGTGCATTCTGAATTTTAGGTCATGACTTATGTTTGTGTAATGCTTAGAAGTTGATTTGAAGTCACAATTGGCCTTGGCATGAAGTTTTGCAACTTTCCTCCTTTGGTGCATAAGTTAAATTTCATGATTTTTCCCAACTTTGGCAAGCCATAACTTTTGATCCAAAATGAATTAGAATGAGTTCTTGTACTTTTTGAAAAGGGAATGATCCAATCTACAACTTTCATAACCAAATTTTTTCCATTTGAATCATTTTTGAATCAAAAAGAGGAGGTTGAAAAACTTTCCCAAAATGGCAAGTTTACATTACAAGTCACTTTCCCAAAAAGGCAACTTTGCAAATGGCTTAAAATTCTTCAATTTTGTGAACTTCTAACTTCTTCTAAGATCAAATAAAGATCATACACATTCAAAATGATGGAGAAACCCCTTTGGTTGGGTCATTGGGGGCCTCAGATGCCCTGATTTTGCACTGACTTGCTCAAGAAGTCATCTTGTGATCAGATGCCTTCCCCATTGAATTTCTTCATGAAAATTGATATGCATGATCCTCATAACATATGGAGACCAATAGAAACAAGAATGACCAAAAAAATTTGGAGTTATGGCCTCTGAAACCAAAACCCTAATTTTAGGTCATCTGTGCAGTTAAGCCTGGCTCTGCTTCCATGCCTTTCTCAGTTCTTGTTATTCTTTGACTCCTTTGACCTTGTGAGGATATAATATGATGCTTGAACACACATGGACCCTCTTGAGATGATTGAAGGCCTTTGGAGTGGCTCAAATGGTCCAGGGATGGCTCAGATCACAAACCCTAGATGCAGATGACTTTGAAACAATGCAGTGAAGCAAAAGATGCAATATGAGATGCTATGGTTGAACTTATGCACATGAAAAGA
This sequence comes from Lathyrus aphaca, assembly GCA_963966055.1. Taxonomy (NCBI): domain Eukaryota; kingdom Viridiplantae; phylum Streptophyta; class Magnoliopsida; order Fabales; family Fabaceae; genus Lathyrus; species Lathyrus aphaca. The sequence continues at coordinate 475,300,409 of OZ014525.1, forward strand.
TCATAAGCCATGGTGAAATGAGTGAGGGAAAATTTGGGGTGTTTACAGCTGCCCCTGTTCAAGCATGAGTTAGCTGTGCAGGATGTAAGCAACGACTTAACAGGAAAACAAGATAACTTGTGGTTGAATACCAAAGACAGTCCAAAATTTGCACTCACAGAATGAAGAAGAAAAGGGATATAGATTGTAAAAGAAAATAAAGTATGTTTAAAAGGTGCGGGCGACGGATGACGACCTTCGAGCAGAGGAAGACTGCTGGGGATGAAGCGATGACGGGGACGACCGACATGCTGGGGAAAGTAATAAGATTCTCTAGGGATTGAAGGTAAATGATGGGGACGACCATCGGGTTGAGGAAAATAAATGATGAGGGACGATCATCAAAGGCGAAGGACGATCACCTGGCAGGGGACGGCTGCTCTGTTGGGGATATGGATGAGGGACGGTCATCCAAGGTGAAGGACGATCACCTAGCAGGGTACGTTTGCCGAAAGTATCACGACATAGGACGAATGCCGGATAGAAAAAGGTCGATGATGGGGACGGCCATCGGATAAGCATGATGAAGGACGATCATCAAGAGGTGAAGGACGGTCACCTAGCAGGGTACGGCTGCTCTCGGGAGTTTATCACGACATAGGACGAATGTTGGATAACAAGATCAACGATGGGGACGGGCATCGGATAAAAATGATGAAGGACGATCATCCAAAGGTGAAGGACGATCACCTAGCAGGGGACGGCTGCTGAAAATATCACGACATAGGACGAATGTCGGATAGAAAAGGTCGGCGATGGGGACGGCCATCGGATAAGCATTGATGAAGGACGATCATCAAGAGGTGAAGGACGATCACCTAGCAGGGTACGGCTGCTCCTGGGGTTTATCATGACATAGGACGAATGCCAGATAACAAGATCAACGATGGGGACGGCCATCGGATAATGATGAAGGACGATCATCAAGAGGTGAAGTACGATCACCTGGCAGGGGACGGCTGCCGAAAGGTATCATGACATAGGACGAATGTCAGATAGAAAGGAAATAATTCATCGGGGTTTGCTGGGAATTCTTCTGGGGAACGGTAGACACAGACAAGTGTCTAGTTTCATGAAGATATAAGTGTTTGTCACTGTGTATAGATTAAAGATGTGGACGAGCATCCTTAAGACTATGATACGGACGAGTATCAGTAGAAGCAAACGCTTGACGCATGTTCAGAGATGATGATACGAACGAGTATCAACTAGTTAACAAAGAACACAGACGAGTGTCGACTCTGAGGGGAAATAAGGGGTGTAAAAAAGATACGGACGAGTATCTGTATGAGTAAAAGGTATGTATGAGACACATACGAGTGTTCAACTTACTGGGGAGAGCACGACACAGACGGGTGTCGGAAGAAGTGTATTATAAACAAGTATTTGGTTTCCAAAGTGTTTAGGCAACTATGTTGGGGAAGGTGACACGGACGGGTGTCAGGGAAGTGGCGATATATGTACACATGTGTTCGTGAGTGCAAAGGGGGCACTTTGGCTTTCTGTTGGGGATATGACACAGACGAATGTCAAGAAGCAATTGTAATGTATAAGTATCTGTTTGTAGAGAGCGCTCGGGCGACTTACTGGGGAATGATGACACGGACGAGTGCCAAAAGGAGTATGTATCTGTATTTGTAAGTGTAAAGGAAAATGCCTTAATGTTCTGCCGGGGAGTTTTGAGAAGTATTTAATGTTGGTATTTACGGGTGTTCGGTTCGACACATGGCTTATGATTTATGCAATATGTTTGATTTTTGCCGTAATGCTCCGTATTAGACGGAATGCTACGCTCTGGGGGAAAAATATGATGTGAATGCTATGATCATGCAAAAGATACCAATCCGGGATTCGGATCCCTTTGCTGTGAAGATCTTTGGTTGCTCTGCTTGAAGTGGATATCCCAGCTGGGGATAAGATCATTGATAGATCTGACATATATGACTCTGCATGGGGAAGTAGGTCATTGATAAACCTATCTTGGTAATGAGGGACCCAGCTGAGGTCCGTAGAAGCTTTCGCCACTCTTGTTGTGAGATCTTCAGGCATTGCTCTTCTGGATAGAGGCTGAAACTCTGCAGGGAGATGGTCCCTTGTCTAGCACTCGGCTGGGGAAGAAGAAAGATCACTGAAAGATCCTCCTAGAGATTTCTGTGGGGATCCTGCTATAGATGATACTTGACAACTCAGCTGGGGATATGAGCACCTTCTGGTACTGCTCTGAAGGAGATGTTGGAGAAGTGATGCCTGGCAACTCTGGGGAGAAAGCATCTCTGGTGTTGTTTGGAAGGTGTGTTGAGAAATAATGATTTGGCAGCCTACTGGGGAGAAGCTTTCATGCCCCATGTTGTGCTTTGAACACCTGCAATCCTGTATGACAAAGAAACGTACAAGTTCCCCGAGGTATCCCTTACTGGATTCCGTCATAGGAGTTTAGACACTCCCAGGAGCAAATATATTTCCTGTAAGCACGTATTTTTAGAAGGGAAGCATCTGTATTTATGCAATCAATATCTTGAGGAAATCGGACATTTTGCAAATGAAAAATAAAATGTACGAGACAAGATATGACTGAAAATCTGATTTTATTAATTTATGCGCCCTGAATTGGCAAGATACAGTCAAAGAAACGGATCCCCTGACATGAGGAGATCGTTACAAATTGAGAAACAAAAGACAGTGGCAATGTTGATGACGCTTCAAGGAGCTTCCCTTTTGTTATGACTTGTATGACATTTGACCTTCTTCTCATCTTGCTTTCTGAGGGAGGCTGATTCTGACTGATGCTTTAACCTTTCGAAGCTTGCCATGTTGTAAACGATACAGATGAATTCAGAATGCAATTGTTCGCTTATTCCCTTATTTTGCGTGGATCGCCCTTTCGGTTTTCAATCCACCGGGATACCCATTTTTGCCTGAGCTGTCCAATGCGGCTTTTCAACTCAGCAGGTGTACACATTTTTCATTTATTTTCCCTTATTTTTTCCTGAGTCTTTTATTCTGTTTTTGACTCGCCGGGATTCCATATTTTTGCCTGGACTTACATTCTGTTTTTGTGTCCAGCGGGTCATTTTATGCGAATTATTTTTTAACTGCATCTGAATTCACAGGGGACAGGAAGTCTTCACCATCCATAGTACTGAGCATTTGTGCTCCACCAGAGAAAACTTTCTTTACTATGAATGGACCATCGTAATTCGGAGTCCACTTGCCCCTGTGGTCTGTATGAGGAGGGAGGAGTCTTTTCAGCACAAGATCTCCTACTTGATACTCTCGAAGCCTGACTTTCTGATCGAAGGCTTTCTTCATTCTTTTCTGATACAGTTGCCCATGACAGATTGCAGCTAACCTCTTTTCCTCAATCAGATTCAGTTGTTCGTATCGGGATCGGACCCATTCTGCTTCGTTCAATTTGACATCCATCAGTACTCGCAAGGAGGGTAATTCAACTTCAACAGGTAGGACTGCCTCCATACCATAAACAAGCTGATACGGTGTTGCCCCAGTGGATGTTCTGATTGACGTATGGTACCCATGCAAGGCAAATGGTAGCATTTCATGCCAGTCTTTATAGGTAACTACCATCTTCTGCACAATCTTTTTGATATTCTTATTGGCCGCCTCAACATCACCGTTCATCTTTGGCCTGTAAGGAGAAGAATTGTGGTGTTGGATTTTGAAGTCCCGACATAGTTCTGCCATCATTTTGTTATTCAAGATGGAACCATTGTCAGTAATGATTCGCTCGGGAACTCCATACCGACAGATGATATCTCTCTTCAGAAATCGGGCTACCACTTGCCTTGTAACATTTGCATAAGAAGCCGCTTCAACCCACTTGGTAAAATAGTCAATAGCAACCAGGATGAATCTGTGGCCATTTGAAGCAGTTGGTTCAATCTTGCCAATCATATCAATGCCCCACATGGCAAATGGCCAGGGTGAAGACATCACATTCAGAGGATTTGGAGGCACATGCACTTTATCTGCATAAATCTGGCATTTATGACATTTTCTGGCATAAGCACAACAGTCTGCATCCATTGTGATCCAGTAGTAGCCTGATCTTATCAACTTTTTAGCCATTGCATGCCCTCCCGCATGGGTACCAAAAGATCCTTCGTGCACCTCGTGCATTAACAAGTCAGCTTCTGCCCTATCAACGCACCTGAGGAGTACCATATCAAAGTTCCTCTTGTATAACGAACCATCAGCATTCAAGAAGAAACTACCAGCTAGCCTTCTTAATGTCTTCTTATCATTGGATGATGCCCCAGGTGGGTATGTTTGATCCTCCAAGAAGCACTTAATGTCATGGAACCAAGGCTTGTCATCTTTGACAACATCTGCGGAGAATACATATGCCGGTCTGTCAAGTCTGGACACTGAAATCCGAGGCACAAAGTTGGCAGCTTGAACTTTGATCATGGATGAAATGGTATCCAGAGCGTCTGCAAACTGATTCTCATCTCGAGGGATATACTCAAGCTTGACTGTTGTGAAGAAAGTCAACAACCTCCTTGTATAATCCCGATAAGGTATCAGGTGATCTTGGTGGGTGTACCATTTGCTGTTGGTTTGATTGATTACCAGAGCTGAATCTCCGAACACAGTCAAAGTCTTGATCCTGAGGTCAATGGCTTCCTCAAGACCCATAATACAAGCTTCGCATTCAGCTTCGTTGTTAGTGCAGTTAAAGGTGAGTTTTGCCGAGAAAGGCATGTGAACTCCCTTAGGTGTAATGAGTACTGCACCAACACCACGACCATTCATATTAACAGCCCCATCAAACATCATAGTCCATTCTTCTTCTGGGTCAGGCCCTTCAGTGTGAACAGGCTCTTCGTGATCTTTTGCTCTTATGAACATGATGTCTTCATCAGGGAAGTCAAATCTCATAGGCTGGTAATCATCAATGGGTTACTCAGCAAGGTAATCAGACAACACACTGCCCTTGATGGCCTTTTGAGACGTGTACTGAATGTCATATTCCGTGAGGATCATTTGCCATCTTGCAACCCGTCCGGTAAGTGCTGGTTTCTCAAATATGTACTTAACTGGATCCATCTTTGAGATCAATAAAGTGGTGTGGGTCAACATATACTGCCTTAGTCGGCGAGCAGCCCACGCTAAAGCACAACAAGTTTTCTCGAGCAGTGAATAACGCTGTTCACAGTCGGTAAACTTTTTGCTTAGGTAGTATATTGCATACTCTTTTCAACCAGACTCGTCATGCTGGCCCAGCACACACCCCATTGACTCTTCTAATACTGTCAAGTACATGATTAGAGGTCTTCCTTCAACTGGAGGGATAAGGATTGGAGGCTCTTGTAAGTATTCCTTGATTTTGTCAAAAGCCCTTTGGCAATCTTCATTCCACCTGACCGTTTGTTCTTTTCTCAACAGCTTGAACAGAGGTTCACAGGTCGCAGTAAGATGAGATATGAACCGTAAAATGTAGTTCAATCTGCCTAAGAACCCCCGAACTTCTTTTTCAGTCTTAGGTGCAGGCATTTCTTGAATGGCTTTGACTTTATCAGGGTCAACTTCAATCCCTTTTTCACTTACAATAAATCCCAGCAGCTTAGCGGATCGCACCCCGAATGTGCATTTGTTAGGGTTTAACTTCAACTGGTACTTCCTCAGACGCTTGAATAACTTCAGTAGGTTCACCAGGTGGTCTTCTTCTGTGAGGGACTTGGCAATCATGTCATCCACATAACATTCAATTTCTTTGTGGATCATGTCATGGAATAATGTTACCATAGCCCGTTGATAAGTAGCACCAGCATTCTTCAGGCCGAATGGCATTACCTTATAACAGAACGTGCCCCAGGGTGTGATGAAAGTTGTCTTCTCCATGTCTTCAAGTGACATCTTGATCTGATTGTATCCTGAAAATCCATCCATGAAGGAGAACACCGAGAACTGAGCCGTATTGTCGACCAATACATCAATGTGAGGTAAAGGGAAGTCATCTTTCGGGCTGGCACTATTCAGATCCCGGTAGTCCACACACATCCTCACCTTGCCGTCTTTCTTAGGCACAGGTACAATATTAGCAACCCACGGCGGATAGCTAGTCACAGCAAGGAAATCGGCGTCCCACTGCTTTTGTACCTCTTCTTTTATCTTCATTGCCATATCTGGGCGAGTACGGCGCAACTTCTGCTTTACTGGCGGGCAGTCTTCTTTCAGCGGCAGCTTGTGCATGACAATATCGGTGTCCAACCCTGGCATATCCTGATAAGACCAAGAGAAAACATCCACATACTCCCGAAGCATGTCAATCAGTTGCTCTTTCACTGAATCTTGTAAGCAGGCCCCGATCTTGACTTCTTTCACTTCTTCTTTTGTACCAAGATTAACCGTTTCGACCTCCTCCTGATGAGGAGTGATAACCTTCTCCTATTGTCTCAACAACCTAGCTAGCTCTTCAGGTAGCTCATAATCTTCTTCAACCCCTTCATCAGCTTGATTGATTGGATTGTCAAAGTCATACGAAGTCATAACAGTGTTGTTGTCGGTGCAGTCTGGAGGGCACTTTCTGCAAGGGTTTAGATTTGTTCATTTTAGTGATCGGTTTTATCTTAATTAGAAAAAGTGGAAATGAAGTTATTTATTTTGAAAAACATTGCCATTTTATTTTTGTACAAAAAGTGAAAAATGAAAGACAGTGAGCGAAAAAGAAAAGACTCATTTGCAAAAGATGTCCTGATATTCATTAACTGATCTTTGCACAAAATACAAGATGGCCCGATTACAAAATGAGTCTTGACATCTTGGGCAAGATGCAAGACTTGATGCATGCTTTAAAATACAAGAAATAATAATTACTCTGCAGGAGTAACCCTTATAATTTCCTGGGAAACGGGGTCTTTGGACGTATCCAGCTCTCCAGGTTGCGCTCATCTTCTGACTCATCTTCCAAATTGTTCCCAGCATCCGGGGTGAGCATTCCCCCGCTGACAAACTTGGGCTCTTTGGCAGCCTCTAGTTGATCTTGTTGAGTTAGTTTGTAACCCAACCCAAATCGGTCTTCTTTCTTCTCCACGGGCAGCAGCTTGCCCCAGCCTTAGGCGGTACCTTCCTCAACAACCTTCCGGGCTTGCTGGTACGATGTTATGGAAGTTCCCAATACAGAAGATGCTTCATTAATGTTCAGGGCCTCAAACCCTTGGCTCATGGTTTCATGGATCTCTCTGTCCATTTCAATGTACTTATACGTAGCCAGCTGGCTAACAAAGATGTCCTCCTCCCCACAGATGGTGATGATTTGGCCTTCCCACTCGAATTTTAACTTCTGGTGAAGGGTAGACGTAACAGCGCCAGCGGCATGGATCTAGGGTCTACCCAACAGACAGTTGTAGGCCGGCTGTATGTCCATCACAAAGAAGGTAGTTTTGAAGGTTTGCGGGCCAATTAACACAGGCAGATCAATCTCCCCAAGCACTGATCTTTTAGAGCCATCAAATGCTCTCACCACCAAATTACTTGGACGTAATGCCAAGCCATCATTCTCCAGCTTCACTAAGGCTTTCTTTGGTAGAACATTGAGTGATGACCCAGTGTCCACCAGTACATGAGATAGAACAGCACCCTTACATTCCAAGGTGATATGTAAAGCCTTGTTGTGGTTACGTCCCTCTATTGTTAATTCAGCATTGGTAAAGCCCAGTCCATGACTGGTATTGACATTCGCAACCACAGTTTCTAGCTGATTAACAGTGATCTCCTCTGGCACGTATGCTGCGTGCAGGACTTTCAACAGTGCGTTCCTGTGAGCTTCATAACACATCAACAGTGATAATATGGAGATTTTTTAGGGAGTTTGGTGAAGCTGATCCACCACCTTTTAATCACTTCTTTTTATGATTCTCATAAACTCGTCTACATCTTGTTCAAAAGATGTCTTCTGAGTTTCTTTGGTAGCCGGCTCTTCAGGTACCACACTCTTTCCTTTTGCTTTGGCAGCAGCCTCTGCTTCAACATTAGGTCTTTGTGTTTGTGAGGAAAAAAGACGTCCGCTTCTGGTGAAGCCTCCGCCTCCCCTAACATTATCAATTTGTGGAGAAGAGGTTGATGAATCCAGAGTGATCTTCTCCCTGTTGCAATAAAGATCAGAGCCGTAATGCCAAGGTATGGAATTACTGCTTTCATAAGGAACGGGTCCAGGCACCATAATAGTAACTGGACTGACTGCTGCAGAGGAGGGTACTGTAACGGTGTGCGGATCATAGTAAATTGTGACTGGTGATCTGGTAGGAGGTGCCATGATTTGTTGTTGAAAATTGCTGCTAGGAGGAACGTCTGATGGGTCATAATAGATTGTGACTGTTGAAACATCTTCGTTGATTTTTGTTGGCGTTGTAGAAGATTCTGCTAATAACATTGATGTTGATGTTGTAGAAGAAAGGGTTGTTGACATTTGATTTGTTGAAGTGATGGACGGAGCCATTGCTGATGATATTGACGAATCGGTAGGAATGATTGTCGCTGTTGTTGTAGAAGAATCGGGAATTGTTGTTAAAGGAATTGCTGGATTTGTAGGCGCCGTTGTTGAGATTTGAAGGATACCATCCTTAATAAGACCATCTATGCCGCTTCTCAAATTTTCACACCCGTTGACTGCAATGTTGCAATACCCACAACTGAGCTCACACCCGGGGAACACTTGGCACTCTAGGAGCTGAGCTTTAATTTCGACCAAAGGTTTTCGAATTTGTGCAACACTGGTGTTCAAGGTAGATGGTTTGTCTTCCTCAATGGCATTAATCCTAGGCCCGCCATGATTAGGTATAGGATTTTTGTTGACATTTGGAGGAGGTGCAAAGTTGAGGGATTTAGAATCCACCAGATCTTGGACTTTCATTTGTAAGGCCCTGCATTTTTCAGTATTGTGACCAGGTGCATTGGAGTGGAAAGCACACCTGGCGTTGACATCATAATTCCTTGGGAGATTGAGGGGATCTGGTGGTGCCAACGTCCTTAACTCAACCAGGTTAAGCTTCAGGAGTTGTGGCAATAAGGTAGCATAAGGCATAGGGATAGGGTCAATCACCCTGTTTGCATGGGATGGTCTTTGTTGGAATGGACGCAGTTGTTGGTTGTTGTTGTTGTTTTTGTAGGTTCTCTGTTGCGGGTACTGAATTTGTTGTTGATATTGTGGTTGTTGTTGTTGAGGATATGCTGATTGCTGAGGAATCGGAGCTGGAATGATAACAGCTGCTACTGATCTGTGTACATACTAAGGTATGCCCCTGCTGGCATGAATGGAATTGGTCTCACCGGCTCTTCGGGGTCCCACGAAAGGCTTCGTGGGATTACTGGATGAACTTGCACCGCTGTCAGAAATCTTAGCCATTTTTAATAAACTTTCAATCCTTTCACCAGCTATGACGACATCAGTAAAGCTGGTAGATGAAAAGGCAGCCAGTCTATCAATATATGTTCCTTGCAACGTATTCATGAACATGTCGACCATTTCTCTTTCCGACATGGGTGGTTGGACAGCAGCAGCAAGCTGTCTCCACCTTTGGGCATATTCCCTTAAGCTTTCTCTGGAAGACTGAGACATTCCCATTAGAAGGGTCCTATTAGGAGCCATGTCCAGATTGTATTGATATTGCCTGATGAAGGCTTCATCTAAGTCCTTCCAGCATGTAATGGTAGCTTTGGTCAAATGTGAATACCACTCTCTTGAAGCCCCAGTCAGACTGTCTTCAAAGTAAAACATCCACAGCTTCTCATCCATAGTATAAGCTTTAAGTCTTCCCAGGAAAGACTGCAAGTGAGTTCGTGGACAAGAGGTTCCATTGTATTTCTCAAAGCACGGGGGTTTGAATTTGTGGGGAATCCTCACCCCATCCACTAGCCCCATATCCATTACATCGAAGCCCAAGGAATTCTGAGACTCCAGAGATCTCAATTTCTCAGCAATTTCATCTAACCTCCGATCATAGACTTCATCTCCTGCTCCCATTACAGTAAACTGCTCTTCTTGAGGATCTTCTTGTAAGATCCTGCCTGCAGCAATGTTGCCCTGCACATTCCTTGGGATGTTGACTTCCGGGTCCAGATGAGGTCTAAATACTGGTGGATCAATACGAGGCTGACCCCTTTCATTGTTGCTAGTTCCTCCTGTCCCAAGAGGAGGCTCTTCAGGAGTTTGCCTTTCCACTAGTTCTCTTAATCTTTCTTGACTCTGGGCCAAGCCAGTCATTACAGTCATGAATTGAGCCATTTGGTTCCTCATTTCCACTCTCTCATTAGCCATCTGAGTTCTGACCTCAGTCAGATCTTGCTGTACTTGATCCATTTGAATACCAGGAAGGTTGTTGCGAGTAGGGTACCGGTGCGTGCGGTTGACAGGGAACACTCGGCGACGAGCAATGTTTCCTGAGATCACAACAGAGTTAGAAACAAATAATAACAAAACCTACAAAACAAAACAAGGTTAGTATGCAATGCAGTATGCTTATTTGTTTTTCCAAGGTATCCGGCTTGGTTCTTGGTTTTGAACTTTCCAGACCTCGAGGAAGATGCTTGATGTTGCTTGAGAAAAGAAACCCAATGAAAGCAAACTAATATATTACAAATGATGAACAAATACATAGTTTGTTTTACAACACATGCCCCTGGAGGGTCAAAATACAAAAGGAAAAAAAGTACATCAAATGAAAATGAACAACAAGCAAAGAAGTCAAACATCCAGTCCAAATTCATCCTCTTTGACCTCCTTCAGGAGTGCCTCAGTCACTGGACCAGTTGGGTGCTCTGTAATGGTCCTAATGAGGAGGTTCCTGGTAGCAATGGCAGTGGTCAGCTTCTTGCGCCTGTCCTGATCCTTTGATCTCTTCAACCTTGCCCTAAGCTTCAACTCTGAAATCTCCTTCTGGGCTACCAACAAAGCTTCTTGCTGCTTCTTCTCATTGGCCTCTAACTGTTCAATCCTGGCTTGAGTTTTCTGGTCTTCCTGTGTCCGGGCTTCAGTGATCCTGACCCACCTAGCCTGACTCTCTTCCAGATAAAGCTCAGTCTTAGCCTTCTGAAGCTTGGCTTATTTACATACATTCTTCAATATTTGTTCCCCAGCTCTTGCTTTCCTGATGTAGTCCTCTGTTTTCTCAATTTTGGCAAGATGCTCCACCCTAAGCTTCTCCAACCTCTCAATGTCCAGACGACCATCACTCCTTTCCAAAAGGGTCTTCTTCAAAGCTTGAGACAGATTCTCATTCCTTTCCTTCAGCTTCTCAAATTCTTCCAGGCTGACAGTTGCTGCTGGCTGAGCTGTAGATGGTCCAGGTATGTCCTCAATGGTGAAAGGCATTCCAGTAAGCTGAGCTCTATTACAGGACCAATCATAGTACTGAGCTGAAGCAACATTATTACACCTCCCTAGAATAGCCATCCCTTTTGTCTGGATGTTGTCTCAAGCCCAAGATGCTTGTCTGACAGCAGCTAGATTAGGCTTTATTTCACAATACAGGGTCTCAGCCAAATCTTGTACTCTGGGAGGGTGAACCAAAGCATAGCCCAGTTGTCTCTTAAACAGCAAAGGATTATAGTTGATGCAACCCTTTACTCCTATCAGACGCACATTTGGGTATTGCCCACAGGTGGTGATAATGTCTTTGCCTTTGGTGCTCTGGGTGCACCATCTAATGTCATCTGAAGTCAAAGCAATGAGCCTCTTAGCCCAATTCTTCTGCTGGTGAGGATTCAAGAAGGCATCTGTCTTAGGTAGATGTCTGAGCAGCCAGGTGTGAAACAAAGGAGCACAACACCTCACCAACTTCCCCCTTTGTTTCTCATTCCTCTGATGAATGGAGTAATAGAAATCTCCCAGCAATGTGGGTACTGGGTTCGTCAGAAGAAACAGATGGATGGCATTCTTGCTGACAAATTTGGGCTCATCTGCAAACAGTATAACCCCATATATGCTGAGGGCTAAAAGTGCACAGACTGCCCTCCACTCTCCCAAGGAGGCCTTCAGGATGGCCTGAGAAATCAAGAAATCCAAGTGAAGACCAGGGATTCCAGCTTTTGTTGTCATGTTTAGCTCAATCAAGGCAGGCTCCAGGTACAGTGCTTTTGCTACTTCTTCATTGCTGGGAAAGATCATTTCTGGATTGAAAGGGACTCCACCTCTGATAGGTACCCCAGTCAATGAGAAAAATTCTTCCAGTAGAGGCCCTAACTTAAAGTCTGAGAATGTGAAGCATCTCAAAGGAGGGTCATAAAACTGCAAGCAGGTGTGGATCATGCTCCTCTGAGAAGGGTCCAGGTCCATAACCATATCCAGGATACCTCCATAATGCTCTCTAAACAATGGGATGTGGTCAGGTGTGATAAGTGATTGGACCTGCCTGATGCCAGTCAGCACAGGCTCAAAGAAATGGTAGGATATGTTTCTCTTCTTGGGAGTAGTCATGAATGCTGCTGAAGAGACTGAAGATTGGTACTGATGAAGATCAAGACTGATACTGGAGATGAGCCACTGACAGACTGATGCTGGTGATGATGAGAAAAGCTGAAGCAGATAACTGATGAAGCAGAGGTCTATGCAGAAGAAGGGGTCAAAACCAAACCACATATAATGTGGATACCCTGAAAAACAAATAAACAAATGTTAAATGATGCAAATGATGATGTATGCAAATGATATGCAAGGGTTTATGATCAAGCTGGATCTGATTATCTGTCTTGACATAAGCCCCTGTATGTTCAAAGAAGGTCCAGATGAGGGTTCAGAAATCCAGTAACCAAGGTGGGGGACTCAAATAAAGAGTCACATGTCCAGGGTTAAATCACAAGAACTGTCCAAAATGAGGTACTCTTAAACAAAACAAGTAACAGGGTATGATGTGGCCAATGGTACCTGCAAACCTCTAAACAGCCCAACCCCCTCACAGGTAGTGTTCTAGAACAAGGATCCTCAGATTTGGACCAATTATGAGAAGTGTAAACACTTCTAACCCGGAGGTACAGTGTTTACAATAATCATAAGAGATCCTCCTCTAATTCACCTCAGGTTCAGAAGGTCAAAATAAAGGTCATCCAGACTTAGCAGGCTTCCCAGATAGCCCTAGCACTACAGGAAATCTGTAGCACAAAGTTCTCAAGAAGAAACCCATATCTGAACCGTGTTTCATATTCCCGCACCAGACCGAAATGGAATGGGAAATAACATGAACCACTCTAGCCTAGGTGTCACTCAGGTCCCAGGTATAGGACCTCAAACTCTCAATGAAACCCCACCCACCAAAACAGAAGCCAGATCCAGCAAATGACAGTATGTAGTATGCAAACCTGTAAAGAAAGCAATAAATAAAGTTGTACATAAAGCAGTAAATAAAGCAAAATAAATAAACACACATAGCACATAACACCCCAGTAAACACAAATCAAACAAGCGCTAGGAGGAACCCACAAAAAGAACCAAAAGCCCTGGTTGCAGTATAAGCGTCCCCAGCAGAGTCACCAAGCTGTCGCTCCCACCAAATGACACAGGTGCCAAGAGGGGTACAGACGCGAACGGTCGGTGAAAGGAGAACGAATGAATAGAGTCGCCGGCTAGGCATTTTTATCCCGAAGGAAAGGTAATGCTGCATAAACCTAAGAAAAGATGGATAAGACGGTCGCGAACCAGAGAAACTGAGAAAGGGGGTTGGTTAAATCCTGGGAAGGTATTAGCACCCAGATTGTCCGCCGTACTCGACGGGATCCACGCTTGAAAGATTTGTGTTTTAAAGGGGTAGTGTCAGTGCAATCTATGTATCAAAACTGGAAAGAATGCAAGTGTAAGTGTAAAAGAAATGTGAAGTGTAGTATGAAAGTGTCAGTGTAAGGACAAGAATGAAATGCTCAAGACAATGAGGCTAAAAGAATAATGCTGGAAGAGAGGGGAATATACAGAGAATTTTGTTCGATAACTGTTAAGTTATGCCTACGTATCCTCTCGTGCAATGAGGAAGTCAGAACACCGTAGTTCGACTCAAAGAGACTGAAAGATAATTTGACTTGTGAACTGCTTACTTGTCTATGCTCAAGTGTATGACCTGTCTGGCTCAGGTGCAAACTTTCTTGCATTAGACGGAAGAAACGGGTTCTCGTTTATGAGTGAATGAGATGAGAAAAGAATCCCGGAGGAGACGATTATTGTTTGTTTTTGTGTTTTCAATCTTTTATTGCTTATGAATTTGTCATAAGTTAATGAGCTTAAGCCTAAAACAAGGATTAGTAAACTCATCACATCCTCCCTCTGATTAGGGGTAATGAGAATACCTTAAGCATGAAGTAAGCACCTCATACTTAATCACCATGATGTAGGATTAAGATCATTAACCTACTTGTATTTATTTAGGTGTTTTTTGTTGTTTTTGTTTAGTGTTAAGTAATGAGATTAAGCCATAATCAGAGATTTAATGGACTCATTACACCATCCTAATAGAAGGATAATAGATGAGAACATTTAAGCTGAGGAAGGCTCCTCAACTTAATCCATGATTAGGGATTAACCTCATGACAAAACAAATCCTTTATAAATGGATTTTAACTAATGATAAGATGAAGAAGTGATTTTTATGGTTTGTAAGACAACTTGAGGGGGACTTGTCCATTAACACTAGGGTTAGTCCTTCTTAACCAATTAAGGAAGAATTAGAACCCTAATGCAAGGCCCAAGTTACAAGCTTGATGTCTTAGTGATTATTAAGTGATTTGGTTAAAGGATTTAAACACATTAAGGGTTTAACACTTAGGATTAAAGTTATACACCCCATCCTAATAGAAGGATGCAGACATAAGCTTAATCACAAAGCCTTAAAACCTTGAAGGTTTAGTCCTTGATTAAGAGGTGAGAAAAGAAGACACAAAGATGACACAAAGGTAAAAGCTAAATGGGGGACTATTCAAACCCTAATTTTTATCATACTTGGAAATCCTAGGGTTGATGAGGCTTAAGAGAGAAAGAATCTTCAAAGAGCCACCAAGGAAAGAAGCAGGTGAAAGGAGAAAGAAGCAGAGAGAAGCAAGACAAGTTGTCTGAAGGAAGAAAGTGGGAAAGAGCATGAATGAGCAAGCTCACTCTAATACACAAGATAAAATTCAGCAATGATGCATAAGAGAGATGAGAAGAGATTGTGAGAAGTGAAAGCAAATTCACTTCTCAAAACAACTTACCACCTGAAAAGTTACCAAAAGAAATGAAATGTCATGAAAATGAGATGAAATGCCATGATGCAAGACAAAGTCAGAAGCATAAACATGATTTAAATGATGCTAAGAGATGATGCAAACATATGTCAAGAATTGTGGATGATCATACAAGGATGAGGATGCAAATGAAGCATGCTTTGAACCATAAAAGTTCATGAAATTTTATGTAATGCAAAGGATACAAAACATGGAAAATGGATGATGCAATGATCAAACATGATTCAAATATGTCCTAAGATGTATTATATGTCATATGGATGCACAAAATGTCATGGCAAGCTCTTGAATGCAAACATATGAGAGATGGATGCAAAGGAAGGCAAGAATTAGGGTTTACATACAATATGCAATGCAAAATTCAAAATCAGAAGCAAATGACAAGATAAAAAAATGAAAATGGGATCAAAGGAACCCTAACCCTACACAAGTTCACTCCCCAAAGGAGGGGACCTAACTCTTAACCTAATGGGTGTTATGATTTTTCTAAGTCAACTAGGGTTTCAAGGCACCTCAAAAGGAAAAATGCACATTAAATTGAAAATGGAAGATAAATTCAAGCCAATTTTACCCTAAAAACTACATGCTATGAAGGATGCAATGCAAGAAGAACCATTATCAAACTCTTCATGGTTAGACAGAATGAATTTTTTCAAGTTAGGATCAAAATATTGCTTTTAAACAACTTTAATTCCAATGAAAATTGTCAAAATAGGTCAAGAACCAAAAAGAAATTTGTTTTGAGAGTTTGATAATGTTTCTAAATGTTTTAAAATGCAATGTGAATTTTTTTGTGATTTTTAAATACCTAAATGCATTTTTAACTAATTAATTTCCATTAACTAATTAAAAATAAACATTTAAATGATTTAAAAATAATTTTTAATGCAAAAAATAAAAATAAAAATATTTTTGGGTTCTGAAAATTAATAAAAGGTTTGACAAAAAATTTCAGAGTTTTTTAATATGTTTTGCTATTTTTTAAAATTCGTGCAAATTAAATACAAAACAAATAAAATAAAAATGAAATTAAAAGAAAAATGAGAAAGTCAACTAATCTGAAGGCCCAGATTCAAACTCAAGGGGGCGGGAATTGACTACGCGCGTGAACGAACGGCTGACATTCAAACTTCCCTAATTAT
Source organism: Lathyrus aphaca (assembly GCA_963966055.1). Lineage (NCBI taxonomy): Eukaryota > Viridiplantae > Streptophyta > Magnoliopsida > Fabales > Fabaceae > Lathyrus > Lathyrus aphaca. The sequence goes on from OZ014525.1 coordinate 475,316,806, forward strand.
GATTAAGCCCTAATCCTGAACCCTAATCACTTTCAGATGACCGGAACAGTGTTCCGGTCATCTTCTCCGGCCAGCCAAAACTCCTATCTCACTTAATACGCATCAAATCTTCATCAAAATCTCCAGATTCAACCCTTAAACATCACTGAATCTAAACCCCACCCCAAAAATTATTTATTTTCCATGAATCAAGAGAATCAAATCAAAGCGCATTTCACGGGCAAAGTTTTAGAACAACATAACATTCTCAAAACTCAATCATTTTCAAAAATAAAAACATCAACATGATCAGGGCAACATGAGGAACAAGTTTATAACCTAAAATCAAGCTTCTGGAAAATTTGTTCTTAAGGTTACCTGAGTTGAAGCTTTCGAAAGTGGCACTGTTTGGCTGCTTCTTTGCTTCAAAACTTCTCCAATGATCTCCCCCAAGTGTTTGTGATGCTTAGCTGGAGTTTTTGTGGCCTCAAAATGAAGATTGCAGGAGCTCAGTTTGTGCAAGGTGAAAATCTTATTTCTGATTGTGGGCCTTTTAGAGGTAGGTGATGGTTGAGAAATGATCAGAGGGTTAAGGTGAGTTGTTCTGTGAAGTTTGTTTTGAGGTTTGAGGCTTGTGTATTGAGATTCGAAGAAAAATGCCTAAAGGGGGATTTTGGAGAATGCTGTGTTATGGGAGGTTTCAGCTTCCAAGATTGTGTGAGAAATGATCCATGAGGCATGTATGTGAAGCTGTGATTGGTCAGAGTAGTTGGTGTGGCTCAGCTTGATTGGTATGGTCCATTTTGCCAAAAGTCAATGTTAGGTGTCCTTTGAGGTATGGGTCATGGCAGGCCAAGGACAATGGGGTGTCCTGCGCAACAAGGATCAAGGGCAACCATGGAATTCAGATTGAGGCCAATTAGCAAGTTTGTGAGGAGTTGTGGGAGGTTTTGCAAATTTCACTAAGTTTGGCCCTTTTGAAGTTTCTTAATGATCAAGGCATGAAAATGAGTAATTATTTGGTGCATTCTGAATTTTAGGTCATGACTTATGTTTGTGTAATTCTTAGAAGTTGATTTGAAGTCACAATTGGCCTTGGCATGATGTTTTGCAACTTTCCTCCTTTGGTGCATAAGTGAAATTTCATGATTTTTCCCAACTTTGGCAAGCCATAACTTTTGATCCAAAATGAATTAGAATGAGTTCTTGTACTTTTTGAAAAGGGAATGATCCAATCTACAACTTTCATGACCAAAGTTTTTCCATTTGAATCATTTTTGAATCAAAAAGAGGAGGTTGAAAAACTTTCCCAAAATGGCAAGTTTACATTACAAGTCACTTTCCCAAAAAGGCAACTTTGCAAATGGCTTAAAATTCTTCAATTTTGTGAACTTCTAACTTCTTCTAAGATCAAATAAAGATCATACACATTCAAAATGATGGAGAAACCCCTTTGGTTGGGTCATTGGGGGCCTCAGATGCCCTGATTTTGCATTGACTTGCTCAAGAAGTCATCTTGTGATCAGATGCCTTCCCCATTGAATTTCTTCATGAAAATTGATATGCATGATCCTCATAACATATGGAGACCAATAGAAACAAGAATGACCAAACAAATTTGGAGTTATGGCCTCTGAAACCAAAACCCTAATTTTAGGTCATCTGTGCAGTTAAGCCTGGCTCTGCTTCCATGCCTTTCTCAGTTCTTGTGATTCTTTGACTCCTTTGACCTTGTGAGGATATAATATGATGCTTGAACACACATGGACCCTCTTGAGATGATTGAAGGCCTTTGGAGTGGCTCAAATGGTCCAGGGATGGCTCAGATCACAAACCCTAGATGCAGATGACTTTGAAACAATGCAGTGAAGCAAAAGATGCAATATGAGATGCTATGGTTGAACTTATGCACATGAAAAGATCACAAGTCATGGTGAAATGAGTGAGGGAAAATTTGGGGTGTTTACAGGAGGTAACTTCCGGGAAGCAACATGTTGGAGATGTGATGCTTGATATGCCCCATGTTGCGTATTGAATACCTGTAACCTGTTAAGACAAAATAAACGCGCAAGTACCCCGGGATATCCCTTACCGGATTCCGTCATAGGGGTTAGATATTCCTGAAAGTAAATATATTTCCCGCAAGCATTTATTAAAAATGGCTCATTTGTTTTACGCAAGTACTATATCATGAATACTGGACATTTTGCAAACGAACAAACGTTCAAAACGAGATGTGACTGAAAATTCTGATTTTATTAGTTTGGGTACCCTGAATTGGCGAATACAGTCAAAGAAACAAATCCCCTGAAATGAGGAAATTGCTAAAAATTGAGAAAATAAAAGTGTTGGCAATGCTGACGACGACGCTCTAGTGAGCTTCCTTTGCTATGACTTATATGACCTTGACATTCTTCTAATCTTGCTTTCTGAAGAAGGTTGATTCTAACTGATGCTTTATCCTTTCAAAACTTGCCGTGTTGTGAAAGATACAGACGAATTCAGAATGCAATTGTTCGCTTATTCCCTGATTTTGCGTTGATCGCCCTTTCGGGTTTACAATCCACCGGGATACCCATTTTTGCCTGAGCTGTCCAATACAGTTTTTCAACTCGGCGGGTGTACATTTTTTTAAAAAAATTTTCCCTTATTTTTGCCCGAGTCTTTTATTCTGTTTTTGACTCGCCGGGATGCCCTATTTTTTCCTGGACTTACATTCTGTTTTTATGTCCAGCGGGTCATTTTATGCGAAGTATTTTTTAACTACATCTGAATTCACAGGGGATAAGAAGTCTTCACCATCCATAGTAGTGAGCATCAGTTCCCCACCAGAGAAAACTTTCTTTACTATGAATTGACCATCATAATTCGGAGTCCACTTGCCCATGTGGTCTGTGTGAGGAGGAAGAAGTCTTTTCAGCACAAGATCTCCCACTTGGTATTCCCGAAGCCTGACTTTCTAATCGAAGGCTTTCTTCATCCTTTTCTGATATAACTTCCCATGACAAATAGCAGCTAATCTCTTTTCTTCGATCAGATTCAGTTGATTGTACCGAGATCGGACCCATTCTGCTTCACTCAGCTTTACATCCATCAGTACCCGTAAGGAGGATAGCTCAACTTCAACAGGTAGGACTGCCTCCATACCATACACAAGCTGATAAGGTGTTGCCCCAGTAGACATTCTGATTGAGGTTCGATACCCATGCAAGGAAAATGGTAGCATTTCATGCCAGTCTTTGTAAGTAACCACCATCTTCTGCACAATCTTCTTGATGTTTTTGTTAGCTGCCTCAACAGCGCTGTTCATCTTTGGCCTGTAAGGAGAAGAGTTGTGATGTTGGATTTTGAAGTCCCGACACAGTTCTGCCATCATTTTGTTGTTCAAATTGGAACCATTATCAGTAATGATTCGCTCGGGTACTCCATATCGACAGGTCATGTCCCTTTTCAGAAATTTGGCTTCCACTTGTCTGGTGACGTTTGCATACGAAACTGCTTCAACCAATTTGGTGAAATAATCAATGGCTACTAGGATGAATCTGTGGCCATTTGAAGCAGTCGGTTCGATCTTTCCAATCATGTCAATGCCCCACATGGCAAAGGGCCAAGGTGAAGACATCACGTTCAAAGGATTTGGAGGCACATGCACCTTATCTGCATAGATCTGGCATTTATGGCACTTTCTGGCATAGGTACAACAGTTTGCATCCATTGTAATCCAGTAGTAACCTGATCTCAACAAATTCTTAGCCATTCCATGTCCTCCGGCATGGGTACCGAAAGATCCTTCATGCACCTCGTGCATCAGCAAGTCTCCTTCTTTCTTATCCACTCATCTGAGCAGAACCATGTCAAAGTTTCGCTTGTATAATGAACCATCAGCATTACGGAAAAAACTACCGGCCAGCTTTCTTAATGTCTTCTTATCATTGGATGATGCCTCAGGTGGGTATGTCTGGTCCTCCAAGAAGCTTTTGATATCATGGAACCAAGGTTTGTCATCTTTAACAATGTCCACCGAGAATACGTATGCTGGTCAGTCTAGTCTGGATACCGAAATCCGAGGCACATAATTGGCAGTTTGAACCTTGATCATGGAGGAAATGGTAGCTAGAGCATCCGCAAACTGATTTTCATCTCGAGGGTTATACTCAAGTTTGACTGTTGTGAAGAAAGTCAATAATCTCCTCGTGTAGTCACGGTATGGGATCAGATGCTCTTGGTGAGTATACCATTTTCCGTTGGTCTGATTGATTACCAAAGCTGAATCGCCGAATACAGTTAAAGTCTTGACCTTTAGGTCAATGGCTTCCTCAAGACCCATGATACATGCTTCGTATTCAGCTTCGTTGTTAGTGCAGGCAAAGGTGAGTTTTGCTGAGAAAGGCATATAAACTCCTTTAGGTGTAATGATCACTGCACCAACTCCACGACCATTCATATTGACAGCCCCATAAAACATCATAGTCCATTCTTCCTTTGGGTCGGGCCCTTCAGTGTGAACAAGTTCTTCATGATCTTTTGCTTTTAGGTACATGATGTCTTCATCGGGGAATTCAAATCTCATGGGCTGGTAATCATCAATGGGTTGCTCAGCTAGATAGTCAGAAAGTACATTGCCCTTGATGGCCTTTTGAGATATGTACTGAATGTCATACTCTGTCAGAATCATTTTCCATCTTGCAACCCTTCCGGTAAGTGTTGGCTTCTCAAATATGTACTTGACGGGGTCCATTTTTGAGATCAATAAAGTGGTGTGGGTCAACATATATTGTCTTAGTCGACGAGCAGCCCACGCTAAAGCACATCAAGTTTTCTCGAGCAGTGAATAACGTTGTTCACAGTCGGTAACCTTTTTGGTTAGGTAGTATATTGCATACTCTTTTCGACCAGACTCGTCATGCTGGCCCAACACACACCCCATTGATCCTTCTAATAATGTCAGTTACATTATCAGAGGTCTTCTTTCAATTGGAGGCATGAGAATGAGAGGTTCTTGCAGGTACTCCTTGATCTTGTCAAAAGCCTTTTGACAATCTTCGTTCCACCTGACCGTTTGTTCCTTTCTTAACAATTTGAACAGGGGCCTACAGGTTGCAGTAAGATGAGATATGAACCTTGATATGTAGTTCAATCTACAAAAGAACCCCCGAACTTCCTTTTCAATCCTAGGTGCAGGCATCTCCTGAATGGCCTTAACTTTGTCAAGATCAACTTCAATTCCCTTTTCGCTTACGATAAATCCCAGCAGCTTACCGGAATGTACCCCGAATGTGCATTTGTTGGGGTTTAGCTTCAGCTGATACTTTCTCAGACGCTTGAACAACTTCAGCAGATTTACCAGATGGTCTTCTTCAGTAAGGGACTTGGAAATCATGTCATCCACGTAGCATTCAATTTCTTTATGGATCATATCGTGGAATAATGTTACCATAGTCCGTTGATAAGTCACACCGACATTCTTCAGTCCAAAAGGCATTACCTTGTAACAAAATGTGCCCCAAGGTGTGATGAAGGTTGTTTTCTCCATGTCTTCGGGTGACATCTTGATCTGATTATACCCGGAAAAACCATCCATAAACGAAAATATCGAGAACTGAGTTGTGTTGTCGACCAATACGTCAATGTGAGGTAATGGGAAATCATCCTTCGGGCTAGCTCTGTTCAGATCCCGGTAATCCACACACATATGGACTTTGCCATCTTTCTTAGGCACAGGTACAATATTAGCGACCTACGGCGGGTAACTAGTTACAGCAAGGAAACCGGCGTCCCACTGCTTTTGTACCTCCTCCTTAATCTTCATGGCCATATCTGGGCGAGTACGGCGTAGTTTTGCTTTACTGGAGGACAATCTTATTTTAATGGTAGCTTGTGCATAACAATATCCGTATCTAGACCTGGCATGTCTTGATAGGACCAAGCAAATACGTCGACGTATTCTTGAAGCATGTTAATGAGTTGTTCTTTTACTGAAACCTGCAGACTGGCCCCAATCTTCATTTCTTTCAAATCTTCCTCTGTGCCAAGATTAACTGTTTCAACCTCCTCCTGATGAGGAGTGATCATTTTCTCTTCTTGCCTCAACAACCTGGCTAATTCTTCAGGTAACTCATAGTCTTCTTCAACCCCTTCATCAGCTTGATTAATTGGATTGTCGAAGTCATACAAGGTCATAACAGTGTTTTTGTCGGTGCAATCTAGAGGATAATCTCTGCAAGGGTTGAGATTTATTCGTTTTAGTGATCAATTTTAACCTTGTTTAGAAAAAGTGAAAATGAAGTTATTATTTTGAAAACATTGCCATTTCATTGTTTTGTACAAAAGTAAAAAATGAAAAGACAGTGAGCGAAAAAGAGACTTGTTTGCAAAAGATGTCTGATATTCATTGATAATCCATTTGCACAAAATTACAATATGGCCCTATTACAAAATGAGTCCTAACACCTTGGGCAAGATGCAGGACTTGATGCATGCTGAAAATAAGAAGGAAATAATAATTACTCTGCATGAGTAACCCTTATAATTTCCTGGGAAGACCAGTTAAGGACTTGGTGACCCGGGATCCTTGGACGTATCCAGCTCTCCAGGTTGAGGTTGCTTTCCGCCTCGTCTTCCAGGTTGTTAACAACATCTGGGGTGAGCATCCCCCCACTGATGAACTTGGGCTCTTTAGCAGCCTCTTCTTGATCTTGTCGGAATGGTTTGTAACCCAAACCGAATTTGTCCTCCTTCTTCTCTATTGGCAGCAGCTTACGCCAGCCTTGGGCATTTCCATCTTCAACAACCTTACGGGCCTGCTGATAGGAGACAATTGAAGTACCCATACTGTCCTCCTGGGATGCAGCAAATACTTCAGTCGTTGCCTCATTGATGTTCAAAGCCTCGAAACTCTGGCTCATAGTTTCATGGATTTCACTATCCATCTCAATGTATTTATATGTAGCCAGATGGCTAACAAATATGTCCTCTTAACCACAGATGGTGATAATCTGTCCTTCCCACTCATATTTCAATTTCTGGTGAAGGGTCGACGTAACTGCGCCAGCGGCGTGAATCCATGGTCGACCCAACAAACAGCTGTAGGCCGGCTGAATGCCCATCACATGGAAAGTAGTCTGAAAGACCTGCAGACCGATTATCACGGGCAGCTCCACCTCCCCAATAAATGACCTCTTGGAGCCATCAAAATCCCTGACCACCAGATTGCTTGGTCGGAGAGCTATTCCATCATATTCGAGCTTGACAAGAGCTTTCTTCGGCAAGACATTGAGTGAAGACCCAGTGTCTACAAGAACATGAGAGAGCACAACCCCTTTACACTCTAAAGTGATGTGTAAAGCTTTGTTGTGGTGATGTCCTTCCGTCGTCAAGTCAGCATTGGTGAAACCTAGCCCATAGTTAGTATTGACATTAGACACCACTGTCTCAAGCTGATTCACTGTGATCTCCTCTAGTACGTAGGCAGCATGCAAGACTTTAAGCAATGCATCCCGATGAGCTTCGGAACACAACAACAGGGATAAGATGGAGATCTTAGAAGGAGTATGGTGGAGCTGATCCACAACTTTGTAGTCACTTCTTTTAATTATCCTTATAAATTCATCCACATCCTGGTCAAAGGATGATTTATGAGTCTCTTTTGATGCAGATTCTTCAGGTATCACACTTTTCCCTTTGGCTTTGGCAACAGCCTCTGCCTCAGTACTAGTTCTTGGAGATTGTGACGCGAAGAGGCATCCGCTTCGGGTGAAGCCTCTGCCTCCCCGACATTATCCACTTGGGGAGTGTGAACCGAAGAATCAAGAAGGACTCTTTCTCCATTGCAGTAAAGGTCTGCACCATAGTGCCAAGGTACAACATTGTCTTTATCATATGGAATCGGCCCTGGCACCGTGATGGTGACTGGGCTTACTACAGCAGAGGTTGGAACCGTTATTGACTTTGGATCATAGAAGATGGTGATAGGACTTCTTGTGGATGTTGGTGGTATTGAATTGAAGCTTGATTGTTGCTGAAACTGTTGCTGAGATTGTTGTTGAAAGTTGCTGGAGTTTGGGACCGTTGTAGGGTCATAATAAATAGTAATTGTGGAGACGTCGTTGTTGGTGGTTGTTGAAGTTGTAGAAGCTGATGAGATGGAAATGTTGTTTGTTGAAGTGATGGAAGAAGTGGTTGCTGATTTTGTAGACGAGTCGGTAGGAACAATTGTTGTTGCAGTTGTAGAAGAATCATTTGTTGTTGTAAAAGGAGTTGTTGGTGTTGTAGAAGCTGTTGTGGTTATTTGCAGAATGCCTTCTTTAATCAAGCCATTGATGCCATTCCTCAAGCTTGCACACCCGTTCTCGGAAACCTTGCAAGGTTCACAACAGGCCTCACAACCTGGAAACACTTGACATTTCAAAAGCTGAGCTTTAACCTCTGCCAGAGGTGTCTGAATATTTGCAATATCTTCAATCAAACTCATGGGTGAGCCTTCCTCTATAGCATTAATCCTTGGCCCACTGTGGCTTGGCATAGGATTTTTCATGACATTGGGAGGTGGTGCAAAGTTCAGGGCCTTTCAATCTACCAGATCCTGGACCTTCATATGCAGAGCCCTGCATTTTTCCGTGGAGTGACCAGGTGCATTAGAATGAAAAGCACACCTAGCATTGACATTGTAATTTCTCAGAAGGTTCTAAGGATCAGGTGGGGCCAATGTCCTTAACTCAACAAGATTGAACTTTAGGAGTTGTGGCTGCAATGTGGCATATGGCATTGGAATAGGGTCAATCACCCTGTTGATCTGAGATGGCCGCTGTTGGAAAGGGCGTTGTTGTTGATTGTTGTTATTGTTGTTGTAGGATCTCTGTTGAGGAAACTGTGGCTGTTGAGGAAAATGTTGTGGTTGTTGAGTGTATTGAGGAGGTGGGGTAGGAATAGTGACGTCAGCAACTGATCTGGGCAGATATTGGGGTCTCCCTCTTCCCATATGTACAAAATTTGTCTCACCAGATCTACGGGGCCCAACAAATGGCTTCCTTGCACTGCTTGAACTGACGTCGTTGTCAGAAATCTTTCCCATCTTCAGTAGGCTCTCAATTCTTTCCCCAACTATCACCATGTCTGCAAAGCTGGTGGAAGAAAATGCAACCAATCTGTCAATATAAGTCCCTGGAGAGTATTCATGAACATATCTGCCATCTCCCTTTCTGACATCGGGGGTTGAACGGCAGCAGCTAGTTGCCTCCACCTTTGGGCATACTCTCTAAAGCTTTCACGGGAAGATTGTGACATTCCCATCAGAAGGGTTCTGTTTGGAGCCATGTCCAAATTATATTGATATTGTCGAATGAAAGCTTCAGTCAAGTCTTTCCAATTTCTAATTGTGGCCCTAGTCAAATGAGAATACCATTCTCGGGATGCCCCTGTCAAGCTATCCTCAAAGTAAAACATCCACAGCTTCTCATCCATGGTGTATGCTTTCAATCTCCCCAGGAAAGACTGAATATGGGTACGTGGGCAGGATGTGTCATTGTATCTTTCAAAACAAGGAGGTTTGAACTTGTGAGGAATTCTAACCCCCTCCACTAATCCCATGTCCATGACATCAAAACCCAGACAGTTTTGGGATTCAAGAGACCTTAGCTTTTCTGCAATTTCATCCAACCGACGATCGTAAACTTCGTCTCCAGCCCCAACCACAGTAAACTGTTCTTCTTGAGGGTCCTCCTGCAAGGCCCTTCCTCCAGTGTTACCTTGGGTGTTTCTTATAGCATTGATGTCTGGGTTCAAATGAGATTAAAACTCTAGTGGATCAATACGTGGCTGTACGTGATCGTTGTTACCGGTACCCCCTGTACCTGGATGATTTTCCTCGGGAGTTTGCCGTTTGACTAACTCTCTCAGTCTTTCCTGGCTCTGAGCCAAACCAGTCATCACTGTCATAAATTGATTCATTTGGGCCCTCATCTCTGTCCTCTCATTGGCCATTTAGGCTCTCACTTCAGTCAAGTCTTGTTGAACCTGATCCATTTGTAATCCCGGAAGGTTGTTTCTTGTCGGATACCGGTGCACTCTATTGACGGGGAACACTCTTCTACGAGCAATGTTTCCTGAAATCACAACAAAGTGAGAAACAACAAAAACAAAAACCTACAAAAAAAAGAAATGATGTTAGTATGCAATGCAGGATGCCTATTTGAAGAGAGATTAAGTCCACAAAAATATACAAACCATATATTACAAAAGAGTGAAAATACATAGTGTGATTACAATAAAGTTCCCATGGTGGGTTAAGATACAGCAACAAAATAAAAAAAAAGTACAAACAAAAGGAGGTACAAATACGAGGAAATCAAACATCCAGCCCAAAGTCATCCTCCCTGACTTCCTTCAGGAGAGCCTCAGTCACTGGACCTACTGGGTGCTATGTAATGGTCTTGATGAGGAGGTTTCTGGTGGCAATGGCACTGGTCAGCTTCTTGTGCTTATCCTGATCCTTTGATCTTTTCAACCCCGCCCAGAGTTTCAACTCAGAGATCTCCTTCTGTGCTGCTAACAAAGTTGTCTGATTCTTCTTCTCACTAGCCTCCAGCTGCTCTATCCTAGCTTGGGTCCTTTGATCCTCCTGTGCACGAGCCTCAGTGATCCTGATCCATCTAGCCTGGCTTTCCTCTAAGTAATGCTCAGCTCTGGCCTTCTGAGTCTTAGCTTCCTTGCAAGCATTCTTCAACACTAACTCTCCTACTCTAGCCTTTCTGATGTAGTCATCCGTCTTCTCAATCTTGGTCAATTGCTCAATCTGGAGCCTCTCTAACCTTTCATTATCTAGACGGTTGTCCTTCCTCTCCCAGAGGGTCTTCTTCAAAGCTTCGGATAGTTGAGCATTCCTTTCCTTCAATTTTTCAAACTCCTCTAAACTGACAGTAGCTGCAGGCTCCACTGCTGAAGGTCCAGGTATATCCTCTAAGGTGAATAGCATCCGGGTGATCTGTCCCCTGACACGAGACCAGTCAAGATACTGAGCTGAGGCTATGTTGTTGCACTTGCCAAGAATAGCTGTCCCCTTAGTCTGAATGTTGTCCTAGGCCCAGGCTGCCTGTCTGACAATGGCAAGGTTGTGCTGGATATCACAATAGAGGGTTTCTGTCAAATCTTGCCCTCTTGGGGGATGTACCGAAGCATACCCCAATTGCCTTTTGAAAAGAAAAGGGTTGTAGTTGATGCAACCTTTTATTCCAATCAAGGGTACATTGGGATACTGCCCACAGCTAGTAATGATATGTTTGCCCTTGGTGCTCTGGGTGCACCATCGGATGTTTTCTGATGTAAGGGCAATCATCCTCTTAGCCCAATTTCTTGGCTGATGAGGATTCAAGAAAGTTTCTGACTTTGGTAAGTGTCTTAACAACCAACGGTAGAAGAGGGGTGCACAGCATCTGACCAATCTCCCCCTTTGCTTCTCATTCCTTTGGTGCACTGAGTAGTAAAAGTCTCCAAGCAAGTAGGAATTGGGTTCCTCAGTAAGAACAAGTGAATAGCACTCTTGCTTACAAACATTGGCTCGTCTGCGAACAAGATGGTCCCATATATGTTGAGTGCCAAAAGTGCATAAACAGTATCCCACTTCCCTGTTGCAGCATGCAGGGTGGCCTGGGAGATCAAGAAATCTAAGTGAAGACCTGGGATCCCAGCCTTAGCTATATCTTCATTCTTGGGAGCAACCATCTCAGGGTTAAAAGGAATTCCCCTACTGATAGGGACACCTAACAACATGGAAAACTCTTCCATCAAAGGTCCCAACTGGAAATCTGGGAAAGTAAAACATCTGAGAGGAGGATCATAAAACTGGAGATAGGTGTGAATCATGCTCCTCTGGGATGCATCCAGATCCATGATCATGTCCAAAATGCCACCATAATGTTCCCTGAATAAAGGGACATGATCAGGAGTGATGAGAGACTGGATTTGTCTGATGCCTGTCAGGGTGGGCTCAAAGAAATGATAGGTGATGTTGCTCTTCCTGGAAGTGTCCATGCTGACAATGGATGCTGATGAAGAAGACTGAGAGTAATTGCTGATAAAGGTCACTGAAAAAGATGCTGAAGAAGAGTCTCTGATGAAGACAACTGGTGAGGAGAGCTGACAGGAATCTATGGTGAAGATAACTGATGCAGATAACTGGAGGGATCTGAGCAATAGAACAGGTCAAAACCAAACCAAAGATAAGATGTGGATACCCTATAAAACAAATAGACAACTGTTAAATGATGCAAAATGATGTATGCAGAATGATATGCAAAGGGTTTGTGATCAAGTGTTGGATCTGTTATCTGCCTTGATATGGTCCATGTGTGTTCATAAGTCCGGATGGAGGCTTAGAAAACCAGTAACCAGGTGGGGGACTCAAATAAAGAGTCACAAGTCCAGGGTTTCACAAGAACTGTCCAAAATGATACAACCTTAACAAAACTAGTAACAAGGTATGATGAGGCCAAGGGTTCCTGCAAACCTGTAAACATCCCAACCCCCTCACATGTATTGTTCTAGAACAAGGATCCTCAGACTTGGATCAATTATGAGAAGTGTAAGCACTTCTAACCCGGAGGTACAGTGTTTACAATAACCATAAAAGATCCTCCTCTAACTCACCTCAGATGCTGAAGGTCATAAAAGGTCATCCAGACTTAGTAGGCTTCCCAGATAGCCCTAGTACTACAGGAAATCCGTAGCACAGAGTTCTCAAGAAGAAACCTATGTCTAAACCGTGTTTCATATTCCCACACCAGACCGAAATGGAATGAGAAAGAGTATGAAGCCACTCTATCCTATGTGTCACTCAGGTCCCTGGTGTGGAACCTTAATCACTCAACAATGATTTGATAATAATAGTATGAAATGCATAAAACTGTAAATGAAAGCAATAAATAAAGCTGTATAGAAAGCAGTAAATAAAGCAATAAATAACAAGCACAAGTAGCACATAACACCCTTATAAACACAAATCAAACAAGCGTTAGGAGGAACCCACAAAAAAGAACTAGAAGCCCTGGTTGCAATACAGTGTCCCCAGCAGAGTCGCCAAGTTGTCGCTCCCGAAGATTTGCATCCCGGTACAAGCGTGAACGGTCAACGAAGAGAGAAAATGAAAGTGAAGAGAGTCGCCAGCTAGGCATTTTTATCCCGAAGGAAAGGTAATGTTGCATAAACCTAGGAAAAGATGGATAAGACGGTTGCGAACCAGAGAATCTGAGAAAGGGGATTGGTTACAACCTGGGAAGGTATCAGCACCCAGATTGTCTGTCGTACTCGACGGGATCCACGCTTAAAATATTGTGTTTAAAAGGGGTAGTGTATGTGCTATTTGTGTGCAAAAGCTGGGAGTAAAATAAACAAGTGTCAGTGCAAGAGGATGAAATGAAATGCTCAGGATTGAGGCTTAAAAGAGAATGCTGAAAGAGGGGGAAGACAAAGAGACTTTTGTTCGATAACATTCAAGTTATGCCTACGTATCCTCTCGTGCAATGAGGAAGTCAGAACACCGTAGTTCGACTCAAAGAGACTGAAAAGATAAATTGACTGATGAACTGCTTGCTTTCCTATGCTCAAGTGTATGACGTGTCTGGCCCGAGTGCTAACTGTCTTGCATTAGACTGAAGAAGCAAGTTCTCGCTTATGAATGAGTATGATGAGAAAAGAATCCCAAAGGAGACGATTATTGTTTGTTTTTTGTGTTTTCAGTTTTTTATTGTTTTTGGTGTTTTTCATAAGTTAGTGAGCTTAAGCCTAAATCAAAGGCTTGTAAACTCATTATATCCTCCCTGATTAGGGATAATGAGAATACTTAAGTATGAGATAGGCATCTCAACTTGATTACCATGATGATGTAGGATTAAGATCGTTAACCTACTTGTGATTATTTAGATGTTTTTGGGTTTTGTTTAGCGTTAAGTAATGAGTTTAATCTCTAATCACAAATTAGTGGGCTCATTACACCATCCTAATAGAAGGATAATAGATGAGAACACTTAAGCTGAGGAAGATACCTCAACTTAATCCATGGTTAGGGATTAAATTCATTATATAACAAAGCCTTTATTAAATGGATTTTAATTAAGGATGAGATTAAGAAGTGAATTTTATGGTTTGTAAGACAACTTGAGGGGGACTTGTCCATTAAACACTAGGGTTAGTCCCTCTTAACCATAAGGAAGAGATAGAACCCTAATGTAAGGCCCAAGTTACAAGATGAAGTCTTAGTGATTATTAAGATGACTTGATTAAGAGGTTTAACCAAATTAAAGGTTTAACACTTAGGATTAAAGTTATACACTCCATCCTAAGAGAAGGATACATGCATAACCCTAATTCCAAAGTCCTAAAACTTTAAGAGTTTAGTCTCTGATTATGAAGATGAGAAGAGAGACTCAAGGAGACTCAAAGGTAAAAACTAAGGGGGACTAATCACAACCCTAATTATTATCATGCTTGGATGTTCCTATGGTTTGTAAGGCTTGAGAAAGATCTTCAAGGAAGCCACCAATGGAAGAAGCAGATGAAAGGAGGATGAAGTAGGAGAATAAGTTACTTACTTCATTGAAGAAGATAAGTAACTTAAATAAAGAAAGTGAGAGAAATGGAACACAAGTGAACAAGTTCACTTAAGAGACAAGTAAAATGCACATGAGAGAGATGAAAAGAAGTGAGAAGTGATGGCAAATCCACTTCTCAAAGTAACTTACCACCTGAAAATGTTAGCGTGAATGCATAAGGTATGAAACATAAAGAAATGAGATGAAATGAGGTGCAATGAGATGAAATAACCAAAGTCATACGTGTTTATGAAATGCTAATGTCATGTGAGATGAGGCAAAGGCATACAAAGTGCATATGTATGATCATACAAGGATGATATGTCATGTAAGCATGCTTTGAAGTTTGAAAACACATGAAAGTTAATGAAATGAAATGAATGCAAATCATGGCAAATGAATGATGAAATGATTAAGAATGATGGTAACATATACAAGATGAATGCAAGTGAACACATGAAATTAGGGTTTTATGGACAAGCATGATGCAAATGAACAAAACAGAAGCATATGACATGATAAAAAATTGAAACCAAGCTCAAACAAACCCTAATCCCATACTAGGTCACACCCCAAAGGAGAAGTTCAGAAGTCTAACCAATCACAAGTTATGAATTTCCTAAGTTTCTAGGGTTTTTTGGGTGGTTCAAAGGGAAAAATGCAAATCAAATTGAAAATGCAAGATAAATTTATGAGAAAAATGTTCTATAAACTACATGCAATGCACAAAACAATGCAAAAAGAATCATCTTCAAACTCTTCTTGGTTAAGCAGAAATGATTTTTTAAAGTTAGGGTTCAAAAAAAGAAATTTAATGACCCTTAATTCAAAGAAAATTCACAAACTATGATCAAACCTAAAAAGAAATTTGTATGAAGAGTTTGAAAATGTTTCTAAATGCAATGGGATGATTCATGATTTTTTGGTGATTTTTAGAAACCTAAATATATTTTTAATTAATTAAAAGACTTTAATTAATTAAAAATAACATTTAAATATTTTTTAATGCAAAAAATAAAATAAAAATCATTTTCAGGTTGAGAAAAATATTTAAAACCAAAATGCAAAAGGAAATAATTTTTGGATGATTTTTGCTATTTTTAATAAATTGTACAAAAGAAATAGAATAAAATGAAAATAAAATAAATTAAAGAGGGAAGTATGTCAATCTGAGGGCTGAGATTCAAACCTAGGGGGGACGTTGACTGCGCGCGTGTTTTAATGGCTTGGATCTGATCTGGCATAATTTAAATTAAACCTAATTAATTAATCTAATTAAGAGATTAGGGTTTTAATGAGGCAATCTGGGCCCTCCAATCACGCGCGGGAAACAAGATCCTAAGGTCCACATTTAAATTGAGCCTAAACCATTATTAAACCCTAATTACCCTCAAGTGGCCGAAACAGTGTTCCGGTCATCTTCTCCGGCCAACCAAAACACCAAACTTCTTCCCTAGGTTAAAACAAAAGCTCTAAAGCTCCAAAATCACTCTCCTAACATCCCTAAGCAAGAATCCATCATCAAATAACATTTATCATACAACAAGAACAAGATCCGAAGCAAATCGTAAAACTGAACAAAACTTTCAGAAGTTCAATACATGTTTAATACTCAACCATTTTCGAAATAAATTACATCAGGATGATCAGTGAAGCATGAAGATTCATTTAGAAACTTAAAATGCAATTTCTGGAAAAAATGTTCTTAAGGTTACCTGAGGTTGAGCTTTCAGTTCTTGAGCTTTCTGGACCTTTCTTTAGTGCAAATCAACTCCAATGAGCTTCCTGAGAATGCTTTGATGCTTGGAGTGAGTTTATTTGGCCTCTTTTTGAAGTTCAGTTTTGGAGAGGTGGAAAATCTTGTTTTGATTTGAGTGGGTGTTTGGCTGAAATGAAGGGTGGGAAATGATCCTTAGGTGGTGGTGAGGTGAATGGTGCAAAAAAATTTGAGTTTAAGTGGCTGGTTTTGCAGATTCGAAGAGAGGAAAGTTTTTGATGATTTTGTCAATCCTGGCTTGTGGGAGGTTCTCAGCTTGTGTGTGGTGTGTTTTGGATTGCTTTAGGTTAGTATAAACAATTGTGATTGGTTCAGAGAGTTGTTGTGGCTCAGCTTGATTGGTATGGTTGTTTTTGCAAAAAGTCAACATTGGTTGTACTATGAGCATGGGTCATGGCAGGAGTGGTTATATGGCATGGGATTGGTTTTGGCATGCTGGCACAAGTGGATGGAGAGATTCATGCCATTTTGCAATTTTTGAAAGTTTTGGCCCTTTTGAGATTTCTTGAAGTTCAAGGCATGAAAATGCATGGTTCAAAACATAATTCTGATGCTTAGAGGTTTGTTTGACATATTGTGAAGTGTTTGTGTCCATTTGAAGTCATTAGAATGCCTTAACATGCCAATTTGCAAAATCCCTCTTTGACATGAAACTTGAAATTTTAGGATTTTTTCCAACTTTGAAAGGCCATATCTTGAGTTCTAGGATGAATCAAGACATGTTCTTGTAATTTTTGAAAAGGGAAAGACCTAATCTATAACTTTCATGACCAATAATTTTTCATTTGAAGCATTTTTTATTTAGAAAGAGGAGGTTAAAAAACTTTCCCAAAATGGAAAGTTTGCATTTCATGTCATTTCCATTTTTGGCAAGTTTGCAAATGGCTCAAAATTCTTCAATCTTTTGAACTTCTAACCTCTTCTAAGATCAAATAAATATCATAGAACTTAAATTTTATGAAAATACCCCTTTGGTTTCATTGTTGGGGGCCTCAGATGCCCTGATTTTGACTTAACTTGCTCAAGAAGTTACCCAATGAACAGATGACTTCCACAATGAATTTCTTCATCAAACTTGGTACACATGATCCTTATAACATATTAAGAACATTAGAAACAAGAATGGCCCAAAAATTTGGAGTTAAGGCCTCTGAAACCAAAACCCTAATTTTGGTCATCTGTGTAGTGAAAACCCTAGCTCTGCTTCCATGCCTTGCCAGTTCTTGTGATCTCTTGACTTCCATGAACTTTGAGGGACATAATATGATGATATAACACACATGGACCCTCTTGGAATATTTTGAGGCCCTTGGGATGGCTCAGATGGATTCTTGGAATGCTTATGCTTATGCAAAAATGAAAGATCAAAAGCCATGGTGTGATATGAGTGAGGGCAAATTTGGGGTGTTTACACTTGTTCATGAAGAAAAGTTCAAGATAAAATCAATGGATTCAATATGAATTCTTGGTCAACAAGGTAATGGTCCAAAGCATCATTTGATCTCAGTTCAAATTCTATGATTACATCCAGCTTGCTATGATCACAAGTTCACTTCACTAAGAGTGCATCATCATATGGCTGCTTACAGATCATACTTATCATGCATCCTTGAGAATTCAAGCTAGCCTTCAAACACGATCAAGCATCACCGCACAATCTGATCAGTCCAACTTCATCTCATTACCTCAAACCTACCATAAGCATCATGTTCCTTGCCACACATTGATCACAACTTGAGTGTAACAAACTGAAACTCACCATAACTAATTCAAAAATAACTTGACTCGGTTAACCAAGGATCCAACTGTTAACTACACTGAGTTTAGAGGCTAACCCTGGCTATATAAAGGATCAACCATAGCTGCTCAGAATCACACTCTTCATTCTGCTCAGAAACACACTCTTCATTCATCAAATTCTTTCAAATTCTTCTTCTGCATCTTGCTTCGAGGAAGCTTCATCTTCATTCATTTTAATCCATTCTTCTTCAATTCATCATCATCACCATCTTAGACACAATCTCCATGGATTATACAGCTTGATTCATCAAGGATAATCATTGCATATTCTTAAGGCTCCACTGCATTTTGGATCTAAGTTCTTCAAACTTCATCAATCTAATCTCAACCTCCTTCAAGTCATCATCAGTATCAAGTTTTGCACAATTTCCATGGAACTCACATCCTGAATCCTCAAGAGTTCATCATTGCATCCAGTTGAATTGCTCTTCATTTTCATCAGCTTCTCAAGATCTTTAACTCACAGAGTGTTTATTTCACCATGCAAGCATTCAAGATCAAGTAAGGCATCAATAGGAGTCTAATCTCTGGTTTTCTTCAATTTCAAGCATCTCTGCATCTATGGTGTTAGTTTCCATTTTAGGTTCAGTTTTGGAATGCCCTAACCAGAGTCTCACCGGAGAAGGTGACCAGAATCCTTCTCTGGTGCCTGAACAATGCCCTAATGTTTTGTCCAAATTTATAACACGTCCGTTAGATCATTTCAATCCATTGGTTCACAGCTTGATAGCACATTAAAAAAGGGAATGCCATTCACGTGCGTTTGTTTGTGAACAAAAGCTCATACCACTATGTGCACCCCAGCGCGTGTGTTTTAAGCCCAAACCTGTGTATTTTTCTTCTATTTCCACCCTCCAGACCCAATCCAATTTAGTTCTTTTATTTCTTTTATTCAATTTTATTTAGTTTTCGTTTTCTATTTTTAAAATACCAAAACACCTCTAAAAATTCCCCAAAATTTCATACATGATCTTCATCTTTTTCTTTAATTTTCCATAATTTTTGTTTTCATTTTTATTTTATTTTTGAACCAGAATTAATTTCACCATCAATTTCCTCCTATTTTCTTTCTTTTTTGACCAATCAACTTGTCAATTTTTGTTCTCTAAAACCAAAAATGATAAATTGTTCATTATTTTTGCATTATCCAGATAACTCATTAAATTTCTCCAAAATATTTTTGATTTGATTTTTAGGTCATGGTAAGTCACACTTTGATCCCATCCTTTCACATGTGTGCATATAAACCCTAATTCCCTTCCACGCCTCATTTGGCCATTCAAAAATAGGCATTTTTGTGAGATTTTTTGGACATAAGTCACCTTCTGGATTTTGATCCCAGTTGTCAAGTTTCATAATTTTTCTAAGCCATTTGATATTTTTTCAAAGTTTCTTAAACCAAAAGTCACATTTTTGGTCTTTTCCTTTATTTCCTTTGATCCAAATTGAATAAGGCATTTATGCTATTACCTTAATGTCTTGATTTTGAGTCTAATAGGTCCTATTGGATGTTTTAGGTCATTACCTTTGATGTTTTAGGTTTTCTTGAGTCATAAGTCATACATGCTTCACTTTGACCTAATTTTACTTCTTCTTCTACATTAACCATCTCAAATTCCATTTTTGCATAAGATAACTTTGTGAAATCATTGTTTTGTGTCTCATAAGTGTATTTTGATCACTTCCATGTGTTTACTTCAAGTGTAAAAGTTTTTGTATCTCTTTGAACCTCACTTGTCACCTAAAGGTCCCAAAAACCCTAATTTGTGACACTTAGCCTTAAGACTTCTTACCACTTCATTTGTGAGTATTTTTTGAATCTAATTTTCATTCTAACTTTTCATCAAGCCTCTGGTTTTTGTATGGGGAATTCAAGCTTCCTTGTTCATTTTTGGTTTTTTATTTTAAATCATTTGTTTCACTTTTAAAACCATGTTTCCATGTTCATTCTTTCATCTTTCAATCATATGTTTGAATCTCCTTAACTTGAATCTCTTCTTTCTCATATGATCTAATCTCATCCTATACTTTCATTTGGTGTTAAGTTCTGGACTTTGCACTCACCTTTGATTTTAGGAGATTTTAACATGCTAAAATACTTAGGTTTCCCTTTTAAATTCATCCTTAGGTTTCATTAGGGTTTAATAACACTTTAGGGCATAGTTTGAATTTGATTCACTTAATCCCTTTAGATACTTTTAATATGACTTAACTCCTTCCCTTAGAAGTTAGCTAACATTTAGAATGCTTTAGAATTTAGATTTTATGCTTAGAAGTTCATTAGTGCTCTTGTTAGCTAGTGTGAGTTCTTAACTTATTTTTGCAATGTTATAATTGTTCAAATTGCTTCATCATGCTAACCTTTGTCTTGTAGCGGGGAAGATTGAGGTAATCATTACTTCATTCCTATCTATTATTCATGTTAATTGTGTTTTCCTTAGCACTTGGTGCTTTGTTCATAGGCTTCCCTTCTGTTCTTTAGATTCAACTTAACTTCCTTAGGAAGTAAGTTGAACTCTAACTTGCTTTTCTTCTCCTTAGGTTTAGAATACCTCATAAACCATAGGATCACCTTTTGTACATAATAAGATAACTTAGGGTTATGTCTTAGTCCCCCATTAGCTTTGAACTTTTTCCTCTTGAGTCTTCTTTTCTCATCTTCAAACAAAATAAAAAAACACTTAATAAATGCATGAAAAAATCTCTTGTGTATAGCCTTATTCCATGGGGCACTCATATTCATTCCATATTGGAATAGTGTGGGCTTGTCTAGCATGATGTACAAGTCTGATCAAGAGGTTACTTCACAAAGAAAACCTAAAATACAGTTCTTCACAAAGCTACAAGAACATCTAATAAGTTCAACAAGCTAGGGAACTTAGACCCTAATCCTTGGTGTGTGATGGGCTAAAGACGCAATACAATATATGTCTAGAGACGCAATACAATATATGTCTAGCGGTATCTTAACTGCAAGCGCACAGCCTATCGAAGTAATATAAAAGATTATCGATCCCACAGGGACTTTATGATCACTTTGTGCTAGAGGGTTTACTAGTTTAGCTAATGTGTATGGTTGTCACGATTTTGTTTTTAAGAATTAAAGACGGGAATTAAATTTTAGTTTAATTAAATAATAATAAGGCGGCCGGTATGTAATTATGTTAACTTAGGCGGGTCAATCTAACCTAGGCTTATAAGGATGGTTCACTTAATTTATTCTGTAGAGGTTATCAGTTTAAATATCTTTAACTCACACTCTCGTGGTCTTATCTCAGATCTTACTCCTAAAGCCCTATGCCTGCTCTCGCTAGCCCATAAGTGTTTAGAAATAATTTTTGGAAACTTAATAAGTCTAATTCATTTTAAAGCGCTCTCGCTGTATTTAAATTAAATGCCTAACTTTAGCTATCTGGTTAAAATCTCACACTCTCGTGGTCTCGACCTAACCTATTACACTTTCCTTACTCTCGTAACAAAAAGATTAATTTTATAATAAAAAGTCACAGCCAGAATTTTAAGTTCTTAATTGTTTTAAGCCTAGATTTGATTTTACCGATTTAGTGTATTTTAATTACATACCGCCTAAATTAATTAGCTACTCATATTTGTTGTACCAGACAGATGCAGAAACAGATGAACATAATTTAAAGTATGCATTATAAAGTAATAAAAATAAATTCTTAACATAAACAATTAAATTAATATAAATGCGAAATAATTAAAAACCTGAATAATAAAAATAATGTAAAACTCCTTCTTCCACAGTCTGGCAAGCTCGGAGTGCGAACCGGAATCGAAAATAAAATTACAAACGAAATGCTGAAGGCTTGAAAGAAATTAAATAATAACAATTTCCTAATGTTGGAAATTGTTATTTGATTTGGTTGGGATATGGAAATTAAAACAAGAACAAAAACAATTGCTGGAAAAATTAATGAAATAGGGTGCAATGGAAATATGGCAGAGCTTCCGCGAAAAACTCAAAATAATACTCTCTAGTTTTTACTTTGAAATCAAATTATTTATAGGAAACATAATTTGGGCTTGGCAGTTGAAATCCATACGTGGGCTTCGGTGTTGAAGAGAGAATCCAGGAGAAAATGTGCCACTGAGTCTGCGGAAGAATAGGAAACATTTTTTACTTCACGTATCACGTTCATGACCAATTCATACCAAGTAAACCTAATTTTCCTTTGTCACGTTCGTGACAAGGGTGTCACGAGCGTTATCTTCATATTTAGCGCGTCACGGTCGTGACGGCTTGGTTACGATCGTGACTGGCCCAATTAGCGTGTCACGGTCGTGACAGCATGGTGACGGTCGTGATTGTTGCAAATTATGCAGCATTATGCAGAATTCCTCTCTTCTTCTTCTTTTCATGCTTGTTTTTTCTCATTTCACTTTTGGCTTATGATTTAGCTCTATAATTGTTATACCTGCAAAATGACAAAGAAAACTCGAAGAATCGGGTGTTAATACGATAAATGTGCGATAAAACGGCATTGAAACATAGTAATAAAACGATACTTTTTCTCGTTATCAAACTTCCCCAAACTTAAACCTTTGCTTGTCCTCAAGCAAATAGTCGGTTGAAAAATGATCGGACGGGTTTCCATCGACGCATACACATAACAAACCATACGAGGAATCGTTTTTCTAGATAAACCGGTACTAGAATAAAACACCAACGATACACTAATGACACAAGCAACAAGCTAAGTCGTCGAATTCCTATTAAACGAGACATTCGGTAATTGCGTTACGATTCTACCTAGAGTCTTTCGATCTTATTTCTCCCGGTTTCATTCTAGCGCAATCACATTAAGCCCTTTGCCTTAGCACGCACGTAGTGGAGTAGCCGGTTAGTGACTTTGATCCTTTATAAGCACGGGGTCTGGTACACGAATGTGGCAACCCTATATATATTATCCGATTTGGAGGTTGTGGGGGATCGAGCCGTAGCACGCCCTACCAAGTTCAGAACTAGGTACCTCTGAACCAACCCGCAATGGACTCCTTCTCATACTTCTCGTTTCTTATATGCGACCGTGTACTTTGGTGCAATTTCTTTTTATTGGCATCGAGATATGAAGGATCATTATAGATTTAGGCATCAAACACTTATGTTCATCGGCTCCCCACGTGGTTTGTGTTCAGACGGTGCTGACTGCTAGTATAAACTACTAGGGGTTACTTTAGAACTGAAACTTAAGGTGTAGTCGTAACAATTATCGGAACAGAATGCTTAAGTAGGAAGTCTAAGGTGTCAAGATTGTATTGATATTGTTGAATCGTTCTCAGTTTCCTAACTATGATTTCATAGGTAAGTCGGGTAATGCGAAGATAAAAATATAAAAAATTTCGGTATGGCTAAATAAACGGGGAAAATTCAAAACTAAAGAAATAACACAAATATTACTTTGTTTCATTAAAATACGAAAGGGAAATACAACGGAATGGAAAGTGCGGAAAGGGAAATGCGGAAAAAGGAAAGGTATCTCTCCCACACTATATCAGACATTGTCCTCAATGTTGTGATATAATAGCGGGGAAAATACAATACAAACAACAGAAATGGAAAAACATAAACACAAACATAAACTAAGGCTGCTGACGACCACGGCCTCGGCTTCTGGTGCGGGAGCGTCTGGTCGGAGTCGCTTCAGGATCAGAACCGGTGCCGGTGAGAGCAGTGATATCAATTCGCAAAGCCTCTAGCTCGCTAAAAATCTCTCCGAGCTTCTCATCTGTCGTCCTCTGTTTGCTGGTAACAGCTGAAAGTAGTGCATCATGTTGCTTTTTTTGCCTTCGCTCTAGTGCGACATTCATCTGATTCTGCTGATGAATGGCACGGAGGACGTCTTCAAGTGTGAATTCTGGTGCAGGTGGCTGTCTGGTGGAGGACTCAGGGATGTCCTGTACTGGGTCAGCAACATCCATGGTATCCTGCATCTCGTCCACTGGTGGATCGTACTGCTCATCAATGATGGGGACGTGGCCTGCAGCATCCGATAAAGCAAATAGCCAGTTGGCTCGGTTGGACGGATCGATGTGGTCACGGCACGGCAAGGTGATGTGATGATAAACGGTGCCTTGGATAACAGGGTTGAACCTGCCATCCTCTCTCTGAGATATCAAGTGGGTGGACCTGCAATAGTTCTTTGTAAGCAACTGATCAGTGATATTTAGTTGTAGTTTCAAGCCGGTTTTCAGTGTCCTTTGAGTCTAATTTTGTGTTTGTTTTAAGTATTTCGTTCATGTTTTGTCGTAGTTTTCTTAAGATAGCTTGCAAGTTAGTTTTAATCGTTTTATTATGTTTTTATCTTTGGAATGGGTTATGTGGTTGTTTTTTGATGTGTTTCAGGTCAATATGTAATCGGTTGTTCGACGCGTCCGAAGAGATGATCCAAGCATGAAAGATGACAGCAAAATGGGATGTCAGAGGCACAACACGGGTTCCAGTGTTGTACAACACGGCCCGTGTTGTGAATATCAGAAGAAAGTGAGATTTGCCAAAGAAAAGGAGAAAGTCAGAGCTGTGACACGGGTGCCCGTGTTGTACAACATGGCCCGTGTCATAGCATCTGTTGAAGAAGAGGCATTGGGGTGAACCAGAGGCATAACACGGGTTCCCGTGTTTGGAAGACTGATTTATATTTGACAATTATTACTGTAATGAACCACTTTTGATTTGGGGATTTTGGGATTAGAACGAATACGGGAGAAGAAGGATTGATCAAGAGCGGAAGCAATTGACGATCCGACGAATCCTACGTTAATTGTAATGTCTCAATTTTCTTGCTCTGTTTTTATTTCGATTATGAACATGAGTGGCTAAACCCCCCAATGCCAGGGGGGTGTCCCTGATTTGCTTTATGTAATGACTATTTGAATTCTTCATTTTGAGATTATGTTTTCAATTTCGTTTCTTTATTTTATGCAAAGTCCTTAACGCTTTGTCTTTGTTGGAAAATGGGATAATTGATCGTGGTTAGGATTTGGTCTGACCAACCATCCTAACCTTGTTGTATAAATTTTATCGCGATAAATATTACTGAGGAATTGGGATATTTTTGTGAAAACCTTTTTATGTCAGAATTATTGCTTGATATTCTTCTTTGACCGTTGAGGAATCAAGGTCGAGGAAGAATACCAAAGGTTTTTCTTTAAAGGAATTTTGGAAAAACATTATTGACTTAGGAAAGACAATTTTAAAGCATATCTCTGTAAAATTAAGAAACAATTGAGTCATTGCACTACGAATCATACACCGTCCCTGGCATTACTTTCATATTAGTAAAAACTCTTTATTTTAGTCTACGTTTATATAACTTTAGTTTATTAAATCTAAATTCAAAACTTTAAACCATAGCTTTTGTCCAATTGAAATTAATCATTAAGAACTTATTTTATTAAGCAGTCCTTGAGATCGATATTTGGGGTTATTCCCTTCTATTACTACATCGGTAAAAATAGTACACTTGCTATTTCCCGATCAAGTTTTTGGCACCGTTGCCGGGGACTGCCAAAGAATTAAGTTGTTTGTGTTTTATCAATTGGAATTTTGTTGCTCTGCGACTAAAATTTTACTTTTCTCTGTGTACATCATTTTAGTGTTATTGAAATTTTGTTTTCTAACTCGTGTCTAACTGTTTATGCGAGGTCAGACCTCAGCTAAATTTTCTCTTGACACAGAACCAGAAAGAGCTTTGCACGAGAGACGCCGCAAGGCAAGAATTGATAGTCTGGCTAAGACTGGTTCAAGTGTCCCGTATCAGGAGACTGAGGACTATATATCCGTTCACTCGGAGCACAGTGACTCTGATTCAGACAGAGAAACTGACCCAGAATTCAACAACATGGTAGGGAATCAACCTGTTGCAGAGAGACTCTTAGGGGATTACGGAGGGGAAAATGCTCAACCTAACAGGATGATGATTGTTAATCAACCAGTGAATGTAGCACACTTTCAGTTGCATCCATCTACTATCCGCCAGTTAGAGAGCAAGCCTTTCTCCGGAAGAATCAATGAGGATGCAAATAAGCATCTGCAGAGATTTCTTACTACCACAACTTCTTTGAAGATCGAAGGTCATTCAGAGGAGGCAAAACGACTGGTGATGTTTCCATTCACACTTACTGACGATGCAGAAGAGTGGTTCTACTCTCTTCCCGCAGCGAGTATCACAACATGGCAAGAGATGGAAACAACTTTCCTAAATGAATACTTTCCTGCTTCAGTATTCATCCGGAAAAGATATGATATAGTCAATTTTAAACAAAAAGAGGGTGAATCACTTGGAGATGCTTATAAAAGATTCAAAAGGTGTTTAACTTCGTGTCCTACTCATAATATGGACGCGACCGAGCAGATGCAAAACTTCGTGAATGGGTTGCGACTCAAGACAAAGCAGCTTATTGATACTTCTGCAGGTGGCTCAACAAACTTTTCAACAGCCACAGGTATTAAAAGAATCATTGAAGCCATTGCTGCCAATGAACACCTTGAGTTATATGATCGCACAGTGAGTCAACCAGATGGAAAAATTGATCTTAAGCTGACAGAGCAGGTTGTAAAAATGGAAGATCAAATTGCCGCAGAAGTTGAAAGAAGGTTAAAGAAGATGAACCTGGGAACTCAAACAGTTGCTCAGGTTGAACCCGTTCAAGCGGTGATTTGCGAGATATGTTGTGGACCTCACTTTACCATGCACTGTTTGGCAACTCAAGAGCAGGTTGAACAAATTAATATGTTGAGGCAGAACAATCCGTATGCCAACACGTATAATCCGGGGTGGAAAAATCACCCAAATTTCTCTTGGAAAGATCATCAAGGGAACATCCAAAAACCGATTCAAGGCCAACAACAGTATCAGCCCCAGCAACAACCATATCAGCCTCCAGTGTCAAGAAAAGCTGATTGGGAAATTGCCATTGAAAAGATGGCAGCTCACAATTGTCAATTTTAAGAAGAAACAAGAAGTAACTTCAAGAATACTGGAGCCTGTATAAAGAATCTTGAAGTGCAAATGAGCCAAATTGCCCAACACCTCGCCATTCCACAAACTCCAGGGACTCTTCCTAGTGCTACTGTAACAAATCCTAGAGATAATCACAAAGTAAATGCAGTCACAACGCAAAGAGGTAAAGTTAGTGAAGAGGTTCAAGAAAATTCTGAAGGTGAAAGTCAAATGATTGAGGTTGAGCTGGAAATCAAAGAAAATGAAGAGGTTGGTAAAGAAAAAGAAGTTACCCCAGCACCGGATGTAAACACCCCAAATTTTCCCTCACCCATTCACACCATGGCTTGTGATCTCTTCATATGCATAAGTTCAATCATAGCATCTCATATCACATTTTTGCTTCACTGAATTGATTCTAAACCATCTGCATCTAGGGTTTGTGATCTGAGCCCTCCCTGAGCTATTTGAGCCACTCCAAAGGTCATCAATCACTTCAAAGGGGTCCATGGATGTTCAAGCATCATATTGTATCCCCATAAAGTCAAGAAAGTCAAAGAATCACAAGAACTGAGAATGGCATGGAAGCAGAGCCAGGTTTAACTGCACAGATGACCTAGAATTAGGGTTTTCGTTTCAAAGGCCATAACTCCAAATTTTTTGGTCATTCTTGTTTCTATTGGTCTCTATATGGTATAGGGATCATGCATATCAATTTTAATGAAGAAATTCAATGGGGAAGGCATCTGATCAAGAGTTGACTTCTTGAGCAAGTCAGTGTAAAATCAGGGCATCTGAGGCCCCCAATGACCCAACCAAGGGGTGTTCTTCATCATTTTGATTGTGTTTGATCTTTATTTGGTCATAGAAGATGTTAGAAGTTCAAGACATTTGCAAAGTTGCCTTTTTGGGAAAATGACT
Source organism: Lathyrus aphaca (assembly GCA_963966055.1). Classification (NCBI taxonomy): domain Eukaryota; kingdom Viridiplantae; phylum Streptophyta; class Magnoliopsida; order Fabales; family Fabaceae; genus Lathyrus; species Lathyrus aphaca. The sequence continues at coordinate 475,344,825 of OZ014525.1, forward strand.
TGTAATGGAAACTTGCCATTTTGGGAAACTTTTTCAACCCTTTCTTTTTGATTCAAAAATGCTTCAAATGGGAAAACTTTGGTCATGAAAGTTGTAGAATGGATCATTCCCTTTTCCAAAAGTAATAGAACTCATTCTAATTCATTTTGGATCAAAAGTTATGGCTTGTCAAAGATGGGCAAAATCACATAATTTCAAGTTATGTACCAAAAAGGCAAAGTTGCAAAACCACTTGCCAAGGCAAAATGAGACCTCAAAGTAACTTCTAATCTTTGCACAAACATAAACCAAAGCCTAAAAGTCAGAATGCACCAAAGGTTTGCCCATTTTCATGACTTTGGATCAAGAAATCACAAAAGGGGCAAAATTGGACAAAGTAGCAAAAACTATTACAAACCCTAATCCACTTGCTGCATTGCCTCTAATCCTTTTCCATGGCTCTCCCTAAACTCAGCTTAGCCAAACCATGCCCCTATCACAGCCTCACACTTGCCCATACCTCAAGTACACCTAACTTGGACTTTTTGCATAAAGACCCATACCAATAAAGCTAGGCCACACCAACTCCTCTGACCTATCCAGGAGTGATAAGTGGACCAAAAGAGACTAAACACAACACACAACACAAGCTGAAACCTCAGATTGCCATAGTTATCAAAAATTCTCCAACTTGCAAAACCTTTCGAATCTCTCAGCTCACTCAACCAATCTTCAAACCAACTTCACCATTGATCTCAAAGTGACTCACTGACCACAAACCAACCATTGAAACAGCCAAAAACACCCCATAAACCAAACACGATTTCTGACCAGTTGGCTTGCAAACTCCCATATCAGCCAAAAGAAATTCCTTCCAAGCATCAAAACTTCATCAGGAGTTCAAGGGGAGTGGTTTGCACAAAGAGAGAAGGCCTAAAAGTCCCAAACTGAGAAAGCTGAAGCTAAGGTACCTCCTTGAAACTTTTTTCCAGAACTTGTTTCTTTAGTTATAGAATGGTGGAGTAGGTTCCACTGATCACTCTGAGCTTTATACTTTCGAAAATGGTTGAGAATTGAGTCTGTATGATTGTTCTGAATGTTTTGACATTTTTAATCTTTCCTTCGAATCTTGTGTTTGAGCAAGAATAAATTCATTTTGAGTGTAGATTCATGTTTAGGAGAGTGAGGGGAGTTGATTGATAACGAGAAAATGTATCGATTATATTGCTAAGTTTCATTGACGTTTTATCGCATAATCATCGTTTTAACACTCGATTCCTCGAGTTTTTCTTACTATTTTGCAGGTACATCATATATGGAGCTAAATCATGAATTAAGAGCAAAAGGAACAAAAACAACCATAAAAAGATGAAGAAATGAAGAAGCCTGCAGAACTGCATAATTTGTTGCACTCACGGTCGTCACCAAGGTGTCACGACCGTGACACCCCAAATGAAGCCATCACGACCGTGATCACATTGTCACGACCGTGACACTTAAAATGCAAGGGACACGAGCGTGAAGACCTTGTCACGACCGTGACAAGTGTAAAAGTAGGTTATTGACTGAGACCACGTCAAAACCTTACGTGAAGAAGTTTTTGCCTATTTTTTAGCCACGTTCCTATATTTCCTCCACTGTTTCAGCAAGGCCCAATGCAACAAGTCCAAATTTCAAGCCCATTAATTGTTCTATAAATAGCACAAGTTTTATGAAGAAAGTACAGAGCATTTTTTCTATCAATTTCCTGCGGAAGCTCTGCCGATTTATTTTACGACCCTTTCTATTTCAGCATTATTTTCAGTTTTTCATTCTTATTGTATCCAAACCCGCCATATAACAATTTCCAACATCAGGAAATTGTTATACATTTACTTGTTTCTAAACCTTCAGAATTTGCTTTATTTTCGATTTCCGCCAATTACTCCAAGCTTTCCGGTCTGTGGAAGAAGGAGTCTGCTATAATATTGTTAACCAGGTTTTTATTATATTGAAATTTAATATTTATGTTGTTTATTTATCTTTCTGCCATGAATATTTTGTTTATTGTTTTTCTGTCTCTGTCTGGTTCAACAAAAATGAGTAGCTAATTACCTTAGGGCGGTATGTAGTTAAAACAAACTTAATCGGTAAAATTTAACCATAGGCTAAAAATAATTAATAACTTAACATTCTGGCTGACACTTTTTAATTAAAAGCGACCTTTTCGTTACGAGAGTAAGAAAAGAGTATTAGGTTAGGTCAAGACCACGAGAGTGTGAGATTTTAACCAGATAGCTAAAGTTAGGCATTTAAATTAAACACAGCGAGAGCGCTTTAAAATAAATTAGAATTACTAAGTTCCCAAAAATTATCTCTAAACACTTATGGGCTAGCGAGAGCAGGCATAGGGTTTTAGGGGTAAGATCTGAGATAAGACCACGAGAGTGTGAGTTGAGGGTATTTAAACTGGTAACCTCTACCGAATAGATTAAGTAACCACCTTTATAAGCCTAGGTTAGATTGACCCACCTAAGTTAGTATAATTACATACCGACCGCCTTAGTATTATTTTATTAAAAACTTAAATTTAATTCCGCCTTTAATATTTTAAAATCAACAAAAAATCGTGACAACCATTCGCCTTAGCTAAACTAGAAGTTCATCTAGCACTAAGTAACCATAGAGTCCCTGTGGATCGATAATCTTAAATATTACTTCGATAGGCTGTGCACTTGCAGTTAAGATACCGCTAGACACATAATTAGACACGTCTTTAGCCCATCAAGTTTTTGGCGCCGTTGCCGGGGACCTTAATTTAGTTACTAGTGCACTTTAGGTAGCATTGTCTAGACTAAGGTATCAACTATTTAATTTATTTAATTTAATTTCCGAGTGTATGCCAAGTACTCGCTCTAAAGGCGAAGACTTGCAACCTCCAATCCCAGAATCGGAACGCTTCTTACACGTAAGAAGATGTATATTCGATTACGAACAAAGTTACAATATTCCAGATCTTCAATTAGATCCGCCTAAACCAGTCGTAACATCAAAGGACGCAGAGATGGCTGAAGAACAGAATCACCCACTCAAGTATTACGCCAGTCCTTCGCAAGTTGAACCGCATTCAAGCATTGCCGCACCGGCTATCAACCGAAATGATTTCGAACTAAAACCTTCGTTGATATCAGCCGTGCAACAAAATCAATTCGCCGGAAATCCTACTGAGAATCCGAACCTTCATCTTTCGATCTTTGTGCAATATGCAGATACCGTAAAAGCCAATGGAGTTACCCAAGAAGCTATTAGACTACGTTTGTTTCCTTTTTCACTTCGAGACAGAGCAAGAGCTTGGCTTCAATCTCTTCCTTCGAACTCAGTAACTACGTGGGAGGAACTTAAGAGAGTTTTCTTGAACAGATATTTTCCACCTAGCAAGATAGCTATGCTGAGAGCTCAGATCAACAGATTTAAGCAAAGGGAAAGCGAATCACTATTCGAAGCTTGGGAACACTATAACGATTTGCTGAGACTTTGTCCACATCACAGATTAATAGAATGGATGGTCATCCATACCTTCTATAATGGACTCTTGTACAATACAAGAATGACGATTGACGCTGCCGCAGGCGGTGCATTGATGGACAAAGAATATAATGATGCCTATGCACTTATCGAAAGTATGGCTCAAAACCATTACCTTTGGGGAAGCGAGAGAGTCGCAACTAAGAAACCAAAAAAAGGAGGTATGTACGAAGTGAGTAGTATGGACCAAGTCAATGCAAAGTTTGACCAACTAAGCCAAAAGATCGACAACTTGGCCATAACACCAACAGCCACCGTGGCTGCAGTAACACCTAACTGTGAGTTATGTGGAGTTTCAGGACACGAAGTTTCTGATTGTCAACTATTGACAGGAACTCCCACTGATCAAGTGAATTATGCTCAAGGAAACCCATACTCAAACACATACAACCCAGGTTGGAAGAATCATCTGAACTTCTCCTATAAGAATAACAATGCTTTATACGCACCAGGTCAAGCACCAGCTACACCACCAGGATATCAAAAGACTGCTCCTAATGTCCCTAGAAAATCGAACCTTGAGTTGATGATGGAGAACTTTATAGCTAACCAATCTCAAACAAACAAGGACTTCTTAAACCAAAACATTCACACTAGTGAGCAGATTAAACAATTAGTGAGCAAAGTAGATGCATTAGCTACACATAACAAAATGCTTGAAACTCAGATTTCACAAGTAGCTCAACAACAAGCACCTACTGCTGCACCAGCTGGAGTATTCCCTGGACAACCTCAACCTAATCCGAAAGGACATGCCAATGCCGTAATATTAAGAAGTGGCAAGGAACTTGACGGACCTACCGATCCAAGACTTGACAATCCAGCCATGTACCAAAAACCGGATAAATCGACTGAAGTGGTGAATGATCCAGAAGAAAAGGAAGATGATAATCAAGAGGTAGTGGAGAAAGAACAACCTTATGTGCCTCCACCACCCTATAAACCACCAATTCCGTACCCTCAGAGATTAACCAATTCCAAGACGACGGGTCAATTTAAGAAATTTGTCGAACTTCTGAAACAGTTGAATATTACTATTCCGTTTACAGAAGCTATCACCCAAATACCCTCGTATGCTATGTTTTTAAAAGAAATCTTATCCAATAAGAAAAAGATAGAGGATAACGGAACAGTTACACTTACTGCCGAGTGTAGCGCCATAATTCAGAATAATATGCCTCCTAAGCTAAAAGATCCAGGAAGTTTCTCTATACCCTGTGTAATAGGAAAATTCGTCATTGACAAAGCTCTATGCGATTTAGGAGCCAGTATCAGTGTTATGCCCTTAACGATTTGCAAAAGGCTAGACATGGGAGACCTAAGACCAACTAAAATGTCTGTTCAACTAGCCGATCGCTCAGTTAAATATCCTGTAGGCATACTAGAAAACGTCCCAGTACGTATAGGACAATTCTACATCCCTACTGATTTTATAATCATGGACATCTCTGAAGACTCCACTACACCTATCATACTAGGAAGACCATTCTTAGCTACCGTCGGAGCTATAATAGACGTAAAAAGAGGAAAGCTGACCTTTGAAGTGGGTGAAGAGAAAGTTGAATTTATTTTAACACAATTCTTACAATCACCAGCTATAGAGGATACCTGCTACCTATTGGACGTAATTGATGAATGTGTAAGAGAAATGGAACTGAAAGAGACTACCTATTCTGAAATAATGAAAATTCAAATCCCTCTGATTTTCGAAGATGATAATTGGCGTAAACCATATCAGGATGATAGTCTAAGCGAAAGTTTAGCACTTACACCGGATCCCATGCCAAGTAAAGATAAACCTACATTAGGATTAAAAACTTTACCTCATAACCTAAGGTACGAATTCTTAGACGTTGAATGTAAAAGACCAGTTATAATAAATTCCAGCTTAGGAACTATCGAAACAAAGAAACTTTTAGATGTCTTGAAGAAATATCCAACTGCATTAGGATATAACATATCTGATCTCAAAGGAATATGCCCTTCAGTCTGTATGCATCGTATTCTGCTAGAAGAAGATTGCAGAACCTCCAGAGAATCTCAAAGAAGAATTAACCCAATCCTTAGCACTGTAGTAAAAGAAGAAGTTAAGAAACTACTAGATGCCGGAATAATATATCCAATCTCTGATAGTGAATGGGTTAGTCCAGTACATGTAGTGCCAAAGAAAGGAGGTATCACTGTTGTGAAAAACGCTCAAGGCGAATCGATATCGCAAAGAGTAGTGACGGGACATAGAGTATGCATAGATTATCGTAAACTAAACAAAGCCACTCGAAAAGATCATTTCCCACTACCCTTTATAGATCAAATGTTAGAACGATTAGCCAAGCATTCTTACTTCTGTTATCTTGACGGTTACTCAGGATTTTTCCAAATCCCTATCCATCCTGATGATCAAGAGAAGACTACATTCACATGCCCATATGGAACGTTCACTTACAGACGAATGCCCTTTGGATTATGCAACGCTCCTGCAACCTTTCAAAGATGTATGATGTCAATCTTCGTAGATTTTATAGACAACATCATGGAAGTGTTCATGGACGACTTCTCTGTATGCGGGCAAGGTTTTGAAGGATGCTTATCAAACTTAGAAATGGTGTTAGAAAGATGTGTAAAAGTAAACCTCGTGCTTAACTGTGAGAAATGTCATTTTATGGTCAGAGAAGGAATCGTATTAGGTCACGTTATATCAGACAAGGGAATTGAAGTAGATAAAGCTAAGATAGAAGTCATAAAAGATCTTCAACCCCCTAAAACCATTCGAGAAATACGAAGCTTTTTAGGACACGCCGGTTTTTACCGACGATTCATCAAAGATTTCTCGAAAATCACTAAACCTCTTACTGGTTTATTAATGAAAGACGCTGAGTTCATATTCAATGAAGATTGTCTTAAAGCATTTGAAACTCTAAAAACAGCCCTCATCACCGCACCAATCATGCAATCCCCTGACTGGAGATTACCTTTCGAAATCATGTGCGATGCGAGTGACTATGCTGTAGGCGCAGTTCTAGGCCAGAGGAAGGAAAAGAAACTTCATGCGATTTACTATGCCAGTAGAACCTTAGATTATGCTCAGATGAACTACGCCACTACTGAAAAAGAATTGTTAGCAGTTGTCTTTGTGCTTGACAAATTCCGTTCTTACCTAGTAGGAGCGAAAATAATCGTTTACACAGACCATGCTGCTATCCGATATCTATTAACTAAGAAGGATGCTAAACCGAGACTCTTGAGATGGATTCTACTCTTACAAGAGTTTGATCTCGAAATAAAAGATAAGAAAGGTACTGAAAACGTCGTAGCGGACCATTTATCTAGAATAGAAGGTATTAAACCCGAACAAGTGCCGATTAACGATGATTTTCCGTATGAACAGCTGATAGCACAAATAGGAAGCGACCTAGTTCAGTTAGACATAAAAGAACCAGAACCCGTGGAAACAATCCAGACAACTGTAGAACTGCCATGGTACGCTAACATTGTCAACTACCTAGCCGCAGGAGCTCTTCCACCCGATCTAACCTATCAGCAGAAAAAGAAATTCTTTCACAATCTGAAACATTATTACTGGGATGAACCATTATTGTTCAAAAGAGGACCCGATGGAATCTTTCGTCGATGTATTCCCGAAGAAGAAATAGAAGATGTCATTGCTCAATGTCATTCATCTCCTTATGGTGGACATGCAAGCACTTCCAAGACTTGTGCAAAAATCTTGCAAGCCGGCCTATTCTGGCCTAATCTATGGAAGGATGTCCACATCACTGTTATAAATTGCGATCGGTGTCAACGCACCGGCAATATTTCAAGAAGAGATGAAATGCCTCAAAAAGGAATATTAGAAGTAGAAATCTTTGACGTCTGGGGAATAGATTTCATGGGACCATTCCCATCATCTTTCGGTAATAATTACATACTCGTAGATGTTGATTATGTATCGAAATGGATTGAAGCTATAGCTTCTCCTACAAACGATACACGAGTAGTAATAAAGCTTTTCAAAAATATAATCTTTCCCAGATTTGGTGTGCCTAGACTCGTCATAAGTGACGGTGGCTCGCACTTCATTTCAAAAATCTTTGACAAATTACTATCTAAGTATGGAGTAAGACACCGTGTGGCAACACCATATCACCCACAAACAAGTGGATAAGTCGAAGTCTCAAATAGAGAAATTAAACAAATCTTAGAAAAGACTGTCGCCATATCTCGGAAAGATTGGTCATCTAAACTTAATGAAGCTTTATGGGCTTATAGGACCGCTTACAAGACACCCATAGGTACTACACCTTTCAAATTAGTTTATGGAAAATCTTTTCACCTCCCGGTAGAACTAGAACACAAAGCTTATTGGGCGATTAGAACTCTCAATATAAACTATAATGCTGCAGGAGAAAAGCGAATCCTAGACATTAACAAATTAGAAGAATTAAGGCTAGATGCTTATGAGAATGCTAAGATATATAAAGAAAGAACTAAGCGATGGCATGATAAACGCCTATCTAGGAAAGAATTTAATATGGGAGACGTTGTACTCCTTTTTAACTCAAGACTTAGGCTCTTTCCTGGAAAATTAAAATCTAGATGGTAAGGACCCTTTGAAATAACTAAAGTGTTCCCGAGTGGAGCAATAGAAATTAAGGGTAGGAATAGTGAACCATTCATAGTAAACGGACAACATTTAAAACATTATCATAAAGTTGAAAATAGAGATTATGCAAATAATCTAAGGCTTTTAGAGTTGTCCACTAATTCCCCTGATTAATCTAAACCTAAGCATTACGTCAGGCTTTTGACGATAAAAACAACGCTTAGTGGGAGGCAACCCATTTACTCATTTAATTATTTAAACTATTCTCTTTATCATTTTGTTATTTATCGTTTTACTATTTATTTATTTGTTTTGTCATTTTATAGTTTTATTTTATATTACTATTATTGCCTTTAAATTATGCATTTCATTTTCTTATTTTTATCTTAAATCACTTTTTACAGATTTTCTAAAAAGTCTTTTCCACTTTCCTTCTCCCCCTGATTTGTTTCCTCCATATTTGCACTAACCATGGCTAACCAACCAATAAACCATATGGAAACCAAATTTAGAGGTAGAAACCAAAGAATGAAGTTTGAAGAGTTATCACAGAGGCAAATGGATTTGACCCTGTACCCGGATGATCTGACTATGGAAACCCTAGGTATACATGATAGCATCATGTACTTGTTTAACCGACTTGGATGGGAGAATGCATTGATCCAACATAAGTTTGTGACCTACCGCGAGCTCACCCTTGAGTTCCTTAGCTCCTTAGTTTACCTACCTGAGCGCGGTTTTGGATTCAGGAAAGGATTTATCAGTTTCCGCCTATTTGGAATAGAATATGACTTTAACCATAAAGAACTAGCTGACTTATTAGGATTCCCTAGTGGACCCTTTGCTTTTACTACCACACAGGTAGAATTGATGGACATTGAGCTAGATTTCTTTTGGGAAACTTTAACCGGAAACTACCACCCTGAACCAAATAGCATGAATAATGATGAGATCCATAATCCTGCTCTCAGTTACTTCCATAAGATCCTTGCCCACACCTTCTTTGGAAAAGAAGAAAACATTACCGGAGTCTCTAAAGATGAGATATTCATCATGTCATGTTTCACAAATGGACAGCCTATTAACGGTGTACCTTTCATGATGCAAACCTTCACCCGTATCCAAGAAGAACCTGAATTACCTATATTAGTAGGAGGTCTTGTAACCATGATTGCTGATGCCTTAGGACTTAGATACCAATTGCACAGGTGCAACCGTTTAGGTACCATCCGTCCTATGAATCTTAACTTCTGCTTTAATCGCCATATCATAAGGAATTTAGGACATCCACCTTTTGAGTACTTAATCCGGAATGAGGTAGTAACCCTGTTCACATTGCCAAACCATGCTAGAGTAAGTGTTCACAATAAGGATAACTGGCTTTATGAGTTAACCCCACCTGATTATCCATCCACTCCTGAAACACCTCAGTCTTACAAGATAAAAGATGATATAATGACCGATGTCGAAACTGACCCTGAGACACCTCCTGGTTACCATGACATTGACCACACTGACGAAGTTATTGAAACCCCTGAAGTGAATCAAGGAGTTTATGCTAACAACTTACAGAATATCATGAACACTCTTGAAGCTTACCAAACTGATATAAATTCATTTAAGCAAGACATTAAGAGCATGCGATTGGACATTATAGGTTTGACTGACATAACCTGCGAACAATTCTATCACTTGAACTCCGCAATCGAAGATTTGAAGAAACGCTTTTGAAAATGCTATAAGTGATTTAGTTTATTTTTCTCATTGTTTTCATTTCTAGTTAGATTTATTTTTCGCGAACAATTTCGTACCGTATTTTCATTTATGTAATTTCATTTCAACTACCATATGCAATGCACTTCTAGTTCCAAAATTTCTCTAATTTAATCAATCTATATATTTCATTTTATGTACTGTTATGCTTGCATTTATTCCTATTATATAAAAATCTCTCATGCCATGCAAGTTAGCAAAGTAATATGTTGAAATAAATTATTATATGGTGTTTAAATATATTATTGAGTGAGAAGTGAAGAAAATAAATTATTATAAAGTATGTGAAGTATAAGAGATAGTGTTTTCTGGAAAATATTCAACGAAACAAGCTCTCACGGTCGTCACACCTCCCTAACGATCGTGACGTGCTCATTTAGCGTGTCACGACCGTCGCCTCCTTGTCACGACTGTGACAACCCTAAATATAGGATTCGTGAGAAACAGAACTGTTTCTTTTCGTGACCTCTTCTTCTTCTTCCTCCATAACTTCCAAAAACCACCCATTTTCTCCATAACTTCCGTAACCTCCCATTACCAAATTAAAACTCATTAACCCCCATTATCACCACACCTATCACATTCTCACCTTCCAATATTTATTCCGAATCATTATTTCTCTCATTTTATCACTTTTTCACAAATATCAAAAATCTTCATCTTTCACTCTAGCTCTTGCATGCAATGGATACCATTCAATTTAGAGAAGGTGATGCTGGAGAAACCCAGAGAGAAAGATTTATCTGATTCCAGAACCGCGGTCTGCAACCTACGCGTTATATCGACACTGAATGCTTGAGAGAGCTCGGAATGCTCAACAGTGTCAAGAACCTACTTAAGAAGGTTAATCTATGGGTTCTATGCAGTCAGCCTCAACCAACATTCGAGTTGCTGACACTGGAGTTCCTAAGCTCGTTCTGTTATATCACCGGTTCCGGTTCTCAGAGTCAGCTCACCGGCGTGGCTAAATTCAGATTGTTTGGCCGGGAGTTTGAACTTTCGCAAACAAGGATAGCCGAGTTGCTAGGCTTCGCTCACGGGAATGAAGCTCACCTCCGCGTGCCGGATAATTTTAGTGAAACCGCTTTCACTTTATGGCACGACATAACCAATACCCGTGCCTCAGCCTTCCAAAGCCTCAATGCTACACACATCCACAACCCGACAATCCGTTATTTCCACCGAGTCATTTGCAACACCATATTCGCTCGAGAAAGTAACCATAAGCTCAACTCCAAGGAGCTTCTGTTCTTGCATTGCGCTCTAAATGACGAGCCGATCAACGCTGCCCCGTTCATGCTTTCTCACATCCAGGCTATTGCGCATAGAGGCTCCACCCCATTCTTCATTGGCGGCATTGTCTCCGCCCTCGTCTTTCAGTTAGGGCTCAGTGACTTGCTCGACAATTTGGATGGCATAGCCGCAGAATTCCTCACCAAGAGTTATTGCAGGTCCGCTCACCTGATTGCGCAGCGAGAGCATGGCAGGTATAGCCCTGTTGTCCATGGCACCATTTTTCACCATATCATTCTGCCGTCCCGCGACCGCATCGACCCATCCAGCCGAGCCAACTGGCTCTTTATTTTACCAGATGCTGCCGACCACGCCCATATTCATGATGATCAGGCAGATCCTCCAGCGGATGAGATGCAGGACACTATGGATGCAGCTGAGCCTGTCCAGGATATTCCAGAGTCATCTACCCGACAGCCTCCTGCACAGGATTTCACTCTTGAGGACGTCCTCCGTGCGATTCATCAGCAGAACCAGATGAACGCCGCACTGGAGCGTAGGCAGAAGGAGCAGTATGATGCTTTACTCCGCACTATTGCAACAAACCAGGAAGCTACTAATGAGAAGTTTGGAGAAATTTTCAGCGAGCTCGAGGCCTTACGCATTGATATCACTGCTGTTACCGGTACCGGTTCTGATCCTGAAGCGACTCCTACCAGACGCTCCCGCACCAGAAGCCGACCCCGCGGTCCTCAGCAGCCATAGTTTTAGTTTTGCTTATGTTTGTTTTTTGTTTTTGTCGTTTGTACTGTACTTTTACCGCATTTATATCACAACATTGAGGACAATGTCTGATATAGTGTGGGAGAGGTACCTTTCATTTCCGCATTTTTCCTTTTCGCATTTTTCCATTCCATTGTATTTCTTTTCGCAAGTTAATGAAACGAGCAAATCTTTGTGATATTTTCTTTAATTTCGAACTTTCCCCGTTTATTTAGCCATACCGAAAAAAAAAATCTTTAATTATTCGCATTACCCGACTCGCCTACGAAATCGTAATTAGGAAGCTGAGAACGATTAAACAAGACCAATACAATCTTGACACCTTTGACTTTCCACTTAAGCGATTCCATTCCGATTATCGTTACGAGTACACCTTAAGTTTCAGTTCAAAAGTAACCCCTAGTAGTTTATACTAGCAGTCAGCACCGTATGAACACAAACCACGTGGGGAGCCGATGAATATAAGCGTTTGATGCCTAATCAATAATGATCCTTCATATCTCGATACAAATGAAAAGAAATTGCACCAAAGTACACGGTCGCATATAAGAAACGAGAAATATGAGAAGGAGTCCATTGCGGGTTGGTTCAGAGGTACTGGTTCTGAACTTGGTAGGGCGTGCTACGGCTCGATCCCCCACAACCTCCAAATCGGATAATATATGTAGGGTTACCGCACTCGTGTACCAGACCCCGTGCTTAAAAAAGGATCAAAGTCGCTAACCGGCTACTCCATTACGTGCGTGCTAAGGCAAAGGGCTTAATGTGATTGCGCTAGAATGAAACCGGGCGAAATAAGATCGAAAAACTCTAGGTGAAATCGTAAAGAAATTTCTGATTGTTTCGATTAACGGGAAGTCGACGACATAGCTTGTTGCTTGTGTCATTAGTGTATCGTTAGTGTTCTATCAAAGTACCGGTTTATCCGACAAAACGATCCCTCGTACGGTTTGTTATGAGTATGCGTAAATAAAAACTTGTCCAACGATTTTCAACCGATTATTTGCTTGAGGACAAGCAAAGGTTTAAGTTTGGGGAAGTTTGATAACGAGAAAATATATCGATTATATTGCTAAGTTTCATTGACGTTTTATCGCATAATCATCGTTTTAACACTCGATTCCTCGAGTTTTTCTTACTATTTTGCAGGTACATCATATATGGAGCTAAATCATGAATTAAGAGCAAAAGGAACAAAAACAACCATAAAAAGATGAAGAAATGAAAAAGCCTGCAGAACTGCATAATTTGTTGCACTCACGGTCGTCACCAAGGTGTCACGACCGTGACACCCCAAATGAAGCCATCACGACCGTGATCACATTGTCACGACCGTGACACTTAAAATGCAAGGGACACGAGCGTGAAGACCTTGTCACGACCGTGACAAGTGTAAAAGTAGGTTATTGACTGAGACCACGTCAAAACCTTACGTGAAGAAGTTTTTGCCTATTTTTTAGCCACGTTCCTATATTTCCTCCACTGTTTCAGCAAGGCCCAATGCAACAAGTCCAAATTTCAAGCCCATTAATTGTTCTATAAATAGCACAAGTTTTATGAAGAAAGTACAGAGCATTTTTTCTATCAATTTCCTGCGGAAGCTCTGCCGATTTATTTTACGACCCTTTCTATTTCAGCATTATTTTCAGTTTTTCATTCTTATTGTATCCAAACCCGCCATATAACAATTTCCAACATCAGGAAATTGTTATACATTTACTTGTTTCTAAACCTTCAGAATTTGCTTTATTTTCGATTTCCGCCAATTACTCCAAGCTTTCCGGTCTGTGGAAGAAGGAGTCTGCTATAATATTGTTAACCAGGTTTTTATTATATTGAAATTTAATATTTATGTTGTTTATTTATCTTTCTGCCATGAATATTTTGTTTATTGTTTTTCTGTCTCTGTCTGGTTCAACAAAAATGAGTAGCTAATTACCTTAGGGCGGTATGTAGTTAAAACAAACTTAATCGGTAAAATTTAACCATAGGCTAAAAATAATTAATAACTTAACATTTTGGCTGACACTTTTTAATTAAAAGCGACCTTTTCGTTACGAGAGTAAGAAAAGAGTATTAGGTTAGGTCAAGACCACGAGAGTGTGAGATTTTAACCAGATAGCTAAAGTTAGGCATTTAAATTAAACACAGCGAGAGCGCTTTAAAATAAATTAGAATTACTAAGTTCCCAAAAATTATCTCTAATCACTTATGGGCTAGCGAGAGCAGGCATAGGGCTTTAGGGGTAAGATCTGAGATAAGACCACGAGAGTGTGAGTTGAGGGTATTTAAACTGGTAACCTCTACCGAATAGATTAAGTAAACACCTTTATAAGCCTAGGTTAGATTGACCCACCTAAGTTAGTATAATTACATACCGACCGCCTTAGTATTATTTTATTAAAAACTTAAATTTAATTCCGCCTTTAATATTTTAAAATCAACAAAAAATCGTGACAACCATTCGCCTTAGCTAAACTAGAAGTTCATCTAGCACTAAGTAACCATAGAGTCCCTGTGGATCGATAATCTTAAATATTACTTCGATAGGCTGTGCACTTGCAGTTAAGATACCGCTAGACACATAATTAGACACGTCTTTAGCCCATCATTGATCTGGAGCTTTAGAGCTCCAGAAATAACAGAGGGAAGAAGTTGGCAACTTTCAGGTGAGGGGGTCACCGGAGAAGACGACCGGAGCTCTTCTCCGGTGACCTGAAAGTGTTTAAGTGTCTTAATTAGGTTTAGGGTTCAGTTTGAATATAGGCCTTAGATTTGGTTGACTTCCATTGACCCGCGCGCAAACAAATGGTCCAGATTCATCACTTAAGCCCTAATCCACGTCATTAATCTAATTAATTAAGTTTTTAATTTAATCTGGCCAGTTTGAATGACAGCCGTTGGATGACGCGCCAGTCAATTCCCTCCTTTTCCATTTAAATGTCAGCCCTCAGATTTGCATACTTTCCATTATTTTCATTTTTAATTCAATTTCTTTTCATTTTATTTATACGAATTATTAAAAATAGCTAAAATCATTTAAAAATTGTGAAAATTTTTGTCAAGGGTTTCATGAATTTTCAAAATACACAAATATTTTTATTTTTATTTTTTTGCATTAAATATTATTTTTAAATCATTTAAATGATTATTTTTAATTAGTTAATGAAAATTAATTAATTAAAAATACATTTAAGTATTTAAAAATCACAAAAAAATTCACATAGCATTTAGAAATATTTAGAAACATTGTCCAACTCTCAAACCAAATTTCTTTTTTGTTCTTGATGCCTTTTGATCATTTTCATTGGATTAAATTTAATTTCAAGGCAATATTTTGTTTCAAACTTCAAAAAATCTTTTCTGCCTAACCTTTGAGAATTGGATGATGATTCTTTTTGCATTACATTTTGCATAGCTTGTAGTTTATAGGATAAAATTGGTTTGTTTTGATCTTGCATTTTCAATTTGTTTAGCATTTTTCTTGACAAGGTACCTTAAAACCCTAGCAATCTTAGGAAATTCATAACTTTCATTAGGTTAGGAGTTGGATCCCCTCCTTTGGGAAGTGAGTTTGTATAGGTCTAGGGTATCTTTGATTGCATTTTCAAATTTTTATCATGTCATCTGCTTCTGGTTTTGGATTTTTTGCTTTGCGTGATGCATGTAACCCTAATTTGTGCCTTCCTTTGCATCCTTCTTTCATTTGCCCTCATCCATTGACTAGCCATGACATTTTGTGCATCCACATGATTCATAATGCATCTTAGGACATATTAGAATCATGTTTGATCATTGCATCTTTCATTTTCCATGTTGTATGTCCATTACATTTCATAACTTTTCATGTACTTCCATGGTTCAATGCATGCCTCATTTGCATCCTTATGTTTGTTTGATCACTCTCATGCCTTGCCTCATGTTTGTATCATCTCTTAGCATCATTAGCATCATGTGAATGCTTCTGACTTTGGTTTGCATCATGTCATCTCATCTCATTTGCATTGCATCCCTTTTCTTTTGCTAACTTTTCAGGTGGTAAGTTGTTTTGAGAAGTGAATTTGCCTTCACTTCTCACAATCTCTTCTTATCTCTCTTGCATCTTTGCTGAATTTATCTTGTGTATTAGAGTGGGCTTGCTCATTCATGTTTATCTCTTACCTTCTTTCTTTAAGCAACTTGTCTTCTTAAGTGAAGCAAGTTGTTTTGCTTCTCTTTGCTTCTTGCTCCTTTCATCTGCTTCCTTCCTGGTGGTTTCTCTGAAGATTCTTTCTCTCTTAAGCCTCATAAACCCTAGGATCTCCAAGTATGATAACAATTAGGGTTTGATTAGTCCCCCCATTTAGCTTTTACCTTTGTGTCATCTTTGAGTCTTCTCTTCTCATCCCATAATCCAGGACTAAACCCTAAAGGTTTTAAGGCTTTGTGATTAAGCTTATGCTTGCATCCTTCTATTAGGATGGAGTGTATAACTTTAATCCTAAGTGTTAAACCCTTAATGTGTTTAAACCCTTTAATCAATCCACTTAATAATCATCAAGACATCAAGCTTGTAACTTGGGCCTTACATTAGGGTTCTAATTCTTCCTTAATTGGTTAAGAAGGACTAACCCTAGTGTTAATGGACAAGTCCCCCTCAAGTTGTCTTACAAACCCTAAAAATCATTTCTTAATCTTATCTTTAACTAAAATCCATCTAATAAAGGCTTTGTTTTGTCATGAGGTTAATCCCTAATCATGGATTAAGTTGAGAAGTCTTTCTCAGCTTAAATGTTCTCATCTATTATCCTTCTATTAGGATGGTGTAATGAGTCCATTAAATCCTTGATTATGGCTTAAACTCCTTACTTAACACTAAACAAAAACAACAAAAACATCTAAATAATCACAATTAGGTTAATGATCTTAATCCTACATCATGGTGATTAAGTGTGAGATGCTGACTTCACACTTAAGGTATTCTCATTACCCCTAATCAGAGGGAGGATGTGATGAGTTTACTAACCCATTGGTTTAGTCTTAAGCTCATTTTCCTATGACAAACTCCAAAAAGCAATAAAAGATTGAAAACTCAAAAACAAACAGTAATCGTCTCCTCCGGGATTCTTTTCTCATCTCATTCACTCACAAACGAGAACTCACTTCGTCCGCCTAATGCAAGACAGTTTGCACCTGAGCCAGACAGGTCATACACTTGAGCATAGACAAGCAAGCAGTTCACAAGTCAATTTACCTTTTAGTCTCTTTGAGTCGAACTACGGTGTTCTGACTTCCTCATTGCACGAGAGGATACGTAGGCCTAACTTAACGGTTATCGAACAAAAGTCTCTGTTTATTCCCCCTCTTTCCAGCATTATTCTTTTAGCCTCATTATCTTGAATTTCATACCCCTGTTCTTACACTGACACTTCACTTATACACTTCACACTTCTTTTACACTGACACTTGCATTCTTTCCAGCTTTGATACACAAATAGCACTAACACTACCCCTTTAAAACACAAGTCTTCTAAGCGTGGATCCCGTCGAGTACGGCGGACAATCTGGGTGCTAATACCTTCCCAGGTTGTAACCAACCCCCTTTCTCAGTCTCTCTGGTTCCCAACCGTCTTATCCATCTTTTCCCAGGTTTATGCAGCATTACCTTTCCTTCGGGATAAAAATGCCTAGCTGGCGACTCTATTCATTTCTTCCTCTTTCGCCGACCGTTCGCGTCTGTACCCCTCTTGACCAGGTGTCATTTGGTGGGAGCGACAGCTTGGCGACTCTGCTGGGGACCCTTATACTGTAACCAGGGCTTCTAGTTCTTTTTGTGGGTTCCTCCTAGCGCTTGTTTGATTTGTGTTTACTGGGGTGTTATGTGCTAATTGTGTTTATATAGTTGCTTTATTTATTGCTTTATGTACAGTTATTTATTGCTTTCTTTACAGCTTTATATATATCATACTGTCATATTGTCATCTGGCTGGATCTGGTTTATTGTTTTGATGGGTGGGGTTCATTGAGAGTTTTAGGTCCTATACCTGGGACCTGAGTGATACCTAGGCTAGAGTGGTTCATGTTCTTTCCCATTCCATTTCGGTCTGGTGCGGGAATATGAAACACGGTTCGGATGTGGGTTTCTTCTTGAGAACTCTGTGCTACAGATTTCCTGTAGTGCTAGGGCTATCTGGGAAGCCTGCTAAGTCTGGATGACCTTTATTATGACCTTCAGAAACTGAGGTGAATTAGAGGAGGATCTTTTATGGTTATTGTAAACACTGTACCTCCGGGTTAGAAGTGTTTACACTTCTCATAACTGATCCAAGTTTGAGGATCCTTGTTTTAGAACACCACCTGTGAGGGGGTTGGGCTGTTTACAGGTTTGCTGGTACCATTGGCCCCATCATACCCTGATACTTGTTTTGATTAAGAGTACCTCACTTTGGACAGTTCTTGTGATTTAACCCTGGACATGTGACTCTTTATTTAAGTCCTCCACCTTGGTTACTGGATTTCTGAACCTCCATCTGAACTTCTTGAACATACATGGACTTTATATCAAGATAGATACTCAGATCCAGCTTGATCACAAACCCTTGCATATCATTTGCATACTCATCATTTGCATCATTTTAACATTTGTATATTTGTTTTTCAGGGTATCCACATTACATCTGGCTTGGTTTTGACCCCTTCATCTGCATAGACCTCTGTTTCATCAGTCATCTACTTCAGCTATCTTCATCAGTTGTTTGCTTTAGTTACCTTCATCATCAGCTTATCAGTGGTTCATCTCCGGTACCAGTATTGATCTTCATCAGCACTTGTCTTCAGTTCTTCATCAGCAGTCATGGCACCCAAGAAGAGCAACATTTCATACCATTTCTTTGAGCCTGTGCTGACTAGCATCAGGCAGGTACAGACACTTATCACTCCAGACCACATCCCATTATTCAGAGAGTATTATGGAGGCATCCTTGATATGGTTATGGACCTAGACCCTTCTCAGAGGAGTTTGATCCACACCTGCCTACAGTTTTATGACCCTCCTTTGAGATGCTTCACTTTCCAGAACTTTCAGTTAGGAACTCTGCTGGAGGAGTTCTCATCATTGATTGGAGTACCTGTCAGGGGTGGATCCCCTTCAACCAAGAAATGACTTCTCCCAGCAATGGAGAGGTAGCAAAGGCACTGTACCTAGAGCCTATATTGATTGAGCAGAACATGACCACAAAGGATGGGATCCCTAGTTTGCACTTAGACTTTCTGACTTCTCAGGCCATCCTGAAGGCCTCCTTGGGAGAATGGAGAGCAGTTTGTGCATTGTTAGCCCTCAGTATATATGGGGTTATACTATTTGCAGATGAGCCCAAATTTATCAGCAAGAATGCCATTCATCTTTTCCTCCTGAGGAACCCAGTACCCACATTGTTGGGAGACTTCTATTACTCCATTCATCAGAGGAATGAGAAACAAAGAGGAAAGTTGGTGAGATGCTGTGCTCCTCTATTTCACACTTGACTGCTTAAACACTTACCCAAGACTGATGCCTTCCTGAACCCTCACCAACAGAAGAATTGGGCTAAGAGACTTATTGCTTTGACTTCAGATGACATCAGATGGTGCACCCAGAGCACCAAGGGCAGAGACATAATCACTAGCTGTGGGCCGTACCCCAATGTACCTTTAGTAGGAGTGAAGGGTTGCATCAACTACAATCCTTTGTTGTTTAAGAGACAACTGGGCTATGCTTTGGTTCACCCTCCTAGAGTGCAAGACTTGGCTGAAACCCTGTATTGTGAGATAAAGCCTAATCTAGCTGTTGTCAGACAAGCATCCTGGGCTTGGGACAACATCCAGACCAAAGGGATGGCCATTCTTGGGAGATGCAATAATGTGGCTTCAGCTCAGTATTATGAATGGTCTCATGCTAGGGCTCAGATTTCTGGGATGCCCTTCACCATTGAGGATGCACCTGGACCATCCACAGTACCACCTCCAGCCACTGTCAGCCTGGAAGAATTTGAGAAGCTGAAGGAGAGGAATGAGAATCTGTCTCAAGCTCTGAAGAAGACCCTCTGGGAGAGGAGTGATGGTCGTCTAGACATTGAGAGGTTGGAGAAGCTTAAAGTGGAGCATCTGGCCAAGATAGAGAAAGCAGAGGACTACATCAAGAAATCAAGAGCTGGAGAGCAAATATTGAAGAATGCCTGTAAAGAGGCCCAGTTTCAGAAGGCTAGGACTGATCTTTATCTAGAGGAAAGTCAAGCTAGGTGGGTCAGGATCACTGAAGCTCGCACTCAGGAAGATAAGAGAACTCAAGCCAGGATTGAGCAGTTAGAGGCTAATGAGAAGAAGCAACAGGAGGCTTTGCTGGTAGCCCAGAAAGAAATTTTAGAATTGAAGCTTAGGGCTGGTTTGAAGAGGTCAAAGGACCAAGACAGACACAAGAAGCTGACCACTGCTATTTCCACCAGAAACCTTCTTATCAGGAACATCACAGAGCATCCGGCTGGTCCTATAACTGAAGCACTTTTGAAGGAGGTTAAGGAGGATGAGTTTGGCTTAGATGTTTGACTACTTTGCTTGTTGTTATTTCCATTTGATGTACTTTTCTTTTATGTTGTATTTTGACCCTTCAAGGGCATATGTTGTAAAAAAACAAACTATGTATGATCCACTATTTGTAATGTATGTGTTAGTTTGTTTCATTGAGTTTCTTTTCTTAAGCAACATCAAAACATCTTCCTCAGGGTCTGGAAAGGTCAAAACCAAGAGCCAAGCCGGATACCTTGGAAAGCAAATAAGCATACTGCATTGCATACTGACTTTTGTTTTGTTTTGTAGGTTTTGTCATTACTTTATTTTGTTTCTAACTCTGTTATGGCTCAGGAATTATTGCTCGTCGTCGGGTGTTCCCTCTCAACCGTCTGCACCGGTATCCTACTCGCAACAATCTTCCTGGTATCCAAATGGATCAAGTACAGCAAGATCTGACAGAGGTCAGGACTCAGATGGCTAATGAAAGGCTGGAGATGAGAAACCAAATGACGCAATTCATGGAAGTAATGAATGGCTTGGCCCAAAGTCAAGAAAGGTTGAGGGCATTGGTAGAAAGACAAACCCCGGAAGAACCCCATTTGGGAACTGGAGGAACAAGTAACAATGAAAGGGGTCAGCCACATGTTAATCCACCAGTATATGGGCCTCATCTACATCCGGAAGTCAACATCCCGGGTAATGTGCAAGGAAATACTACTGGGAGAAGGATCTTACAGGAAGACCCCCAAGAAGAGTAGTTTACTGTGATGGGAGCTGGGGATGAAGTTTATGATAGAAGGTTTGAAGAAATTGCTGAGAAGTTGAGATCCCTGGAGTCTCAAAATTCCCTAGGCTTTGATGTCATGGATATAGGGTTAGTGGATGGGGTAAGGATTCCCCACAAGTTTAAACCCCCGTGCTTCGAGAAGTACAATGGAACTTCTTGTCCACGAACTCACTTGCAGTCCTTTCTGGGGAGACTTAAGGCATACACCATGGATGAAAAACTGTGGATGTTCTATTTTGAAGATAGTTTGACTGGGGCTTCAAGGGAGTGGTACTCGCACTTAACCAGGGCTACTATCAGATGCTGGAAGGACCTAGCTGAAGCTTTCGTCAGACAGTACCAATACAACCTAGACATGGCTCCTAACAGAACCCTTTTGATGGGAATGTCTCAATCCTCCAGAGAAAGCTTCAGGGAATATGCCCAGAGGTGGAGACAGCTTGCTGCTGCTGTCCAGCCACCCATGTCGGAAAGAGAAATGGTCGACATGTTTATGAACACTCTGCAAGGAACATATATTGATAAGCTAGCTGCCTTTTCTTCCACCAGCTTCGCTGACGTAGTCATAGCTGGAGAAAGAATTGAAAGCCTTCTGAAGATGGGTAAGATTTCTGATAATGGTGCAAGTTTGTCAAGTAATCCCACGAAGCCTTTTGTGGGACCTAGAAGGACCGGTGAGACAAATGCCATTCATGCCAGCAGGGGCAGACCTCAGTATGTACACAGATCAGTAGCAGCTGTCACTATTCCAGCTTCGATTCCTCATCAATCAGCATATCAACAACCACAACAACCACATTATCAGCAGCAAGTTCAGTATCTGCCACCGAGGACCTACAACAACAACAACAACATCAATCAACAGAGACCTTTTCAGCAAAGACCATCACAGGCAAATAGGATGATTGACCCTATCCATATGCCCTATGC
Source organism: Lathyrus aphaca (assembly GCA_963966055.1). Lineage (NCBI taxonomy): Eukaryota > Viridiplantae > Streptophyta > Magnoliopsida > Fabales > Fabaceae > Lathyrus > Lathyrus aphaca. Next base: position 475,366,997 of record OZ014525.1, read on the forward strand.
TGCCTTATTGCCACAACTCTTGAAGCTCAACTTGGTCGAATTAAGGACATTGGCACCACCGGATCCCTCTAATCTCCCAATAAATTATGATGTCAACGCCAGATGTGCTTTCCATTCCAATGCACCTGGCCACAATACTGAGAAATGCAGGGCTTTACAAATGAAAGTGCAAGATCTGGTGGATTCTAAAGCCCTCAACTTTGCACCCCCTCCAAGTGTCACCAAGAATCCCATGCCCAATCATGGAAGGCCAAGAATTAATGCCATTGAGGAAGACAAGCCATCTTTCTTAATCACCAGTGTTGGACAAATTCGGACACCTCTGGTCGAAATTAAAGCTCAGCTTCTAGAGTGCCAGATATTCCCCGGGTGTGAGCTTGGTTGTGGGTATTGCAACATTGCAGTCAACGAGTGTGATAACTTGAGAAGCGGCATAGATGGTCTTATCAAAAATGTCCTACTTCAGATCTCAACAACGGCGCCTACAAATCCAGCAGTTCCTTTGACAACAATTCCTGAGTCTCCTACAACGGCAGCAACAATCATTCTGACCAATTCATCAGTACTATCAACAATGGCTCCATCCATCACTTCGACAAATCAGATAAAGACAACCATTTCTTCTACAACATCAGCACCCATTTATTCAGCAGAATCTTCTACAACGCCAACAGAAATTAATGAAGATATCTCAGCAGTCACCATTTACTATGATCCATCAGATGTTCCTCCAAACAACAACTTTCAGCAACAAACAGTGGCACCTCCTGCCAGGTCACCAGTCACCATTTACTACGATCCGCACACCGTTACAATACCCTCCTCTGCAGCAATCAGTCCAGTTACCATCACGGTGCCTAGACCCGTTCCATATGAGAGCAGTAATGCCATACCTTGGCATTATGGCTCTGATTTCTACTGCAACGGGGAGAAAATCACTTTGGATTCTTCAACCTCTTCTCCACAGATTGATAATGTTGGGGGAGGCGGAGGCTTCACCAGAAGCGGACGCCTTTTTGCCTCACAAGTGCAAAGACCTAATGCCGAAGCAGGAGCTGCTGCCAAAGCAAAAGGAAAGAGTGTGATACCTAAAGAACCAACTATCAAAGAAACTCATAAGACATCTTTTGAGCAAGATGTAGACGAGTTTATGAGGATTATAAAGAGAAGTGATTACAAGGTGGTGGATCAGCTTCACCAAACTCCCTCAAAGATCTCCATATTATCCCTGCTGATGTGTTCTGAAGCTCACAGGAATGCATTATTGAAAGTCTTGCACGCAGCATACGTGCCAGAGGAGATCACTGTTAATCAGCTTGAAACAGTGGTGGCAAATGTCAACACCAGTCATGGACTGGGTTTTACCAATGCTGACTTAACAACTGAAGGGCGTAACCACAACAAGGCTTTACACATCACTCTAGAATGCAAGGGTGTTGTTCTATCTCATGTGCTGGTGGACATTGGGTCTTCACTTAATGTTCTACCAAAGAAAGCCTTGGTGAAGCTAGAGTATGATGGCTTAGCATTGCGTCCAAGTAATTTGGTGGTGAGAGCATTTGATGGCTCCAAAAGATCAGTGCTAGGGGAGATTGATCTGCCTGTGATGATTGGCCCGCAGACTTTTAAAATTACCTTCTATGTGATGGACATTCAGCCGGCCTACAGCTGTTTGTTGGGTAGACCTTGGATCCATGCCGTTGGCGCTGTTACGTCTACCCTTCACCAGAAGCTGAAATTCGAATGGGAAGGCCAGATCATCACCATCTGTGGGGAAGAAGACATCTTTGTTAGCCATCTGGCTACGTATAAGTACATTGAAATGGATGGAGAGATCCATGAAACCATGAGCCAGGGGTTTGAGGCCCTGAACATTAATGAAGCATCTGCTGTACTGGGAACTTCCATGACGTCTTATCAGCAAGCCAGGAAGGTTGTTGAAGAGGGTACTGCCCAGGGCTGGGGCAAGTGCTGCCCGTAGAAAAGAAGGAGGACAGATTTGGGTTGGGTTACAAACCAACTCAACAAGATCAATCAGAGGCTGCCAAGAAGCCCAACTTTGTCAGCGGGGGAATGCTTACCCCGGATGCAGTGAACAACTTGGAAGATGAGTCGGAAGATGAACGCAACCTAGAGAGCTGGATACGTCCAAGGACCCCGGGGAGCCATATCTCAAACTGGTCTTCCCAGGAAATTATAAGGGTTACTCCTGCAGAGTAATTATTATTTCCTGTATTTTTAAGCATGCATCAAGTCTTGCATCTTGCCCAAGATGACAAGACTCATTTTGTAATCGGGCCATCTTGTAATTTTGTGCAAACAGATCAATCAATGAATATCGGACATCTTTTGCAAACGAGTCTTTTCCTTTTTCGCTCACTGTCTTTTCATTTTTCTTTTTGTACAAAAATAAAATGGCAATGTTTTCCAAAATGACAACTTCATTTCACTTTTTTCTAAACAAGATTAAAATTGATCACTAAAACGAACAATCTAAACCCTTGCAGAGAGTGCCTTTCAGACTGCACCGACAACAACACAGCTATGACTCTGTATGACTTTGAAAATCCAATCAATCAAGCTGATGAAGGGGTTGAAGAAGATTATGAGCTTCCTGAAGAGCTAGCCAGGTTGTTAAGGCAAGAGGAGAAGGTTATCACTCCTCATCAGGAGGAGGTCGAAACGGTTAATCTTGGTACGGAAGAAGATGTGAAAGAGGTTAAGATCGGGGCCTGCCTACAAGATTCAGTAAAGGAACAATTGATTGATATGCTTCGAGAGTATGTGGATGTCTTTGCTTGGTATTATCAGGATATGCCAGGGTTGGACACAGACATTGTAATGCACAAGCTGCCTTTGAAGGAAGATTGCCCACCTGTAAAACAGAAACTGCGCCGTACTCGCCCAGATATGGCAATGAAGATTAAAGAAGAGGTACAAAAGCAGTGGGACGCCGGGTTCCTTGCTGTGACTAGCTATCCGCCGTGGGTTGCTAATATTGTACCTGTGCCTAAGAAAGATGGCAAGGTGAGGATGTGTGTGGATTACTGGGATCTGAATAGAGCCAGCCCGAAAGATGATTTCCCTTTACCTCACATTGATGTATTGGTTGATAATACGGCTCAGTTCTCGGTGTTCTCCTTCATAGATGGATTTTCAGGATACAATCAGATCAAAATGTCACCTGAAGACATGGAGAAGACAACCTTCATCACACCCTGGGGCACGTTCTGTTACAAGGTGATGCCATTCGGACTAAAGAATGCTGGTGCTACATATCAACGGGCTATGGTAATGTTATTCCATGACATGATCCATAAAGAAATTGAATGTTATGTGGATGAAATGATTGCCAAGTCTCTCACAGAAGAAGACCACCTGGTAAATCTGCTGAAGTTATTCAAGCGTTTGAGGAAGTACCAACTGAAGTTAAACCCCAACAAGTGCACATTCGGGGTACGGTCTGGTAAGCTGCTGGGATTTATTGTAAGTGAGAAAGGGATTGAAGTTGACCCTGATAAAGTTAAAGCCATTCAAGAAATGCCTGCACCGAAGTCTGAAAACAAAGTTCGAGGGTTTCTAGGTAGATTGAACTACATTTCAAGGTTCATATCTCACCTTACAGCAACTTGTGAGCCTTTGTTCAAGCTGTTAAGAAAAGAACAAACGGCCAGGTGGAACGAAGACTGCCAGAAGGATTTTGACAAGATCAAGAAATACTTACAAGAGCCTCCAATCCTTATGCCTCCAGTTGAGGGAAGACCGCTAATCATGTACTTGACAGTATTAGAAGAGTCAATGGGGTGTGTGTTGGGCCAGCATGACAAGTCTGGTCGAAAAGAGTATGCAATATACTACCTGAGCAAAAAGTTTACCGACTGTGAACAACGTTATTCACTGCTCGAGAAAACTTGTTGTGTTTTAGCGTGGGCTGCTCGCCGACTAAGGCAGTATATGTTGACCCACACTACCTTATTGATCTCAAAGATGGACCCAGTTAAGTACATTTTTGAGAAGCCAGCACTTACCAGACGGGTTGCAAGATGGCAAATGATCCTCACGGAATATGACATTCAGTACACATCTCAAAAAGCCATCAAAGGCAGTGTACTGTCTGATTATCTTGCTGAGCAACCTATTGATGATTACCAGCCTATGAGATTTGACTTCCCTGATGAAGACATCATGTTCATAAAAGTAAAAGATCATGAAGAGCCTGTTCACACTGAAGGGCCTGACCCGGAAGAAGAATGGACTATGATGTTCGACGGGGCTGTTAACATGAACGGTCGTGGTGTCGGTGCAGTACTCATTTCACCTAAGGGAGTTCACATGCCTCTCTCGGCAAAACTCACCTTTAACTGCACTAACAACGAAGCTGAATACGAAGCTTGTATTATGGGTCTTGAGGAAGCCATTGACCTCAGGATCAAGACTTTGACTGTGTTCGGAGATTCAACTCTGGTAGTTAATCAAACCAACGGCAAATGGTACACCCACCAGGATCATCTGATACTTTATAGGGACTATACAAAAGTGTTATTGACTTTCTTCACAAAGGTCAAACTTGAGTATATCCCTCGAGACGAGAATCAGTTTGCAGATGCTCTGGCTACCATTTCATCCATGATCAAAGTTCAAGCTGCCAACTTTGTGCCTCGGATTTCAGTGTCCAGACTTGACAGGCCAGCATACGTGTTTTCAGCAGATGTTGTTAAAAATGATAAGCCTTGGTTCCATGACATTAAGTGCTTCTTGGAGGATCAAACATACCCACCTGGGGCATCTTCCAATGATAAGAAGACATTAAGAAGGCTAGCTGGTAGTTTCTTCCTGAATACTGATGGTTCCCTGTACAAGAGAAACTTTGATATGGTACTTCTCATATGCGTTGATAAGACAGAAGAAGACCTGTTAATGCACGAGGTGCACGAAGGATGCTTTGGTACCCATGCAGGAGGGCATGCAATGGCTAAAAAGTTGTTAAGATCAGGCTATTACTGGATCACGATGGATGCAGACTGTTGTGCCTACGCCAGAAAATGCCATAAATGCCAGATCTATGCGGATAAGGTGCATGTGCCTCCAAATCCTCTGAATGTGATGTCTTCACCCTGGCCCTTCGCCATGTGGGGCATTGATATGATTGGCAAGATTGAACCGACCGCTTCAAATGGCCACAGATTCATCCTGGTAGCCATTGAATATTTTACCAAGTGGGTTGAAGCAGCTTCTTATGCAAATGTTACAAGGTAGGTGGTAGCCCGATTTCTTAAGAGGGACATCATTTGTAGATATGGAGTGCCCGAGCGAATCATCACTGATAATGGTTCCAACTTAAACAACAAAATGATGGCAGAACTATGCCGGGACTTCAAGATCCAACACCACAATTCTTCTCCTTACAGGCCAAAGATGAATGGCGTTGTTGAGGCAGCTAACAAGAATATCAAGAAGATTGTGCAAAAGATGGTAGTTACCTACAAAGACTGGCATGAAATGCTACCATTTGCCTTGCATGGGTACCGTACGTCAATCAGAACATCCACTGGGGCAACACCGTATCAGCTTGTATATGGTATGGAGGCAGTCCTACCTGTTGAAGTGGAATTACCCTCCTTGCGGGTACTGATGGATGTTAAGTTGAATGAAGCAGAATGGGTCTGGTCCCGATACGAACAACTGAGTCTGATTGAAGAAAAGAGATTGGCTGCAATCTGTCATGGGCAGTTGTATCAGAAAAGAATGAAGAAGGCCTTCGATCAGAAAGTCAGGCTCCGAGAATACCAAGTAGGAGATCTGGTGCTGAAAAGACTCCTCCCTCCTCATACAGACCACAGGGGCAAGTGGACTCCAAACTATGAAGGACCATTCGTAGTAAAGAAAGTTTTCTCCGGTGGAGCACTCATGCTCAGTACTATGGATGGCGAAGACTTCCTGTCCCCTGTGAATTCAGATGTAGTTAAAAAATACTTCGCATAAAAATGACCCGCTGGACATAAAAACAGAATGTAAGTCCAGGCAAAAATAGGGCATCCCGGCGAGTCAAAAACAGAATAAAAGACTCGGGCAAAAATAAGGGAGAATAAACAAAAAAATGTACACCCGCTTGTAAACACCCCAAATTTGCCCTCACCCCTTCACACCATGGCTTGTGATCATTTCATATGCATAAACACAATCATATCATCTCACATCTCATTTTTGATTCACTGCATAGTTTCTAAGTCATCTGCACCTAGGGTTTGTGATCTGAGCAATCCAAGAGCCTCTTGAGCCACTCCAAAGGCAACCAATCACTTCAAAGGGGTCCACATGTGTTCTTATATCATATTACATCCTCTCAAAGTCAAAATTGCAAAAGAATCACAAGAACTAGGATTGGTGTGGATGCAGAGCCAAGTTTGACTGCACAGTTGACCTAAAATTAGGGTTTTGGTTTCAGAGGCCATAACCCCAATTTTTTTGGTCATTCTTGTTTCCATTGGTCTCTATATGGTATAGGGAGTATGCATATCAATTTTCATGAAGAAATTCCATGGGGAAGTCATCTGATCAAGGGTTGACTTTCTGGACAAGTCAGTGCAAAATCAGGGCATCTGAGGCCCCCAATGACCCAACCAATGGGTGATCTTCATCATTTTGAGTGTATATGATCTTTATTTGATCATGGGAGAAGGTTGAAGTTCACAAAAATCAAGAATTTGGAGTTTTTGCAAATGGACTTTTTGAGCATAGTTGACTTTTCAAGAATGTGTCATTTTAGGTCATTTTTCAAGCCTTGATTCTTGATCCAAAAATGCTTCAAATGGAAAAACTTTGGTCATGAAAGTTGTAGAATACATCTTTCCATTTTCAAAAAGTACAAGAACATGATCTAATTCTTCTTGGATCAAAAGTTATGGTGTGACAAAGTTGGCCAAAATCATTGATTTTTAAGACATGCCTCAAATGTGAATTTTGCAAAATCATGAACCAAGGCTGTTTGTAACCTCTAGTTGACATCAAACCATGACACAAACATTCCATGAGTTCTAAAAATCAGAATTGGACCAAAGTTTCTCATGTCCATGGTTTGTGTAACAAGACTTTTTTCATGAAGTTCCAAAAAGTAACAACTTGCAAAACCATCATGATACTTCCCACCACTTGTTGCCTAGCATGCTGAACTTCCCTAGCTTCACTCACATCCCTTGCTGCGCCAGCCCCATGCTTGTACTAGCCTAGAACCAAGCCATACCTCTCTTACACAAAGAGTGGACTTTTGGAAAAAGTGAACTTACCAATCAATAAAGGCCATGTCAAATCATCTGACCTATAGGATTATTTTATACTATCCTTTGGCAAGCAAAACATATGAAGAAGCAAGGCTGAAACACAGAAGAGCATCACAAACACAAAACTCACCCTAATTGCATTTGTCTTCGAATCTCTCTGCCCAGCTCACAAACACTCAAGCAAACTTCACTAATCATCTCACCTTGCCCCATTGAGTAGAAACCAACAAAGAACCAGACCTGAAACAAGCTATAACATCACTTCACCATTTTCACCCCAAACTGCAGTTTCCTTCGAAACACCTTCCACAGCTCACAAACATCCAAACAAACTCCACAAACCTTCTCCACTCATCATCTGGACCACAAAGAACCACTCACATTGGCCTGAAACTGCCTGCATCACCATTGCCATTTCCAACTGAGCTTGAGCAGAAGCTGTTCAAACTCTTCATCCAGCTAGCATAAACTTCTCCAAAGCACTCAAGCATCACCAGGGGGTCAAGTGGAGTGGATTTCGCAAGGAGGGGAGGCCTGAAAGTTGCTGGAGTGAAAGCTTCGAATCTCAGGTAGCTCAAGAAATATTTTTCCATAAATCATTTTTTATGTTCTAAACTTGTTCTCCATGCTTCACTGAGTATCCTGATGCTTTTAGTTTTGGAAATGGTGATGAAATGAGAATTTAATTGATCTCTGAAACTCTGTGACCTAAAAATTTGTTTTGCTCGATTCATGAGTTTGGGGAAGAATAAATTTGTTTTGATTGGGGGTTTTGGTTCGTGAGTGAGTGGGAATCATTTCCATGCTTTTAGATTTCGTTTTAGTTAGGTTTTGAGAGAGTTTGGAGATTTTCAGGTGGGCTTCCCACCGGAGAAGACGACCGGAGGTCTTCTCCGGCCACCTGAAAATGATTAGGGCATAATCCCAGTCATTAAGTGCATTTGAATCTGGGACGTTGGATGCGTTGAAAAGGTTGACTTCGCGCGCGTGTAAACGGCTGAGATGCAATCATTAAACCCTAATCTTCATTATTTATTTAATTAATTGAGATTAACTCAGAATGAACCACAGCCGTCCAGATGCGCGCTGGTCAACCATTTCAAACCTAGGATTAATCTCAGCCTCTCCTTTCGTTTACTTTTCCTTTTTCTTTATTTTTATTTCATTTCTTTTCCTTTTATTTGCACAATTTATTTAAAATAGTAAAATTTGTCTAAAAATTATGAAACTTTTTCTTAAGAGTTTTAATAATTTTTATGACACAAAAATATTTTTGTTTTTATTTTTATCATTAAAAAAGTATTTTTAAATATTTAAAAGATTATTTTTAATTGATTAATGAGAATTAATTTATTAAAAATACTTCTAGGTATTTAAAAATCACCAAAAAATTCATGAAATGTTCTAAGACATTTAGAAACATTGTCCAACCTTCAAACCAAATTTCTTTTTTGATCTTGATGCATTTTGAGAATTTTTCTTTGAATTAAAATCATTTTTGTGCATTATTTTGATCCTAAGTTCAAAAAAATCATTTTTGCCTATCCATGAAGAGTTGGACATTGATTCTTCTTGCATTGCATTGTGTTTAGCATATAGTTTTTGAGATTAAATGGCCATGTTTTGATTCCTCATTTTCATTTTGTTTGGCATTTCTTTTGTTTAGGAGCCCTAAAAACCCTAATAACTTGTAAAAATCATATCTTGAAATTGGTTAAGGGATGAGACCTCTCCTTTGGGCAGTGAATTAGTATAGGGTTAGGGGTCCTTTGTGTGGTATTTTCAATTTTTTATCCTAGGGTTTGCTTCTTATTTTGACTTTTGTTTGATGTTTGGATCATAAACCCTAATTTGGGCTTTCATTTGCATCCCTCTTGCATTCTCTTGCATAACATGACTTGCCATGACATTTCAAGCATCCATTTGATTCATTTGACATCATAAGACATATTGAAAGCATGTTTGATCATTGCATCATGAATTTGCCATGTTGTATGCCATGTGCACTTCATAACTTTCCATGTTTGTTTATGTTCCTTAACCTGCTTCATTGGCATTCATGAGCTTGTATGATCATTTCCATGTGTTGCCTCATGTTTGTAGCATCTCATAGCATCATTATCACCATCAACATGCTTCTGGTTTTGTTTTGCATCATGCCATTTCATCATACTTTGCATTGCATTGCATTTCTTTTCTAACATTTCAGGTGGTAAGTGATTTTGGGAAGTGAATTTGCCTTCACTTCTCATAACTTTTCTTTTCATCTCTCTTGCATCCATTGCTGCATTTTACATGTGTTTGAGTTTGAGCTTGCTCATTCTTGTTCCTCCCACTTTCTTTCTTCAAGTGACTTGACTTCTTGAATGAAGCAAGTCACTTTGCTTCTCTTGATCCTGTTCATCTGCTTCCTGGTGGTTCCATTGAAGATCTTCTTGGTGAAACCTCACAAACCTTAGGAACAACCAAGCATGATAATGATTAGGGTTTTGATTAGTTCCCCCCTTCTTAGATTTTACCTTTGTGTCTCTTTGAGTCTTCTCTTCTCATCTCATAATCAGGGACTAAACCCTAAAGGCTTTAAGGCTTTGTGATTAAGCTTATGCCTGCATCCTTCTATTAGGATGGAGTGTATAACTTTAATCTTAAGTGTTAAACCCTTAATGTGTTTAAATCCTTTAATCAATTCACCTAATAATCATCAAGACATCAAGCTTGTAACTTGGGCCTTGCATTAGGGTTCTAATTCTTCCTTAATTGGTTAAGAAGGACTAACCCTAGTGTTAATGGACAAGTCCCCCTCAAGTTGTCTTACAAACCATAAAACTCACTTCTGCATCTTATCATTAACTAAAATCCACCTAATAAAGGCTTTGTTTTGTCATGAGGTTAATCCCTAATCATGGATTAAGTTGAGGAGCTTTCCTCAGCTTAAACATTCTCATCTATTATCCTTCTATTAGGATGGTGTAATGAGTCTGTTTAATCCCTGATTATGTCTTAATCTCATTACTTAACACTAAACAAAAACACCAAAAACATCTAAATAATCACAAGTAGGTTAATGACCTTAATCCTACACCAAAGGTGATTAAGTGTGAGAAGCTGACTTCACATTTAAGGTAATCTCATTACCCCTAATCAGAGGGAAGATGTGATGAGTTTACTAACCCATTGGTTTAGGCTTAAGCTCATTAACTTATGACAAACTTTCACAAGCAATAAAAGACTGAAAATACAAAAACAAACAATAATCGTCTCCTCCGGGATTCTTTTCTCATCTCATTCACTCACAACCGAGAACTTGCTTCTCCCGTCTAATGCAAGACAGTTTGCACCTGAGCCAGACAGGTCATACACTTGAGCATAGACAAGCAAGCAGTTCCCAAGTCAATTCATCTTTCAGTCTCTTTGGGTCGAACTACGGTGTTCTGACTTCCTCATTGCACGAGAGGATATGTAGGCATAACTTAACAGTTATCGAACAAAAGTCTTTGTATATTCCCCCTCCTTCCAGCATTATTCTTTAAGCCTCATGATCTTGAGCATCTTATTCTTGTTCTTACACTGGCACTGTATATTTATGCACTTCACACTTCTCATACACTGACACCTGTACATTCTTTTCCAGCTTTGATACACAAATTGCACTGACACTACCCCTTTAAAACACAAATCTTTTAAGCGTGGATCCCGTCGAGTACGACGGACAATCTGGGTGCTAATACCTTCCCAGGTTGTAACCAACCCCCTTTCTCAGTCTCTCTGGTTCGCAACCGTCTTATCCATATCTTTCTAGGTCTATGCAGCATTACCTTTCCTCCGGGATAAAAATGCCTAGCTGGCGACTCTATTCATCTCCAGTGAGTTCACGGCTGTGTGTTCTCATTGTCCCTCTCGCCGACCGTTCGCGTCTGTATCTTTATTTGGGCCAGTCCCATTTTATCGGGAGCGACAGCTTGGCGACTCTGCTGGGGAGCCTTATACTGCAACCAGGGCTTCTGGTTCTTTTTGTGGGTTCCTCCTAGCGCTTGTTCGATTTGTGTTTACTGGGGTGTTATGTGCTTATTTGTGCTTGTATATTTGTACTTATTTTGCTTTATGTACAGTTTGCTTTACTGCTTTCTTTATTGCTTTTGCATTATATCATATTATCATACTGTACTGCTGGCTGGATCTGTTGTTTGCTTTGGGGGGTGGGTGATTCATTGAGAGTTAAGGTCCTATACCTGGGACCTGAGTGACACCTAGGCTAGAGTGAATCATATTCTTTCCCATTCCATTTCGGTCTGGTGCGGGAATATGAAACACGGTTCAGATGTGGGTTTCTTCTTGAGAACTCTGTGTTGCAGATTTCCTGCAATGCTAGGGCTATCTGGGAAGCCTGCTAAGTCTGGATGACCTTTTAGTATTGACCTTCAGAAACTGAGGTGAATTAGAGGAGGAATTGTTATGGTTATTGTAAACACTGTACCTCCGGGTTAGAAGTGTTTACACTTCTCATAACTGATCCAAGTCTGAGGATCCTTGTTTTAGAACACCACCTGTGAGGGGGTTGGGATGTTTACAGGTTTGCAGGTACCTTGACCTCAGAATACCCTGTTACTTTGATTTGATTAAGAATACTCCATGTTGGAACAGTTCTTGTGATTCTAAAACCTGGATTTGTGACTCTTTATTTGAGTCCCCCACCTTGGTTACTGGACTTATAGACCTCCATCTGGATTTCTTACACACATGGACCTATATCAGAGCATTTGATCAGATCCGGCTCAGTCACAAACCCTTTGCATATCATTTGCATACATAATCATTGCATCATATTGACATTTGCTTATTTGTGTTTCAGGGTATCCATCTTCATCTGGTTTTGGTTTTGACCCCATCTTCAGTATTGACCTACCTTTATCAGCACTTGCTTCAGTTGTCAGCTATACACTTCAGTCACTTGCACCAGCCAATCAGTGGCCCATTCTTCAGTGTCATCATCAGTACTTGTCTCTGCTCAGCCTCAACATCATGGCACCTAAAAAGAGCAACATCACTTACCACTTCTTCCAGCCAGAGTTAGCAGACATCAGGAGGATTCAAACCCTGATCACTCCAGACCATGTACCATTGTTCAGGGAACACCATGGAGATATACTTGATATGGTTATGGATCTGGACCCCTCACAGAGAAGCCTTATCCACACTTGCCTTCAGTTTTATGATCCCCCACTAAGATGTTTCACTTTCCAGGATTTTCAGATGGGGCCCTTATTGGAAGAATACTCATCATTGGTTGGTATACCTATCAGGAGAGAAATCCCTTTCAACCCTGAGATGGCTTTCCCAAGTAATGAGGAGATAGCCAAAGCATTGCACCTGGAACCAGTCCTAATTGGGCAGCATATGACATCTAAAGCTGGAATCTCTGGTTTTCATCTGGATTTCCTAATTTCTCAAGCTAGTCTGAAGGCCTCCCTGGGGGAGTGGAAAGCAGTTTGTACCTTATTGGCCCTGAGTATATATGGGATTGTATTGTTTGCAGATGAGCCTCGATTCATTAGTAAGAATGCAATCCACCTGTTCATTCTGAAGAACCCAGTGCCAACATTATTGGGGGATCTCTACTATTCAGTGCATCAGAGGAATGAAAAGCAGAGGGGAAGACTAGTGAGGTGTTGTGCTCCATTATTCCATACTTGGCTTCTCAGGCATTTACCTAGGACAGATGCATTTTTGAATCCTCATCAGCAGAAAAACTGGGCTGGAAGGCTTACTACTCTCACTTCAGCTGATATCAGGTGGTGCACCCAAAGCACAAAAGGCAGGGATATCATCACCAGCTGTGGGCACTTTCCCAATGTGCCCCTAATAGGAGTTAAGGGTAGTATCAATTACAACCCTCTGCTGTTTAAAAGACAACTGGGCTATGCACTGGTCCACGCTCCTAAGGCACAGGACTTGGTTGAGACTCTTTATTGTGAAAACAAGATTAGTCTGGCAATTGTTAGGCAGGCAGCCTGGGCCTGGGATAATATGCAGACTAAGGGGGTAACCATCCTGGGAAAGTGCAACAATGTGGCATCAGCACAATACTATGATTGGTCCTATGCTAGGGCTCAATTCTCTGGGATGCCCTTTACTATTGAAGATGTGCCCGGGCCTTCCACAGCACCACCTCCAGCAACTGTCAGTCTAGAGGAGTTTGAGAAGTTGAAAGAGAGAAATGAGAAGCTAACTCAAGCTTTGCAGAAGACCCTCTATGAGAGGAGTGATGGGAGATTGGATATTGAAAGATTGGAGAAGCTGAAGAAAGAGCATCTGGCTAAGATTGAGAAGTCTGAGGATTATATTAAGAAGTCTAGGGCCGGAGAACAAATCCTGAAGAATGCTTGCAAGGAAGCCCAATTCCAGAAAGCTAGGACGGACTTGTATCTGAAGGAGAGTCAAGCTAGGTGGGTCAGGATCACCGAGGCTCGTACTCTGGAGGACAAGAGGGTCCAAGACAAGATGGAACAAATGGAAGCCAATGCAAAAGAGCAGCAAGAAGCCCTGGCAGCAGCCCAGAGGGAGATATCAGAGCTGAAGATCAGAGCCGGAGTGAAGAGGTCTAAAGACCAAAGTCAGCACAAGAAGTTGACTACAGCTGTTGCTACCCGGAACCTCCTTATCCGGAATCTTACGGAGCGTCCAGCTGATCCTGTGACCGAAGCACTTCTCAAGGAAGTTCGTGAGGATGAGTTTGGTCTTGGTGTTTGACCATTTGTTTGTTGTTGCTTTCTTTCCATGTACTTTTATTTTCTTGTAATGTATTTTGACCCCTCTGAGGGCTTGTATTTGTAAACAAACTATGTATCTTTGCTTTCTGTAATATATTTATGTTAGTTTGTTTCATCTGAGTTTCCTTCAAGCAACTTCAACAGCATCATCTTCAAGGGTCTGGAAGGGTCAAAACTGAATGCCAAGCCGGATACCTTGAAAACAAATAGGCATACTGCATTGCATGCTAACCCTTTGTTTGTTTTGTAGGTTTTTGTTTGTTGTTGCTAACTCTGTTGTGATGTTCAGGAACTATTGCTCGTCGCCGGGTGTTTCCCCTCAATCGTCCGCACCGATATCCAACCCGAAACAACCTTCCGGGAATTCAGATGGATCAGGTACAGCAGGACCTTGCAGAGGTCAGAAATCAAATGGCAAACGAAAGATTGGAAATGAGAACACAGATGACGCAGTTCATGGAAGTGATGAACAACATGGCTCAGAGCCAGGAAAGATTGAGAGCCATGGTGGAAAGGCAGAATCAAGAAGAACCCCATGTAGGGACTGCTGGCACAAGTAACAACGAGAGGGTCCAACCTCATGTCAATCCCCCAGTTTTTGGACCCCATCTCCATCCAGAGGCCAACATCCCTGTCAATATACAAGGGACTGCTACAGCAGGGAGGGTACTGCAAGAAGACCCTCAAGAAGACCAGTTCACAGTAATGGGAGCCGGGGAAGAGGCTTATGATAGAAGGTTGGATGAAATAGCTGAGAAGTTAAGATCCTTAGAGTCTCAAAACTCTTTGGGTTTTGACGTTATGGATATGGGCTTGGTAGACGGGGTCAGGATTCCCCACAAGTTTAAGCCTCCATGCTTTGAAAAATATAACGGGACTTCTTGTCCCCGAACCCATCTACAATATTTTCTCGGGAGATTAAAAGCTTATACCATGGACGAGAAGTTGTGGATGTTCTATTTTGAGGATAGCTTGACTGGAGCTTCGAGGGAATGGTATTCCCATCTGACAAGAGCAACAATTAGATGCTGGAAGGACCTGGCAGAGGCCTTCATCAGACAGTATCAGTATAATCTAGATATGGCACCCAACAGGACCCTCCTAATGGGAATGTCACAATCATCTAGAGAGAGCTTCCGAGAATATGCTCAAAGATGGAGACAGCTTGCTGCTGCTGTCCAGCCACCTATGTCCGAAAGGGAGATGGCTGATATGTTCATGAATACCCTTCAGGGGACTTACATTGACAGGCTAGCTGCCTTCTCATCTACCAGCTTTGCAGATGTAGTCATAGCCGGGGAGAGAATTGAAAGCCTATTGAAGATGGGTAAGATCTCAGACAATGGTGCAAGCTCATCCAGTAATGCAAGGAAGCCTTTTGCAGGCCCAAGAAGGACTGGTGAGACTAATGCCATCCACGCCAACAGGGGTAGGCCCCAATATGTTCATAGATCAGTAGCAGCAGTCACCATCCCTGCTCCAGCTCATCCACAACCAGTCTATCAACCTCCTCAGCAAAACTATCAGCAGCAACCTCAGTACCATCAACAAAGTCAGTATCCTCCAAGAAACTACAACAACAGCAACACCAACAACAATAACCAGCAAAGGCCATTCCAGCAGAGGCCATCTCAAGCCAACAGAGTGATCGACCCGATCCCCATGCCATATGCTACATTGCTGCCACAGCTCCTGAAACTCAACCTAGTTGAGCTAAGGACGTTGGCACCTCCAGATCCCAACAGTCTACCCAGGAATTACGACTCCAATGCTAGGTGTGCCTTTCATTCAAACGCACCTGGTCATAGTACAGAAAAGTGCAGAGCCTTGCACATGAAGGTACAAGACCTGGTAGACTCAAAAGCTCTGAATTTTGCACCACCACCCAATGTCAACAAAAATCCTATGCCAAACCATGGTGGTCCCCGAATCAACGCTATTGAAGAAGACAAGCCGTCTTATTTAATAACCAGTGTGGGTCAGATCCGGACACCGTTGGTAGAAATCAAGGCTCAGCTCTTGGAATGTCAGATGTTCCCGGGGTGTGAGTTGGGGTGTGCTTACTGCAATATTTCAGTAAATGGGTGCGATAATCTGAGGAATGGCATAGATGGCCTTATTCAGAGTGGCCAACTTCAGATCACCACATCATTTCCAACAAATCCAGCAATCTCACCAGCAACGGTTTCAGAACCTCCTACAACTGCAGCAACCATTGTTCCTGACAATTCTTCGGTTTCATCAACAAGTACTTCATCTGTCTTTTCAACTGATCAGTTTTCAACAAATTTTCCTGCTACAACTTCAGCTTCACTCCATTTTGAACCTCCTACAACAACAACATCCATTCTTCCGATAATGTCTCCTACAACTCCAGCAACCAATCATGAAGATGTCTCTACTGTCACAATATTTTATGATCCTGAAAGCAACTCTGCCTACAATTCAGAAGGTGTTGCTCCCATCAGAGCACCAGTTACAATTTATTACGATCCACAAACTATCACAGTCCCTTCAGCAGTAGCAATCAGTCCAGTCACTGTCACGGTGCCTGGACCAGTACCATATGAAAGCAATAGGGCCATCCCTTGGCACTATGGCTCTGACGTGTACTGCGAGGGACAAAGAATCACTCTTGATACATCAACACCTGCACCTCAAGTAGACAATGTGGGAGGAGGCGGAGGCTTCACCCGAAGCGGACGTCTCTTTGCTCCACAAATTCAAAGACCCACTGCCGAAGCAGAAGCTGTTGTTAAGGCAAAAGGAAAGAGCCCGGTGCAGGAAGATCAAACAGTTAAGGAAGCTTTAAAAACACCGTTCGATCAAGAAGTTGATGAGTTTATGAGAATCATCAAAAAGAGTGATTACAAAATTGTGGATCAGCTTCACCAGACGCCATCCAAGATCTCTATCCTTTCACTGCTTATGTGCTCCGAAGCCCATCGGAATGCACTACTCAAAGTCTTGCACGCAGCTTACGTGCCTGAAGGGATCACCGTCAATCAACTGGAAACCGTGGTTGGAAATGTTACTGCTAGCAATGGGCTGGGGTTCACCAATACTGACTTGACAACGGATGGCCGCAACCACAACAAGGCCCTGCACATCACCATGGAATGCAAAGGTGCAGTCCTTTCTCATGTGCTGGTAGACACGGGATCGTCCCTTAATGTCTTACCAAAGAAGGCCCTGGTGAAGCTAGAGTATGAAGGATTAGCATTGCGACCCAGCAACCTGGTAGTAAGAGCCTTTGATGGTTCTAAGAGATCGGTTCTGGGAGAGATTGAGCTACCTGTGACAATTGGCCCACAGACCTTTAAAACTATCTTCTATGTGATGGACATTCAGCCTGCCTACAGCTGTTTGTTGGGTAGACCTTGGATTCACGCCGCCGGCGCAGTAACGTCTACCCTTCACCAAAAGTTAAAATTTGAGTGGGAAGGCCAAGTTGTTACAATCTGTGGGGAAGAGGATATATTTGTTAGCCATCTGGCTACTTATAAGTACATTGAGATGGATGGGGTGATCCATGAAACAATGAGCCAAGGATTTGAAGCCTTGAATGTCAATGAAGCATTTGCTGTATCTGGAATCTCCATGTCATCTTACCAACAGGCCCGGAAGGTTGTTGAGGAAGGAACTGCCCAAGGCTGGGGCAAGGTTTTAGCTGTGGAGGAGAAGAAGGACAAATTTGGGTTGGATTACAGACCAACCCAACAACATCAAGCAAAGGCTGCTGAGAAGCCCGGTTTTGTCAGTGGGGGGATGCTCACCCCTGATGCTATCAACAATTTGGAAGACGAGCTGGAAGAGGAGCGCAATCTGGAGAATTGGATTCGTCCAAAGATCCCGGGGAGCAGTATCTCAAACTGGTCTTCCCAGGAAATTATAAGAGTTACTCGAGCAGAGTAATTATTATTTCCTGTATTTTTATAGCATGCATCAAAGTCTTGCATCTTGCCCAAGATGACAAGACTCATTTTGTAATCGGGCCATCTGTACTTTTTGTGCAAACAAGATCAATTAATGAAATATCAGACATCTTTTTGCAAACGAGTCTTTTTCTTTTCCGTTCACTGTTTTTCCATTTTTCTTTTTTGTACAAAAAATAAATGGCGGTGTTTTCAAAATGATAACTTTATTTCACTTTTCTAAGCAAGATTAAAATCAAATCACTAAAATGAACAAACTGAACCCTTGCAGAGAGTGCCTTCCAGACAGCACCGACAACAGCACGGCTATGACTTCGTATGACTTTGACAATCCGATCAATCAAGCTGATGAAAGGGTTGAAGAAGAATATGAGCTTCCTGAGGAGCTAGCCAGGTTGTTGAGACAAGAGGAAAAAGTTATTACTCCTCACCAGGAGGAGGTGGAAGTGATTAATCTTGGTACCCTTGAAGACGTGAAAGAGGTTAAAATCGGGGCCTGCCTGCAAGACTCAGTGAAGAGACAACTGATTGATCTGCTTCAAGAGTATGTGGACATGTTTGCTTGGTCGTATCAAGACATGCCAGGGTTGGATACCGACATTGTTGTGCACAAGCTGCCTTTGAGGGAAGAATGCCCACCAGTCAAACAGAAGTTGCGCCGTACTCGCCCAGACATGGCAATGAAGATCAAGGAAGAGGTACAAAAACAGTGGGACGCCGGGTTCCTTGCTGTAACTAGCTATCCGCCGTGGGTTGCTAACATAGTACCTGTGCCTAAGAAAGACGGCAAAGTAAGGATGTGTGTTGACTACCGGGATCTGAACAGAGCCAGCCCGAAAGATGACATCCCATTACCTCACATTGATGTATTGGTGGATAACACGGCTCAGTTCTCGGTATTCTCCTTCATGGACGGATTTTCAGGATATAATCAGATCAAGATGTCACCTGAAGACATGGAGAAGACAACATTCATTACACCTTGGGGCACGTTCTGTTACAAAGTGATGCCATTCGGACTGAAGAATGCAGGTGCGACGTATCAACGGGCTATGGTAACATTATTCCACGATATGATCCATAAAGAAATCGAGTGTTATGTGGATGATATGATTGCCAAGTCCCTTACAGAGGAAGATCACCTGGTGAATCTGCTGAAGCTGTTCAAGCGTCTGAGGAAGTACCAACTAAAGCTGAACCCCAACAAATGCACATTCGGGGTGCGATCTGGTAAGCTGCTGGGCTTTATTGTAAGCGAGAAAGGGATTGAAGTGGACCCTGATAAAGTCAAAGCTATTCAAGAGATGCCTGCACCGAAAACAGAGAAAGAAGTTCGAGGGTTCTTAGGTCGATTGAACTACATTTCACGGTTCATATCCCACCTTACAGCAACCTGTGAACCTTTGTTCAAGCTGTTAAGAAAAGAACAGACGGTCAGGTGGAACGAAGACTGCCAAAAGGCTTTTGACAAGATCAAGGAGTATCTGCAAGAACCTCCAATCCTTATGCCTCCAGTTGAAGGAAGACCTCTGATTATGTACTTGACAGTATTAGAAGAGTCAATGGGGTGTGTGCTGGGCCAGCATGACGAGTCTGGTCGAAAAGAGTATGCAATATACTACCTAAGCAAAAAGTTTACCGACTGTGAACAACGTTATTCACTGCTCGAGAAAACATGCTGTGCTTTAGCGTGGGCTGCTCGCCGACTGAGACAGTATATGTTGACCCACACTACTTTGTTGATATCCAAAATGGACCCCGTCAAGTACATTTTCGAGAAGCCAGCCCTTACCGGACGGGTTGCAAGATGGCAAATGATTCTCACAGAATACGACATCCAGTACACTTCTCAGAAAGCCATCAAGGGCAGTGTACTATCTGAATATCTTGCTGAGCAACCTATTGATGACTACCAGCCTATGAGATTTGACTTCCCTGATGAAAACATCATGTTCATTAAATCAAAAGATCATGAGGAGCCTATTCACACTGAAGGGCCCGACCCGGAAGAAGAATGGACTATGATGTTTGATGGGGCTGTTAATATGAATGGTCGTGGTGTTGGTGCAGTACTCATTACACCTAAAGGAGTTCACATGCCTTTCTCGGCAAAACTCACTTTCAACTGCACTAACAACGAAGCTGAATACGAAGCTTGCATTATGGGTCTTGAGGAAGCCATTGACCTCAGGATCAAGACATTGACCGTATTCGGAGATTCAGCTCTGGTAGTTAATCAAACCAACGGAAAATGGTACACCCACCAGGATCATCTGATACCTTACAGGGATTATACAAGGAAGTTATTGACTTTCTTCACAACGGTCAAGCTTGAGTATATCCCTCGGGACGAGAATCAGTTTGCAGATGCTCTTGCTACCATTTCATCCATGATCAAAGTTCAAGCTGCTAACTTTGTACCGCAGATTTCAGTGTCCAGACTAGATAGACCAGCATATGTATTCGCAGCAGAAGTTGTCAAAGATGATAAGCCTTGGTTTCATGACATCAAGTGCTTCTTGGAGGATCAGACATACCCACCTGGGGCATCTTCCAATGATAAGAAGACTTTGAGAAGGCTTGCTGGTAGTTTCTTTCTGAACACTGATGGATCTTTATACAAAAGGAACTTTGATATGGTACTCCTCAGATGTGTTGACAAGACGAAAGCGGATGTGTTGATGCATGAAGTGCACGAAGGATCTTTTGGTACCCATGCAGGAGGGCATGCCATGGCTAAGAAATTGCTAAGATCAGGCTATTACTGGATCACAATGGATGCAGACTGTTGTGCTTATGCCAGAAAGTGCCACAAATGCCAGATCTACGCGGATAAGGTGCAGGTGCCTCCCAATCCTTTGAACATCATGTCTTCACCATGGCCCTTTGCTATGTGGGGCATTGATATGATTGGCAAGATTGAGCCAACAGCTTCAAATGGTCACAGATTCATCCTGGTTGCCATTGATTATTTCACCAAGTGGGTCGTAGCAGCCTCATATGCAAATGTTACAAGACAAGTGGTAGCCAGATTTCTGAAAAGAGATATCATCTGTCGATATGGAGTGCCCGAGCGAATCATTACTGATAATGGTTCCAATCTAAACAACAAAATGATGGCAGAGCTGTGCCGGGACTTCAAGATCCAACATCACAATTCTTCTCCTTACAGGCCAAAGATGAATGGCGCTGTTGAGGCGGCTAACAAGAACATCAAGAAGATTGTGCAGAAGATGGTAGTCACTTACAAAGACTGGCATGAGATGCTACCGTTTGCCTTGCATGGGTATCGCACGTCAATCAGAACATCCACTGGGGCAACACCGTATCAGCTTGTGTATGGTATGGAAGCAGTCCTACCTGTTGAAGTTGAATTACCCTCTCTACGGGTATTGATGGATGTTAAGCTGAACGAAGAAGAATGGGTTCGGTCCCGGTTCGAACAACTGAGTCTGATCGAAGAGAAAAGGTTGGCTGCAATCTGTCATGGGCAGCTATATCAGAAAATAATGAAGAGAGCCTTCGATCAGAAAGTCAGGCACCGGGAGTACCAAGTAGGAGATCTTGTGCTGAAAAGAATCCTCCCTCCTCATACAGACCACAGGGGCAAATGGACTCCAAATTACGAAGGACCATTCGTGGTAAATAAAGTTTTCTCTGGTGGAGCACTGATGCTCAGCACCATGGATGGTGAAGATTTCCCATCCCCCGTGAATTCAGATGCGGTTAAAAAATACTTCGCATAAAATGACCCGCTGGACATAAAAACAGAATGTAAGTCCAGGCAAAAATAGGGCATCCCGACGAGTCAAAAACAGAATAAAAGACTCGGGCAAAAATAAGGGAAATAAATAAAGATGTACACCCGCTGAGTTGAAAAGCCGCATTGGACAGCTCAGGCAAAAAAGGGTATCCCGATGGATTGAAAACCCGAAAGGGCGATCCATGCAAAATAAGGGAATAAGCGAACGACTGCATTCTGAATTCGTCTGTATCACTTACAACTTGGAAAGCTTCGAAAGGATCAAGCTTCAATCAGAATCAGTCTCCTTCAGAAAGCAAGACGAGAAGAACGTCGGAAGTCATACGAGTCATAGCAGAAGAGGAAGCTCCTTAAAGCGTCGTCAGCATCGCCAGCACTTTGTTTCTCAATTTGTAACAATCCCCTCATTTCAGGAGATTCGTTTCTTTGACTGTATCTTGCCAATTCAGGGCATTTGAATTAATAAAATCAGATTTTTTCAGTCATGTTTCGTCTTGTACATTTTTGTTTGCAAAAGAATGTCTGATGTCTCTAAAAAGCTAATTGCATGAGTACAGGTGTTTTTCTCTAAGAAAATAAAAGCACATGCTTACAGGGAATATACTTACTCTCGAAAGTTTTTAACTCCTATGACGGAATCCAGTGAAGGATACCTCGGGACCATTTGTGCGTTTCCTTATCTTTGCAGGATTGCAGGTATCCAGAACGCAACTTGGGGCATGCAAGTTACATCTCAGCAAGCTGGAAAATCAACAAATAATCTCAGCATCCGAAGTGCTCTCTCCCCGGCTGGGTTACCAACAACATTCCCCAGCCGTAGTACCAATCATTCTTCCTCAGCAGAATGCAGGAATCAGGGAATCATCTCCCCACAGAGTTTCAGCCTCTATTCAGAAGAGCAACGCATGAAGGAGTCGCAACAGAATACAGAAGACTTCTACAAACCCCAGCTGGGTCCCTATATTGCAAGGATATGTCAATCAGTGACTTATATCCCCAAGCAGATACATCATCAGGTCTATCAATGATCTCACCCCCAGCTGGGAGGTCTATTTCAAATAGATCAACCAGAGATCTTCACAGCATCGGGACCCGAATCCCGGATCGGTATCTTTGCATAATCAAGGCATTTGCATCATATTCACCCTCAAAGCGTAGCATTCCGTCTAAAACGGAGCATTACGGCAAAAATCAAATACATAGCATAATCATAAGCCATGTTTTGAATCGAACACTTGTGAATATTAACCATTCATCAGATTACAAAATACTTTCCCCAAAATCCCCGCCAGAATCCCAGCAAAAGCAGTTGCCTCACAAATCACAAACACCAATATATACTCCTTTCGACACCCGTCCGTGTCATCACTCCCCAGTAAGGTCGCCTGAACATCCTTTGCAAACAGAACCACCCGTATTACAAATACCTCCTGACACCCGTACGTGTCATGTCACCGACAAAAAGCCGAAGACATCCTCTTTGCACTCACATATACTTATATATACCCTTTCTTGACACCCGTCCGTGTCATATCCCCAGCGCAGTCGCTTACACCTTTTTACAACCCATATACTTGTTGATATTATACTTTTCTCTCTTGACACTCGTCCGTGTCACTCTCCCCAGCAGATGAACACTCATCTATATATACTCATATTACTTACACTTATACAGATACTCGTCTGTATCTTGTATACATCACTTATATCCTCACAGATTCAACAGTAGTCTTTGTTCTTTGTTAACCAGTTGGTATTCGTCCGTACCATCATCTCAGAACATTGCGTCTAGTGTTTGTTTCTACGTGATACTCGTCCGTATCATAGTCTTAAGGATGCTCGTCCGCATCTTTAAATCCATACACCATGTCAAACACTTGTGTCTTCTTGAATATAGATACTCGCCTGTATCTACTATTCCCCAGAAGAGTCCGTTCAGATTCAACACTCGTCCGTGTTCTTTGTTAACCCGTTGATACTCGTCCGTATCATCATCTCTGAACATGTGTCAGTACTTGTTTCTACATGATACTCGTCCGTATCATAGTCTTAAGGATGCTCGTCCGCATCTTTAATCTATACACAACATCTAAACACTTATACCTTTATTTCTTGGATATAAACACTCGTCCGTGTTTACCACTCCCCAGTAGATTGCCAACAAAACAGTTTTCCTTTTTATCTGACACTCGTCCTGTGTCATGATAAACCCTGAGAGCAGCCGTACCCTGCTAGGTGGTCGTCCTCCACCTCTTGATGGTCGTCCTCCATCATGCTCATCCGATGGCCGTCCCCATCGTTGATATTTAGCAGCCGTCCCCTGCTAGGTGGTCGTCCTCCACCTTTTGATGATCGTCCTTCATCATTTTATCCAATGGCCGTCCCCATTGTTGATTTTTGGGTTATCTGACATTCGTCCTATGTCATGACAAACCTCGAGAGCAGCCGTCCCCTGCTAGGTGGTCGTCCTCCACCTCTTGATGGTCGTCCTCCATCATGCTCGTCCGATGGCCGTCCCCATCGTTGACCTTTTATCCGGCATTCGTCCTGTGCCGCGATATTTTCGGCAGCCGTACCCTGCCAGGTGGTCGTCCTCCACCTTAGATGACCGTCCCTCATCTTAACCCCAACAGAGCAGTCGTCCCCTGCTAGGTGATCGTCCTTCACCTTTGATGACCGTACCTCATCATCTGTTTATTTCATTTATTCTTTAACCCGATGGCCGTCCCCGTCGTGGTCCCTTTTCCTTTTAGCCCGATGGCCGTCCCCATCGTTGGTTACTTTGCTTTATGAGCTTGATGGCCGTCTCCGTCATGTTTCATTTTATCCCCAGAGAATCTTGCAGTTTTACTTGATGGCCGTCCCCATCATGATTTCTTATTTTTCCCAGCTAGTCGGCCGTCCCCGTCTTAGCTTTACCTTTTATCCCCAGCATGTCGATCGTCCCCGTCATTGCTATTTATCCAGCAGTCGTCCTCTGCTCGACGGTCGTCCTCCGTCGCCCACACTTTACAATATACTCTATTTTTCTTTTACAATCTATATCCCTTTTCTTCTTCATTCTGTGAGTGCAAATTTTGGACTGTCTTTGGTATTCAACCACAAGTTATCTTGCTTGCCTGATAAGCCGCTGCTTACAACCTGCACAGCTAACTCATGTTTGAATAGGGGCAGCTGTAAACACCCCAAATTTGCCCTCACCCCTTCACACCATGGCTTGTGATCATTTCATATGCATAAACACAATCATATCATCTCACATCTCATTTTTGATTCACTGCATAGTTTCTAAGTCATCTGCACCTAGGGTTTGTGATCTGAGCAATCCAAGAGCCTCTTGAGCCACTCCAAAGGCAACCAATCACTTCAAAGGGGTCCACATGTGTTCTTATATCATATTACATCCTCTCAAAGTCAAAATTGCAAAAGAATCACAAGAACTAGGATTGGTGTGGATGCAGAGCCAAGTTTGACTGCACAGTTGACCTAAAATTAGGGTTTTGGTTTCAGAGGCCATAACCCCAATTTTTTTGGTCATTCTTGTTTCCATTGGTCTCTATATGGTATAGGGAGTATGCATATCAATTTTCATGAAGAAATTCCATGGGGAAGTCATCTGATCAAGGGTTGACTTTCTGGACAAGTCAGTGCAAAATCAGGGCATCTGAGGCCCCCAATGACCCAACCAATGGGTGATCTTCATCATTTTGAGTGTATATGATCTTTATTTGATCATGGGAGAAGGTTGAAGTTCACAAAAATCAATAATTTGGAGTTTTTGCAAATGTTGACTTTTTGAGCATAGTTGACTTTTCAAGAATGTGTCATTTTAGGTCATTTTTCAAGCCTTGATTCTTGATCCAAAAATGCTTCAAATGGAAAAACTTTGGTCATGAAAGTTGTAGAATACATCTTTCCCTTTTCAAAAAGTACAAGAACATGATCTAATTCTTCTTGGATCAAAAGTTATGGTGTGACAAAGTTGGCCAAAATCATTGATTTTTAAGACATGCCTCAAATGTGAATTTTGCAAAATCATGAACCAAGGCTGTTTGTAACCTCTAGTTGACATCAAACCATGACACAAACATTCCATGAGTTCTAAAAATCAGAATTGGACCAAAGTTTCTCATGTCCATGGTTTGTGTAACAAGACTTTTTTCATGAAGTTCCAAAAAGTAACAACTTGCAAAACCATCATGATACTTCCCACCACTTGTTGCCTAGCATGCTGAACTTCCCTAGCTTCACTCACATCCCTTGCTGCGCCAGCCCCATGCTTGTACTAGCCTAGAACCAAGCCATACCTCTCTTACACAAACAGTGGACTTTTGGCAAAAGTGAACTTACCAATCAATAAAGGCCATGTCAAATCATCTGACCTATAGGATTATTTTATACTATCCTTTGGCAAGCAAAACATATGAAGAAGCAAGGCTGAAACACAGAAGAGCATCACAAACACAAAACTCACCCTAATTGCATTTGTCTTCGAATCTCTCTGCCCATCTCACAAACACTCAAGCAAACTTCACTAATCATCTCACCTTGCCCCATTGAGTAGAAACCAACAAAGAACCAGACCTGAAACAAGCTATAACATCACTTCACCATTTTCACCCCAAACTGCAGTTTCCTTCGAAACACCTTCCACAGCTCACAAACATCCAAACAAACTCCACAAACCTTCTCCACTCATCATCTGGACCACAAAGAACCACTCACATTGGCCTGAAACTGCCTGCATCACCATTGCCATTTCCAACTGAGCTTGAGCAGAAGCTGTTCAAACTCTTCATCCAGCTAGCATAAACTTCTCCAAAGCACTCAAGCATCACCAGGGGGTCAAGTGGAGTGGATTTCGCAAGGAGGGGAGGCCTGAAAGTTGCTGGAGTGAAAGCTTCGAATCTCAGGTAGCTCAAGAAATATTTTTCCAGAAATCATTTTTTATGTTCTAAACTTGTTCTCCATGCTTCACTGAGTATCCTGATGCTTTTAGTTTTGGAAATGGTGATGAAATGAGAATTTAATTGATCTCTGAAACTATGTGACCTAAAAATTTGTTTTGCTCGATTCATGAGTTTGGGGAAGAATAAATTTGTTTTGATTGGGGGTTTTGGTTCGTGAGTGAGTGGGAATCATTTCCATGCTTTTAGATTTCGTTTTAGTTAGGTTTTGAGAGAGTTTGGAGATTTTCAGGTGGGCTTCCCACCGGAGAAGACGACCGGAGGTCTTCTCCGGCCACCTGAAAATGATTAGGGCATAATCCCAGTCATTAAGTGCATTTGAATCTGGGACGTTGGATGCGTTGAAAAGGTTGACTTCGCGCGCGTGTAAACGGCTGAGATGCAATCATTAAACCCTAATCTTCATTATTTATTTAATTAATTGAGATTAACTCAGAATGAACCACAGCCGTCCAGATGCGCGCTGGTCAACCATTTCAAACCTAGGATTAATCTCAGCCTCTCCTTTCGTTTACTTTTCCTTTTTCTTTATTTTTATTTCATTTCTTTTCCTTTTATTTGCACAATTTATTTAAAATAGTAAAATTTGTCTAAAAATTATGAAACTTTTTCTTAAGAGTTTTAATAATTTTTATGACACAAAAATATTTTTGTTTTTATTTTTATCATTAAAAAAGTATTTTTAAATATTTAAAAGATTATTTTTAATTGATTAATGAGAATTAATTTATTAAAAATACTTCTAGGTATTTAAAAATCACCAAAAAATTCATGAAATGTTCTAAGACATTTAGAAACATTGTCCAACCTTCAAACCAAATTTCTTTTTTGATCTTGATGCATTTTGAGAATTTTTCTTTGAATTAAAATCATTTTTGTGCATTATTTTGATCCTAAGTTCAAAAAAATCATTTCTGCCTATCCATGAAGAGTTGGACATTGATTCTTCTTGCATTGCATTGTGTTTAGCATATAGTTTTTGAGATTAAATGGCCATGTTTTGATTCCTCATTTTCATTTTGTTTGGCATTTCTTTTGTTTAGGAGCCCTAAAAACCCTAATAACTTGTAAAAATCATATCTTGAAATTGGTTAAGGGATGAGACCTCTCCTTTGGGCAGTGAATTAGTACAGGGTTAGGGGTCCTTTGTGTGGTATTTTCAATTTTTTATCCTAGGGTTTGCTTCTGATTTTGACTTTTGTTTGATGTTTGGATCATAAACCCTAATTTGGGCTTTCATTTGCATCCCTCTTGCATTCTCTTGCATAACATGACTTGCCATGACATTTCAAGCATCCATTTGATTCATTTGACATCATAAGACATATTGAAAGCATGTTTGATCATTGCATCATGAATTTTCCATGTTGTATGCCATGTGCACTTCATAACTTTCCATGTTTGTTTATGTTCCTTAACCTGCTTCATTGGCATTCATGAGCTTGTATGATCATTTCCATGTGTTGCCTCATGTTTGTAGCATCTCATAGCATCATTATCACCATCAACATGCTTCTGGTTTTGTTTTGCATCATGCCATTTCATCATACTTTGCATTGCATTGCATTTCTTTTCTAACATTTCAGGTGGTAAGTGATTTTGGGAAGTGAATTTGCCTTCACTTCTCATAACTTTTCTTTTCATCTCTCTTGCATCCATTGCTGCATTTTACATGTGTTTGAGTTTGAGCTTGCTCATTCTTGTTCCTCCCACTTTCTTTCTTCAAGTGACTTGACTTCTTGAATGAAGCAAGTCACTTTGCTTCTCTTGATCCTGTTCATCTGCTTCCTGGTGGTTCCATTGAAGATCTTCTTGGTGAAACCTCACAAACCTTAGGAACAACCAAGCATGATAATGATTAGGGTTTTGATTAGTTCCCCCCTTCTTAGATTTTACCTTTGTGTCTCTTTGAGTCTTCTCTTCTCATCTCATAATCAGGGACTAAACCCTAAAGGCTTTAAGGCTTTGTGATTAAGCTTATGCCTGCATCCTTCTATTAGGATGGAGTGTATAACTTTAATCTTAAGTGTTAAACCCTTAATGTGTTTAAATCCTTTAATCAATTCACCTAATAATCATCAAGACATCAAGCTTGTAACTTGGGCCTTGCATTAGGGTTCTAATTCTTCCTTAATTGGTTAAGAAGGACTAACCCTAGTGTTAATGGACAAGTCCCCCTCAAGTTGTCTTACAAACCATAAAACTCACTTCTGCATCTTATCATTAACTAAAATCCACCTAATAAAGGCTTTGTTTTGTCATGAGGTTAATCCCTAATCATGGATTAAGTTGAGGAGCTTTCCTCAGCTTAAACATTCTCATCTATTATCCTTCTATTAGGATGGTGTAATGAGTCTGTTTAATCCCTGATTATGTCTTAATCTCATTACTTAACACTAAACAAAAACACCAAAAACATCTAAATAATCACAAGTAGGTTAATGACCTTAATCCTACACCAAAGGTGATTAAGTGTGAGAAGCTGACTTCACATTTAAGGTAATCTCATTACCCCTAATCAGAGGGAAGATGTGATGAGTTTACTAACCCATTGGTTTAGGCTTAAGCTCATTAACTTATGACAAACTTTCACAAGCAATAAAAGACTGAAAATACAAAAACAAACAATAATCGTCTCCTCCGGGATTCTTTTCTCATCTCATTCACTCACAACCGAGAACTTGCTTCTCCCGTCTAATGCAAGACAGTTTGCACCTGAGCCAGACAGGTCATACACTTGAGCATAGACAAGCAAGCAGTTCCCAAGTCAATTCATCTTTCAGTCTCTTTGGGTCGAACTACGGTGTTCTGACTTCCTCATTGCACGAGAGGATACGTAGGCATAACTTAACAGTTATCGAACAAAAGTCTCTGTATATTCCCCCTCCTTCCAGCATTATTCTTTAAGCCTCATGATCTTGAGCATCTTATTCTTGTTCTTACACTGGCACTGTATATTTATGCACTTCACACTTCTCATACACTGACACCTGTACATTCTTTTCCAGCTTTGATACACAAATTGCACTGACACTACCCCTTTAAAACACAAATCTTTTAAGCGTGGATCCCGTCGAGTACGACGGACAATCTGGGTGCTAATACCTTCCCAGGTTGTAACCAACCCCCTTTCTCAGTCTCTCTGGTTCGCAACCGTCTTATCCATATCTTTCTAGGTCTATGCAGCATTACCTTTCCTCCGGGATAAAAATGCCTAGCTGGCGACTCTATTCATCTCCAGTGAGTTCACAGCTGTGTGTTCTCATTGTCCCTCTCGCCGACCGTTCGCGTCTGTACCTTTATTTGGGCCAGTCCCATTTTATCGGGAGCGACACCGCTGAGTTGAAAAGCCGCATTGGACAACTCAGGAAAAAATGGGTATCCCGGTGGATTGAAAACCCGAAAGGGCGATCCACGCAAAATAAGGGAATAAGCGAACAATTGCATTCTGAATTCATCTGTATCACTTACAACTTGGTAAGCTTCAAAAGGTTCAAGCGCCGGTCAGAATCAGCCTTCTTCAGAAAGCAAGACGAGAAGAACGTCAAATGTCATACGAGTCATAGCAAAGGGAAGCTCCTTGAAGCGTCATCAACATTGCCAATACCTTTTATTTCTCAATTTGTAACAATCTCCTCATTTTAGGGGATTTGTTTCTTTGACTGTATCTTGCTGATTCAGGGCACATGAATTAATAAAATCAGATTTTCAGTCATGTTTCGTCTCGTACATTTTGTCTTTATTTGCAAAAAATGTTCGATGTCTTTAGATTACCGACTGCACGAATACAGGTGTTTCTCTTCTAAAAAAAATACGTGCTTGCAGGAAATATACTTATTCCCGGGGGTGTCTAAACTCCTATAATGGAATCCGGTAAGGGATACCTCGAGATTACTTGTGCGCTTCTCTATCTTTTCAGGATTGCAGGCATTCAAAGCACAACATGGGGCATAAAAGCTTCGTCCCAGCAAGTTGGCAAATCATTATCTACTCAGCACCGGAGGTGCTTTTCTCCCCAGCTGAGTTGCCATTTATTATTTCCCCCTCAGCCAAGTGCAAAAGCCAGGGAACCATCTCCCCACAGAGTTTCAGCCTCTATCCAAAAGAGCAACGCCTGGAGATCTCACAACAGGGTGAAGAAAGCTTCTACAAGCCCCAGCTGGGTCCTCATTACCAGCATAGGTCTATCAGTGACCTACCTCCCCACGCAGAGTCATACATGACAGATCTACCAATGATCTCACCCCCAGCTGGGGAAATCCACTTCAAGCAGATCAACCAGAGATCTCCACGGCAACGGGATCCGAATCCCGGATCGGTATCTTTTGCATAATCATAGCATTCGCATCATATTCTCCCCGCAGAGCGTAGCATTCCATCTAATACGGAACATTACGTCAAAAATCAAACATATTGCATAATCATAAGCCATGTTCTGAATCAAACACTGGTGAATACTGACGATCCATCAAACGATATACAGAAAATTCCCCGGATTCCCCGGCAGAGAGCCAAGGCACTTTCCCTAGAGATACAGATACTTCCTGACACCCGTCCGTGTCATATCCCCAGTAGAAAGCCAAAGCGTCCCCTTTGCACTCACAGATACTTATACACAACTTCTTTAGGAAACCGTATACTTGTCTATATTACACTTTTCTCCTTTGACAGTCGTCCGTGTTACTCTCCCCAGCAAGTTAAACACTCATCCGTACACCACTCATACTTATTACTCCCGTTTCACTCATACAGATACTCGTCCGTATCTTGTAAATACCACTCAAATCCCCTCAGATTCGACACTCGTCCGTGTTCTTTGTTAACCAGTTGATACTCGTCCGTATCATCATCTCAGAACATGCGTTAAGCGTTTGTTTCTACCTGATACTCGTCCATATCATGGTCTTAAGGATGCTCGTTCGCATCTTTAATCCATACACGTGCCAAACACTTATGTCTTCTTGAATTTATACACTTGTCTGTGTCTACCATTCCCCAGAAGAGTCTCCGCAGAATCAACACTCGTCCGTGTTCTTTTTTAACCAGTTGGTACTCGTCCGTATCATCATCTCTGAACATGTGTCAGCATTTGTTTCTACCCGATACCCGTCCGTATCAGAGTCTTAAGGATGCTCTTCCGCATCTTTAGTCTATACACAGTACCCAAACGCTCATACCTCTTATTTCTTGGATGTAGACACTCGTCCGTGTTTATTTTTCACCAACGGAGTCCCCAACAAAACTTGTTAAAACTATCTCCTTTCTATCTGACATTCGTCCTATGTCATGATACCTTTTCGGCAGCCGTACCCTGCCAGGTGATCGTCTTTCACCTCTTGATGATCGTCTTTCATCATTTTATCCGATGGCCGTCCCCATCGTTGACTTTGTTATCTGACATTCGTCCTATGTCATGATAAACCCTGAGAGCAGTCGTACCCTGCTAGGTGATCGTCCTTCACCTCTTGATGATCGTCCTTCATCATGCTTGTCCGATGGCCGTCCCCATCGTCGACCTTTTTCTATCCGGCATCCGTCCTATGTTGTGATACCTTTTGGCAACCACGCCTTGCCAGGTGATCGTCTTTCACCTTAGATGATCGTCCCTCATCTTATCCCCAACAGAGCAGCTGTCCCCTGCTAGGTGATCGTCCTTCGCCTTCGATGACCGTACCTCATCATTTTATTTCATTTACCTTTCATCCCCAGAGAGTCTTATAGCTTTACCTGATGGCCGTCCCCATCATAATCTCTCATATCCCCAGCTTGTCGGTCGTCCCGGTCACTACTTTATCTCCCGCGTCTTCCCCAGCATGTCGGTCGTCCCCGTCGTCGCTTTATCCCCAGCAGTCGTCCTCTGCTCGACGGTCGTCCTCCATCGCCCGCACTTTATATATATACTTTATTTTCTTTTTACAATCTATATCCCTTTTCTTCTCCATTCTGTGAGTGCAAATTTTGGACTGTCTTTGGTATTCAACCACAAGTTATCTTGTTTGCCTGATAAGCCGTCGCTTACATCCTGCACAGCTAACTCATGCTTGAATAGGGGTAGCTGTAAACACCCCAAATTTTCCCTCACCCATTCACACCATGGCTTTTGATCTCTTCATATGCATAAGTTCAATCATAGCATCTCATATCACATTTTTGCTTCACTGCATTGATTCTAAACCATCTGCATCTAGGGTTTGTGATCTGAGCCCTCCCTGAGCTATTTGAGCCACTCCAAAGGTCATCAATCACTTAAAAGGGGTCCATGGATGTTCAAGCATCATATTGTATCCCCATAAAGTCAAGAAAGTCAAAGAATCACAAGAACTGAGAATGGCATGGAAGTAGAGCCAGGTTTAACTGCACAGATGACCTAGAATTAGGGTTTTGGTTTCAAAGGCCATAACTCCAAATTTTTTGGTCATTCTTGTTTCTATTGGTCTCTATATGGTATAGGGATCATTCATATCAATTTTAATGAAGAAATTCAATGGGGAAGGCATCTGATCAAGAGTTGACTTCTTGAGCAAGTCAGTGTAAAATCAGGGCATCTGAGGCCCCCAATGACCCAACCAAGGGGTGTTCTTCATCATTTTGATTGTGTTTGATCTTTATTTGGTCATATAAGATGTTAAAAGTTCACAAAATTGAAGAATTTCAAGACATTTGCAAAGTTGCCTTTTTGGGAAAATGACTTGTAATGGAAACTTGCCATTTTGGGAAACTTTTTCAACCCTTTCTTTTTGATTCAAAAATGCTTCAAATGGGAAAACTTTGGTCATGAAAGTTGTAGAATGGATCATTCCCTTTTCAAAAAGTACAAGAACTCATTCTAATTCATTTTGGATCAAAAGTTATGGCTTGTCAAAGTTGGGCAAAATCACATAATTTCAAGTTATGTACCAAAAAGGCAAAGTTGCAAAACCACTTGCCAAGGCAAAATGAGACCTCAAAGTAACTTCTATTCTTTGCACAAACATAAACCAAAGCCTAAAAGTCAGAATGCACCAAAGGTTTGCCCATTTTCATGACTTGTGGATCAAGAAATCACAAAAGGGGCAAAATTGGACAAAGTTGCAAAAACTATGACAAACCCTAATCCACTTGCTGCATTGCCTCTAATCATTTTCCATGGCTCTCCCTAAACTCAGCTGAGCCAAACCATGCCCCTATCACAGCCTCACACTTGACCATACCTCAAGTACACCTAACTTGGACTTTTTGCATAAAGACCCATACCAATCAAGCTAGGCCACACCAACTCCTCTGACCTATCCAGGAGTGATAAGTGGACCAAAAGAGACTAAACACAACACACAACACAAGCTGAAACCTCAGATTTCCATAGTTATCAAAAATTCTCCAACTTGCAAAACCTTTCGAATCTCTCAGCTCACTCAACCAATCTTCAAACCAACTTCACCATTGATCTCAAAGTGACTCACTGACCACAAACCAACCATTGAAACAGCCAAAAACACCCCATAAACCAAACACGATTTTTGACCAGTTGGCTTGCAAACTCCCAAATCAGCCAAAAGAAATTCCTTCCAAGCATCAAAACTTCATCAGGAGTTCAAGGGGAGTGGTTTGCACAAAGAGAGAAGGCCTAAAAGTCCCAAACTGAGAAAGCTCAAGCTCAGGTACCTCCTTGAAACTTTTTTCCAGAACTTGTTTCTTTAGTTATAGAATGGTGGAGTAGGTTCCACTGATCACTCTAAGCTTTATACTTTCGAAAATGGTTGAGAATTGAGTCTGTATGATTGTTCTGAAAGTTTTGACATTTTTAATCTTTCCTTCGAATCTTGTGTTTGAGCAAGAATAAATTCATTTTGAGTGTAGATTCATGTTTAGAAGAGTGAGGGGAGTTGATCTGGAGCTTTAGAGCTCCAGAAATAACGTAGGAAAGAAGTTGGCAACTTTCAGGTGAGGGGGTCACCGGAGAAGACGACCGGAGCTCTTCTCCGGTGACCTGAAAGTGTTTAAGTGTCTTAATTAGGTTTAGGGTTCAGTTTGAATATAGGCCTTAGATTTGGTTGACTTCCATTGACTCGCGCGCAAACAAATGGTCCAGATTCATCACTTAAGCCCTAATCCACGTCATTAATCTAATTAATTAAGTTTTTAATATAATCTGGCCAGTTTGAATGACAGCCGTTGGATGACGCGCCAGTCAATTCCCTCCTTTTCCATTTAAATGTCAGCCCTCAGATTTGCATACTTTCCATTATTTTCATTTTTAATTCATTTTCTTTTCATTTTATTTATACGAATTATTAAAAATAGCTAAAATCATTTAAAAATTATGAAAATTTTTGTCAAGGGTTTCATGAATTTTCAGAATACACAAATATTTTTATTTTTATTTTTTTGCATTAAAAATTATTTTTAAATCATTTAAATGATTATTTTTAATTAGTTAATGAAAATTAATTAATTAAAAATACATTTAAGTATTTAAAAATCACAAAAAAATTCACAGAGCATTTAGAAATATTTAGAAACATTGTCCAACTCTCAAACCAAATTTATTTTTTGTTCTTGATGCCTTTTGATCATTTTCATTGGATTTAATTTCATTTCAAGGCAATATTTTGTTTCAAACTTCAAAAAATCTTTTCTGCCTAACCTTTGAGAATTGGATGATGATTCTTTTTGCATTACATTTTGCATAGCTTGTAGTTTATAGGATAAAATTGGTTTGTTTTGATCTTGCATTTTCAATTTGTTTAACATTTTTCTTGACAAGGTACCTTAAAACCCTAGCAATCTTAGGAAATTCATAACTTTCATTAGGTTAGGAGTTGGATCCCCTCCTTTGGGCAGTGAGTTTGTATAGGTCTAGGGTATCTTTGATTGCATTTTCAAATTTTTATCATGTCATCTGCTTCTGGTTTTGGATTTTTTGCTTTGCATGATGCATGTAACCCTAATTTGTGCCTTCCTTTGCATCCTTCTTTCATTTGCTTGCATCCATTGACTAGCCATGACATTTTGTGCATCCACATGATTCATAATGCATCTTAGGACATATTAGAATCATGTTTGATCATTTCATCTTTCATTTGCCATGTTGTATGTCCATTACATTTCATAACTTTTCATGTACTTCCATGGTTCAATGCATGCCTCATTTGCATCCTTATGTTTGTTTGATCACTCTCATGCCTTGCCTCATGTTTGTATCATCTCTTAGCATCATTAGCATCATGTGAATTCTTCTGACTTTGGTTTGCATCATGTCATCTCATCTCATTTGCATTGCATCCCTTTTCTTTTGCTAACTTTTCAGGTGGTAAGTTGTTTTGAGAAGTGAATTTGCCTTCACTTCTCACAATCTCTTCTTATCTCTCTTGCATCTTTGATGCATTTATCTTGTGTATTAGAGTGGGCTTGCTCATTCATGTTTATCTCTTACCTTCTTTCTTTAAGCAACTTGTCTTCTTAAGTGAAGCAAGTTGTTTTGCTTCTCTTTGCTTCTTGCTCCTTTCATCTGCTTCCTTCCTGGTGGTTTCTCTGAAGATTCTTTCTTTCTTAAGCCTCATAAACCCTAGGATCTCCAAGTATGATAACAATTAGGGTTTGATTAGTCCCCCCATTTAGCTTTTACCTTTGTGTCATCTTTGAGTCTTCTCTTCTCATCCCATAATCCAGGACTAAACCCTAAAGGTTTTAAGGCTTTGTGATTAAGCTTATGCCTGCATCCTTCTATTAGGATGGAGTGTATAACTTTAATCCTAAGTGTTAAACCCTTAATGTGTTTAAACCCTTTAATCAATCCACTTAATAATCATCAAGACATCAAGCTTGTAACTTGGGCCTTACATTAGGGTTCTAATTCTTCCTTAATTGGTTAAGAAGGACTAACCCTAGTGTTAATGGACAAGTCCCCCTCAAGTTGTCTTACAAACCCTAAAAATCATTTCTTAATCTTATCTTTAACTAAAATCCATCTAATAAAGGCTTTGTTTTGTCATGAGGTTAATCCCTAATCATGGATTAAGTTGAGAAGTCTTTCTCAGCTTAAATGTTCTCATCTATTATCCTTCTATTAGGATGGTGTA
The DNA here is from genome assembly GCA_963966055.1 of Lathyrus aphaca. Lineage (NCBI taxonomy): Eukaryota > Viridiplantae > Streptophyta > Magnoliopsida > Fabales > Fabaceae > Lathyrus > Lathyrus aphaca. Next base: position 475,403,764 of record OZ014525.1, read on the forward strand.
ATGAGTCCATTAAATCCTTGATTATGGCTTAAACTCATTACTAAACACTAAACAAAAACAACAAAAACATCTAAATAATCACAAGTAGGTTAATGATCTTAATCCTACATCATGGTGATTAAGTGTGAGATGCTGACTTCACACTTAAGGTATTCTCATTACCCCTAATCAGAGGGAGGATGTGATGAGTTTACTAACCCATTGGTTTAGTCTTAAGCTCATTTTCCTATGACAAACTCCAAAAAGAAATAAAAGATTGAAAACTCAAAAACAAACAGTAATCGTCTCCTCCGGGATTCTTTTCTCATCTCATTCACTCACAAACGAGAACTCGCTTCGTCCGCCTAATGCAAGACAGTTTGCACCTGAGCCAGACAGGTCATACACTTGAGCATAGACAAGCAAGCAGTTCACAAGTCAATTTACCTTTCAGTCTCTTTGAGTCAAACTACGGTGTTCTGACTTCCTCATTGCACGAGAGGATATGTAGGCATAACTTAACGGTTATCGAACAAAAGTCTCTGTTTATTCCCCCTCTTTCCAGCATTATTCTTTTAGCCTCATTATCTTGAATTTCATACCCCTGTTCTTACACTGACACTTCACTTATACACTTCACACTTCTTTTACACTGACACTTCACTTATACACTTCACACTTCTTTTACACTGACACTTGCATTCTTTCCAGCTTTGATACACAAATAGCACTGACACTACCCCTTTAAAACACAAGTCTTATAAGCGTGGATCCCGTCGAGTACGGCGGACAATCTGGGTGCTAATACCTTCCCAGGTTGTAACCAACCCCCTTTCTCAGTCTCTCTGGTTCGCAACCGTCTTATCCATCTTTTCCCAGGTTTATGCAGCATTACCTTTCCTTCGGGATAAAAATGCCTAGCTGGAGACTCTATTCATTTCTTCCTCTTTTGCCGACCGTTCGCGTCTGTACCCCTCTTGACCAGGTGTCATTTGTTGGGAGCGACACCGGACATCAAAGAAAAAGCGGTTGAACCGAAACCGGTGGTCAAACTTCCATATCCTACAAGAAACAAGAAGAAAGGGCAGCAAGAGAAGAATTTTGAGAAATTTCTTGACTTGTTCAAAAAGCTGGAGTTGAATATCCCATTGCTTGAAGCACTTGAACAAATGCCCACTTATGCCAAGTTCATGAAAGATATCATTGCTAAAAAGAGGACTATGGGAGCTGAACCTATTATTCTAACCGAAACTTGTAGTGCTATTTTGCAGGGTCTAAAGATTCCGGTGAAGAAAAAAGATAGAGGAGTTGTCACCATCCCATGCACTATTGGTGACCGATCGTTCAAGAGATCTCTCATTGACTTGGGAGCAAGCATCAGTTTAATGCCTTTATCCATCTACAAAAAGTTGGGTATTGGTGTTGTTCAAGACACTAGGATGACTCTCCAATTCGCGGACCACTCGGTGAAGCGGCCGTATGGAGTGGTCCATGATGTCCTGGTTATAGTGGATAAATTTGTGTTTCCGGTTGACTTTGTGATCCTTGAAATGCCTGAAGATGAAGAAATCCCCTTGATTTTGGGAAGACCTTTCTTAGAAACCGGGAGAGTAATGATAGATATGGAAGGTGGAACACTAACGTTGAAGGTGTATGATGAAGAGTTGAAAATTGATGTTAGGAACACTTTTAAGTATAAAGATGATGTGGGCACTAGTAGTAACATACAAGTGATAGAACAAATGGAAGCTAGTGAGCATTTAGAAAGTGTGTCCAAATTACCTCTAGAGAGGGTGCTGAGTATGTCTATTTTTGAAGATGATAAGGAAGTTGGAGATAATGATATGGAAGTGGTAGCTATGCTTGAAACTCAACCTATCCTTAAAAGAGTTTGAATGCACCGGTGGGAAGAGTTGCGACAGCCTATAACGGTTGATGAAGGCAAAGACAAGCCAAAAATATCAGAATTGAAGCAACTTCCCGAGAATCTCAAATATGTCTTTCTTGACACGGAAGAAAAATGTCCAGCTATTATTAGTGCTAATTTGAAAGGTATGCAAGAAGACAAGTTAATTGAAGTCCTTAAGAAATTCAAGGGAGCAATTGGGTGGAAGATTGAAGACCTTAAAGGTATAAGTCCTACGGTGTGTATGCATAAAATACTTATGGAAGAAGATCACAAACCGGTAGTGCAACCCCAAAGGAGATTGAATCCGGTGATGAAGGAGGTAGTGAGAAAAGAAGTTGTTAAGCTATTGGATGCAGGATTAATCTATCATATATCTGATAGTGCTTGGGTTAGTCCGGTGCATGTGGTGCCCAAAAAGGGGGGAACAACTGTTATAACAAATGAAAAGAATGAGTTGATTCCTACTAGAACTGTTACTGGATGGAAAGTGTGCATTGATTATAGAATATTGAATTTGGCTACGAGAAAGGACCATTTTCCGTTGCCATTCATTGACCAAATGTTGGAAAGACTAGCGGGACATGATTACTATTGTTTTCTTGATGGTTACTCCGGATACAATCAAATTGCTGTTGCACCGGAGGACCAAGAGAAAACGGCGTTTACATGTCCCTATGGCATTTTTGCATATAGAAGGATGCCATTTGGGCTATGTAATGCCCCTGCTACATTCCAAAGATGCATGACATCCATTTTTGCGGATATGCTAGAAAAACACATGGAAGTGTTCATGGACGATTTCTCCGTGTTCGGATCCTCATTTGATCACTGTTTATATAACCTTTCACTTGTTTTATAGCGATGTCAGGAAAGCAATTTAATATTGAACTGGGAAAAATGTCATTTCATGGTGCGAGAAGGCATAGTTCTTGGTCACAAGATCTCACAAAAAGGGATCGAAGTTGATCAAGCCAAAGTGGAAGTGATATCGAAGTTACCACCTCCAATTAACGAGAAAGGTATAAGAAGCTTCTTGGGACATGCGGGTTTTTACCGCAGGTTCATAAGAGACTTCTCGAAGATAGCCAAACCTTTAACTACCCTGTTGGTTAAAGATAAGGCTTTTGTTTTTAATAAGGAGTGCATCGATGCTGTTGAAACACTTAAAAAGGAATTAGTGTCTACACCTATTGTTATTGCTCCTGATTGGTCCCTACCCTTTGAGATTATGTGCGATGCTAGTGACATTGCGGTAGGGGCTGTTCTTGGACAACGAAAAGGGAAATTGCTTCATGTGATTTACTATGCTAGTCATGTTTTGAACTCCGCACAGATAAACTATGCAACTACTGAGAAGGAGTTGCTAGCGGTTGTGTATGCCTTCGATAAATTCAGGAAATATCTGTTGGGTTCAAAAGTGATTGTTTACACTAACCATGCTGCTTTGAAATATCTTTTTGCTAAGCAGGATTCAAAGCCCAGGCTGTTGAGGTGGATTTTACTCCTCCAGGAATTCGATGTGGAGATCCGTGACAATAAAAGGGTGTGAAAACACTGTTGCAGATCATCTTTCTCGGATGTCACTAATTGAGGAGACTGAAGAGCAACACCCAATAAAATATGAGTTCGCTGACGAACACATCCTAGCTGTTATTGGGGTGCCTTGGTTTGCAGATTATTCAAACTACCTCGTTGGCGGTATTATACCCGACGATTTTGATTCTAACAAAAGGAAAAAGTTTGTTCATGACTGCAGGTTTTACTTATGGGACGATCCGTTTCTCTACAAAAGAGGGGTGGATGGCCTTGTGAGAAGATGTGTACCTGACGAAGAACAAAAAGATGTGCTGAAAGCATGTCACGACTCTGAGTATGGTGGACATTTCAGTGGTGATCGGACAACAGCTAAAGTCCTTCAATCCGGACTTTACTGGCCATCTTTATTTAAGGGTGCTCAAGAATTAGTGAAAGAGTGTGACAGATGTCAGAGGACTGGGAATATATCAAAAAGAAACCAGATGCCCCAAAACTCTATGCTCGAGGTTGAGTTATTCGATGTATGGGCGATAGACTTCATGGGGCCGTTTCCACCATCGTTCGAAAAAAACTATATTTTGGTGGCAGTGGATTATGTGTCCAAATGGGTGGAGGCTGTTGCATTGCCCACCAATGACGCTAAGGTTATGGTGAGATTCATGAAAGAGAACATCTTTGCAAGGTTCGGTGTCCCCAGAGCATTAATAAGCGACGAAGGGACACATTTCCTGAATCACCTCATGGAGAAGCTGCTGCAAAAGTACAATGTTAAACACCGAATAGCTACTCCATACCACCCCCAAACAAGCGGCCAAGTTTAGGTGTCAAATAGACAACTGAAACAAATCCTGGAAAAAACAGTGAATTCGTCTAGAAAGGATTGGTCTATTAAGTTGGATGACGCTTTATGGGCGTACCAAACGGCTTTCAAGACGCCTATCGGTATGTCACCATATCAACTGGTTTACGGAAAAGCATGTCACCTACCATTGGAACTTGAACACAAAGCTTTTTGGGCGTCTAAGTATCTCAATATGGATTTGTCAAAAGCTGGCAGTTCAAGGATTCTTCAACTTCACGAGTTAGAAGAATTCAGAAATCGGGCGTATGAGAATGCTAAAGTTTACAAAGAGCAAACGAAAAAATGGCATGATAAAAGGATTCAAAGAAAAGAGTTTTGAGAAGGACAAATGGTCCTTCTGTACAATTCAAGGTTGAAGCTATTCCCAGGCAAACTAAGGTCTAAATGGTCAGGACCTTTTGTAGTTCACAAGGTATTTCCTCACGGAGCCGTCGAAATTAAAAATTAGACCAATGGAGATATTTTCAAAGTGAACGGGCAGAGATTGAAGCATTACTTCAAAGGCCAGACTACTGGTGATGTGCATGTCACTCGTCTTACTCAGTAGGATGACGGACCGTCGAGCCATGCGACGTTAAACGCAACGCTAAGTGGGAGGCAACCCACGATTTTATCATTCTTACTTGTGTTTGTTTCAGTTTTGTAGGTTGTTTGTATCACTGGTTCTGAGAAGGAAAGAACATGGTTGGATGGCAGGCAAGGAAGATCAGAAAATCAAGAAAAAGTGAAAATCAGGGGTGCAACACGGGTGCCCGTGTTGCAAAGTGCAGAAGAAACCAATTTCATGTGAATCTGAAGAAGATCCAAGGAGGCAACACGGGTGCCCATGTTGTGCAACACGGCCCGTGTTGTGCAACACGGCCCGTGTTGCAATTTCTGGAACAAAGTTCTTTTAAAAGGAGTTTATGAGGAAAACCAGGGAGGCAACACGGGTGCTCGTGTTGTGCAACACGGCCCGTGTTGCAAGGTCTGAAGGAGAATTCTTTTAAATGATATTATGAGGAAGAACCAGGGAGGCAACACGGGTGCCCGTGTTGCGCATGCGGGAAGCCAAATTTTCAAAATTATTTTAAGTTTCCCAACTTTATTCTGTGGGTCCCACGTGTTTATTCTCATATCTTATCATTAGTGGCTCATTAACCACTCATTTATCATAAACCTTCATCTTCTTCAACCTCCATTCTCTTTCAAGAACCCTAACCCCATTTTCATTCTTCATAAGAACTCCATTTTCTCAATCACCCACTCACCAAAACACACTACCCCGTTCACAAAAACTGTTCCCCATCCCTCCATTGTCACTTCTACGGTGACCGATTTCTCTAATATTTCAATTTTTTTTCGTGTGCTTAATTTGTGCAGGTGAGAGCAATGCCTCCTCGAAAGGATACCGGTAAGAGTATTGTTGAATCTTCTCGTCCTCGTAAGAGAGCACACCGAATGCCGAATGCTCATGGCATTTTGTTTGAGGACCCGGAGCATCAAGCCAAATATGCAAAGTTGGTAAGGCGTAAATTGATACCGGCCCGTTACATGTGTAATGAAAATCTTGAGAATCTAGGGCTTAAATTCGAAGTTCATAGAATGTTTCACAGTATTGGCATGCTTAATTTTATGCTGTATGAAGCGCCAACTTTTGAGCGCATAACCTTGGAATTTTTGAGTTCTTTACAGTTTTAGCTCAAGCATACATGGACCGGATCAGACCCAGAGTACTTCGGTACTTTGAAGTTCCGCCTATTTGACAATGATCATGTGATGTCAGTTGCTAATTTGGGAAAGATATTAGATCTTCCAGTTTACGGGCCTGGTGCACCGCCGAGTACATTTGTGGCAGGATCATTCTGGAAGGATATCACCGGCAGTACCGAGTATGCCGCGTCGGCGGCAAAAGCTTCATGTATTCATAACCCATGCTTTAGGTATGCTCAGAAAGGGTTGGCTTATACCCTTTTCTGTCGGGGCGATAACACAGGAGTGGCGACACTGCGAGAGTTGTACTTCCTGTATGGGATGGCAAACAATGAGCTGATCAACGTTGCGGCCTTCGCAGCAGACCACCTGAAGCGGGTAGCCAATGCTGCCTCGGGTGAGATCTCTGTTGGAGGGATGATTACGCAAATTGCTGAACATCTTGGGTATGCTGATAGGTTGCTTGAAGTACCTGTAGTGGCAGGTAAGACCAAAATTGATCTTGAAACCTTAATCAACCAAGGTATGATAAAGAGCTGTCATAATTATTACTCTGTGATGACTCGGAACAAGCATTTTATTTCTTTACCTGCTCCGAATTTGATTACTATAGACAATAGAGCTAACTGGTTGTATGAGGACCCTATGCAGGGTGGAAACGATCAGTTTGATGAGTATTTTACAGATGAGGAGGATGAAGGGAACCAAGCTAAAGAGGTCCCGGTTCAAACGGCTGGTGGATCATCAAACCAAGCAACTGGTCAGTGGAATGTGTCCAAGGAGAAGTGGGACGAAATGATCAAAGAGCAGACCCGGCAAGGGGACCTCATCGATGAGTTGCATTCATGGATGTAGCAGATGAGGCTTCATGGATTTCCACCTGAGCAATGATAGTTGTGAGTCCCCTCCGACATTGGTTCTTCAACAGTGAGGAAACTGTTGAGTTCAAGTGTGGGGTGGTTTATTTTTCATGTTTTCGTTTGTTTTGTTTTAATTTATGTTTATTTTTAATAGTGTCGTAGTGTAGGCTTGAAGATTATAGCTATGTGTTATCTGAAAAAACACCCCTGAGCTGACATGTTGTGTGTTGCGAGTGAATTATGAGAAAGTATATAGGATGTGAGTGAAAAGAAACCCGATGAGCAAAATATGGAAAAATTTTGATGTGTAGGTACCACATGAACACACTGAGTCTCCAGAATTAGGAACGAGTTCGACATGTAGATTCGTGCCATGGTACTTTGATCTGAGAAGTAAACCCAAAGTAGTTTCTATTGATATATCTGGATTTATCTATAATAATTGTGTGTACAAAGTTGATCCAAAAGAGAAAAAAGGCTTGAAGGCACCGGAAAAAAAATGAATAAAAACATTAGAACGATCGATCCTTCTAAGTTGGGTAACCCTCACCAGGTTATTCAACCTAACGGCGGTTGAACATAAATGTTTCCCTAAGGGACAAAGAAAAATCGGTGCCAACAATTAAAAAGGGGATCAATCTTGTACACATAGTGAAAATCATAAAAAGCCTTAAAAGTGATTGTCCGAATGAAAAGGGTTGAAAATCGAAAAATAAGACCTAAGCCCGAAGCATAGTCGGAGAGGTTACCGAAAAGGAGATTCAGATCCGGGGTTTTCCACGGTGTAGTGTTTGTGTGATACCTTTACTGAGAGAGAAGTACCAAAAAGAACTCATTGGGTGACTTGGAACGAAGGATCCACGCATGAGTATCATAATTCATTTTGCTAGTGTTTTAAGGTATAAATACAGGATTTTTTGCTTGAGGTCAAGCAAGAATTCAAGTTTGGGGGAGTTTGATCAGTGATATTTAGTTGTAGTTTCAAGCCGGTTTTCAGTGTCCTTTGAGTCTAATTTTGTGTTTGTTTTAAGTATTTCGTTCATGTTTTGTCGTAGTTTTCTTAAGAATGCTTGCAAGTTAGTTTTAATCGTTTTATTATGTTTTTATCTTTGGAATGGGTTATGTGGTTGTTTTTTGATGTGTTTCAGGTCAATATGTAATCGGTTGTTCGACGCGTCCGAAGAGATGATCCAAGCATGAAAGATGACAGCAAAATGGGATGTCAGAGGCACAACACGGGTGCCAGTGTTGTACAACACAGCCCGTGTTGTGAATATCAGAAGAAAGTGAGATTTGCCAAAGAAAAGGAGAAAGTCAGAGTTGTGACACGGGTGCCCGTGTTGTACAACACGGCCCGTGTCATAGCATCTGTTGAAGAAGAGGCATTGGGGTGAACCAGAGGCACAACACGGGTGCCCGTGTTACACAACACGGCCCGTGTTGTGAAGACCAGAAGGAAATCATATATTTTGCTGCTGCAAGGGTATTCCGGACTTTTCGCGGTGTTTTGGAAGACTGATTTATATTTGACAATTATTACTGTAATGAACCACTTTTGATTTGGGGATTTTGGGATTAGAACGAATACAGGAGAAGAAGGATTGATCAAGAGCGGAAGCAATTGACGATCCGACGAATCCTACGTTAATTGTAATGTCTCAATTTTCTTGCTCTGTTTTTATTTCGATTATGAACATGAGTGGCTAAACCCCCCAATGCCAGGGGGTGTCCCTGATTTGCTTTATGTAATGACTATTTGAATTCTTCATTTTGAGATTATGTTTTCAATTTCGTTTTTTTATTTTATGCAACGTCCTTAACGCTTTGTCTTTGTTGGAAAATGGGATAATTGATCGTGGTTAGGATTTGGTCTGACCAACCATCCTAACCTTGTTGCATAAATTTTATCGTGATAAATATTACTGAGGAATTGGGATATTTTTGTGAAAACCTTTTTATGTCAGAATTATTGCTTGATATTCTTCTTTGACCGTTGAGGAATCAAGGTCGAGGAAGAATACCAAAGGTTTTTCTTTAAAGGAATTTTGGAAAAACATTATTGACTTAGGAAAGACAATTTTAAAGCATATCTCTGTAAAATTAAGAAACAATTGAGTCATTGCACTACGAATCATACACCGTCCCTGGCATTACTTTCATATTAGTAAAAACTCTTTATTTTAGTCTACATTTTTATAACTTTAGTTTATTCAATCTAAATTCAAAACTTTAAACCATAGCTTTTGTCCAATTGAAATTAATCATTAAGAACTTATTTTATTAAGCAGTCCTTGAGATCGATATTTGGGGTTATTCCCTTCTATTACTTCATCGGTAAAAATAGTACACTTGTTATTTCCCGATTAGCAACTCTGCGGCTCTGCGAGGCAAATGGATAATCAAGTCACCAAGCTCCAGCTGAATGGCAAGGGTGGTGACAATCCCGCCTATGTAGAAGGGGGTTGTGCCTCGTTGCGCTACAGACTGGATATGGGATAAAAGGAATGGGGCAGCATTGATGCGCTCGTCATTTAAGGCACAGTGCAAGAATAAGAGCTCCTTGGAGTTCAGCTTGTGATTGCTCTCTCTTGCGAAAATAGTATTGCAGATGATGCGATGAAAATATCGGATCGCCGGGTTATGGATGTGGGTAGCATTCAGACTCTGAAAGGCAGTAGCACGGGTGTTGGTGATGTCGTGCCATAAGGTGAAAGCGGTTTCGCTAAAGTTGTCCGGCACGCGGAGACGAACATCGTCTCCGTGATCGAAACCTAACAGTTCGGCGATCCTTGTTTGTGTGATTTCGAACTCTTGTCCGAGCATTCTGAACTTTGCAATGCCGGTGAGTTGACTTGATGAACCGGGAGGTGTAACATATTGAAACAAACTCAGAAATTCCAATGTGAGGAGTTCGAATGTTGGCTGTGGTTGACTGCACAAGTGCCACAAACCAACATGCCTAAGCAGGAGCTTCACGCCGTTGAGCAATCCCAACTCCCTCAAGCAGTCAATGTCGACATACCGAGTGGGCTGGACGCCACGGTTCTGAAACCTGATAAACTTTTGTCTTTGAGTTTCTCCATGTTCACCATCTCTAAATTGGATTTCTTCCATTGCATGCAAGTACGGGAATGAGAGATGAGAGGTTTTTGAGTTTTGTGAGAAAATGAAAAATGTGAAGAATTTGGTTCTGATTATAGTGAAAGGAGTGAATGTGGGGGGTTTGGAATAAATGGAGAGGTTAATGAAATTGATTTAGGGTAATGGGAGGTTACGGGATAGTGAGGAGATAATGGGGGGTTTCTAATTTTTGTGGTAGTGGAAAAGTGGTTTCTGCGAAGAAAAACGGTTCTGTTTCTCAGAATTCGTATAACAGGGGTCGTCACGGTCGTGAGGGATGAGTGACGGTCGTGACGCGCTAATTAGCTTGTCACGATCGTGAGAGATGGATGACGACCGTGAGGGTTTAAAAACTTATAATTTTTCTTCACAGAATGCATTATCTTACTCGTTCAATGCAATTTTTCTCTTTTTTTATCACTTCTCATTTAATTCCAACACAAACAATATATATAATATTGGATCAACATATATTAGCAGCAAATTTCATCACACGAGAAATCATAAAATATTAATCAATTTAAATATAATAGTAAGTAATGGAAAGCATAGAAATTGATTAAATTGGAAAATGGTAAAACTAGAAGTACTTTGCTTTTGATATAATTGAAGGAAAATTACATTAATAAAAATAAGGTACGAAAATGTTTGCAAAATGTTAAAACTAACTAGAAACAAAAGCGAGAAGTAAAATAAGTTAAATCACTACAGTATTTTTCAAAGTTGCTTCTTCAAATCTTCAAGTGCGGAGTTTAAATGGTAGAATTGTTCACACGTTATGTCAGTTAAACCTATAACGTCCAATCGCGTGCTTTTAATCTCATCCTTAACAGCATTAATATCGGCTTGGTAAACTTCAAGAGTATTCATAATTTTCTTTAAGTTGTCAGCATATTCTACTTGATTTACTTCAGGGGTTTCAATCACTTCATCAGTGTGGTCAATGTCATGGTAACCAGGAGGTGTCTCAGGGTCACTTTCTACATCGGTCATTATATCATCCCTTATCTTGTAAGATTGTGGTGTTTCGGGAGTGGATGGATAGTCAGGAGGGGTAAGCTCATAAAGCCAATTATCTTTATTGTGAACACTGACTCTAGCATGGTTTGGTAATGTGAACAGGGTTACTACTTCATTCCTGATTAGGTACTCGTAAGGTGGTTGACCTAAATTTCTTATGATTTGACGGTTAAAGCAAAAGTTCAGATTCATAGGACGGATGGTACCTAAACGGTTACACCTGTGTAATTGGTATCTAAGTCCTAAGGCATCAGCAATCATGGTGACAAGGCCTCCTACCAATATGGGTAGATCAGGTTCTTCTTGGATTTGGGTGAAGGTTTGCATAATGAAAGGCACACCATTAACTGGTTGTCCATTAGTCAGACAGGACATAATGAATATCTCATCTTTAGATACTCCAGTAAGGTTTTCTTCTTTTCCAAAGAAGGTGTGGGCAAGGATCTTATGGAAATAGTGGATAGCAGGGTTATGTATCTCATCATTGTTCATGTTATTTGGCTCAGGATGGTAATTTCCGGTTAAGGTTCCCCAAAAGAAGTCCAGCTCAATGTCCATCAATTCTACCTGTGTGGTAGTAAAAGCAGAGGGTCCACTAGGGAATCCTAATAAGTCAGCTAGTTCTTTATGGTTAAAGTCATATTCTATTCCGAATAGTCGGAAACTGATAAATCCTTTCCTGAATCCAAAACCGCGCTCGGGTAAGTAAACTAAGGAGCTTAAGAACTCAAGGGTGAGCTTGCGGTAAGTCACAAACTTTTTTTTTATTAGTGCATTCTCCCATCCAAGTTGGTTAAACAGGTATAGGATGCTATCATGTATTCCTAAAGTTTCCATAGTCAGATCATCCGGGTACAGAGTCAAATCCATTGGTCTCTATGATAACTCTTCAAATTTCATTCTTTGGTTCCTACCTCTAAATTTGATTTCCATAATGTTTCTCGGTTGGTTAGCCATAGTTAGTGTAAATGTGGAGGAAACAAATCAGGGGGAGAAGGAAAGTGGAAAAGACTTTAGAAAATCTGTAAAAGTGATTTAGAAAATAAAAATAAAAATAAATAAAATAAGGAAATAAATGCATAAATAAAAGCAATAATGATAATAATGAAATAAAACAATAAAACAATAAAATGACAAAACAATAAAACGATAAAACAATAAAATGGTAAAAATGGGTTGCCTCCCACTAAGCGCTGTTTTTATCGTCATAAGCCTGACGTAATGCTTAGGGGTAGATTAATCAGGGAAATTAGTGGACAACTCTAAAAGCCTTAGACTATTTGCATAATCTCTATTTTCAACTTTATGGTAATGTTTTAAACGTTGTCCGTTTACTGTGAACGGTTCACTATTCCTACCCTTAATTTCTATTGCTCCACTCGGGAACACTCTAGTTATTTCGAAGGGTCCTGACCATCTAGATTTTAGTTTTCCAGGAAAGAGCCTAAGTCTTGAATTAAAGAGGAGTACAACGTCTCCTACACTAAATTCCTTCCTAGATAGGTGTTTATCGTGCCATCGCTTAGTTCTTTCTTTATATATCTTAGCATTCTCATAAGCATCTAACCTTAACTCTTCTAATTCATTAATATCGAGGATTCGCTTTTCTCCTGCGGCATTATAGTTTATATTGAGAGTTTTAATCGCCCAATATGCTTTGTGTTCTAGTTCTACCGGGAGATGACAAGACTTTCCATATACTAATTTGAAAGGTGTAGTTCCTATGGGTGTCTTGTAAGCTGTCCTATAAGCCCATAAAGCTTCATTAAGTTTAGATGACCAATCTTTCCGAGATATGGCGACAGTCTTTTCTAAGATTTGTTTAATTTCTCTGTTTGAGACTTCGACCTGTCCACTTGTTTGTGGATGATATGGTGTTGCTAGACGATGTCTGACTCCATACTTAGATAGTAATTTGTCAAAGATTTTTGAAATAAAGTGCGAGCCACCGTCACTTATGACGAGTCTAGGCACACCAAATCTTGGAAAGATTATATTCTTGAAAAGCTTAATTACTACTCGTGTGTCATTTGTAGGAGAAGCTATAGCCTCAATCCATTTTGAAACATAATCGACAGCTACGAGTATGTAATTATTACCGAAAGATGATGGGAATGGTCCCATGAAATCTATTCCCCAGACGTCAAAGACTTCTACTTCTAATATTCCTTTTTGAGGCATTTCATCTCTTCTTGAAATATTACTGGTGCGTTGACACCGATCGCAATTTATAACAGCGATGTGGACATCTTTCCATAAATTAGGCCAGAATAGGCCTGCTTGTAAGATTTTTGCACAAGTCTTGGAAGTGCTTGCATGTCCACCATAAGGAGATGAATGACAATGAGCAATGACATCTTCTATTTCTTCTTCGGGAATACATCGACGAAAGATTTCGTCGGGTCCTCTCTTAAACAGTAATGGTTCATCCCAATAATAGTGTTTGAGATTGTGAAAGAATTTCTTTTTCTGCTGATAGGTTAAATCAGGTGGAATAGCTCCTGCAGCTAGGTAGTTGACAATGTCAGCGTACCATGGCAGTCCTACGGTTGTTTGGATTGTTTCCACGGATTCTGGTTCATCTATGCCTAACTGAACTGGGTCGCTTCCTATTTGTGCTATCAGCTGTTCATACGGAAAATCATCGTTAATCGGCACTTGTCCGGGTTTAATACCTTCTATTCTAGATAAATGGTCCACTACGACGTTTTCGGTACCTTTCTTATCTTTTATTTCAAGATCAAACTCTTGTAAGAGTAAAATCCATCTCAAGAGTCTTGGTTTAGCATCTTTCTTAGTTAATAAATATCTAATAGCAGCGTGGTCTGTGTAGACGATTATTTTTGCTCCCACTAGGTAGGAACGGAATTTGTCAAGCGCAAAGACAACTGCTAACAATTCTTTTTCAGTAGTGGCATAGTTCATCTGAGCAGAATCTAAGGTTCTACTGGCATAGTAAATTGCGTGAAGTTTCTTTTCCTTCCTCTGTCCTAGAACTGCGCCTACATCATAGTCACTCGCATCGCACATGATTTCGAAAGGTAATCTCCAGTCAGGGGGTTGCATGATTGGTGCGGTGATGAAGGCTTATTTTAGAGTTTCGAATGCTTTAAGACAATCTTCATTGAATATGAACTCAGCGTCTTTCATTAATAAACCGATAAGAGGTTTAGTGATTTTTGAGAAATCTTTGATGAATCGTCGGTAGAAACCGGCGTGTCCTAAAAAGCTTCGTATTTCTCGAACGGTCTTAGGGGGTTGAAGATCTTTTATGACTTCTATCTTAGCTTTATCAACTTCAATTCCCTTGTCAGATATAACGTGTCCTAGTACGATTCCTTCTCTGACCATGAAATGACATTTCTCCCAGTTAAGCACGAGGTTTACTTTTACACATCTTTCTAATACCATTTCTAAATTTGATAGACATCCTTCAAAACTTTGCCCGCATACAGAGAAGTCGTCCATGAACACTTCCATGATGTTGTCTATGAAATCTGCAAAGATTGACATCATACATCTTTGAAAGGTTGCAGGAGCGTTGCATAATCCAAAGGGCATTCGTCTATAAGCGAACGTTCCATAAGGGCATGTGAATGTAGTCTTCTCTTGATCATCTGGGTGGATAGGGATTTGGAAAAATCCTGAGTAACCATCAAGATAACAGAAATATGAGTGCTTGGCTAATCGTTCTAACATTTGATCTATAAAAGGTAGTGGGAAATGATCTTTTTGAGTGGCTTTGTTTAGTTTACGATAATCGATGCACACTCTATGTCCTGTTACTACTCTTTGTGATATCGATTCGCCTTTAGCGTTTTTCATAACAGTGATACCTCCTTTCTTTGGTACTACATGTACTGGACTAACCCATTTACTATCAGAGATTGGATATATTATTCCAGCATCTAGTAGTTTCTTAACTTCTTCCTTTACTACAGTGCTAAGGATTGGGTTAATTCTTCTTTGAGATTCTCTGGAGGTTTTGCAATCTTCTTCTAACAGAATACGATGCATACAGATTGAAGGGCATATTCCTTTGAGATCAGATATGTTATATCCTAATGCAGTTGGATATTTCTTTAAGACATCTAAAAGTTTCTTTGTTTCAATTGTTCCTAAACTGGAATTGATTATAACTGGTCTTGTACATTCGGTGTCTAAGAATTCGTATCTTAGGTTCTTAGGTAAAGTTTTTAACTCTAATGTAGGTTTATTCTTACTTGGCATGGGATCCGGTGTAAGTGCTAAACTTTCGCTTAGACTATCATCCTGATATGGTTTACGCCAATTGTCATCTTCGAAAATCGAAGGGATTTGAATTTTCATAATTTCAGAATAGGTAGTTTCTTTCATTTCCATTTCTCTTACACATTCGTCAATTACGTCCAATAGATAGCATGTATCCTCTATAGCTGGTGATTGTAAGAATTGTGTTAAAATAAATTCAACTTTCTCTTCACCTACTTCAAAGGTTAGCTTTCCTTTCTTTACGTCTATTATAGCTCCGGCGGTAGCTAAGAATGGTCTTCCTAGTATGATAGGTGTAGTGGAGTCTTCAGAGATGTCCATGATTATGAAATCAGTAGGAATATAGAATTGTCCTATACGTACTGGGACGTTTTCTAGTATGCCTACAGGATATTTAATAGAGCGATCGGCTAGTTGAACAAACATTTTAGTTGGTCTTAAGTCTCCCATGTCTAGCCTTTTGCAAATCGTTAAGGGCATAACACTGATACTGGCTCCTAAATCGCATAGAGCTTTGTCAATGACGAATTTTCCTATTACACAGGGTATAGAGAAACTTCCTGGATCTTTTAGCTTAGGAGGCATATTATTCTGAATTATTGCGCTACACTCAGCAGTAAGTGTAACGGTTCCGTTATCCTCTATCTTTTTCTTATTGGATAAGATTTCTTTTAGAAACTTAGCATACGAGGGCATTTGAGTGATAGCTTCTGTAAATGGAATAGTAATATTCAACTGTTTTTCAGAAGTTCAACAAATTTCTTAAACTGGCCCATCGTCTTAGAATTGGTTAATCTCTGAGGGTACGGAATTGGTGGTTTATAGGGTGGTGGAGGCACATAAGGCTTTTCTTTCTCCACTGCCTCTTGATTATTATCTTCCTTTTCTTCTGGTTCATTCACCATTTCATTCGGTTTATCCGGTTTTTGGTACATGGCTGGATTGTCAAGTCTTGGATCGGTAGGCCCGTCAAGTTCCTTGCCACTTCTTAATATCACAGCATTAGCCTGTCCTTTCGGATTAGGTTGAGGTTGTCCAGGAAATACTCCAGCTGGTGCAGCGGTAGGTGCTTGTTGTTGAGATACTTGTGAAATCTGAGTTTCAAGAATTTTGTTATGTGTAGCTAACGCATCTACCTTGCTCACTAATTGCTTGATCTGCTCACTAGTGTGTATGTTTTGGTTTAAGAAATCCTTGTTTGTTTGAGATTGGGTAGCTATGAAGTTTTCCATCATCAACTCAAGGTTCGATTTTCTAGGGACATTAGGAGCAGTCTTTTGATATCCTGGTGGCGTAGCTGGTGCTTGACCTGGTGCGTATAAAGCATTGTTGTTCTTATAGGAGAAGTTCGGATGATTCTTCCAACTTGGGTTGTATGTGTTTGAGTACGAGTTTCCTTGAGCATAATTCACTTGATCTGTGGGAATTCCTGCTAATATTTGACAATCAGGGACAGCATGTCCTGGAACTCCACATAACTCACAGTTAGGTGTTACCGCAGCCACGGTGGCTGTTGGTGTTATGGCCAAGTTGTCGATCTTTTGGTTTAGTTGGTCAAACTTTGCATTGACTTGGTCCATACTACTTACTTCGTACATACCTCCTTTTGTTGGTTTCTCAGTTGCGACTCTCTCGCTTCCCCATTGGTAATGGTTTTGAGCCATACTCTCGATAAGTGCATAAGCATCGTTATATTCTTTGTCCATTAGTGCGCCACCTGCGGCAGCGTCAATTGTCATTCTTGTATTGTACAAGAGTCCATTGTAGAAGGTATGGATGACCATCTATTCTACTAATCCATGATGTGGACAAAGTCTCAGCATATCTTTATAGCGTTCCCAAGCTTCGAAAAGTGATTAGTTTTCCTTTTGCTTAAATCCGTTGATTTGAGCTCTTAGCATAGCTGTCTTGCTAGGTGGGAAATATCTTGTCAAGAAGACTCTCTTTAGTTTCTCCCACGTAGTTACTGAATTCGAGGGTAGAGATTAAAGCCAGGCTCTCGCTCTGTCTCGAAGTGAAAAAGGAAAAAGACGTAGTCTAATAGCTTCTTGGGTAACTCCGTTGGCTTTTATGGTATCTGCGTACTGCACAAATATCGAAAGATGAAGGTTCGGATCCTCGGTAGGATTTCCGGCGAATTGATTTTGTTGCATGGCTGATATCAGCGAAGGTTTCAGTTCGAAATCGTTTCGGTTGATAGCCGGTGCGGCAATGCTGGAATGCGGTTCAGTTTGCGAAGGACTAGCGTAATATTTGAGTGGATGATTCGGTTCTTCAGCCATCTCTGCGTACTTTGATGTTCCGACTGGTTTAGGTGGATCAATTTGAAGATCTGGAATGTTGTAATTTTGTTCGTAATCGAATATTCGTCTTCTTACGTGTAAGAAGCGTTCCGATTCTGGGATTAGAGGTTGCAAGTCTTCGCCTTGAGAGCGAGTACTTGGCATACACTCGGGAAATTAGATTAAGAAAAGAAATAGTCGTTACCTTAGTCTAGACAATGCTACTCTAAAGTGCACTAGTAACTAAATTAAGGTCCCCGGCAACGGCGCCAAAAACTTGATGAGCTAAAGACGCAATACAATATGTGTCTAGCGGTATCTTAACTGCAAGCGCACAGCCTATCGAAGTAATATAAAAGATTATCGATCCCACAGGGACTTTATGATCACTTAGTGCTAGAGGGTTTACTAGTTTAGCTAAGGTGTATGGTTGTCACGATTTTGTTTTTAAGAATTAAAGATGGGAATTAAATTTTAGTTTAATTAAATAATAATAAGGCGGTCGGTATGTAATTATGTTAACTTAGGCGGGTCAATCTAACCTAGGCTTATAAGGATGGTTCACTTAATTTATTCTGTAGAGGTTATCAGTTTAAATATCTTTAACTCACACTCTCGTGGTCTTATTTCAGATCTTACTCCTAAAGCCCTATGCCTGCTCTCGCTAGCCCATAAGTGTTTAGAAATAATTTTTGGAAACTTAATAAGTCTAATTCATTTTAAAGCGCTCTCGCTGTATTTAAATTAAATGCCTAACTTTAGCTATCTGGTTAAAATCTCACACTCTCGTGGTCTCGACCTAACCTATTACACTTTCCTTACTCTCGTAACAAAAAGATTAATTTTATAATAAAAGTCACAGCCAGAATTTTAAGTTCTTAATTGTTTTAAGCCTAGATTTGATTTTACCGATTTAGTGTATTTTAATTATATACCGCCTAAATTAATTAGCTACTCATATTTGTTGTACCAGACAGATGCAGAAACAGATGAACATAATTTAAAGTATGCATTATAAAGTAATAAAAATTAATTCTTAACATAAATAATTAAATTAATATAAATGCGAAATAATTAAAAACCTGAATAATAAAAATAATGTAAAACTCCTTCTTCCACAGTCTGGCAAGCTCGGAGTGCGAACCGGAATCGAAAATAAAATTACAAACGAAATGCTGAAGGCTTGAAAGAAATTAAATAATAACAATTTCCTAATGTTGGAAATTGTTATTTGATTTGGTTGGGATATGGAAATTAAAACAAGAACATAAACAATTGCTGGAAAAATTAATGAAATAGGGTGCAATGGAAATACGGCAGAGCTTCCGCGAAAAACTAAAAATAATACTCTCTAGTTTTTACTTTGAAATCAAGCTATTTATAGGAAACATAATTTGGGCTTGGCAATTGAAATCCATACGTGGGCTTCGGTGTTGAAGAGAGAATCCAGGAGAAAATGTGCCACTGAGTCTGCGGAAGAATAGGAAACGTTTTTTTACTTCACGTAGCACGTTCATGACCAATTCATACCAAGTAAACCAAATTTCCCTTTGTCACGTTCGTGACAAGAGTGTCACGGGCGTTATCTTCATATTTAGCGCGTCACGGTCGTGACGGCTTGGTTACGATCGTGACTGGCCCAATTAGCGTGTCACGGTCGTGACAGCATGGTGACGGTCGTGACTGTTGCAAATTATGCAGCATTATGCAGAATTCCTCTCTTCTTCTTCTTTTCATGCTTGTTTTTGCTCATTTCACTTTTGGCTTATGATTTAGCTCTATAATTGTTATACCTGCAAAATGACAAAGAAAACTCGAAGAATCGGGTGTTAATACGATAAATGTGCGATAAAACGGCATTGAAACATAGTAATAAAACGATACTTTTTCTCGTTATCAGTGTGCTTGTTCTACTATTCCATCTTGGAATGTAGTAGCAAGTACACATTCCATGGAAAAGAGTTTGAATTCACTTCCTTGTGCCAAATTCATACAAAACTCTTAAAAAGCAAACAACAAACAATAAGCGACTTTCCTGCGGGAACTTCTTTTCTCACCTCATTCATTCTCAACGTGAACTTGTGACGACTTGTCTCGCATGCAAGACGGTAAACACACTCGTACCAGACGAGCCTGCAACACCTGAGCAAAGACATAAGCAGTTCAAGCTATAAAAAACACAATAAATAGTTCCCACCTTAGTTAGGCGAACTACGTCGACTCTGATCCTCATTTTCCCGATGAGGTACGTAGGCAGTGGGGTAGGGCCCATTCGAGCACATTCTTTATTTTTTCTACATTTTCCCCTTTCTTTTGTTCTCTTTTTTCCAGTTCCCTTTCTCATTTCATTTCCAGTTCCAGTTAGCAGTTCATTTATTCAGCAGCATCTTATTTCTCACCCTTTGAAACAGACAAACAAGCGTGGATCTTGTTGGGTACGGCGGACGGTCTGGGGTGCTAATACCTTTCCAGGTCGTAACCGACTCCCGAACCCAGATCTGTGGTTCGTAGGACCTTGTTCTTTCCTTCTTCCTTAGGTTTGTGCAACATTACCTTTACCATTCATTCGGGATAAAAATGCATGGCTGACGACTCTACCTTTTCCGTGGCACTTTCGCGTTTGTACTAGGATGAAAATCCCGGGAGCGACACATGTGTAAACAAAAATTAAGTACATCAGAAGAACCTAATACACACTAAGATAATACATTGTATTGTAGCACAAATGTGTGGTCTTCTTCTTCAAGTTTCTTCTTCACAGACAACAACCCTTGAGCACTTGAATTGTTGAAGTCTTCTTCTTTAAAAGCTTCTGAAAGCTTTGTTGATCTTTGAAGATCACTAAGAAGGACTTCTTCATCTTGATTCATTTTAAGAACATTTCGGACAACAACTCTTGTTCTTATTCAATCCAATGATCACTTTGGTTAACAACATTCATGTTGTGGATTTGTAATTGGAGATTCCATGATTATATTCTTGTCTTCTACATATTTGACAGCTCATTGTAGCATATGAAGTTAAGAACATTGTGAATCAGAGATATATGCATCAACTGATTGTTGTCAAAAAGTTATCAGCTTGTGAGCTGCATATTCAATCAAACTCTTCATAGGTTGTTCCACTGTATCGTGTTAATCATCAACCTTATGTGATTGTATCAAAACATCGATAACATGGTTCAAAGACCATCTTGACAACTTGGTTGTATGTGTGTTTGAACCTTTCTGGTTATATCAATTAACACCAACACATAAACCAATGGTTGTATACTAGCAACAACTTAGTCATATCTTTGATTGCTCTTGGTTGTGGCATTCAACAACATCACATAAGCATGTGATTCTTTCCTTATATAACCAAGAAAAATAGAACTGTTACAGTGGAACTGGCTAATGAGGAATGTCGTTACACAAGGATAAAAAATAGTACAGCCTCGTATTGACCTTTTCCATAACTTAAGGAATGTGGAGAGGTAGTGGGATAAAGCATTTTCGTACTGTGTACTATCCTTGCTAACAGTCACATAATCGTTTGAAATTTAGAGGCTTCTGATAGTAGATGATTGAAAAATGAATAGAGATGTGATTTGGATTTTCAAAATCTCAAGTCTTCGGTCTTCAGAACTTGTTCACATAAAACTACGTCTTCAGAACTTCATCACTTGTCTTTGAAACCCTTGGTCTTCAGAACTTCAAGTCTTCAGAATCTTCAGAACCTTGTTCACATAAAACGGTTTTTCAGAGTCTTCAACATTTGGTCTTTAGAACCTTAATCTTCAAAACCCTTAAGTCTTTAGAGTCTTTCTGCACTTGGTCTTCAGAACCTTTAATCTTCAGAACTTCAAGTCATCAGAGTCTTCTAACACTTAGTTATTAGAAGATTAACACTTCAAAAGCTTTGCTAGCTTCAGAATCAGAATCACTCTCAGAACAGAATCCACAAGAGCATTGTAACAATAACATCAGGCATCCTTGGATCTTTCTGATTGTGATCAGATTTAGAAGCATACTTGTTTCTTCAACATGCTTGCGACTTGTGTTACACATATTAACTCTTATATGATCTTTAGCTCACATTCTGATAATGTTTGTTAGATCTGATATCTTCAATAATCATGATCTGTATAGTAACAAACATTAGAACATAAAATAGTTCTTTCACAAATACTTCTTTGTTATCATCAAAACATATAGATGAAATGCAGAGACAAATCTTGTTCTTACAATAGGCAGCGCCACAAGGACGAATTAATGTGGTGGACAAAAAGTCGTTAAGAGCTTGCGAGGGAAATGTTGTTTCAAACGACGTTTTTAATGTCTAGTAGGAACGTGCGGGGAAGTATGGAAGTCGTCTTTTTGGAATACACAGAGTTGTGTCTTGAGAAGATAAAACACTAGGTATTCAACCGACACGTGTGACGGTGCATTAATTGTTTTGTTAAGGCCTAGGGAATCTAGGCTTAGGCATTGATGGCTTTGCCTTTTGCGCTTCCCCATACGAGCAAGAGTATTATAAAAGGAGGGGATAAGTTCATTTGTATGCTTCACGCGAAATCCTCCTCTCAACCTGCTTTGCTCTACAACTTTTCCCCCACCAAAATTTTCTGCGATGCCGTCAAACTTATTATTTCCACCGTCAATCTTCATCTTCTTCAATGATGAATGTTTATGAATCTTCATGAATTTATGGATGAAGTTCATGCGTTCTTCGAATAACTCATAGATTTTTTGGAAATTCCATGAAGAATCTTCATGAACATTAGGGTTAGTGTAGAAGATGACTGTTAGATCTTTGTAGGATGCTTGTTAGGAACATTTCTGTTTGTAGTTGGGCATTGGGCCTTTGTCGAGGACAAATATGCATGTAGGGGATGCTCCCCGTTAGGGAACTGTAGACTATAATTGATGAGAGTTTTTCTCTTGCGAGGATAACCTCGTTTTGTCGAGGTTGGTCCCTCGTGGCCTTGTTATGGACAAGGGGTTGAGTTGAGGATACATCCCCGACCTTAGTATCACCCTTTCACTTGACTTGCGGTGGAATGGTGAATTTGATATTGTCGAATTCTCTTGTTTTCCTTTGCTTTTCAGGTGGAACGACCATGAAGATGAAAAGAAAGAAGGTTGAAAGCTTTAATCTTTGGTTGAAAAAGACGGGGAATCTCGATTCAAGAAAGATGAGGGAGTTATGTTCCCACATATGGCGCTATTGTTCTGAACAAGTCGAACATGTCTCAGTGTAGGACAACAACAACAATGGAGAGATATGGTGGGATACTTAGAAGGTACTCTGACGCTCAAATAAACTTCAGTAGGAAAATAAAAGCAAGACAAATGTGTTAAGAAAATATTAATGAAATAAATTCACATACCATAGTTATTTAATGAATTTAAATATAAGTTATATTTTATAATAAGACTTAGTGGAAGTAATAAACATATTTGAGAAAAAAGTCAAATTAATTGTCAGTTTTCATTTTAGAGATATTATTAATTAGAAATATATTTTAATTTTTTGCTAATATTATGTATGATTATTTTTTATATTTTATTTTATTTTATACATTTTTTCTTATTTAAAATGAAATCATCAAAAATATTATATATTGTGGATTAATGAGAAGAGAAAATTTACATACTTCCTTAGATGTAATTTAAATTATTTTTTAATTAAAATATGAGAAGTAGATAAGAATCTCTATTAAAATGTGAAAACAATAAAAAAATGATACGTTTTTCATATTTTAATGGGTTGATAGTTTAAAACTTATATATCAAATTATATATGTTTTCTCCACGCGGAGAAATATTGTTAAGCTCGGGCAAAACAAAACCCCATGTTGTGTGGCCTTTACTCATTGTCACATTCATAATTCTAACAAATTAATAATTATATAATAATAGATTAGTTTGTTTTACCCTTATTTCAAAAAAAATAAAAAATTATAGTGTGACTTATATTTGATTTAAAAAGTTTACAAAGAATTTTTTTTATAGAAACTTCAAACAAAAATTTATTTTGAATAGTTATTATAAAAATATTATTTTAGATATAAATTAATTGCTATGCACTGTCAATTGTCAGTGTAAATCTTTTTACACAGTATCACAATCACTAAAAACAATTATTTTTTAAATAATTCAAATCAAAATTAAATTATAATTAAAATTTAACGATCACGATTAACTGATAGTGTAAAACTATTTTACACTGTCGATGTATACCAATTAAATTTTTTTAAATATTTTATCATTTTATTTAAGTTCTTTTAATATCAAAATTTAAATTTAAAAAACAATTTAATTTTGAAATTATTTTAAATAGTTTTTTTTATAAAAATAATTATTAAAATATAATTATTAAAAAAATTACAATTTTTATAATGTTTAAATATTTAATAATATATATGAATATATGTTTATTTATAGAATTTCAAAATTAATTTTTCAATTTAAGAAAAAACAAAATTTTTAAAACTTGTGAGAAATATTAAAAAAAATCTACTTTTTAAAATTAAAACAAACTAGCCCAATGATAATAATAATAATGCACAATAATACATACACAAACATGTGAACTTTGGGGTCCAGCCCCGACAGCATGAGTGGTTGATGCGTGAGAGAAACAGAACAAAGTCGGAACAAGCCAACGTATTCCGCCGACGCCTATAAAGACCAATTACATTAACCTATTGTGCAAATAATAAATAAAGAAATTTGTTACATTGTATCCCTGTGTTTATCCTTATATTCCTCTAAACATTTCTTTTTGGATAAAAATACCTTCATTTATATAGTGTTTAATTCAAAAATTGTATTTTTTTTCTCCACATTTTTACATCGTACGAATGGTGACAAATTTAAGAAAAGTCAGTTTCTCTTCCGGAACACCCAACATCAGCACATTCATTTGAATGATTTTTACACTCCAGAACTAGTAAGTATGTTACATCGATTTTATATTTTTTCGTTTACACACCGGAACTAGATGTCTTGCTACTTCCGGTTTTATTGTTTTTTTTTTAATTTACACACCGAAAGTAGGTATATTGTTACTCCAGGTTTATGTTTATTTTGATTTTCACACCGGAACTAGCATTTGTGCTACTTACAATTGAGTTTCTTTTTCTATTTTTTTTTTGTAGTGTCTCGCATTAGAGGACGCGGCGGATTAATTCATCGGTGATTGCCTGATGGAATGACAGTTCTGGCACATGCCTTCCAACAGGATGCTCAGGCTACTAATCTTGAGCGGCTCATGTTCCACCGCATCTACCATTTCCTCGAGTACCGTCTGATACGTCACTTTTGGTGAGGTATCAGAATCACGTCGCTCGACATTTGTGGGAAGGCGAAGTAATTCAATCTATGACCTTTCTATGGTGAATAAATTTAATTTTAATTTTGAATGTATCAATGACATATAATATCTATTATTTTCAGGAAAGACGTACGAAGAAGGAGCTGAAGGTTGCTGCACATGGAAGCAAACTGATTGGATGGGTTCCACAAATGCTCCCACCTGAGATTGAGCACTGAATATTTGATTCTGGTCTATCCTCTCTTCAGAGAACCAGTTTATCGAGGATAGATATTAATCTTTTATCTGCATTTGTTGAGAGGTGGCATCCCGAGACATCATCGTTTCATACGCCATTTGGCGAGATGACCATCACTCTGGACGATGTTTCTTGCCTCATTCATATACCTATTAGGGGGAGTTATGTAACCATGTAGAAGGGATTACTGACTCAGATGCTATTACTCTTGCTATTCGTCTGATGGGTGTTTCACTAGAGGATGCAGCTGAAGAGATACGTGCTTCTAGAGGCCCTTATTATAGACTAGAGTGGTTGAAGAAACAGTTTGTCCGTATGCGAGTTGAGAGCATATTTGATTGTGCTGATATGGTGTATATGTTATTGTTACTTGGCTGCATTATTCTTACCGATAAGACATTTACTCTTTGTAGATGTTTAGAATTGGCAGAATTTTTGTTCAACAAGAAGTGTTGAACTTAGTTCAGGATGTCACACCAGATGTTGTGACATTGTCAAACAGAGTATAAGTTAATGAACTTAGTTCAGGATGTCACACCGGATGTTGTGACATTGTATAAGTTAATGAATTAAGTTCAGACATCAGGATGTCACACCAGATAATGTGACATCTCAAACCTGCTACCAGACTTAAATGATGCTTAACAGAACTGAGTAAATTCAGGGAATTTATATGGAATTAATTGTGAATGGATAAACAATACAAGGCGCATCTGTAGGGAGATTAGTTATATGATTTCAGTATAACAGAAGAACTATCTCACCTAGAATCAAGGAAGTAACAAACCCTAATTCAAGGTGATGACAGCATGCGTATCAGGACTGGATAATCTACAAAAAAACCCAAAATCCAAGCATCTATTTAAGGAACAGAAACTCTCAGAATAGAGTACGAAATTAAGAAGACTAAATAGGGTGTTTGTGTTTTAATAGCAGGTTTTAGTTGTGTATCACTTTATGAGCTTTTAAGCAAAAAGTGTATTGTGTCTTGATTGAAACTGTGAAGTAAAATCACGCTGTTGTGTTTGAAGTGTGACTTCAATTTTATTAAACTTGTAACATATCACTGTGTGATTGAGGGGGAGTGAGTTGGTACTCATATCTAAGTTGTATCTTAGGTAGAAATTGCCTTGGGTAGATATTAAGTGAAGGATTAAACTGAGTGGTTTAAGTCCAGAATTAATATTACTTATATTGGATTTCCTTCCTGGCTTGGTAGCCCCCAGATGTAAGTGTGGAGATACACTGAACTGGGTTAACAATTTCCTGTGTTGTTTAATTTACCTACACTTTAAGTTTTGTTTAAGTCTTCAAGTGTTTAAACATCTCATTCGACATCACGTACCTGATCCCAGAATTTCAATTGGCATCAGAGCAGGCACCCTGCCTGTTTAACTGGGTGAGATCTAGGGACTGCAAATTTTGGGAACATGGACAGAGATGTAGGATCTGTGAATAAACCACCTATATTGGATGGATCCAACTATGACTACTGGAAGCCAAGAATGGTAGCATTCTTAAAATCACTTGATAGTAGGGCTTGGAAAGCAGTCAACAAAGGATGGGAGCACCCTGTCCAAGACAACAAGGATGGGGCAAAAGTGTTGAAGCCTGAAGAAGAATGGAGCAAGGAGGAAGAAGATTCAACACTTGGAAATTCCAAAGCCTTAAATGCCTTATTCAATGGCATTGATAGGAACATATTCAGACTTGTGCATCACTGTGAGCTGGCCAAAGATGTTTGGGACACTCTCAAAACCACTCATGAAGGAGCATCAAAGGTGAAGATGTCAAGACATCAACTTCTCACCACCAAGTTTGAAAACTTGAGAATGAAGGAAGATGAGACAATTCATGAGTTTTACATGAACATCTTGGAAATAGCTAATACTTCTGGTGCTTTGGGGGTGAAGATGAGTGATGAAAAACTGGTAAGAAAGATTCTCAGATCTTTACCAAAAAGATTTGACATGAAGGTTACTGCAATAGAAGAAGCTCAGGACATATGCACAATGAAGGTTGAAGAGCTCATTGGTTCCCTTCAAACATTTGAGATGGGAATGAATGATACAATTGTGAAGAAGAACAAAAGCATAGCCTTGGTTTCAAATACTGATAAAGAAGAAGAAAATCATGAAGCAGACCCTGAAGAAAATTTATCAGAAACAATTGCTATGCTTGGAAGACAATTCAACAAGATTCTCAAAAGAATGGATAGCAGGTCCATACCAAGTGGAAGAAACTCAAACTCTTCTGAGAATAAAAGACCTTATGATTCTAATAAAAGGTCAAATTATGATGAGAAGACCAACCAAGGAAAAGGGATTCAATGTCATGGATGTGAAGGATATGGACACATCAGAAATGAATGCCCTACCTATCTAAAGAAGCAGAAGAAAGGTCTCTCTGTGACCTGGTCAGATGAAGACTCAGGATGTGAATCAGAAGAAGAATCTGCAAAGCACATCACTGCTCTAGCTGGAGTATGTGAATCTGAAGGGTGATCCAGTGATGAGGAGCTGACTTTTGAAGAGCTTGAAGAATCATACAAGATGCTGTGTAAAAGGAGCACTGAAGTATGCATGGAGAATATAAAGCAGAAGAAGCAGATTGAAGCATTAAAGGATGAAAAGACAAGTAATCTAGAGATCATTGACACTTTGAAAAGTGAAGTAAGCCTTCTCAACTCCAAGTTGGAGCATATGTCCAAATCTGTCAGAATGCTGAACAGTAGCTCAAACACACTAGATTTCATCCTCAACAACAACAAGCACTCAGGGGATAGAACTGGGCTGGGATTTAATAAAACTCAAAAAGTTGAGGCTAGCACCAGCAAAACAACTTCAAATCCCATAAAGTCAAACAAGATGTCCCACTAGATGTCCCAACATCATGAAAAGAACATGATGAAAAAGAAGTATCAAAGATGGAGATGCCATCATTGTGGAAGGTTTGGTCACATCAAACCTTTTTGCTACAAGCTGCATGGACATCCAAATCAGAGGTATCAGCAACCCCCTAAGCAGAAGACTGAGGTCACCAAAAAAGTGCTGCATGGACATCAAAATCAAAGATATCAGCAACCCCCTAAGCAGAAGACAGAGGTCATCAAGAAAGTATGGGTACCTAAAGCTAGTCTTCATGATGATCAAAGCTACAAATACATGCCCAAGAACAAGTTTAACAAACAACCTTGGAGCTCTAAAGATGGACACTACACAAGGCAGAGGCATCAAAGGAAACCTCACAACAGGCAAAAATGGTCAAAGAAGGTTGTTGCCTATATAGCTCATACATCTCTCAGAGTATCAGCTAAGGAAGACTGGTACTTTTACAGTGGATGCTCAAGGCACATGACTGGATTGAAGAATCTGCTGGTAGACTTAAAGTCACACTCATCCAGATATGTAACCTTTGGAGATGAAGCTAAAGGAGAAATCAAGGGAGTTGGGACTTTGGACTGCCCAGATGTACCAAGACTAGATGATGTGCTGCTGGTAAAAGGATTGACTGCTAACTTGATCAGCATAAGTCAATTATGTGATCAAGGTTACAATGTAAACTTTACCAAAACTGAATGCATAGTGTCTGATAAAGATCAGAAGGTTGTCATGAGAGGAGCCAGATCTAAAGACAACTGTTATATGTGGGAACCTCAAGATTTCAGTCTCACTTCAACTTGCTCCTTAGCCAAAGAAGAAGAAGTGAAGATATGGCACCAAAGACTGGGTCATCTTCATCTCAGAGGAATAAAGAATATCATATCTATGGAGGCTGTAAGAGGTATTCCAAGACTGAAGATTGATGAAGGCAAAGTATGTGGTGAATGTCAAATAGGCAAGCAAACCAAGATGTCCCATCCAAAGCTCCAACATCTGACAACTTCCAAAGTTTTGGAATTATTGCATATGGATCTTATAGGACCAATGCAGGTTGAGAGCCTTGGTGGAAAAAGGTATGCCTATGTGGTTGTGGATGACTTTTCAAGATATACATGGATAAATTTCATCAAAGAAAAGTCTGATGTCTTTGAGGTATTCAAAGATCTATGCCAAAGAATACAAAGAGAAAAAGCAAGCTATGTGGTCAGAATAAGAAGTGACCATGGAAAGGAGTTTGAGAATAAAAAATTCTCAGATTTCTGCTCTTCAGAAGGAATCAATCATGAGTATTCTTCTCCTATCACCCCTCAACATAATGGGATTGTTGAGAGGAAGAATAGAACTATCCAAGAATCAGCAAGAGCTATGATTCATGCTAAAAAGTTACCATTGTACTTCTGGGCTGAAGCTATGAACACAGCTTGTTACATTCACAATAGAGTCACTCTAAGAAAAGGAACCTTGTCCACCATCTATGAAGTCTGGAAGGGCAGAAAACCTACAGTCAAGTACTTCCATGTGTTTGGAAGTAATTGTTACATTCTGGCTGATAGGGATCAAAGAAGAAAGATGGATCCTAAAAGTGATGAAGGGATTTTCCTTGGATACTCCATAAATAGCAGAGCATATAGAGTATTTAACTCCAGAACCAAGGTTTTAATGGAGTCAATAAATGTGATCATTGATGATGCCCCTGCAGATGTAGCTGATGATGTTGGAACATCTGCTGACAGTCAGACTGAAGTTGAAATAAAGAGTGATAATCTTGACTTCACTCTAACTGAGGCAAGGACAGAACAATCCAGCAAACCTCCCTCCATCAGAATCCAGAAAGATCATCCTAAATATTTGATAATTGGTGATCCTAACAGTGGTGTAATCACTAGATCAAGAGAGATGATTTCAGGTTCTTGTTTTGTTTCAAAAATAGAACCTAAAAACATCAAGGAAGCTCTTAATGATGAGTATTGGATTTCTACTATGCAAGAAGAATTAGGCCAGTTCACAAGGGATGAAGTGTGGGATCTTGTTCCTAGACCTGATGACATAAATGTGATTGGCACTAAATGGGTGTATAAGAACAAGTCAAATGAGCAGGGAGCTGTTACAAAGAACAACGCTAGACTTGTAGCTCAAGGATACACACAAATTGAGGGAGTAGACTTTGATGAAACCTTTGCACCAGTAGCAAGGCTTGAATCAATCATACTACTTTTAGGAATTGCTTGTATCCTGAAGTTCAAGCTATTTCAAATGGATGTTAAAAGTGCCTTTCTAAATGGGTATCTTAATGAGGAGGTATATGTGGAGCAACCTAAGGGATTTGTTGATCCAAGCTATCCAGAGCATGTATACAAACTAAGGAAGGCTCTTTATGGTCTGAAGCAAGCCCCAAGAGCATGGTATGAGAGACTGACTACTTTTCTCATAAAACAAGGGTACAGGAAAGGTGGAATAGACAAAACCTTGTTTGTGAAGAAAGAAGAAGGAAATGTCATGATTGCTCAAATATATGTAGATGACATAGTCTTTGGTGGGATGTCAGACAGGATGGTTAAACATTTTGTCACTCAAATGGAATCTGAATTTGAGATGAGCCTAGTAGGAGAACTAATCTACTTTCTTGGACTGCAAATCAAGCAGATGGAGGACTCCATGTTCATATCCCAAAGCAAGTATGCAAAGAACATTGTCAAGAAGTTTGGGATGGACAATGCTAGTTACAAAAGAACACCTGCCCCCACTCATTTAGAGCTGACAAAGGATGACAAGGGTGAGAATGTAGACCAAAGCTTATACAGAAGCATGATTGGAAGCCTATTATATCTGACTGCTAGCAGACCAGATATAGCCTTTGCAGTAGGTGTATGTGCAAGATATCAAGCTGAGCCAAAAGTAAGTCATCTAAACCAGGTTAAGAGGATTTTGAAATATGTCAATGGTACTTGTGACTATGGCATAATGTACTCTCATGGATGTGAACCAATTCTCACTGGCTTTTGTGATGCTGATTGGGCTGGAAGTGCTGATGATAGAAAGAGCACATCAGGAGGATGCTTCTTTCTAGGAAAAAATTTGATTTCTTGGTTCAGTAAGAAACAAAATTGTGTATCCTTATCCACTGCTGAAGCTGAATATATTGCAGCTGGTAGCAGTTGTTCACAGTTGGTTTGGATGAAGCAAATGCTCACAGAATACAATCTCCCACAAGATGTCATGACATTGTACTGTGACAATTTAAGTGCTATTAACATATCAAAGAATCCTATCCAACACAGCAGGACCAAGCACATTGATATCAGGCATCATTTCATCAGAGATCTTGTGGAAGAGAAGATGATCTCATTAGAACATGTAGCCACAAATCTGCAATTGGCTGATATATTTACTAAAGCTTTGGATTCTACCTAATTTGAAAACCTAAGGGGTAAATTGGGAATCTGCTTATGTGAAATATAGTAGTTATGGAGAAGTGCCAACACCGTGTGGCATGATCACCAGATGGCAGCACCAGTCTAGTCAGTAACTCTGTGTATTCCATTTTTTAAAATTCCACCAGTAACGGATTTTATAAAAGCTCAAGCTTGCTCTCAGCTCTTCATCTCCTCATTATCTTCTCAAAACAAATTGCATGCTAAAGCTGATTTTCTGAGCTCATCAAAATCAATCAAACCTAAACTCTTCTTCCACCACATTCGAAAATGTCTCAACATCAAAACCCTAACATCATGGATGAGAATATCAACCAAGAAGATATGGTGCATGCAACCCCAATCTCTATGGTACCAATGGATACTTCTCCCATAGACGAAATCAGAGGAAGTATTCATCTTGCTCAAAAACCTAGAACTCCAAATGTGAGAAGAGCAAAGGAACCAGTGTTCAGCAAAAGCAAAGGGATTCCTTCATCCTCAAACACCACCGTTAAAGCCTCTGAATATGTGGATGCATCCATCAAGCATCTTGTGAATAGGATTTTATCTGAACAAAGAGTAGTGCGTGGGGTATCTGTTCCCCTGAACACCATGCCTGCTCCACAAGAGGAACAAAGCAATCAGGCTGAAGAGGACACTCCTGCTCAACAGGATGTCCCAATAGATGTTGAAACATCTGAGGACCAGAACAAGGCCTCAACTGATGATGATGATGAAGCCACTGATGACCAAGCTTCTGTGGATCCACCTGCTGAAAAGGAGGCTTCCCAACCTCCTCCTACTGAAACCATAGATGATGACTCTGACACAGAGATCATTGCATCTGTTAACCCTAGCATAGCCAAAAGGCTTAGGGCTAGGAAGGAAAAGAATACTGCTGGACATACAACTCCTGAAAAGAAACAGCCTACTCCAAAGAAAGACAAGGCCAAAGTTGTATTTGGACCTACTAAACAATGGAGCAAGGTGAGTACCCAAAAGAGGAAAGCTGTAACTCCACCTGATTCAGATGTTGAAGAGGATGTCCCAACATCCCAACCAAGGAAGAAACCAGCACCTTCAAGGTCTACCTCTGCTGTTCCAGAAGCTCCTCTGGACAATGTGTCCTTTCATCATGTGTCAAGTGTGAGCAAATGGAAATATGTCTACCAAAGAAGGGTGGCACTAGAAAGAGAGCTGGGCAGCAATGCACTGGAGTGCACTGAGGTAATAGACCTAATATCCTCTGCTGGTTTATTCAAAACAGTTTCAAATTTTTCACTCTGCTATGAGCTGCTGGTCAAGGAGTTCATTGTCAACCTGCAAGAAGACTGTGCTGATGGAAAGTCAGAAGAATTCAGAAAAGTTTATGTAAGAGGGAGATGTGTGGAATTCTCTCCTAGGGTTATAAATAATTACCTAGGGAGAGAATCTGATGGGCCTAATGAGCTGGGGAAGACTGACAACCAAGTTTGCAAGGTCATCACTGCCAACCAGGTCAAAACTTGGCCAGTCAAGGGCAAACTTTCTATTAGCTTGCTGACAAGGAAGTATGCAATGCTGCATAGAATTGGTACTGTTAACTGGGTCCCTACCAACCATACTTCTTCAATAGCTAATGGATTGGGAAGATTCATTTATGCTGTGGGCACAAAAACAAAGTTGGACTTTGGGGCTTACATATTTGATCAAACACTGAAGCATGCAGGAACATCAGCAACAAAGCTTCCCATTGCTTTTCCATCTCTACTCTGTGGAATCATCCTCAACCAGTATCCAGGCATTCTCACTGAGAAGGATTCAGTCTGCAAGAGAGAAAGTCCTCTGGCCTTCCACTACAAACTGTTCTTGAGCCATCATGCTGCTGATGTTGAAGCTCCCAGTGGGACATCTGCTGGACCATCAAAAGCAAAGTCTCCTATATCTAAAGCTGCCTTGATTGCAGAACTGAAGAACACTTGCAAAGAGCTGGATGCCAGGAAGAAAAAGCTGGAGGAAGTCATTCAAAGGCTGGAGCTGGAAGAGGGTGCTCAGAATGCTGCTAAATCTGATGATGACTCTGATGATGAATCTGAAGAGGAAGAAGATACTAAATATGAAGAATCTAAGTGAAAATGTGTGAGGAAAGTGTACTGTCTGTTTCAGCATTGTAGTTTTGGTTTTGTAATTTTGTTTTTATCTCTGCTTCTGTAAAATTTGGCCCCAATTTCTGTCTAACAAGGGGGAGAAGAGAAGTGTACTGATCAACAACAATGTCTGCTGCAGTTTGCCTGATTAATGAACAATGATGTTTGTCTGTTTAATGTCTGCTTCTGAACTAAGTTTTTTTTAATAGAAAATTCTGTTGAACAAGTCAGAATACATACAGGTTTGAGGGGGAGTAAATTACTATAAACTCTCACATGATTCAACAGAAAAGAACTGCTGCACTCTGATAAATAAAACTTTGCTGCACTCTGATAAAACCAGAAGATTGTGTTAGCCAAAAATTAGCCAAAGGGGGAGTTTGTAGATGTTTAGAATTGGCAGAATTTTTGATCAACAAGAAGTGTTGAACTTAGTTCAGGATGTCACACCAGATGTTGTGACATTGTCAAACAGAGTATAAGTTAATGAACCTAGTTCAGGATGTCACACCAGATGTTGTGACATTGTATAAGTTAATGAATTAAGTTCAGACATCAGGATGTCACACCAGATAATGTGACATCTCAAACCTGCTACCAGACTTAAATGATGCTTAACAGAACTGAGTAAATTCAGGGAATTTATATGGAATTAATTGTGAATGGATAAACAATACAAGGCGCATCTGTAGGGAGATTAGTTATATGATTTCAGTATAACAGAAGAACTATCTCACCTAGAATCAAGGAAGTAACAAACCCTAATTCAAGGTGATGACAGCATGCGTATCAGGACTGGATAATCTACAGAAAGCCCAAAATCCAAGCATCTATTTAAGGAACAGAAACTCTCAGAATAGAGTACGAAATTAAGAAGACTAAATAGGGTGTTTGTGTTTTAATAGCAGGTTTTAGTTGTGTATCACTTTATGAGCTTTTAAGCAAAAAGTGTATTGTGTCTTGATTGAAACTGTGAAGTAAAATCAAGCTGTTGTGTTTGAAGTGTGACTTCAATTTTATTAAACTTGTAACATATCATTGTGTGATTGAGGGGGAGTGAGTTGGTACTCATATCTAAGTTGTGTCTTAGGTAGAAATTGCCTTGGGTAGATATTAAGTGAAGGATTAAACTGAGTGGTTTAAGTCCAGAATTAATATTACTTATATTTGATTTCCTTCCTGGCTTGGTAGCCCCCAGATGTAAGTGTGGAGATACACTGAACTAGGTTAAAAATTTCCTGTGTTGTTTAATTTACCTGCACTTTAAGTTTTGTTTAAGTCTTCAAGTGTTTAAACATCTCATTCGACATCACGTACCTGATCCCAGAATTTCACTCTTATAGAGGCAAAGTATTTAGCGCTCTTCGAGGACTTGGATAGATGTGGCAGATACTGTTGGGGTGTTGTTGCACTTGTCACTCTCTATAGGTATCTCGGAGATGCTTCGTTTTATACTTGCAAACAACTTGGTGGATATGCCTCTCTTCTACATGTACAAATGTTTTATTTTATTTTAATTTATAATTGTATTATGTAATTTATAATACCTTTAATTGATAATATTCATATTTTCTGACAGTGTTGGATTCACGAGTATTTCCCAACTGTTGGGAAGAGAGGATTTCCGAAGATTGCTGGTGTTGGTAGTCTACTTCCGAGGGCGATGAAGTGGTGCTACAAGTAATATATGCAGAAGGTTGATAAATATTAAAGCTGTGATGGATGGATTGACACCTGGTGATGTCATTTGGTGCCTTTTTGACGATCATAGGCAACACAAACCATTTGATGATATTAGTTTATACAGGGGTGGTCTGCGATGGTATGATACATCTATCCTTTATTTATTTGATAGATGCTTACGCCATTTTGGATACCGGCAGTACGTATCATCACATCCACCTGACATTGATGCACTTGATATAGATTTTGATTGAGTTAGTTATCATGTGAGTGTTAGACAAGTGATTCAGCCTGCAGAGTTTACAGATGTTTTGTGTGATGCAGTGGCAGAGTACTTGGCTTGGTACTACACAATATTTCATCCTCGTTTGATACCACCACCCCCGGGGGTGGACAAAGAGGTTCCAATTCCCAAGTTTGATGATGGACCGTCAGATCTGAGGTTACGACATATTTCACATGAGCTGAGTCACTATCTGCAGCGTCACGAGACTGAGGAGGATGATGGTGAGTATGTTGGGGTCTTTCGAGCACTATGTCTAGCGCAGGGTGGACCGTTACCTTAGGATGGACCGATAACTTATGTTAGCGAAGACAATGATGCTTGATATTTTTATTTTATTATTCATACATAGTTATTATTTCACATTTTGATGTAGTACTTTATTATTCTTTATATCCAGACATACTTATTATTCCACATACTTATATAGTACTCTATTGATCAAACTTATATTATTTATAATTATTCAGATGTATACAAAAAAACATGAAAACAATCGTGAATTAAAAATATAAAAAAACATGAAAACAATCATAATATAATATGTTTTGAGAGAATCGATGTAAGCTTGTGTCAATTTTGTAACCATCTAGAGAATCCTGTTATCCAAGAAGTTGCATCTGATGTGCGATGATTATGCCAATCCACTATGACTGGCGGTAAGGAAAATCCTTCATTCATGTTTACTATTTACAAAAATATATTAGTGAGATGTAAAAATAATATAATATAATAGTATTGGAAATAAATGTTTATAATATTTACCTAAACCCAACGATTTGAGGTTACAAAACCAATGTTGTAAATGGAGACATTAGGATTATGTTTAGTCGTCAAACTATGACCATTTAATGAGACAAGAACGATGTTATACCGATTTGCTATCACATAACCCATTTCTGGTAGTGTCATCCATTTATCGTATGGTTAGGAACCTAAAGATGATATCAACAATGATTCTCTTACTTTTGATAAGCGATCTCCAAATAACTTCGCATAAATACTATTTCTAGGACCTCCGATTTCATTATCCAAATCACGACGAACCATTGACCAACCATCTTCACCATATCCATGCAATGATGAAATGGCTCTAAAACCATAATTTCCATTATCCTTAACATCAACAATGTCATCAATAAATGGTCTGATATGTTCTGGAAATTGTACAATGTACGTGTGAGATGGTTTTTTCTTCGACGTCTGGGATAACTGTGAACATGGCCTCTTCAAAGATTTTTATGAATTGTTGTGTGCTTGATCAACATAATCATGATACAAAGGATCACGATAAACATCATACCCAACAATTTTCTTCCCTTTTCTCTTCACTCCTACTTCGGTCTTTATCTTCTTAGGTGGTGGTACTGTACATAAAGGATCCAGACAGGTCTTCGTGGCCTTCAGCTGGGATTGTGATGATGTTTGTAGGAGAAAGGGGTGCGTGAGGGAAGGTCCCCCAACGGCTATATGCCAACGGCTCTTTTCTACAACGGTCATATCCTCACGGATCCCTTAATGGGCCTATGCCCAGTTGAACTCTGGATTGGGCCTCAATTTGGTGTAGGGCACGTGCTAGGCCAATCCAGAACAAGAGCCTCCCATGTCACTGTGCCCGGGAGGGGGACAGTGACTTAAGGTACTTAGGTCGTGATCGACATGACTTTCGTATAGATGTTACGAAGTGTTATTCCTTTATTTTTTATGTCGGGCATATGTCCGCTAGAAGAATTTAAATAGATTTCAAAAGATCCTCGTTTTGAGAAGAGAAAACGCTTGAGGTTTTAATGACACGTGTAGGAAAGCTCTGTAATCCATTTATGACACCTGGGGGCTAGCCCTAGGCAATAATTACTTGGCTTTTGCGATTCTCCATGTGAGCTTAAGACACTATAAAAGGGGAAGGAAATGTTCATTTGTTCATTTCGCACGAACACTTCCTCTCGCCGTGAAATTTTTGTGTGACATAAAGGATATT
Organism: Lathyrus aphaca; assembly: GCA_963966055.1. Lineage (NCBI taxonomy): Eukaryota > Viridiplantae > Streptophyta > Magnoliopsida > Fabales > Fabaceae > Lathyrus > Lathyrus aphaca. Next base: position 475,441,198 of record OZ014525.1, read on the forward strand.
TTGAATGATGTCAAAACATCTATGCCTTTAGATGCATTATGGGATCATAAGAAAAAGGAAGATTCCATCAAAAGGGGGTTTGTATGGAATTAAAATAAATGAGTCGACTCATTCTAATAAACTGGTCGACTCACTCAGTTATAAAAATTTGAGTCGACTCACTCAGTTATAAAAATTTGAGTCGACTCAATGAAAGCTTCAGGTCGACTCATTTGATGGTTTTCTTCCATTGGAACTCTCGGGTCCCAACAGGCTGACTGAGGGACATTTTCAGGTCTACTCAAATAATACAAACAGGACGACTCAAATCATTTTTCAGGTCGACGCATTCCTGTACAAAAAACAAGTCGACTCAAAATATCAAACAGGTCGACCCATTCCTATTGTGAGCGCCCTTTTCATTTTCTGCATTGTGTTTTAATTTTATCACTATTTTTTAACACATATAAATAGGTGTCATATTATTTTTTTCAAACTAACAAGAAAAGTGAAATACATACACAAGTGCTCTCTTCATCTTCTCCTTCTCTAACATTCATCAACAATTACACACAACAATTTTTGTTGATCAAAGTGCGAGATCAAGGTGATAACGTTCAAACTTGAGATTGAGATTATATTTTGGGTTGAGAGATTTTTGGGTTTTTCTTGAATAAACCTAGAGGGTTTGTCCTCCAAGATCATTGAGATTTGAGGGTTTTACACGCATCATTCGTTCGTAGATTTAGCCGAGTGAGGAGGTTTGAAGATCAAGGTGATTGTTCATTCAAATCACGGTAACCAGAGGATTGCGAAGAACATTTTGGGTTCACAAGCATCTAAGCAAAGCGCTCGTGCTCAAAGTTTGGAGAATTGTAAATTCTTGCAAGAAGGGAGCAATTAATCGGAGGTTTGTTCGACGCACGTGAAGGACTTGGTTCATCTCGAATTAAGGGGCAAGAAGAGGTATAACAACAATTGCAATTTGGATTGGTTTTCTGTTCCAATTTTCTTCTTGTATTAACATTGCAATATTAATAAAAGATCCTAATTCAGTTTGTGAATATGGTGCAGAGTATCCTTAGCAAGGACGGTGGGGAAATAGCCTAAACAAATCTCGTGTGCTCTTTGTCCTTTTCATGTGTTAATTTTTCTGCATTATTTGATGTTTTGTTGCTTGAAAAATTATGTTTTTTATTAGTGTGTGCCTACTAAGTGTTTGTGAAATTGTTGTTATCATATTCAGATATCAACTTGATAAAAATTCTGCACTACACTAGTTATCAAACTACATTGTGCGTGAGTGCACACCAAATCTTTGATAAAAATTGAAAACACACAACTTCTTAATCCTTGTGCTTATTTATCATCCATATTCATTGTTGATAGTGAGTTATTTAATTGTGTTGAATTTAAGTGATTAATTAGCACTGTATTAGTTCATCTATTCATCTCTTATATCCCATTTGGTTTTCAACGCATATCCGATCACCGGTGGCTTGATTTTATTTTTAGACATGTTTTTATGGGGAACTTCTGCAAGTTATCTTTCAATAAATTTTTGAAATGCTTAATTTTAAAAAGGGATCTATTCAATCCCCCTTCTAGATCAACGTCATTGTCTAACAAGTGGTATCACAAGCACCAGTTCATTTAGTGCTTCACATATAACTTTTTAGAAAATGGATAAAAATCCAACAGGGGAATATAATAGAGCACCCGTTTTCACTGGAGATAATTATAGTCACTTGAAGGATTGTATGCACGTTCATATAAACTCTATTGATAGAAAGATATGGAAGGTTATTCAAGACGGTCCTAGGAAAATAACTATGACCGACGGGGATAACCTTGAAATACCTGAACCAAAAGCACAATGGGATGGAAAAGATGAAAAGAACTATAGTTATGATTAGAAAGCTCAAAATATGATTATTGCTTCCTTGGGAGCAGATGAATATTTTAGAGTCTCACATCATACTAAAGTGAAAGCTATGTGGGAAGCATTACAGATTACCCATGAGGGAACTGATGACGTAAAGCTAGATAGAGTTAATACATTGCAACAAGAGTTTGATTGCTTTCACATGAACCAAGGGAAAACCATTGGTGAATTAGGAAAGAGATTTTCTCACTTAATAAATCGCTTAAATGCTCTTGACAAACCCACTGCCAACGATGTAGCTACTAACAAAATTCTAAGATGTCTTACAAGGGAATGGTTACCAAAAGTCATGGTAATCAGGGAGGCCAATGATGTAAGAACTTTGGATTTGACCAATTTAATTTGGAAGCTACAAGAGCATGAGAAAGAGCTCTTGAATCTACATGAGCATGAAGAAAGTGAAAAGAAAGAAAATAATGAAAAATATAAATACAACGAGAAAAAGAAGAAGTATATTTCCTTGAAGGCTTCTACTTCCAAATCATCCACCAATAACGAATGTGAGAGTGAGTCTAATGACAAAGACAATGAATCTAATGAGGATATGGGGTTGTTTTAAGAATATACAATAGGTACCTTTGAAAGAATTAAATTTCTCATTCGGACAAACGTCTTGTCAACTATAGGAGACAATCAAATCCCTCTAAGCAAGAACAAAGCAAGAGTACTAAGTCAAAAGGATCATGCTATAATTGTGGAAAACCCTGTCAATACAAACTGGAATGTTCAATGTTGAAGAAAGACAAAGGCAAAGATAAATATCAAAAGAAAGGCAACAAAGCAAGGAGAGCATATATCGCATGGGAAAGCGATAATGAAGTATCTAGCAACACTAGTTCAAGTGATGAGGAAGAGAAAGTAAATCTTTGTCTTATGGTTCATGTCGCTCCCACCAAATGACACCAGGTCAGAAGGGTTACAGACGCGAACGGTCGGCGAAAAGGAAGGAATGAATGAATAGAGTCGCCAGCTAGGCATTTTTATCCCGAAGGAAAGGTAATGCTGCATAAACCTAGAAAGATATGGATAAGACGGTTGCGAACCAGAGAGACTGAGAAAGGGGGTTAGTTACAACCTGGGAAGGTATTAGCACCCAGATTGTCCGCCGTACTCGACGGGATCCACGCTTAAAATATTTGTGTTTTAAAAGGGGTGGTGTCAGTGCTATCTGTGTATCAAAGCTGAAAAAAATGCAAGTGACAGTGTATAAGAAGTGTGAAGTGTATAAGTGAAGTGTCAGTGTAAGAACAAAAGTGAAATGCTCAAGATAATGAGGCTTAATGAATGAGGCTGGAAGGAGGGGGAATATACAGAGACTTTTGTTCGATAACTGTTAAGTTATGCATACGTATCCTCTCGTGAAATGAGGAAGTCAGAACACCGTAGTTCGACCCAAAGAGACTGAAAGATAAATTGACTTGTGAACTGCTTACTTGTCTATGCTCAAGTGTATGACCTGTCTGGCTCAGGTGCAAACTGTCTTGCATTAGACGGAAGAAGCGAGTTCTCGTTTGTGAGTGAATGAGATGAGAAAAGAATCCTGGAGGAGACGATTATTGTTTGTTTTTGTGCTTTTCAATCTTTTATTGCTTTTGGATTTGTCATAAGTTAATGAGCTTAAGCCTAAACCCAGGGTTAGTAAACTCATCACATCTTCCCTCTAATTAGGGGTAATGAGAATACCTTAATTATGAAGTAAACACCTCACACTTAATCACCATGATGTGGGATTAAGATCATTAACCTACTTGTGATTATTTAGGTGTTTTTGTTGTTTTTGTTTAGTGTTAAGTAATGAGTTTAAGCCATAATCAAGGATTTAATGGACTCATTACACCATCCTAATAGAAGGATAATAGATGAGAACATTTAAGCTGAGAAAGACTCCTCAACTTAATCCATGATTAGGGATTAAAATCATGACAAAACAAAGCCCTTATTAAATGGATTTTAGTTAATGGTAAGATTAAGAAGTGGATTTTATGATTGGTAAGACAACTTGAGGGGGACTTGTCCATTAACACTAGGGTTAGTCCTTCTTAACCAATTAAGGAAGAATTAGAACCCTAATGCAAGGCCCAAGTTACAAGCTTGATGTCTTGATGATTATTAAATGGATTGATTAAAGGATTTAAACACATTAAGGGTTTAACACTTAGGATTAAAGTTATACACTCCATCCTAATAGAAGGATGCAGGCATAAGCCTAATCACAAAGCCTTAAAACCTTTAGGGTTTAATCCTTGATTATGAGATGAGAAGACTCAATGAAGACACTAAGGTAAAACTAAATGGGGGACTAATCAAACCCTAATTGTTATCATGCTTGGTTGTTCCTAGGGTTTATGAGGTTTGCAAGAAGATCTTCAGAGAAACCACCAGGAAGGAAGCAGATGAAAGGAGCAAGAAGCCAAAGAGAAACAAAACAACTTGCTTCACTTAAGAAGACAAGTTACTTGAAGAAAGAAGGTAAGATGAACATGAATGAGCAAGCTCACTCTAATACACATACAAAATGCAGCAAAGGAAGTATGAAAGAGATGAAAAGAGAATGTGAGAAGTGAAGGCAAATTCACTTCTCAAACAACTTACCACCTGAAATGTTAGCATAAGAAAATGAAATGTAATGCAAATGAGATGAAATGCCATGATGCAAACCAAAGTCATAAGCATTCACATGATGTTAATGATGCTAAGAGATGATGCAAACATGAGGTAAGGCATGAGAATGATCATACAAGCATAAAGATGCAAATGAGGCATGTTTTGAACCATGAAAGTACATGAAAATTATGAAATGTAAAGGACAAATATCATGGCAAATGAAAGATGCAATGATCAAACATGATTCTAATATGTCCTAAGATGCATTATGAATCATGTGGATGCACAAAATGTCATGGCAAGTCAATGGATGCAAGCAAATGAAAGATGGATGCAAAGGAAGGCACAAATTAGGGTTACATGCATCATGCAAAGCAAAAATCCAAAACCAGAAGCAAATGACATGATAAAAATTTGAAAATGCAATCAAAGATACCCTAAACCTATACAAACTCACTGCCCAAAGGAGAGGGTCCAACCCTTAACCTAATGAAAGTTATGGATTTCCTAAGATTGCTAGGGTTTTAAGGTACCTCAACAAGAAAAATGCTAAACAAATTGAAAATGCAAGATCAAATCAAACTAATTTTATCCTATAAACTACATGCTATGAAGAGTGCAATGCAAGAAGGATCATCATCCAACTCTCAAAGGTTAGGCAGAAAGAAATTTTTGAAGTTTGAAACAAAATATTGCCTTAAAATGAAATTAAATCCAATGAAAATGATCAAAAGGCATCAAGAACAAATAAGAAATTTGGTTTGAGAGTTGGACAATGTTCCTAAATGTTTCTAAACGCTATGTGAATTTTTTGGTGATTTTTAAATACTTAAATGTATTTTTAATTAATTAATTTTCATTAACTAATTAAAAATAATCATTTAAATGATTTAAAAATAATTTTTAATGCAAAAAATAAAAATAAAAATATCTTTGTATTCTGAAAATTCATGAAACCCTTGACAAAAATTTTCATAATTTTTAAATGATTTTAGCTATTTTTAAAAATTCGTACAAATAAATGCAAAACAAATGAAAATAAAATGAAATTAAATAGAAAAAGAGAAAGTCAGCCAATTTGATGGCTGAGATTCAAATTCACAGGGGCGGGAATTGACCTGGCGCGCAAACGAACGGCTCACATTCAAACTTGCCTAATTATGATTAAACCCTAATCAGAAGCCCTAATGACTTTCAGATGACCGGAACAGTGTTCCGGTCATCTTCAAGCAGTTCATGCTATCTCACTCCCTACGCATCAAATCTTCACAAAAATCTCCAGAATTAATCCTCAAACATCATTAAACCTAAACCCCACCCCAAAAATCATTTATTTTCATTGAATCAAACAAATCAAACCAAAACTCATTTCACGGGCAAAGTTTCAGAACCAACATACATGGCCATTTTTCACTCATTTTCAAAACAAATCACATCATGATAATCAGTGAAGCATAAGGAAGCATTTAGAAACTAAAAATGGAAGTTCTGGAAAAATAAATGCCTTGGCTACCTGAGCTTGAGCTTTCGAAACAGGGACTTTCTGGCTGATTCTTTGGTTCCAACAAGCTCCAATGATCCTCCTTTGAAGCTTTTGACACTTAGCTAGAGTTTATATGGCCTCCAGAGAAAGTTGGCATAAGCTCAGGTCAAGGGAGTGTTGAAATCATATTTTTGGTTGTGGTGGTTTCAGGGACAAGTGAGGGGTGGGAAATGATCAGTGGATCATGGTGAGTTGATTAGTGAAAGAATTTCTAAGTTCTTGTGGCTGAGTTGAGAGATTCGATAGAAAATGCAAAGGGAGTGATTTTTGTGTATGCTGGCTTGTGTGTGTGTTCAGGCTTGAAGATGATATGAAATGGCTTGCTTGAGGTGTGTTTGTAAAGTCTTGATTGGTCAGAATAGTTGGTGTGGCACAGGCTGATTGGTATGGGTGTTTTTGCATAAAGTCCAAGTTAGGTGTACTTGAGGTATGGGCAAGTGTGAGGTTGTGATAGGGGCATGGGTGGGCTCAGCTGAGATCATGGAGTTCTTGTGGATCAGATTCTATGAGCTGTAACAAGTAGAGGCATGGCTTCATGAGTTTTTGCAAGTTGGTACACATTTGCCCCCTTTGGAAATTCATGAAGTTCAAGGTACCAAAATGCATAATTCTTGGGCCAATTCTGATTTTTAGAAGTCACATGAGCATGTTGTGAAGAGTTTGTGCACATTTGAAGTCTTTAGAATGCTTGATCATACCATTTTGCAAAATGCCTCTTTGGTACAAAACTTGAAATTATGTGATTTTTCCCAACTTTGACAAGCCATAACTTTTGATCCAAAATGAATTAGAATGAGTTCTTGTACTTTTTGAAAAGGGAATGATCCATTCTACAACTTTCATGACCAAAGTTTTCTCATTTGAAGCATTTTTGAATAAAAAAGAAAGGTTTGAAAAAGTTCCCAAAATGGCAAGTTTCCATTACAAGTCATTTTCCCAAAAAGGCAACTTTGCAAATGGCTTGAAATTCTTCAATTTTGTGAACTTCTAACATCTTCTATGACCAAATAAAGATCATACACAATCAAAATGATGAAGAAAACCCTTTGGTTGGGTCATTGGGGGCCTCAGATGCCCTGATTTTGCACTGCCCTGCCCAAGAAGTCAACTCTTGATCAGATGCCTTCCCCATTGAATTTCTTCATGAAAATTGATATGCATGATCCTTCTAACATATAGAGACCAATAGAAACAATAATGACCAAAAAAAAAGGAGTTATGGCCTTTGAAACCAAAACCCTAATTCTAGGTCATCTGTGTAGTTAAACCTGGCTCTGCTTCCATGCCTTTCTCAGTTCTATTGATTATTTGACTTCCTTGACTTTGAGAGGATATAATATGATGCTTGAAAATTCATGGACCCCTTTGAAGTGATTGATGACCTTTGGAGTGGCTCAAGTAGCTCTTGGATGGCTCAGATCACAAACCCTAGATGCAGATGACTTAGAATCAATGCAGTGAATCAAAAAATGTGGTATGAGATACTATGATTGAACTTATGCATATGAAGATATCACAAGCCATGGTGTGAATGAGTGAGGGCAAATTTGGGGTGTTTACATCTGCCCCTATTCAAACATGAGTTAGCTGTGCAGGATGTAAGCAACGGCTTAACAGGCAAACAAGATAACTTGTGGTTGAATACCAAAGACAGTCCAAAATTTGCACTCACAGAATGAAGAAGAAAAGGGATATAGATTGTAAAAGAAAAATAAAGTATAATTATAAAGTGCGGGCGACGGAGGACGACCGTCGAGCAAAGGACGACTGCTGGGGATGGAGCAATGACGGGGACGGCCGACATGCTGGGGATATAAGAGATTGTGATGGGGATGACCATCAAGTAAATCTATAAGACTCTCTGGGGATTATAGGTAAATGAAATAAACGATGAGGTATGGTCATCGAAGGTGTAGGACGATCACCTAGCAGGGGACGGCTGCTCTGTTGGGGGATAAGATGAGGGACGGTCATCTAAGGTGAAGGACGATCACCGGGCAATGTACGGTTGCCAAAAGCATCGCGACATAGGACGAATGCCGGATGAAAAGGTCGACGATGGGTACGGCCATCAGATAAGCATGATGAAGGACAATTATCAGGAGGTGGAGGACGATCACCTAGCAGGGGACGGCTGCTCTCAGGGTTTATCATGACATATGACGAATGTCAGATAACAAGATCAACGATGGGGACGACCATTGGATAAAATGATGAAGGACGATCATCAGGAGGTGAAGGACGATCACCTAGCAGGGGACGGCTGCTAAAAATATCACGACATAGGATGAATGTCGGATAGGAAGGGGTTCTAATAAAATGGAGACTCCACCGGGGGTGATGAAGGACGATCATCAAAAAGGCGAAGGACGATCACCTGGCAGGGTACGGCTGCCAAACGGGTATCATGACATAGGACGAATGTCAGATAGAAAGGAAATAGTTCAACAAGTTTTGTTGGGGACTTCGTTGGGGAAAAGTAAACACGAACGAGTGTCTACATCCAAGAAATGAGAAGCATGAGTGTTTGACACGGTGTATAGATTAAAGATGCGGACGAGCATCCTTAAGATTACTTTACGGACGGGTATCAGGTAGAAACAAACACTGACACATGCTCATAGATGATGATACGGATGAGTATCATCTGGTTAACAAAGAACACAGACGAGTGTCAGGTCTAAAGGGACTCTTCTGGGAAATAATAGACACAGATGAGTGTCTAAATTCAAAAAGAGGTAAAAGTATCCGACATAGTGTATGGATTAAAGATTTGAACGATCCTCCTTAAGACCATGATACGGACGAATATCAGTAGAAACAAACGCTGACGCATGTTCAGAGATGATGATATGGACGAGTACCAACTGGTTAACAAAGAACACGGACGAGCGTCGAATCTGAAGGGGTATAAGTGGTATATACAAGATGCGGACGAGTATCTGTATGAGTAAAACAGGAGTGTCAAGTATGAGTAGTGTACAAATGAGTGTTTAACTTGCTGAGGAGGGTGACACGGACGAGTGTCAAAAGAGAAAGGTGTAATATAAACAAGTACATGGTTTACCAAGTGTTTAGGTAACTATGCTGGGAAGGTGACACGGACGGGTGTCAGGGAATTGTATATATGTATCTGTGAGTGCAAAAAGGGCGCTTTGGCTTTCTACTGGGGATATGACACGGACGGGTGTCAAGAAGTATCTGTATCTTTAAGGAAAGTGCCTTGGCTCTCTGTCGGGGAATTTGTTTGGCTTGCCATTTGTTTGTATAAACAATTGCTATTGGTCAGAGGATGTGACATGCCCTTTTGTGATAGGTGTGGCTACTTTTGCAAATTGTCAACTTTGTGTAAGAGAAAGCATGGGTCATGTTCTAGCCAAGTACAAGGGGTGTGGGCTGCGCAGCATGGTGTGAGGGAAAGGCTAGGATGGTTCAGCAATGTAGCTAGCAAGTGGATGATAAACTATCATGACTTTTGCAACATGGCTTGTTTTGGATCTTATGAAAAGATCTTGCCTCACAAGCCATAAAACATGTGATCCCTTTGGCCCATTCTGATTTTTAGGACTTGTGTGATGTTTGTGTAATGGTTAGAGACCATTTTGAAGCCACAAATTGCCTTGGTACAAGAATTTGCAAGTTTTCCATTTGGTGCATAACTTGAAATTTAGTGATTTTAGCCAACTTTGATGAACCATAACTTTTGATCCAAAATGAGTTAGGTCATGTTCTTGTACTTTTTGAAAAGGGAAAGATCTATTCTACAACTTTCATGACCAAAGTTTTTCCATTTGAAGCATTTTTGAATCAAAAAGTAAGGGTTGAAAAAGTTGCATAAAATGACATTTTCATTAAAAGTCAAACTTGCCCAAAAAAGTCAACTTTGCAAAAACTTCAAATTCTTCAATTTTGTGAACTTACAACCTCTTCTATGATCAAATAAAGATCATATACAATCAAATTGATGAAGAACACCCCTTGGTTGGGTCATTGGGGGCCTCAGATGCCCTGATTTTACACTGACTTGCTCAAGAAGTCAACCCTTGATTAGATGCCTTCCCCATGGAATTTCTTCATGAAAATTGATATGCATGATCCTCATAACTTATAGAGACCAATAGAAACAAAAATGACCAAAAAATTTGGAGTTATGGCCTCTGAAACCAAAACCCTAATTTCAGGTCATCTGTGCAGTCAAGCCTGGTTCTGCTTCCACACCATTTCCAGTTCTTGTGATTCTTTGACATTCTTGACTTTGAGAGGATATAATATGATATTTGAACACATATGGATCCCTTTGAAGTGATTGATGACCTTTGGAGTGGCTCAAGAAGCTCTTTGATTGCTCAGATCACAAACCCTAGATGCAGATGACTTTGAATCTATGCAGTGAATCAAAAATGTGGTATGAGATGTTATGATTGTGTTTATACATATGAAATGATCACAAGCCATGGTGTGAATGGGTGAGGGCAAATTTGGGGTGTTTACAATTATAAAGTGTGGGCGACGGAGGAAGACCGTCGAGCAGAGGACGACTGCTGGGGATAAAGCAATGACGGGGACGACCCACATGTTGGGGTGATGGAGGTATCATTATGGGGACGGCCATCAGGGAAAGTAACAAGATTCTCTGGGGATTAAAAGGTAAAGTCAATGATGGGGACGACCATCAGGTTAATGAAATAGGATGACGAGGGACGGTCGTCAGAGGGTGAAGGACGATCACCTAGCAGGGGACGGCTGCTCTGTTGGGGATAAGGATGGGGGACGATCATCCAATGTGAAGGACGATCACCTGGCAGGGTACGGCTGCCGAAAGCATCACGACATAGGACAAATGTCGGATAGAAAAGGTCGACGATGGGGACGGCCATCGGATAAGCATGATGAAGGACGATCATCAAGAGGTGAAGGACGATCACCTAGCAGGGTACGGCTGCTCTCAGGATCTATCATGACATAGGACGAATGTCAGATAACAAGATCAACGATGGGGACGGCCATTGGATAAAAGTGATGAAGGACGATCATCAAAAGGTGAAGGACGATCACCTAGCAGGGGACGACTGCTAAAATATCACGACATAGGACGAATGTCTGATAGGAAAGGGTTCCAATAATGGAGACTCCGCTGGGGATGATGAAGGACGATCATCAAAAGGTGAAGGACGATCACCTGGCAGGGTACGGCTGTCGGAAGTATCATGACATAGGACGAATGTCAGATAGAAAGGAAATAATTTATTGGGATTTGCTGGGGATTCTTCTGGGGAAGGGTAGACACAGACGAGTGTCTAAATTCAAGAAAGAAAAGGTATAAGTGTTTGACATTGTGTATAGATTAAAGATGCGGACGAGCATCCTTAAGATGGGTATCGGTAGAAACAAACGCTGACACATGTTCAGAGATGATGGTACAGACAAGTACCAACTGGTTAACAAAGAACACGGACAAGTGTTGAATCTGGGAAAAGATAAGTGGTGCATACAAGATACGGATGAGTATCTGTATGAGAAAAAAGAGTAAGCATGAGTGAGACACAAACGAGTGTTCAATATGCTGGGGAGAGTATGATACAGACGAGTATCATAAGAGGAAGTGTATAAGTTATGAACTTATAAATGTAAGAGATATTCTGAAGATCTGTGGGGATAAGATGACACAGACGGGTATCGGAAGAAGTGTGTTATAAACAAGTGTTTGGTTTTCCATAAGTGTTTTGGTAATAATGCTGGGGAATAATGACACAGATGAGTGTCCAAAGAGTGTATAGATATTTGTTTGTGGTTTAAACCTACAGGGCACGGACGAGTATCAGAAAAAAGTATATATGTGTATTAGTGAGTGCAAAGGGGATGCTTTGGCTTTCTGCTGTGACTGTGGGTCTTTGTATATACATATATTGCTGATGGAATGTTGATATATACGGGCGTTTGATTCAAAACGTGACTTATGATTATGCAGTATGTTTGATTTTTGCTGTAATGCTCCGTATTAGACGGAATGCTACGCTCTGAGGGGAAATATGATGCAAATGCTATGATTATGCAAAGATACCGATCCGGGATTCGGATCCCGTTGCTGTGAAGATCTCTGGCTGATCTGCTTTGAAAGAATATCCCAGCTGGGGATGAGATGATTGGTAGATCTGATATATGGCTCTTCTTGGGGAAAATAAGTCACCGATAGACTTATCTTGGTAATGAGGGACCCAGCTGGGGTCTGCAAAAGCAGCTGTCACTTTGTTGTGCGGGAAGTCCAGACATGGCTCTTCTGGTAGAGGCTGGAGCTCTGCGGGGAGACGGTTCCCTGTCTAATACTTGGCTTGGGAGGAATGATCACTGAACGACCTTCCTAGTGATTTTTGTGGGGATCCTGCTGAGGATGATGAACTCAGCTGGGGAAATGAGCCCCTTCTGATGCTGCTTTAGGGAAAGTGCTGGAGAAATGGTGTCCAGCAACTCTTGATGGGAAGAGAGCACCTCTGATGTTGTTTGGAAGACGTGTCGAGGAAATAATGATTTGACAGCTTGCTGGGGAGAAGCTTTCATGCCCCATGTTGCACTTTGACTACCTGCAATCCTGTTATGACAAAGAAACGTACAAGTATCCCGAGGTATCCCTTACTGGATTCCATCATGGGAGTTTAGACACTTCCGGGAGCAAATCTATTTCCTGTAAGCATGTAATTTAGAAAAGACGCATTTGTATTTATGCAATCAATATTATAAGGACATCGGATATTTTTGCAAATGAAAATAAAATGTACGAGACGAAATGTGATTGAAAATATGATTTTATTAATTTGTGTGCCCTGAATTGGCAAGTACAGTCAAAGAAACAAATCCCCTGAAATGAGGAGATTGTTACAAATTGAGAAACAAAAAGGTGCTGGCAATGTTGATGATGCTTCAGTGTGCTTCCCTTTTTCCATGACTTGTATGACATTGACGTTCTTCTCATCTTGCTTTTGAAGAAGGTTGATTCTGACCAATGCTTTAACCTTTCGAAGGTTGCCATGTTGTAAATAATACAGACGGGTTCAGAATGCAGTTGTTCGCTTATTCCCTTATATTGCATGGATCGCCCTTTCGGGTTTTCAATCCATCGGGATACCCATTTTTGCCTGAGTTGTCCAATGTGGCTTTTCAACCTAGCGTGTGTACATTTTTTATTTATTTTCCCTTATTTTTGCCCGAGTCTTTTATTCTGTTTTTGACTCACCGGGATGCCCTATTTTTGCATGGACTTACACTCTGTTTTTATGTCCAGCAGGTCATTTTATGCGAAGTATTTTTTAACTGCATCTGAATTCACAGGGGATAAGAAATCTTCACCATCCATAGTACTGAGCACCAGTGCTCCATCGGAGAAAACTTTCTTTACTATGAATGGACCATCATAATTTGGAGTCCACTTGCCCCTGTGGTCTGTATGAGGAGGAAGGAGTCTTTTCAGCACAAGATCTCCTACTTGGTATTTTCGGAGTCTGACTTTCTGATCGAAGGCTTTCTTCATTCTCTTCTGATACAGCTGCCCATGACAGATTGCAGCTAACCTCTTCTCTTTGATCAGACTTAGTTGTTCGTACCGGGATTGGACCCATACTGCTTCATTCAGTTTAACATCCATTAGTACCCGCAAGGAGGGTAATTCAACTTCAACAGGTAGGACTGCCTCCATACCATACACAAGCTGATACGGCGTTGCCCCAGTGGATGTTCTGATTGATGTACGGTACCCATGCAAGGCAAATAGTAGCATTTCATGCCAGTATTTGTAGGTGACCACCATCTTCTTGATATTCTTGTTAGCCGCCTCTACAGCGCCATTCATCTTTGGCCTGTAAGGAGAATAATTGTGATGTTGGATCTTGAAGTCCCGACATAGTTCTGCCATCATTTTGTTGTTCAAGTTGGAACCATTATCAGTAATGATTCGCTCGGATACTCCATACCGACAGATGATATCTCTCTTCAGGAATCGGGTTACCACTTGCCTGGTGACATTGGCATAGGAAGCTGCTTCAACCCACTTGGTAAAATAGTCAATGGCAACCAGGATGAATCTGTGGCCATTTGAAGCAGTCGGCTCGATCTTCCCAATCATATCAATGCCCCACATGGCAAAAGGCCAGGGTGAAGACATCACATTCAAAGGATTCGGAGGTACATGCACTTTATCTGCATAAATATGGCATTTATGGCATTTCCTGGCATAAGCACAACAGTCTGCATCCATTGTGATCCAGTAATAGCCTGATCTTAACAACTTTTTAGCCATTGCATTCCCTCCAGCATGGGTACCAAAAGATCCTTCGTGCACCTCGTGCATCAACAAGTCTGCTTTTGTCTTATCAACACATCTGAGAAGTACCATATCAAAGTTTCTTTTGTACAAGGAACCATCAACATTCAGGAAGAAACTACCAGCCAGCCTTCTTAATGTCTTCTTGTCATTGGATGATGCCCCAGGTGGGTATGTTTGATCCTCTAAGAAGCATTTGATGTCGTAGAACCAAGGCTTTTGATCTTTAGCAAGGTCTGCTGAGAATACGTATGTTGGTCTGTCCAGTCTAGATACTGAAATCCGAGGCACAAAGTTGGTAGCTTGAACTTTGATCATGGATGAAATGGTAGCCAGAGCATCTGCAAACTGATTTTCATCTCGAGGGATATACTCAAGTTTGACTGTTGTGAAGAATGTTAGTAATCTCCTCGTATAATCCCGGTAAGGTATCAGATGCTCCTAGTGAGTGTACCATTTGCCGTTGGTTTGATTGATTACCATAACTGAATCTCTGAATACAGTTAAAGTCTTGATCCTGAGGTCAATGGCTTCCTCAAGACTCATAATACAAGCTTCGTATTTAGCTTCGTTGTTAGTGCAGTTAAAGGTGAGTTTTGCCGAGAAAGGCATGTGAACTCCCTTAGGTGTAATGAGTACTGCACCAACACCACGACCATTCATATTAACAGCCCCATCAAACATCATAGTCCATTCTTCTTCTGGGTCAGGCCCTTCAGTGTGAATAGGCTCTTCATGATCTTTTGCTTTTATGAACATGATGTCTTCATCCGGGAAGTCAAATATTATAGGCTGGTTGTAACAGCCCGGGCCCCTCGCAAGGAAATCCCGACACTATTACCTCATGATCTTCTCTACTCCCCTCACTAGTAGAGTTTTTGCCTTCCGTGAGAATCGAACCATGTACCCTGGGGTTCAAGTACATGTTCAGTCCATTCCCACTACCAATTGAGCTACTAGCTCAAGTGGTAGTGGGAATGGATTGAACATGTACTTCAACCCCAGGGTACATGGTTCGATTCTCACGGAAGGCAAAAACTCTACTAGTGAGGGGAGTAGAGAAGATCATGAGGTAATAGTGTCGGGATTGCCTTGCGAGGGGCCCAGGTTGTTACAAAAAAAGGCGCCTTTTTTTGTAACAGCCCGGGCCCCTCGCAAGGCAATCCCGACACTGCCACCTCACGATCTTCTCTACTCCCCTCACTAACCTCACTAATAGAGTTTTTTCCTTCCGTGGGAATCGAACCCTGTACCCTGGGGTTCAAGTACATGCTCAATCCATTCCCACTACCACTTGAGCTACTAGCTCAATTGGTAGTGGGAATGGATTGAACATGTACTTGAACCCCAGGGTACATGGTTCGATTCTCACGGAAGGCAAAAACTCTACTAGTGAGGGGAGTAGAGAAGATCATGAGGTAATAGTGTCGAGATTGCCTTGCAAGGGGCCCGGGCTGTTACAAAAAAAAGGCGCCTTTTTTTGTAACAGCCCGGGCCCCTCGCAAGGCAATCCCGGCACTGCCACCTCACGATCTTCTCTACTCCCCTCACTAATAGAGTTTTTGCCTTCCGTGGGAATCGAACCCTGTACCCTGGGGTTCAAGTACATGTTCATTCCATTCCCACTACCACTTGAGCTAGTAGCTCAATTGGTAGTGGGAATGGAATGAACATGTACTTGAACTCCAGGGTACAGGGTTCGATTCCCACGGAAGGAAAAAACTCTATTAGTGAGGGGAGTAGAGAAGATCGTGAGGTGGCAGTGCCGGGATTGCCTTGCGAGGGGCCCGGGCTGTTACACTGGTAATCATCAATGGGTTGCTCGGCAAGATAATCCGACAATACACTGCCTTTGATGGATTTCTGAGATGTGTACTGAATGTCATATTCTGTGAGAATCATCTGCCATCTTGCAACTCGTCCGGTAAGAGCTGCCTTCTCAAAAATGTACTTGACTGGGTCCATCTTGGAAATCAACAAGGTAGTGTGGGTCAACATATACTGCCTTAGTCAGCGAGCAGCCCACGCTAAAGCACAACAAGTTTTCTCGAGCAGTGAATAACGTTGTTCACAGTCGGTAAACTTTTTTGCTTAGGTAGTATATTGCATACTCGTTTCGACCAGACTCGTCATGTTGGCCCAACACACACCCCATTGACTCTTCTAATACTGTCAAGTACATTATTAAAGGTCTTCCTTCCACTGGAGGCATAAGGATTAGAGGTTCTTGTAAGTATTGTTTGATTTTGTCAAAAGCCCTTTGACAGTCTTCATTCCACCTGACCGTTTGTTCTTTTCCAACAACTTGAACAAGGGCTCACAGGTTGCTGTAAGATGAGATATGAACCTTGAAATGTAGTTCAATCTACCTAGAAACCCTCGAACTTCTTTTTCAGTTTTTGGTGCAGGCATCTCTTGGATGGCTTTGACTTTGTCAGGGTCAACTTCAATCCCTTTCTCACTTACAATAAATCCCAGCAGCTTACTGGATCGCACCCCGAATGTGCATTTGTTGGGGTTTAGCTTCAATTGGTACTTCCTTAGACGCTTGAATAGCTTCAACAGAGTCACCAGGTGGTATTCTTCTGTGAGGGGCTTGGCAATCATGTCATCCACATAACATTCAATTTCTTTGTGGATCATGTCATGGAATAATGTTACCATAGCCCGTTGATAGGTGGCGCCAGCATTCTTCAGTCCGAATGGCATTACCTTATAACAGAATATGCCCCAGGGTGTAATGAAAGTTGTCTTCTCCATGTCTTCAGGTGACATCTTGATCTTATTATATCCTGAAAATCCATCCATGAAGGAGAACACCGAGAACTGATCCGTATTGTCGACCAATACATCAATGTGAGGTAATGGGAAGTCATCTTTTGGGCTGGCTCTGTTCAGATCTCGGTAATCTACACACATTCTCACTGTGCCATCCTTCCTAGGCACAGGTACAATGTTAGAAACCCACGGCGGATAGCTAGTTACAACAAGGAAACCGACATCCCACTGTTTTTGTACCTCTTCTTTTATCTTCATTCCCATATCTGGGCGAGTACGGCGCAGCTTCTGCTTTACTGGCGGACAATCTTCTTTCAGAGGCAACTTGTGCATAACAATTTCGGTATCTAGTCCCGACATATCCTGATAAGACCAAGCGAATACATCCACATACTCCCGAAGCATGTTAATAAGTTGCTCTTTTACTGAATCTTGTAGACGGGCCCCAATTTTAACTTCTTTCAAGTCTTCTTCCGTACCAAGATTAACCGTCTCAACTTCCTCCTGATGAGGAGTGATAACCTTCTCCTCTTGTCTTAACAACCTAGCTAGTTCTTCAGGTAGCTCATAATCTTCTTCAACCCCTTCATCGGCTTGATTAATCGGATTGTCAAAGTCATACGAAGTCATAGCGGTGTTGTTGTCGGTGCAGTCTAGAGGGCACTCTCTACAAGGGTTTAGATTTGTTCATTTTAGTGATCAGTTTTATCTTGTTTAGAAAAAGTGAAAATGAAGTTATTATTTTGAAAAACATTTCCATTTTATTTTTGTACAAAAAATTAAAAATGAAAAACAGTGAGCGGAAAAGAAAAGACTCATTTACAAAAGATGTCCTGATATTCATTAATTGATCGTTTGCACAAAATACAAGATGGCCCGATTACAAAATGAGCCCTGAAATCTTGGGCAAGATGTAGGACTTGATGCATGCTTTAAAGACAGGAAATAATAATTACTCTGCAGGAGTAACTCTTATAATTTCCTGGGAAGACCAGTTTGAGACATGGTTCCCCGAGATTCTTGGACGTATCCAGTTTTCCAGGTTGCGCTCGTCTTCTTACTCATCTTCCAAAATATTCACAGCATCTGGGGTGAGCATCCCCCACTGACAAACTTGGGCTCCGTTGCAGCCTATGGTTGATCTTGTCGAGTTGGTCTGTAACCCAACCCGAATCGGTCTTCTTTCTTTTCTACTGGCAGCAGCTTGCCCCAGCCTTGAGCGGTACCCTCCTCAACAACCTTCCGGGCTTGTTGGTATGACGTGATGGAAGTCCCAGACACAGCAGATGCTTCATTGATATTACGGGCTTCAAACCCCTGACTCATGGTCTCATGGATCTCCCCATCCATTTCTATGTACTTATATGTAGCCAGCTGGCTAACAAAGATGTCCTCCTCCCCACAGATGGTGATGATTTGGCCTTCCCACTCGAATTTTAACTTCTGGTGAAGGGTAGACGTAACAGCGCCAGCGGCGTGGATCCAGGGTCTACCCAACAGACAACTGTAGGCCGGCTGTATGTCCGTCACAAAGAAGGTAGTTTTAAAGGTCTGCGGGCCAATTAACACATGCAGATCAATCTCTCAAAGCACTGATCTTTTAGAGCCATCAAATGCTCTTACCACCAGATTACTCGGACGCAATGCCAAGCCATCGTACTTCAGCTTCACTAAGGCTTTCTTTGGTAGAACATTGAGTGATGACCCGGTGTCTACCAGTACATGAGACAGAACAGCACCCTTGCATTCCAAGGTGATATGCAAAGTCTTGTTGTGGTTGCGCCCCTCTGTTGTCAAGTCAGTATTTGTAAAGCCCAGTCCATGACTGGTGTTGACATTTGCAACCATGGTCTTTAACTGATTAATAGTAATCTCCTCCGGCACATATGTTGCGCGCAAGACCTTCAACAATGCGTTCCTGTGAGCTTCAGAACACATCAGCAGTGATAATATGGAGATTTTGGAGGGTGTTTGGTGAATCTGGTCCACCACCTTGTAATCACTCCTTTTTATGATTCTCATGAACTCGTCTACATCTTGCTCAAAAGATGTCCTCTGAGTTTCTTTGGCAGATGGTTCCTCAGATACCACATTCTTTCCTTTTACCTTAGCGGCAGCTTCTGCCTCAGCATTAGGCCTTGGTGTTTGTGAGGCAAAAAGGCGTCCGCTTCTGGTGAAGCCTCCGCCTCCCCCAACATTATCAATTTTTGGTGAAGAGGTTGATGAATCCAAGGTGATTTTCTCCTCGTTACAGTAAAGATCAGAGCCATAATGTCAAGGTATGGCATTACGACTTTCATAAGGGACAGGCCTAGGTACCGTAATGGTAACTGGGTTGATTGTTGCAGAAGAAGGAACTGTAATGGTGTGAGGATCATAGTGAATAGTGACCGGAGATCTGGCAGGAGGTGCCACAGTTTGCTGTTGGAAATTGCTGCTGGGAGGAACATTTGATGGGTCATAGTAGATTGTAACTGTTGAGACATCTTCATTAACTTTTGCTGGCGTTGTAGAAGATTCCTTTGGTAAAATGGATGCTGATGTTGTAGAAGAAATAGTTGTTGAAATTTGACCTTTTGAAATGATGGACAGAGTAATTGCTGGTGATGTTGATGAATGTGTAGGAATGATTGTTGCTGCTGTTGTAGGAGAGTCTTTTGAAAGGAGAACCGTTGGTGTTGTAGGAGATTCCACTTTTGTAGAGACAATAGTTGCTGCAGGAGCTGTTGAAGTAATTTGTAAAATTCCATCTTGGATAAGGCCATCTATGCCAATCCTTAGCTTTTCACAACCATTACTAGTTGTATCACACAATTCACAGCAGGCCCCACAGCCCGGGAACACTTGGCATCTCAAAAGTTGAACTTTGACTTCAGCCAGTGGTGTTTGAATTTGTGCCACATTATCAATTAATGTAGATGGTTGGTCCTCTTTAATAGCATTAATCCTAGGCCCACCATGATTAGGCATAGGATTCCTGTTGACGTTCAGAGGAGGTGCAAAATTGAGAGCTTTAGAATCGACTAGATCTTGTACCTTCATCTGTAAGGCCCTACACTTCTCAGTATTGTGACCAGGTGCATTGGAGTGGAAGGCACACCTGGCGTTGACATCATAATTCTTTGGGGGATTGAGAGGATCTGGTGGTGCCAATGTCCTTAACTCAACCAGGTTGAGCTTCAGGAGTTGTGGCAAAAGAGCAGCATAAGGCATGGGGATAGGATCAATCACCCTATTTGCCGGAGATGGCCTATGTTGGAAGGGACGCTGCTGTTGGTTGCTATTGTTGTTGTTGTTGTAGGTTCTCTGTTGTGGAAAGTGAGATGGTTGCTGATAGTGATGTTGTTGTTGTTGAGGATAGAGTGGTTGTTGTGGAACTGGAGCTGGTATGGTAACAGCTGCTACTGATCTGTGATAGTATTGGGGCCTGCCCCTGCTTGCATGAATGGAATTTGTTTCACCTGTCCTTCGGGGTCCCGCAAATGGTTTTCTAGGATTGCTGGAGGAACTTGCACCACTGTCGGAGATTTTTCCCACCTTCAAAAGACTTTCAATCCTCTCACCAGTTATTACCACATCAGCAAAACTGGTAGAGGAGAAAGCAGCCAGCCTATCAATATAAGTCCCTTGCAATGTGTTCATGAACATGTCAGCCATTTCCCTTTCTGACATGGGTGGTTGGACAGCAGCAGCAAGCTGTCTCCATCTTTGAGCATAATCCTGGAAGCTCTCCATTGAAGACTAAGACATGCCCATTAGAAGAGTTCTATTGGGAGCCATGTCCAGGTTGTACTGATATTGCCGGATGAAGGCCTCGGCCAAGTCCTTCCAACATCTTATGATGGCTCTAGTCAAATGCGAATACCATTCTCTTGAAGCTCCAGTCAGACTGTCCTCAAAGTAGAACATCCATAACTTCTCATCCATGGTATAATCCTTGAGCCTTCCCAAGAAAGACTGCAGATGAGTGCGAGGACAAGAGGTACCATTATACTTTTCAAAGCATGGGGGTTTGAATTTGTGGAGAATTCTCACCCCATCTACTAGTCCCATATCCATCACATCGAAGCCCAAAGAATTCTGAGATTCCAAAGATCTTAACTTTTCAGCAATCTCATCCAATCTTCTATCATATACCTCATCTCCAGCCCCTATAACAGTAAACTGTTCTTCCTGGGGATCTTCCTGAAGGATTCTTCCCCCAGCAGTATTACCTTGAACATTCCTCAGGATGTTAACTTTTGGATTCAAGTGAGGTCCATACTCTGGTGGGTCAATACGAGGTTGGCCCCGTTCATTATTGCTAGTTCCCCCTGTTCCCAGATGAGGCTCTTCAGGAGTTTGTCTTTCCACCAGCTCTCTTAACCTTTCCTGACTCTGGGCTAAGCCAGACATTATTGCCATAAACTGAGACATCTGATTCCTCATCTCTACTCTCTCATTGGCCATTTGATTTCTGACCTCAGTCAGGTCCTGCTGTACTTGCTCCATTTGAATGCCGGGAAGGTTATTACGAGTCGGGTACCAATGCATGCGATTGACAGGGAACACTCGGCGACGAGAAATGTTTCCTGAGATCACAACAAAGTTAGAAACAATAATAATAACAACCTACAAAACAAAAACAAAGTCAGTATGCAATGCAGTATGCTTATTTGTTTTCCAAGGTATCCGGTTTGGTTCTTGGTTTTGACCTTTCCAGACCTCGAGGAAGATGCTTGATGTTGTTGAGAGAAAAGAAGTCCAATGAAAACAAACTAAAATATATTACAAATGATGAACAATACATAGTTTGTTTTACAATACATGCCCATGGAGGGTCAAAATACAACAAAAGGAGAAGTACATCAAATGGAAACAAAAAACAAGCAAAGAATTAGACATCGAGTCCAAACTCATCTTCTCTGACCTCCTTCAGGAGTGCCTCAGTCACTGGACCAGCTGGGTGCTCTGTGATGGTCCTAATGAGGAGGTTCCTGGTAGAAATGGCAGTGGTCAGCTTCTTATGCTTGTCCTGGTCTTTGGATCTCTTTAACCCTGCTCTAAGCTTCAATTCTGAGATCTCCTTCTAAGCTGCCAACAAAGCTTCCTACTGCTTCTTCTCATTGGCCTCCAGCTGTTTAATCTTGGCTTGAGTCTTCTGGTCTTCTTGTTTACGGGCTTCGGGGATCCTGACCCACCTAGCCTGACTCTCTTGCAGATATTGCTCAGCCCTAGCTTTCTGAATCTTGGCCTCCTTGCAGGCATTCTTCAATATCTGTTCCCCAGCCCTTGCTTTCCTTATGTAGTCCTCTGTCTTCTCAATTTTGGCAAGGTGCTCAACCCTGAGCTTTTCCAATCTCTCAATGTCCAGACGACCATCACTCCTTTCCCAGAGAGTCTTCTTCAAGGTCTGGGATAGTTGCTCATTCCTTTCCTTCAACTTTTCAAATTCCTCCAGGCTAACTGTTGCTACAGGCTGTACTGTGGATGGTCCAGGTGTGTCTTCCGAGGTGAAAGGAATCATGGTAATCTGAGCTCTAGTACGAGACCAGTCTATATACTGAGCTGAAGCAACATTATTACATCTTCCAAAAATAGCTACCCCTTTTGTCTGGATGTTATCCCAAGCCCAGGATGCTTGTTTGACAACAGCTGAATTAGGTTTCCCTTCACAATATAGGGTCTCAGCTAAATCCTGTCCTCTGGGAGGGTGAACCAAGGCATAACCCAGTTGTATCTTAAACAGTAAAGGATTGTAGTTGATGCAACCCTTCACTCCTATCAGAGGCACATTTGGGTATTGTCCACAGCTGGTGATAATGTCCTTGCCCTTGGTGCTCTGGGTGCACCATCTGATATCATCTGAAGTCAAGGCAATGAACCTCTTAGCCCAATTCTTCTGCTGGTGGGGGTTCAAGAAAGCATCTGACTTAGGCAGGTGTCTGAGCATCCAGGTGTAAAACAAAGGAGCACAACATCTTACCAACTTCCCCCTTTGTTTCTCATTCCTCTGATGAATGGAGTAGTAAGAATCTCCTAGCAGTGTGGGTACTGGGTTCTTCAGAAGAAATAGATGGATGACATTCTTGCTGACAAATTTTGGCTCATCTGCAAACAGTATAGCCCCATATATGCTGAGGGCTAACAGTGCACAGACTGCCCTCCACTCTCCCAATGAAACCTTCAGGATGGCCTGAGAAATCAAGAAGTCCAAATGCAAACCAGGAATCCCAGCTTTTGTTGTCATACTTTGCTCAATAAAGGCAGGTTCCAAGTACAGTGCCCTTGATATCTCTTCACTTCCAGGAGCAGTCATCTCTGGGTTGAAGGGGATACCACCTCTGATAGGTACTCCAATCAATAAAGAAAACTCTTCCAGCAGGGGTCCCAACTGAAAGTCTGGGAAGGTGAAACATCTCAATGGTGGGTCATAAAACTGCAAGCATGTGTGGATCATGCTTCTCTGAGAAGGATCAAGGTCCATAACCATATCCAGGATACCCCCATAGTGTTCTCTAAACAGTGGGATGTGGTCAGGTGTGATAAGTGACTGGACCTGCCTGATACCAGTCAAAACAGGCTAAAAAAAGTGGTAAGTTTGTTGCTCTTCCTGGGAGTTGTCATGAGTGTTGCTGAGGAAGCTGAAGATAAGTGCTGATGAAGATCACAGACTGAGGTGCTGAAGGTGGACCACTGACAGACTAGTGCTGGTGGGGATGGAGATAACTGAAGCAGATAACTGATGAAGACAGCTGAAGCAGGGATCTATGCAGAAGAAGGGGTCAAAACCAAAACCAAGATACAATGAGGTGGATACCCTGAAAAACAAATAAACAAATGTCAAATGATGCAATGATGATATATGCAAATGATATGCAAGGGTTTGTGATCAAGCTGGATCTGATTATCTATCCTGATATAAGGCCATGTATGTTCAAAAGTTCAGATGGAGGCTCAGAAGTCCAGTAACCAGGGTGGGGACTCAAATAAAGAGTTACATGTCCAGGGTTAATCACAAGAACTGTCCAAAGTGGAGTACTCTTAAACAATACAATAACAGGGTATGATGTGGCCAAGGGTTCCTGCAAACCTGTAAACAGCCCAACCCCCTCACAGGTAGTGTTCTAGAACAAGGATCCTCAGACTTGGATCAGTTATGAGAAGTGTAAACACTTCTAACCCGGAGGTACATTGTTTACAATAACCATAAAAGATCCTCCTCTAATTCACCTCAGTTTCTGAAGGTCATAATAAAGGTCATCCAGACTTAGCAGGCTTCCCAGATAGCCCTAGCGCTACAGGAAATCTGTAGCATAGAGTTCTCAAGAAGAAACCCACATCTGAACCGTGTTTCCTATTCCCGCACAAGACCGAAATGGAATGGGAAAGAACATGAACCACTCTAGCCTAGGTGTCACTCAGGTCCCAGATATAGGACCTTAAACTCTCAATAGAACCCCACCCACCAAAACAGCAAACCAGATCCAGCAAATGACAGTATGAAATATGCAAGACTGTAAAGAAAGCAATAAATAAAGCTATACATAAAGCAGTAAATAAAGAAAAATAAATAAATACACATAGCACATAACACCCCAGTAAACACAAATCAAACAAGCGCTAGGAGGAACCCACAAAAAGAACTAGAAGCCCTGGTTGCAATATAAGGATCCCCAGCAGAGTCGCCAATCTGTCGCTCCCACCAAATGACACCTGGTCAAGAGGGGTACAGACGCGAACGGTCGGCGAGAGGAGAGAACACAAGAGTGAACTGAAAAGAGTCGCCAGCAAGGCATTTTCATCCCGAAG
The DNA here is from genome assembly GCA_963966055.1 of Lathyrus aphaca. NCBI lineage: Eukaryota > Viridiplantae > Streptophyta > Magnoliopsida > Fabales > Fabaceae > Lathyrus > Lathyrus aphaca. The sequence goes on from OZ014525.1 coordinate 475,466,149, forward strand.
GAAAGGTAATGTTGCATAAACCTAAGAAAAGATGGATAAGACGGTTGCGAACCAGAGAAACTGAGAAAGGGGGTTGGTTACAACCTGGGAAGGTATTAGCACCCAGATTGTCCGTCGTACTCGACGGGATCCACGCTTGAAAGGTTTGTGTTTTAAAGGGGTAGTGTCAGTGCTATTTTTGTATGCAAAAGCTGGAAAAGAATGCAAGTGTCAGTGCAAAAGAACTGTGAAATGAAGTGAATAAAAGAAGTGTCAGTGTAAGGAAAGAATATGAAGCCCAAGATCATGAGGCTTAAAGAATAATGCTGGAAGAGGGGGGAATATACAGAGACTTTTGTTCAATAACTGTTAAGTTATGCCTACGTATCCTCTCGTGCAATGAGGAAGTCAGAACACCGTAGTTCGACTCAAAGAGACTGAAAGATAAATTAACTTATGAACTGCTTGCTTTTCTATGCTCAAGTGTATGACCTGTCTAGCTCAGGTGCAAACTGTCTTGCATTATACGGAAGAAGCGAGTTCTCGTTTGTGAATGAATGAGGTGATAAAAGAATCCCGAGGGAGACGATTATTATTTGTTTTTGTGTTTTCAATCTTGTATTGCTTTTTGGAATTTTTCATGAGAAAATAAGCTTAATCCTAAACCAAGGGTTAGTAAACTCATCACATCCTCCCTCTGATTAGGGGTAATGAGAATACCTTAAGTATGAGATAAACACCTCAAACTTAATCACCATGATGTAGGACTAAGATCATTAACCTACTTGTACTTATTTAGATGTTTTTGAAGTTTTTGTTTGGTGTTAAGTAATGAGTTTAAGCCATAATCAAGGATTTAATGGACCCATTACACCATCCTAATAGAAGGATAATAGATGAGAACATTTAAGCTGGGGAAGATACCCCAACTTAATCCATGATTAGGGATTAACCTCATGACAAAACAAAGCCTTTATTAAAGTGGATTTTAGTTAATGATAAGGTTAAGAAGTGATTTTTATGGTTTGTAAGACAACTTGAGGGGGACTTGTCCATTAACACTGGGGTTAGTCCTTCTTAACCAATTAAGGAAGAATTAGAACCCTAATGCAAGACCCAAGTTACAAGCTTGATGTCTTAGTGATTATTAAGTGGATGGATTAAAGGATTTAAACACATTAAGGGTTTAACACTTAAGATTAAAGTTATACACTCCATCCTAAGATAAGGATACTGGCATAACCCTAATCACAAAGCCTTAAAACCTTTAAGGTTTAGTCCTTGATTATGAGATGAGAAGAGAAGACACTAAGATGACACAAAGGTAAAAATAATGTGGGGAATAATCAAACCCTAATTGTTATCATGCTTGGGGGTTCCTAGGGTTCATGAGGCTTGCAAGAAGATCTTCAAGGAAAAGCCACCATGGAAGAAACAGGATGGAAGGAAAAGAAGCAGCAAGAAGCAAGACAACTTACTTCACTTAAGAAGATAAGTTGCTTGAAGAAAGAAAGTGGGGAGGGAGCATGAATGAGCAAGCTCACTCTAATACAAAAGTAGAATGCATCAATGAATGAATAAAAAGAGATGAGAAGAGATTATGAGAAGTGAAGGCAAATTCACTTCTCAAACACTTACCACCTGAAGAGTTAGCAAAAGGAAATGAAATGAAATGAAAATGAGATGAAATGCCAAGATGAAAGCCAGAGTCAGAAGCATAATCATTATACAAATGATGTTATGAGATGATGCAAAAGCATACCAAGAGATGTGGATGATCATACAAAGGATGGGAATGCAAATGAGACATGTAAGAATCATGAAAGCATATGACATCAAATGAAAGCAAAAGCATGGAAAATGGATGATGCAATGATCAAACATGATTCTAATATGTCCTAAGATGTCTTATATGTCATGTGGATGCACAAAATGTCATGGCAAGTTCATGTATGCAAGCATATGAAGAATGAATGCAAATGAAAGCAAAGATTAGGGCTTATGTACAAGATGCAATGCAAAATTCAAAATCAGAAGCAAAACATGAGATAAAAAATTGAAAATGGAATCAAAGGGACCCTCAACCTACATAAGCTCACTGCCCAAAGGGGAAGGTCAGAAGCTAAACCCTAAAGGACTTATGATTTTTCTAAGTTCTTAAGGTTTTAAGGGTGATCCTAAAGGGAAAATACCAAACAAATTGAAAATGCATTATAAAAATGAAACAAAATGTTTTTAGATGCTTGAAAGAATGCATAACACAATGCAAAAAGAACCATTCACAAACTCAACTTGGATCAAAAGTTATGAATTTTTGAAGTTAGGGTTAAAAATATTCAAATTAAAGAACCCTAATTCAAATGAAAATTGCCAAAGTATGATCAAAACGAAAAAGAAATTTGTCTTGTGAGTTTGTAAATGTTTGTAAATGTTTTAAAATGTCATCTGAATTTTTTTGAGATTTTTAAATACTTAAATGTATTTTTAATTAATTAATCTTCATTAACTAATTAAAATTAATCATTTAAATGATTTAAAAATATTTTGTAATGCAAAAAATAAAAATAAAAATATTTTTGGGCCCTGAAAATTCATAAAAGATTTAATAAAAATTTTCAAATTTTTTTGATGTATTTTACTATTTTTTAAAATTCTTGCAAATTAAATGGGAAAAAATGAAATAAAAACTAATTAAATAGAAAGTATGCTGATCTAAAGGCTGAGATTTGAATCTGGAAAGGGAGGGAAAGACCACGCGCGCATCTGGACGACTCACATTCAAATCTCACTAATTACACAATTAAACCTTAATCTGAACCCTAATGACTTTCAGGTGACCGGAACAGTGTTCCGGTCATCTTCTCCGGCGAGTTCACAAAACTAACTTCTTCCCTAGGCAATTTTAAACCCTCTAAAACTCCAGATCACATCTTCTAATCACCCTAAGCAAGAATCAAGCACAAAAACTCATTTATATTTCAACATAAACAAGAATCGAATCAAACATGTTTTCAGGTCAAACTTTCAGAGACACGGTTCAGGCTCAAAACTCAATCATTTTCAAAACCAACAAGCACAACATAATCAGTGAAGCATAAGCAACATTTCTATGGCATAAAAAACAAATTCTGGAAAAAATGTTCTTGGTGATATTTGAACTGGAGCTTTCACCTTTGGAGCTTTCTGACCAGTTATTTGCTTCAAATCACCTCCAATGATCCCCCTGAAGAGTTTGCAATGCTTGGTTGGAGTTTATATGTCCTCTATGTGAAGTTTGCAGAAGCTCAGGTCAAGAGAGGTGAAAAATCATATTTTTGATGTGGTTGTGTTTAGGGCAAAATGAAGGGTGGGAAATGGTGAGAGGTTCATGGTGAGTTGTTATGTGGAATTTGTTTTGATGTTTGTGGCTTGTGTGGTCAGTTTCGAAGAAAAATGCAAAGAGGGGAGTTTAGGTGAATGCTGAGTTGTGGGAGGATTCAGCTTGTGTTGTTGTGTGAAATGGCTTGCTTGAGGTCCACATAACATGTTTTGATTGGGCAGAGAGTTGTTGTGGAGCAGTTTGATTGGTATGGCTCAATTTGCATAAAGTCAACAAAGTTGTCCTTGGAGGTATGGGCTCATGGAAGGACAAGGACAAGGGCATGTCCTGTGCAGCTGGCTTTAAGGAGGTCCATGGAATTCATATTTTGTAGCTAGCACAAGTGGATGTCAAGATTTGGGGCATTTTGCAATTTGTGAAGGTTTTGGCCCCTTTCGAAATACTTGATGATCAAGGCATGAAAGTGAGAGATTCTTTGGGAAATTCTAAATTATAGGTCATGTATGATGTTTGTGTAATGGTTAGAAGTCAATTAGAGGTCACATTTTGCCTTGGTATGAGTTTTTGCAAGTTTCCCTCTTTGGTACATAAGTGAAATTTTGTGATTTTTCCCAACTTTGCAAGGCCATAACTTGAGTTCTATGATGAATTAGATCAAGTTCTTGTACTTTTTGAAATGGGAATGATCCAATCTACAACTTTCATGACCAATAATTTTTCATTTGAAGCATTTTTGAATCAAAAAGAGGAGGTTTAAAAACTTTCCCAAAATGGCAAGTTTGCTTTACAAGTCATTTTCCCAAAATGGCAACTTTGCAAATGGCTTGAAATTCTCCAATTTTGTGAACTTATAACTTCTTCTAAGATCAAATAAAGATCATATAAACCCAAAATGATGGAGAAGACCCTTTGGTTGGATGATTGGGGGCCTCAGATGCCCTGATTTTGCACTGACTTGCTCAAGAAGTCATCTATTGATCAGATGCCTTCCCCATTGAATTTCTTCATGAAAATTGGTATGCATGATCCTTATATAATATAGAGACAAATAGAATCAAGAATGACCAAAAAATTTGGAGTCATGGCCTTTGAAACCAAAACCCTAATTTTAGGTCATCTGTGTAGTTAAACCTGGCTCTACTTCCATACCTTTCTCAGTTCTTGTGATTTTCTGACTTCCTTGATCTTGGGAGGATATGATATGATGCTTGAACATACATGGACCCTCTTGAGATGATTGAAGACCTTTGGAGTTGCTCAGATAGCTCAGGGATTGCTCAGATCACAAACCCTAGATGCAGATGACTTTGAACCAATGCAGTGAAGCAAAAATGCAAATTGAGATGCTATGATTGAACTTATGCAAATGAAAAGATCATAAGCCATGGTGAAATGAGTGAGGGCAAATTTGGGGTGTTTACACCGGTCCCTTGCACCGCATGAAAGACGGGGTCATCAGGCCTCTAGATGAATAGTTATTTGGCTTGCGTGTCGTTGTTGTCTTGGGCCGCGTGCCACTCTTGATAAGTTTTTTGCTTGGGGCTTAATCCCTTTTTTTGTATGTGATGACAATTCCGACCGTATGGTCGATGCTTTTTCTATTAATATAATGTTATTTTATACTTTGTGCATTGTTATTTAAATTGTATGTATGCTTTCATAGTCGTAAGTTTAGAGAGTTGGGTGAATGCTCGACGTGATAATCTTAAACTCGTCAGTATATGGAACTGGCCAAGGGGTGAGATCTATTCTCACTGGAGGGGTTTGGGGACACGGTCGTATCTTGGTTGCCTAAGGCTTAGACCTTTCCCATCGCGAGCTGGGGGTCTGCTGATGACGTGAAAATACATCATTTATTTGACTTGATTAATGCATATTTTCTAGTCGTTTTGATTTGCATTTTCACCATATTCCGTTGGTATTTTGTTTATTTTGTTTATTTCCAGGTATTCAACCATTTAAGAGTCGTATGCGAAGAAAGGAAGCAAATCAGGCGGAAACTAGAAGAAATGGAACAATTTGCATACAAGGAGTTGTCTCACAAAAACGACCATAACTTTTGAACCGTAAATCGAAATGACGCCTCATTCGAAGCGCCTGAAAGCTAAGACTAAGATCTGAAATCTGAATCTGGAAATTATGGGTGTGACGGTCGTCACACCCCTGTTGCGACCTTCATGGCACCAAAGTCTGAAATTTGTAGTTGTGACGGTCTTCACATTCTCATGACGACCATCATGAAACATTAAGCGCGTGACGACCGTCACGGTCTAAAAATGAAAGAAAATGCCCGTAACAGGCCCATGACGCTTTTGGTTGTGTTCTATTTAGTTTATGCAGAACATGCAAAGTGGAAACGAAAACAGAGGAAGTCATCCCACTTCCTCCTCAAATTTCTCAGTCTACTTTTCAACCGCCCGCGACTCTCACTTTCTCCACCACTCATTATGCTACATGGAAGTTACAAAAGGAAGACCACCTTTATAAATAAGAGTTTTCATAGCTTTTCTAGGGGAGTATTTTTGATGCGCAAAAGCTCTGTTCTTAGTTTTTAGGCATAAAAATTACCATGTAAAAGTGGTAGTTTCTCACATTGAGGAACTACAACACCATTAGTTTTAGGATTTCATTTTTTGTATCTTTTTCCTACAACGCTTTCAAGATTTCAAGACTCCACTGTAGTATTTCAAGCATATTTTAATTCCAGGTTTTATTTAATGTTATTTATTTTATCGCTTTCTTATTTTAATTTCTAAAGCATGTTTACGCCTTCAGTTTATTATCTAAGTTTCCCTTTTATTTTCTTACCCATGTCTAGCTAAATAGTTTAGAGTCTGGCGTATGAGGACCGTCGTTACCGACGGGACTTGGTAGAAAATAATAGGTGCGAATTAATAACTACAATTCTGTTTTGGTTATAATTTCTATGCGTAATTTAATTAGCATTGTCATGAGAGTGAGATGTTAGTTGACATTGCTTTGTCATGAAAGTGAGAGGCATATAAAGGTTTGAGCCTAGATCCGCGAGAGCGTGAGAAGCGAACCAGATAGTAGAAATTAGGAAACTTATCTAAAAATAGCGAGAGCGCTTTAGAGACGTTTAGGATATTATTAGCTTTCAAAGAGTGTTTCCTAGTTACCGGGCGAGCGAGAGCAAAATCTTGGGATTAGGAAGTATGATTTTAGTTATAACCGCGAGAGCGTGAGACAGAGTCTTTAAGTTGGTATAGCACCTTATTCTACGAGTTGATTAGTTGATATTGGTCTTTGTGGTTCAAAACTCTTTTATATTACTTCGATAAATCCGTACGCTTGCGGACGCATCATCTGCCACATTGGTATGACAACGATGGAGCTCGTTCGAGGTATCCTCATTGGGCGATTCAGTTGCCCGAATGACGAGCAAATGGTCGCGCACGTTTTTGTTGAGGGTTGTATTTATACCATGATACATCCCTGTGGCCGGACACTTTTACCCCTATTTGTGGGGTTTATTGGCCGACAGCTATTCCGCGCTTATGCTAGATTTTTAGCTATAATATTGTTTAAGCTTTTTAGCATTCCAAGGTCGAGCAAATGGTTCCCCACTCAGTTCTTTGAGGTAGTATGCCCCAATACCCATTATTGCTTTAACCCGATATGGGTCTTCCTAGTTGGCCGCGAGCTTGCCTTCGCGAGAGTCTTTCTGATTTCTGCGTAGGACAAGGCTTCCTACCTGGAATTCTCTTTTGAAGATTCTGTTTTTGTAGCGTAATGAGCTTTTTTTTTGTTTTTGGGATTCTTCACGGAGAGCTGCCCCTGAACGAACCTTCTCAACCAAGTCGAGTTCCTCCCTTAAAGCCTCATTGTTGAGTTCTTATTCTAAAGGGGATTCTATGTGACGAGAAGGTTCTCTGATTTCCACGGGGATGACCGCTTCTATTCCGTATGTCATTCGGAATGAGGTTTCCCCGGTAGTCGAGTGCGGAATGGTCCAGTAGGCCCACAGTATGTTGTGGAGCTCCTCGACCCACTTGTTCCTTACCTCGCCTAATCTTCGTCTGAGTCCCTATAAACACCCTAAATTTTCCCTCACTCTTTCTCACACCATAGCTTGTGACCTTTCATATATCATTGCATAATCATATCATCTCACATTGCATAGTTTATTTCATCTGCATAGTTCATTTCATCTGCATCTAGGGTTTGTGATCTGAGCAACCCAAGAAGTGATTTGAGCCATCCCAAAGGCCTTGAAGCTTTTCAAGAGGGTCCATGTGTGTTCCATTATCATAATATGTTCCCCAATGTTCATAAAAGTCAAGAGATCACAAGGAATGGCAAAGGCATAGAGGCAGACTGAAGATTTCCTGCACAGATGACCTAAAATTAGGGTTTTGGTTTAAGAGACCTTAATCCCAATTTTTTGGTCATTCTTGTTTCTAATGGTCTCAATATGTTGTAAGGGTCATGTGTACCAAATTTGATGAAGAAATTCACTGTGGAAGTCATCTGATCATTGGGTAACTTCTTGAGCAAGTAAAGTCAAAATCAGGGCATCTGAAGCCTCCCTCAAGGACACCAAAGGGTCATCATCATCATTTTGAGTCTCTATGATATTTATTAGATCTTAGAAGTGGTTGGAAGTTCACAAACTTGAAGAATTTTGAGCCAAATGCAAACTTGTTATTTTTGGAAATGACTTGTAATGGAAACTTTCCATTTTGGGAAAGATTTTCAACCTAGTCTTTTATGACCAAAAATGCTTCAAATGAAATTATTGGGCATTAAAGTTGTAGATTATGTCTTCCCATTTTCAAAAAAGTACAAGAACATGTCTTGATTCATCCTAGAACTCAAGATATGGCCTTTCAAAGTTGACAAAAATCCTATAATTTTCAAGTTCATGCCAAAGAGGGAATTTTGCAATTTCACTTGCCAAGCCATTTCATGACCTTTAATCAACTTCTATGCACCATAACATGTCAAGGAAACTTCAAAAGATCAGAATTGGCCCAAGATTGCATAGTTTTCATGGCTTGGTTCATAAGAAATCTCAAAATGGCCAAAATGCATAAACTTTGCAAAACCTCTTGGAACTCTTCATCCACTTGTGCCAGCTGCATAATCTTGATCCTAAGGCCACCCTTGATGCAAGCTGAGGCCAACACACTCCAAAAGCCAGCTCTTCCATGGCCCATGCTTGAAGTACAAAGTTGTTGAAGTTTTTGCAACTTGCCCATACCAATCACACTATGCCACCACCCACTTTCTTAGCACTCTCATTGGCCTATACTAATCTTATGAAGCTCATTTCACATAACACATTGGCCTGAAGACTCCCACAAGTCATATTGCAAGAAAATCACAAAAAACTTCCCTTCTTCGATTCTCAAAAACCAGCCATCAAACCTCAAAACAAACTTCACCAATCATCTCAACATCACTCATAGAACACAAAGCAACCCTTAAAATGGCCTGAAAGCTCACAAAACCAAAACACGATTTCAGGTGCAGTAGAATTGAATTATCAAAATCAGCCAGTACAAACTTGTTTCAAGCATTCCAGAAGCCTAATGGGATTCATTGGAGTGATTTTGCATCAAGGAAAGGTCCAGAAAGCTCAGGTTAAGGAAGCTCCATCTCAGGTAGCTCCTTAGAACTTTTTTTCCAGAACTCTTATTTTAAGTTACAAAATGATTCTATGTGTTCTCCTAAGCAGGCTGGTATGATTATTTTTGAAAATGGTTGAGAAATGAGGATTTCATAAGCTTCTGAAAGTTTGTCCAGTTTTTGTTTTTTCTTCGATTCACCATGATTATGAAGCATAAATGATGTTTGTTTGGTGATTTGAGTTGCGTGAGGGTAGGTGATCATTTCTGAGCAGTTAATTTGGGGGTGGGGGTAGCCTGTAGAAGGATTTAAGGTTTTTGGTTCATCGGAGAAGATGAACGGAGCTTGTCTCCGGTCACCTGAAAGTAATTAGCCCTAATTAGGGTTTAGAGCCCAGTTTGAATGTGAGCCCTTGGATGCGTGATTAGCTTAATATTTGAATGGACCAGATTAGCTCATTAGCATTAATTTCTGTTTAATTAATTAAATCATAATTATTAAGCCAGATTGCATCCTGACCATTCAATAGCGCGTCAGTCAACATCTCTCTCTCAAGTTTAAATCATGGCCCTTGGATCCTCTGACTTTCCATTAAATTCATTTTAATTTCATTTTCTTTTCATTTATTTTTTTCATTAAAAACGTATTTTTAAAATATTTAAATGTTATTTTTTATTAATTAATGTATTTTAATTAATTAAAAATGCATTTAGGTTTCTAAAAATCACCAAAATATTCATGAAGCATTCCAATACATTTAGAAACATTTTCAAACTCACCATACAAATTTCTTTTTAGGTTTGACAATAATTTCACAATTTTCTTTGAATTAGGGTTCTTAAAAATCACATTTTCTAACCCTAACTTGAAAAATTCATTTATGCTTAACCATGATGACTGTGAACTTGGTTCTTTTTGCATTGTTTCATAAATTGCATATAGTTTATAGGTTATTTTTCTCATGATTTTATCTTGCATTTTCAATTTGATTTGCATTTTTCCTTTAGGAGCACCTAAAAACCTAACAAACTTAGAAATTTCATAACTTCCATTGGGTTAAGCTTCTGACCTTCTCCTTTTGGGTGTGATCTTGTATAGGTTTATGGTTTGTTTGAGCTTGATTTCAATTTTTTATCATGTTGAATGCTTCTGTTTTGGACATATGCATCTCATGTTGTCTTAAAACCCTAATTTTGCATCTTCATTTGCATTCTCCTTTGCATATCATCATCATGTGAACTTTCCATGGTTTTTCAAGCATTTGTATGACATCTTAGACATCTTAAGACATGCTTGAACATTTCTTGATCATTTCTTCATCAATTTTCTATGCTTTGCATCCATTACATTTCATGAACATCCATGTGTTTTCATGCTTCTAAACATGCTTCCTTTGCATCTCATCTTTGTATGATCATTCATATGCATCTTGTTTGAGTTTGCATCATTTCATATGCCATTTAAAATGCATGTTCACTTCTGACTATAGACTTTGAATCTCATTTTATCTCATTTACTTTTGCTTTATGTCTTATGCATTCATACTAACATTTCAGGTACTTTTGGTAAGTTATCTGGGAGGTGGATTTGCCTCCACCTCCCACCTCTTCTTTCCTCTCATTTGCATATTTATTTGTCTTTGAAGTGAAATTGCTTCATTTATGCTCTCTCCTTCTTACTCTCTTCCTTTTAAGTTACTTATCTTCTTCAGGAAGTAAGTAACATATTGATCTCTCTCTTTCTCTTTTCATCTGCTTCTTCCATTGGTGGCCTTGAAGATCTTTTCTCTTAAGCCTCATAAACCATAGGATATCCAAGCATGATAACTTTTAGGGTTGTGTATAGTCCCCCCCTAGTTTTTTTTACCTTTGAGTCTCATTAAGTCTCTCTTCTCATCTCAATAATCAGAGACTAAACTCTTAAAGTCTTAGGACTTTGGAATTAGAGTTATGCATGTATCCTTATCTTAGGATGGAGTGTATAACTTTAATCCTTAGTGTTAAACCTTTAATTTGTTTACACCTCTTAATCAAAACACACTAATAATCACTAATACTTTATCTTGTAACTTGGACCTTACATTAGGGTTCTATCTCTTCCTTATGGTTAAGAGGGACTAACCCTAGTGTTTAATGGACAAGTCCCCCTCAAGTTGTCTTACAAACCATAAAATCCACTTCTTAATCTCATCTCTTTAATTAAAATCCATCTTTAATAAAGGCTTGTTATATAATGAATTTAGTCCCTAACCATGGATTAAGTTGAGGTATCTTCCTCAGCTTAAGTGTTCTCATCTATCATCCTTCTATTAGGATGGTGTAATGAGTTCACTAATCCCTGATTAGATATTAAACTCATTACTTAACACTAAACAAAAAAAGCAATAACATCTAAATAATCACAAGTAGGTTAATGATCTCAATCCTACATCATCGTGATAATTAAGATGAGATGCTTATCTCATACTTAAGTAGGCTCATTATCCCTAATCAGGGAGGATATAATGAGTTTACAACCCTTGATTTAGGCTTAAGCTCATAATCCTATATAAAACACCAAAAATAATAAAAAAAACTGAAAACACAAAAACAAACAATAATCGTGTCCTCCGGGATTCTTTTCTCATCACACTCATTCACAAACTAGAACTTGCTTCTTCCGTCTAATGCAAGACAGTTAACACTCGAGCCAGACGAGTCATACACTTGAGGATAGACAAGCAAACAGTTCACAGTCAATTTATTTTTTCCAGTTTGTTTGAGTCGAACTACGGTGTTCTGACTTCCTCATTGCACGAGAGGATACGTAGGCATAACTTAACAGTTATCGAACAAAATTCTTCGTGTCTTCCCCCTCTTTCAGAATTCTTTTTAAGCCTCAGTTCCTGAGCAATTCACACCTTTTGCACTGACGCCTGTATTTTCTTTCTTTAGCTTTTGCATACAGATAACACATATACTTACCCCTTTTAAACACAATCTTGTAAGTGTGGATCCCGTCGAGTACGACGGACGATCTGGGTGCTAATACCTTCCCAGGTCGTAACCAACCCCCTTACTCAGTCTCTCTGGTTCGCAACCATCTTATCCATCTCTTTCTAGATTTATGCGGCATTACATTTCCTTCGGGATAAAAATTCCTAGCTGGCGACTCTATTCAATTCAACCTTATTTCTCTTTTCGCCGACCGTTCGCGTCTGCACCTTGGGACCCTGGTGTCTTTTCAGGGGAGCGACAGCTTGGCGACTCTGCTGGGGAATACCTTTGAAACCAGGGCATCTGGTTCTTTTTGTGGGTTTCTCCTAGCACTTGTTTGATTTGTGTTTATGGGGTGTTATGTGTTATGTGTGCTTTTTTTGTTTATTGCTTTATTTATTGCTCTCTATACAACTTTATGTATTACTTTCATTTACTGTTTTTTATGCATTTCATATTATTGTCATCATATCATGTGCTGGATTTGTTGTTTTACCTTGGTGGGAGGGATACTTCAGTGAGTAAGGTTCCATTCCGGGAGCCTGAGTGACACATAGGATTAGAGTGACTTCATATTCTTTCCCATTCCATTTCGGGCTGGTGCGGGAATATGAAACATGGTTCAGACATGGGTTTCTTCTTGAGAACTCTGTGCTACGGATTTCCTGTAGTACTAGGGTTATCTGTGAAGCCTCCTAAGTCTGTATGACCTTTTTAGATGACCTTCAGCATCTGAGGTGAATTAGAGGAGGATCCTTTATGGTTAATGTAAACACTGTACCTCCAGGTTAGAAGTGTTTACACTTCTCATAATAAATCCAAGTCTGAGGATCCTTGTTCTAGAACAATACCTGTGAGTGGGTTGGGATGTTTACAGGTTTGCAGGAACCCTTGGCCTCCACATACCCTGTTACTAATATTGTTTTAAGGTTACACTATTTTGGACTGATCTTATGAAACCCTGGGCTTGTGACTCTTTATTTGAGTCCCCCACCTGGTTACTGGTTCTCTAGACTTCATCTGGATTTCTGAACACTCATGGATGTAAACACCCCAAATTTTCCCTCACTCTTCATCGCACCATGGCTTTTGATATTTAATTTTTGTTTTAACATAAGCATTACATCTCATATTGCATTTTTGTTTCACTACATAGTTCAAGTTCATCTGCATCTAGGGTTTGTGATCTGAGCAATCCAAGAATCCATCTGAACCATCCCAAAGGTCTCAAAGCTTTCCAAGAGGGTCCATATGTGTTCTATCATCATATTATGCTCCCTAAAGTTCATGAAAGTCAAGGGATCACAAGAATTGGCAAAGGCATGGAAGCAGAGCTAGGGTTTTCACTACATAGATGACCAAAATTAGGGTTTTGGTTTCAAAGGCCTTAACTCCAAATTTTTGGGTCATTATTGTTTCTAATGTTCTTAATATGTTATAAGGATCATGTGTACCAAGTTTGATGAAGAAACTCATTGTGGAAGTCATCTGTTTAGTAGGTAACTTCTTGAGCAAGTTAAGTCAAAATCAGGGCATCTGAGGCCCCCAACAATGGAACCAAAGGGGTATTTTCATCAAATTGAAGTCCAATGATATTTATTTGATCTTATAAGTGGTTGGAAGTTCACAAGATTGAAGAATTTTGAGCCAATTGCAAACTTGACATTTTTGGAAATGACTTGAAATGCAAACTTTCCATTTTGGGAATGATTTTCAACCTCCTCTTTCATGACCAAAAATGCTTCAAATAAAAAATTCTTGGGCATGAAAGTGGTAGATTAGGTCTTTCCCTTTTCAAAAAGTACAATAACATGTCTTGATTCATCCTAGAACTCAAGATATGGCCTTTCAAAGTTGGCAAAAATCCTATAATTTTTAAGTTCATGTCAAAGAGGGAATTTTGCAATTTCACTTGCCAAGCATTCTAATGACCTCAAATCAACTTCTATGCATCATAATATGTCAAAGCATTCTCAAAGGATCAGAGTTGGCCCAAGATTGGAGGCATTTCATGGCTTGTGATCCAAGAACACCAAAGAGGGAAAAGTTGCAAGATGCTTGGAAAGGCTTCATCCACTTGTGCCAGCTGCATAATCTTGATTCTATGGCTCTCCATGAATCTTGCTGAGGCCAGACACCCCATTTCACAGCTCCTGCCATGGCCCATACCTCCAAGTACACAATGTTGACTTTTTTGCAAAACACACCATACCAATCAGCTTGTGCCACAACAACTTTATGAGCAATCCCATTGGCTTATACAAACATCATGGATCACAAAACACATAACACACAAGCCTGAAAGCCTCTCAACACTCATATTTCAAAATATCACCTCATACCTTCACCTCTTCGAATTTCATAGCACAACCACTCAAACTTCAAATTTTCTTCACCATTCAACTCAGCATCACCTCAGGATCATTTCCCACCCATCACCATAGCCTGAAACACTCTCAAACACAAACACAATTTCTCACTCCTCAGAACTGAAACTTACAAAGGAGGCCATTTAAACTCCATTCAAGCTTTCAGAAGTATCAGAGGGATCGTTGGAGGCATTTTGCACAAAGGAAGAGGTCAAAAAGCTCCAGTACAAAGCTTCAACTCAGGTAGCCATGATGAACTTTTTTTCCAGAACACTTGTTTTAAGTTTCTAAATGATTCTACATGTTTAGCTGATCATCCTGATATGTTTATTTTCGAAAATGGTTGAGAAACCAGGATGTATTGATATTCTGAAACTTTTTGATCTGAAAATGTTTTTCTTCGATTCGTGCATTTGATGCAAAATAAATGTTGTTTGTCGCCTGATTCTTGTTTAGAATGATTAGGGGTTTGATTCTGGAGAGTTTGGGGGTTTGGGGTAGCCTAGGGAAGGAGATAGCATGAATGGCTCGCCGGAGAAGATGACCGGAGCTTGCTCCGGTCACCTGAAAGTAATTAGGGTTAGGATTAGGGCTAATCTCCCCAGTTTGAATCTCAACCCTTGGATTTAGTTTAGTGTGTGTCTCAGTGGACATGATCATTTCACTTAAACCCTAATTTTAATTAATTAATTTAATATGTTTAATTAGCTAGTTTAAATGTCAGCCCTTGGATGACGCACGCAGTCAACCCTCCCTTTCCCAGTTTGAATCTCAGCCATCAGATCCTCTTACTTTTCTTTTATTTCATTTTTATTTCATTTTTATTTCATTTCTTTTCATTTCTTTTGCATAATTATTTTAAAATATCAAAAATCATCACAAAAATATGAAACTTTGCATTCTGACTTTAAATATTTTTCTTAATCCATAAATAATTTTTATTTTATTTTTTGCATTAAAAAAATATTTTTAAAATATTTAAATGATATTTTTAATTAATTAAAGTATTTTAATTAATTAAAAATACATTTAGGTTTCTAAAAATCACCAAAAAAATCATGAACCATTCCAATGCATTTAGAAACATTTTCAAACTCTCTACACAAATTTCTTTTTAGGTTTGATCTTAGTTTACCAATTTTCTTTGAATTAAGGGTCATTAAAATCACATTTTTAAACCCTAAATTTGAAAAATCATTTCTGCCTAATCAAGAAGAGTTTGAACATGATTCATTTTGCATTGTGTTACATATTTCATGTAGTTTATAGGTAATTTTTCTCATAAATATATCTTGCATTTTCAAATTGATTTGCATTTTTCCTTTTGAACCACCCAAAAACCCTAGAAAACTTAGGAAAATCATAACTTTTGATAGGTTAGGCTTCTGACCTTCTCCTTTGGGGTGCGACCTAATATGGGATTAGGGTTTGTTTGAGCTTGATTTCAAATTTTTATCATGTCATATGCTTCTGTTTTATCCATTTGCATCTCACATATCCATGTAACCCTAATTTCTCATGTTCATTTGCATTCACCTTGCATATTCACCATCACATGAACTTTCCATGACATTTCATGCATTCATATGTCATCTTAGACATCTTAGGAAATGTTAGAACCTTGCTTGACCATTTCTTCATTCATTTTCCATGATTAGCTTTCATTTCATTTCATGAACTTTCATGTGTTTTCAAACTTCAAAGCATGCTTCCTTTGCATCTCATCTTTGTATGATCACACATGTGCATCTTGTATGACATTTCATCATCTTACATGAAATTTGCATAGCATAAACACTTCTGACTTTGATCATTGCATCTCATTTCACTTCATTTCTTTATGCTTTATACTTTATGCATTCATGCTAACACTTTCAGGTTTTGGTAAGTTATTTTGGGAGGTGGATTTGCCTTCACCTCTCACTTCTTCTTATCTCTTTCATATGCATTCTAACTTGTCCTTGAAGTGAATTTGATTAACTTATGTTACATCTCTCTCACTTTCTCCCTTTAAGTTACTTATCTTCTTAGGAAGTAAGTAACTTATTCTTCTGCTTCCTCCTCCTTTCATCTGCTTCTTCCATTGGTGGCTTCCTTGAAGATCTTTCTCTAAGCCTCATGAACCATAGGACATCCAAGCATGATAATAATTAGGGTTGTGATTAGTCCCCCTTAGCTTTTTAACTTTGAGTCTCCTTGAGTATCTCTTGTCATCTCAATAATCAGAGACTAAACTCTTAAAGTTTTAGGACTTTGAAATTAGGGTTATGCATGCATCCTTCTCTTAGGATGGAGTGTATAACTTTAATCCTAAGTGTTAAACCTTTAATTTGTTTAAACCTCTTAATCAAATAACATTAATAATCATCAAGACTTTATCTTGTAACTTGGGCCTTACATTAGGGTTCTAATTCTTCCTTATGGCTAAGAAGGACTAACCCTAGTGTTTAATGGACAAGTCCCCCTCAATTTGTCTTACAAACCATAAAATCCATTTCTTAATCTCATCCCTTAATTAAAATCCACTTAATAAAGGCTTGTTAGCTAATGAATTTAATCATTAACCATGGATTAAGTTGAGGTATCTTCCTCAGCATAAGTGTTCTCATCTATTATCCTTTTATTAGGTTGGTGTAATGAGTCCACTAATCTGTGATTAGAGATTAAACTCATTACTTAACGCTAAACAAAAACCCAAAAACATCTAAATAATCATAAGTAGGTTAATGATATTAATCCTACATCATCATGGTAATTAAGTTGAGATGCTTATCTCATACTTAAGTAGGCTCATTATCCCTAATCAGGGACGATATAATGAGTTTACAACCCTTGATTTAGGCTTAAGCTCATAATCCTATGCAAAACACCAAAAATAATAAAAAAGCTGAAAACACAAAAACAAACAATAATCGTCTCCTTCGGGATTCTTTTCTCATCACACTCATTCACAAATGAGAACTTGCTTATTCTGTCTAATGCAAGACAGTTAGCACTCGAGCCAGACGAGTCATACACTTGAGCATAGGCAAGTAAGCAGTTTGCAGTCAAGCTTTTTCAGTCTCTTTGAGTCGAACTACGGTGTTCTGACTTCCTCATTGCATGAGAGGATACGTAGGCATAACTTAACTGTTATCGAACAAAAGTCTCTTTGTCATCCCCCCTCTTCCAGCATTCTTTTAAAAGCCTCAATCATGAGCATTTCACTTCCTTTTTCACTGACACTTGTATATTCTTTTCTTAGCTTTTTGCACACAGATATCACATACACTTACCCCTTTTAAACATAATCTTTTAAGCGTTGATCCCGTCGAGTACGACAGATAATCTGGGTGCTAATATCTTCCCAGGTTGTAACCAACCCCTTTCTCAGTTTCTCTGGTTCGCAACTGTCTTATCCATCTCTTTCCATGTTTATACAGCATTACCTTTCCTTTGGGATAAAAATTCCTAGCTGGCGACTCTATTCACTCCATTTCATTTTCTCTTTTCACCGACCGTTCCGTCTGTACCCTGGGACCTCTGGTGTCTTTTCGGGGGAGCGACAACTTGGGGACTCTGCTGGGGACCTTTATCTTGCAACCAGGGCTTCTGGTTCTTTTTGTGGGTTTCTCCTAGCGCTTGTTTGATTTTTGTTTATGGGGGTGTTATGTGCTACTTGTGCTTGTCGTTTATTTGCTTTATTTATTGCTTTTTGTACAGCTTTATTTATTGCTTTCATTTACTGTTTTATGCATTTCATACTATTATGATCATATCACCGATGCTGGATCTGTTATTTTCCTTGGTGGGAGGGATATTCAGTGAGTAAGGTTCCATACCGGGAGCCTGAGTGACACATAGGATAGAGTGGCTTCATATTCTTTCCCATTCCATTTCGGTCTGGTGCGGGAATATGAAACACGATTCAGACATGGGTTTCTTCTTGAGAACTCTGTGCTACGGATTTCCTGTAATACTAGGGCTATCTAGGAAGCCTGCTAAGTCTGGATGACCTTTTTATGACCTTCAGTATCTGAGGTGAATTAGAAGAAGATCCTTTATGATTATTGTAAACACTGTGCCTCCGGGTTAGAAGTGTTTACATTTCTCATAACTGATCCAAGTCTGAGGATCCTTGTTCTAGAACAATACATGTGAGAGGGTTAGGATGTTTACAGGTTTGCAGGAACCCTTGGCCTCATCATACCCTTGTTACTGATATTGTTAAGGTCACATCATTTTGGACTGTTCTTGTGAAACCCTGGACTTGTGACTCTTTATTTGATTCCCCCACCTGGTTACTGGTTTTCGAAGCCTACATCTGGACTTATGAACACACATGGACCCTATCAAGGCAGATAACAGATCCAGCACTTGATCACAAACCCTTGCATATCATTCTGCATACACCATTTTGCATCATTTTAACATTTGTCTATTTGTTTTACAGGGTATCCACATGTTATCTTTGGTTTGGTTTTGACCTATTCTACTGCTCAAATTCCTTCAGATATCTGCATCAGCCTTCTTCCTCAGTTATCTTCATTAGAGATCCTCTTCAGTATCTTCTCCAGTTATCTTCAGCAATTTCCACCAATTGTCTTCATTAGTGCTTCTCCTTAGTTATCTTCATCAACACCCATTATCAGTATGGACTCATCCAAGAAGAGCAACATTACTTATCACTTATTTGAGCCCACCCTGGCAGGCATCAGACAGATTCAGACACTCATCACTCCTGATCATGTCCCCTTATTCAGGGAACATTATGGTGGCATTATGGACATGATCATGGACTTGGATGCATCACATAGGAGTATGATTCACACTTGTCTTCAGTTCTATGACCCTGCTCTCAGATGTTTTACTTTCCCCGATTTCCAGTTGGGCCCTTTACTAGAAGAGTTCTCCATGTTGTTGGGTGTCCCCATCAGGAGAGGGATTCCTTTCAAACCTGAGATGACTGCTCCCAGGAATGAAGATGTAGCTAAGGCTTTGCACTTGGAGTCCACCCTCATTGACCAGAATATGACCACCAAGGCTGGAATCACAGGCCTTCATTTGGACTTCTTGGTTACTCAGGCCACCCTTCATGCTGCCGCAGGGAAGTGGGACACTGTTTATGCTCTTCTGGCCCTTAGCATATATGGTATCATCTTGTTTGCAGACGAGCCTAAGTTTGTAAGAAAGAGTGCTATCCATCTTTTCCTGTTGAGGAATCCAGTTCCTACCTTGCTTGGGGACTTTTACTACTCAGTGCATCAAAGGAATGAGAAGCAGAAGGGAAGATTAGTCAGATGCTGTGCACCTATCTTCTAATGTTGGTTATTGAGGCACTTGCCAAAGACAAAAGCTTTCTTGAATCCTCGTCAGTCAAGAAACTGGGCTAAGAGAATGATTGCTCTCACATCAGAAGACATCAGATGGTGCACTCAGAGCACCAAGGGTAGAGATATCATCACCAGCTGTGGGCAGTATCCCAATGTACCCCTAATTGGAGTGAAGGGTTTCATCAACTACAATCCTTTGCTGTTCAAAAGGAAATTAGGTTATGCCTTGGTACATCCACCAAGAGAGCAAGACTTGTCAGAAACCCTTTACTGTGACATTCAGCAGAACCTTGCCATTGCCAGACAAGCAGCTTGGGCTTGGGATAATATTCAGACAAAAGGAACTGCTATTCTTGGCAAGTGCAACAACATAACTTCAGCTCAGTATCTTGATTGGTCACATATCAGGGGACAAATCATCCGCATGCCATTCACCCTAGAGGATGTGCCTGGACCATTAGCACTAGGGCCTGCAACTACAGTCAGTTTAGAGGAGTTTGAAAAGTTGAAGGAAAGGAATACCCAGTTGTCTGAAGCTCTAAAGAAGACCCTCTAAGAGAGGAATGATATTCGTCTGGACAATGAGAGGTTAGAGAAGCTCCGGATCGAGCATATGACCAAGATTGAGAAGACAGATGATTACATCAGAAGAGCTAGAGCAGGGGAGTTGGTATTGAAGAATGCTTGCAAGGAAGCCAAGATTCAAAAGGCCAGAACTGAGCACTACTTGGAAGAGAGTCAGGCTAGGTGGATCAGGATCACTGAGGATCGTTCACAGGAAGATCAGAGGACCCAAGCTAGGATAGAGCAGCTAGAAGCTAATGAGAAGAAGAATCAAGAGGCCTTGTTAGCAACATAGAAAGAAATCTCTGAGTTGAAACTCTGGGCGGGGTTGAAGAGATCAAAGGACCAGGACAAGCATAAGAAGTTGACCAGTGCCATTGCCACCAGGAACCTTCTTATCAGGACCATCATAGAGCATCCAATTGGCCCAGTGACTGAGGCTCTCCTGAAAGAAGTCAGAGAGGATGACTTTGGGCTGGATGTCTGATTTCTTTATATTTGTACTTCATTTTGATTGTATTTTTGTTGTTGTATTTTGACCTACCATGGGAAATTTGTTGTAATCAAACTATGTATCTTTACACTTTGTAATATATGGTTTGTGTTATTTTGTGGGCTTTATCTCTCTTCAACATCATCATTCCTCGAGTTCTGGAAGGTTAAAACCAAAGAACCAAACCAGATACCCTTGGAAGACAAATAGACATCCTGCATTGAATACTAACCTTATTTCTTTGTTTTGTAGGCTTTTGTTTTTGTTGTTTCTCAGTTTGTTGTGGTTTCAGGAAACATTGCTCGTAGAAGAGTCTTCCCCATCAACAGAGTTCACCGGTATCCTACAAGAAACAACCTTTCGGGCTTACAAATGGACCAGGTTCAGCAAGATCTGACCGACGTGAGAACCCAGATGGCCAATGAAAGGACTGAGATGAGGGCCCAAATGAACCAGTTTATGGCAATGATGACTGGGTTGGCCCAGAGCCAAGAAAGACTGAGAGAGTTGGTCGAGCGACAAACTCCCGAAGAAAACCACCCAGGTACAGGGGGTACCAGCAACAACGATCATGTACAACCTCGTAATGATACCCCCAGAGTTTGGACCTCATCTTAACCCATACATCAATGCTATAAGGAATACCCAGGGTAACACTGGAGGGCGTGTCTTGCAGGAGGACCCTCAGGAAGAACAATTTACTATAGTTGGGGCAGGAGATGAAGTCTATGATCGTCGGCTGGACGAGACAGCAGAAAAGCTGAGGTCTTTGGAGTCTCAAAACTCCCTAGGTTTTGATGTCATGGATATGGGACTAGTGGAGGGGGTTAGAATTCCTCACAAGTTCAAACCTCCCTTCTTCGAAAGATATAATGGTACATCCTGCCCTCGCACCCATCTCCAATCTTTCCTGGGAAGATTAAAAGCCTACACCTTGGATGAAAAGCTATGGATGTTCTATTTTGAGGATAGCTTGACTGGGGCATCCCGTGAGTGGTACTCTCATTTGACTAGGGCCACAGTAAGAAATATGAAAGACTTGGCCCGAGCTTTCATTCGCCAATATCAATATAATCTGGACATGGCTCCTAACATAACACTTCTAATGGGAATGTCACAGTCTTCCAGGGAAAGCTTTAGAGAGTATGCTCAAAGATGGAGGCAATTAGATGCTGCCATTCAACCCCCAATGTCAGAAAGGGAAATGGTAGATATGTTTATGAACACCCTCCAGGGGACTTACATTGATAGGTTGGTTGCATTCTCTTCCACTAGCTTTGTAGACGTAGTCATAGCTTGGGAAAGAATTGAGAGCTTATTGAAAATGGGAAAGATTTCTGATAATGGCGCCAGTTCAAGCAGTGCAAGGAAACCATTTGCAGGGCCTCGAAGGTCCGGTGAAACAAATTCAGTACACATCGGCAGAGGAAGACCCCAGAATTTGCCAAGATCAATTGCTGCTGTCACTATTCCTACTCCACCTCCTGAATACACTCAACAACCACAACATTTTCCTCAACAGCAACAGTTTCCTCAACAAAGGTCCTATAACAACAACAACAACCAACAGCAGCGTCCTTTCCAGCAAAGGCCATCTCAAGTTAACATGGCAATTGACCCTATACCAATGCCATATGCCACCTTGTTGCCACAACTCCTAAAGCTTAATCTTGTCGAGTTAAGGACTTTGTCTCCACTAGATCCTCAGAACCTTCCGAGAAATTACGACGTCAACGCCAGATGTGCCTTTCATTCTAATGCACCTGGTCACACCATAGAAAAGTGCAGAGCTTTGCACATGAAGGTCTAGGATCTGGTTGATTTAAAGGCCCTAAATTTTGCACCACCTCCTAATGTCACGAAGAATCCTATGCCCAACCATGGTGGGCCCAGGATAAATGCAATTGAGGAGGCCTAACCCATGAATTTAATTGAAGATACTGCAAGCATTCAAACACCTCTGGCAGAGGTTAAAGCTCAGCTTTTAAAATTCCAGGTGTTCCCAGGTTGTGAGGCCTGCTGTGAATCTTGCAAAGTTTCCATTAATGGGTGTGCAAGCTTGAGAAGTGGAATCAATGGCCTGATCAGAGAAGGTATCCTGCAAATAACAACAATGGTTTCTACAACATCAGCAACTCCTTTTTCAGCAACAACCAGTACTCCTCCTACAACTGCAAAGACAATTGTTCCTACAGACTCGTCTACAAAATCAGCAACCACCTTTTCCATCACTTCAACAAACACCAGTTCAACCGCACCCGCTTCTACAACTACAACAACCATTAACAACGACGTCTCCATAGTCACCATATACTACGACCCTGCAACGGTCCCTGATTCCAACAATTTTCAGCAACAATCTCAACAACAATTTCAGCAACAACCCAGCTTCAGTAAATCACCACCACCATCAATCAGAAGTCCTATTACCATATTTTATGACCCTCAAATAATAACGGTTCCTACCTCTGCTACAGTTAGTCCAGTCACCATCACAGTGCCGAGGCCCATTCCATACGAAAAAGATAATGTTGTACCATGGCACTACGGTTCAGACCTTTACTGCAATAGAGAGAGAGTCCTTCTTGGTTCTTTAGTTCATACACCACAAGTAGATAATGTCGGGGGAGGCGGAGGCTTCACCCGAAGCGGACGCCTATTCACATCACACGTTCCAAGAGCTAATACTGAGGAAGAGGTTGTTGCCAAAGCCAAAGGTAAAAATGTGGTGTCAGAAGAACCAATACCAAAAGAAGCCCATAAAACATCCTTTGATCAAGATGTGGATGAATTTATGAGGATAATCAAAAGAAGCGACTACAAGGTTGTGGATCAGCTCCACCAGACTCCTTCCAATATCTCCATCTTATCCCTGTTGTTGTGTTCCGAAGCTCATCGGGATGCACTACTTAAAGTCTTGCATGCAGCCTATGTGCCGGAGGAGATCACAGTAAATCAGCTTGAGACAGTGGTGTCTAATGTTAATACTAGCCATGGGCTAGGTTTCACCAACACTGATTTGACCACGGAAGGTCGTCATCACAACAAAGCTTTACACATCACTCTGGAGTGTAAAAGAGCTGTACTTTCACATGTTCTAGTTGACACTGGGTCTTCACTCAATGTCTTGCCAAAGAAAGCCCTTGTTAAGCTTGAATATGATGGTATAGCTCTCCGACCAAGCAATATGGTGGTCAGAGCTTTTGATGGTTCCAAGAGGTCTGTTCTTGGAGAGGTGGAGCTCCCTGGGATAATTGGCCCGTAAGTCTTTCAAACTATTTTCTACGTGATAGACATTCAGCCGGCCTACAGCTGTTTGTTAGGTCGACCATGGATTCACGCCGCTGGCGCAGTTACGTCGACCCTTCACCAGAAATTAAAATATGAGTGGGAAGGGCAGATTATCACAATCTGTGGTGAAGAGGATATCTTTGTTAGCCATCTAGCCACCTACAAATACATTGAGATGGATGGTGAAATCCATGAAACCATGAGCCAAGGGTTCGAAGCACTGAACGTCAATGAGATGACAACTGAAGTATTTGCTGCATCCCAGGAAGATAGGATGGGTACTTCAATTGTCTCCTATCAACAAGCTCGGAAGGTTGTTGAAGATGGAAATGCCCAAGGCTGGGGAAAGCTGCTACCGGTGGAGAAGAAGGAGGACAGATTCAGTTTGGGTTACAAACCATTCTGACAAGATCAAGCAGAGGCTGCTAAGGAGCCCAAGTTCATAATTGAGGGGATGCTCACCCCAGATGCTGTCAATGACGTGGAAGACGAGGTGGAAAGCGACCTCAACCTGGAGAGCTGGATTCGTCCAAGGATCCCGGGTCACCAAGTCCTTAACTGGTCTTCCCAGGAAATTATAAGGGTTACTCCTGCAGAGTAATTATTATTTCCTGCTTTTTTTAGCATGCATCAAGTCCTGCATCTTGCCCAAGGTGTCAGGACTCATTTTGTAATAGGGCCATATTTGTAATTTTGTGCAAATGGAATATCAATGAATATCAGACATCTTTTGCAAACAATTTTCTCTTTCGCTCATTGTCTTTTCATTTTTGTTATTTTTCGCACAAAACAATAAAATGGCAATGTTTTCAAAATAAATAACTTCATTTTCTGAACAAGATTAAAATTGATCACTAAAACGAACAAATCTCAACCCTTGCAGAAATAATCCTCCAGATTGCACCGACAACAACACTGCTATGACCTTGTATGACTTCGACAATCCAATTAATCAAGTTGATGAAGGGGTTGAAGAAGACTATGAGTTGCCTGAAGAGTTAGCCAGGTTGCTGAGGCAAGAAGAGAAAGTGATTACTCCTCATCAGGAGGAGGTTGAAACTATTAATCTTGGTACCTGTCGCTCCCGATAAATGGGAAAGGCCCAAATAAAGGTACAGACGCGAACGGTCGGCGAGAAGAACAATGAGAACACACAGCAGTGAACTCACTGGAGATGAAAAGAGTCGCCAACTAGGCATTTTTATCCCGAAGGAAAGGTAATGCTGCATAAACCTAAGAAAAGATGGATAAGACGGTTGCGAACCAGAGAGACTGAGAAAGGGGGTTGGTTACAACCTGGGAAGGTATTAGCACCCAGATTGTCCGCCGTACTCGACGGGATCCACGCTTAAAAGATTTGTGTTTTAAAGGGGTAGTGTCAGTGCAATTGGTGTATAAAGAGCTGAAAAGGATGTACAGGTGTCAGTGAAAAAGAAGTGAAGTGTGATATGTATAGTGTCAGTGTAAGGACAAGAATGAAAAGCTCATGATAATGAGGCTAAGAGAATAATGCTGGAAGGAGGGGGAATATACAGAGACTTTTGTTCGATAACTGTTAAGTTATGCCTACGTATCCTCTCGTGCAATGAGGAAGTCAGAACACCGTAGTTCGACCCAAAGAGACTGAAAGATGAATTGACTGATGAACTGCTTGCTTGTCAATGCTCAAGTGTATGACCTGTCTGGATCAGGTGCAAACTGTCTTGCATTAGACGGAAGAAGCGAGTTCTCGTTTATGAGTGAATGAGATGAGAAAAGAATCCCGGAGGAGACGATTATTGTTTGTTTTTGAGTTTTCAGTCTTTTATTGCTTTTTGAGAGTTTGTCATAAATTAATGAGCTTAAGCCTAAACCAATGGGTTAGTAAACTCATCACATCCTCCCTCTGATTAGGGGTAATGAGGATACCTTAAATGTGAAGTCAGCTTCTCACACTTAATCACCTTCGATGTAGGATTAGGATCATTAACCTACTTGTGATTATTTAGATGTTTTGTTGTTTTTGTTTAGTGTTGAGTAATGAGGTTAAGCCATAATCAAGGATTAAACAGACTCATTACACCATCCTAATAGAAGGATAATAGATGGGAATGTTTAAGCTGAGGAAAGCTCCTCAACTTAATCCATGATTAGGGATTAAACTCATGACAAAACAAGCCTTTGATTAAGTGGATTTTATTTAATGATATGATGATGAAGTGATTTTTATGGTTTGTAAGACAACTTGAGGGGGACTTGTCCATTAACACTAGGGTTAGTCCTTCTTAACCAGTTAAGGAAGAATTAGAACCCTAATGTAAGGCCCAAGTTACAAGCTTGGTGTCTTGATGATTATTAAGTGAATTGATTAAGAGATTTAAACACATTAAGGGTTTAACACTTAGGATTAAAGTTATACACTCCATCCTAATAGAAGGATGCAGGCATAAGCTTAATCACAAAGCCTTAAAGCCTTTAGGGTTTAGTCCCTGATTATGAGGTAAGAAGAGAAGACTCAAAGAGACACAAAGGTAAAAGCTAAGTGGGGGACTAATCAATATTCACATGCTCGGATGGTCCTAGGTTAGTGAGCCTTACTATCCTAAAGAAGAAAGAAAGAAAAAGAGAAAGATGAAAGGAGAAGCTCCATGGTGGTCTAAGCACACCTCAAGTCGAGAAAGAATAAGAGGAGAGAGGAATAATAAATGAATAAGAAAAGATAAAGAGATGAGAATGCAATATGGAAATAAACAGACAATGCACAAACAGAGCCTACACCAGTAGGACTTCCAGATGCAGCAGCATGCAATAGTAAAATCAGGCCATAGCGTTACCTAACGGAGAAGGTCCGTTGCCTTTTCAATTTGCAAAAAGAAATATCTAGAATAAGGATGTCAGGTCCAAAGTGGATTTACAAGTCAAACTCAAATGTCAATTATCAGAATATCAGATAAAGGTTAGATACAAGCTTCCAGCATTCAGAATTAAAACCAAGAATCAGTCTGCGCAAAATCAAAGGTTGCGTGCAAAATGCGTCTGGATTATGAGAATAATTAATCACCAAGCCATCATCAAGCTACAATCTCCATCATCGATATCGAGCAATGAAATCTGCAAAACTTTAAACCTAAACTAAAACCAAAATTAGACACGATTCTATTTAATTATACTAATCGAAATTAAAACAAAGTTAGAAAAAATTAAGATTAAAATAATAACCTAAACTTAACCCTAAATCTAATTCTTCATAAAATATTAACAAAGCTAAATAATAAACAAAAAATCTAATTGAAATTAATTATCAAAATTAACTAAAATAAAAAAACCTTAAATCAACCTCTCAAACAATGTTGATCAAAATTAAATAAAATTAAACATAACTAATGCTTAAACAAAACTAAAAAAAAAACAAAATAATATCAAAGAAGAAAAGAAATACAAGTGGAGGCAAGAGGTCTGTTGCTGGAAACAGAGGTATGGGCAGCAGAATGAACACGGGCTTGATTCAAAGGCCCAACGGCTTAGCTTTTGAAACAGGAGGGAGTTTGCCCGCTGAAAATGGGGGTACAGTGAGGAGGAGGGAACGGGCCTAAGCCCAGCTCGTCAACAACAGTTAATAATTTTAATTAATAAAAGAGAAGTTAAAAAAAAAGTATAAAGAAAAACGAAAAAGAAACTTTAAAAGAAAAACAGCAAACAAAACGGTGCCCTGTTACTTCAGCTTTGTGGAATCACAATCCTCTCCTCTCTCACTCGCGCCGTCACATAAAAAATAACCTGGCTTTGCTCACTCTCCGCCGCGATTTCTCCTCCCTCGCGATGGCCCTTTATCCGGTTCGTTGCGGTTCCCCTTCCGATCTACTCCGTCTCAGATTCACGGTGTCGGCGCCGCCGGAGCTACCTCAACATGGTTTCTCCGTCTCGTATCACAACTTCTCACGTTTCATCTGGAGATATTCAACTAGCTTGGTCAATTCGCGGTTCAAGCTTCGGCCGCCGTGATCTCTTCAGTTCAATTTACAACTTCACGGATACTTCTCTGTCTCAATCTCGCGACGGGTCACAGCCTTTCATCATCGATCCGCTCACGTTTACTTCTTCTTCTTCTTTTCTGATTCTGTGTTGTGATTTGCCGTCGATTGTTGACAGGTTGTTCCTCAGTTGTCATTGATGAAGATGACGAAGAGTTGTTGAAGTTCTGAAGGCGCGATTCACGGCCTCGGTGTCCTCCTCACAACTTTCGGTTTCATTGCCGATCCGGATTTGAATCTCACTCTCTTCTCCTTCTTTTTCTGTTTGTTTGTGGTTCGGTTCTGTTTCGTTGTTATTGCTGGTTGAAGAAGGTGGTGGCTGTGTTGTTGTAGTTGTGGATGATTGGAGGGTTTGAAGGTCGAAAAAGGTTACGGAAACAAGGGAGTGGTGTGAATGTTGTTGGGGTTTGGGGTCTTGCGGTTTTGCAGGTGTGAAAGGTTTGAGATTGATGAGTTGTTACGAGGGAGGCGCGAGAATGGAAGGGCAGTTGTGGAGGTTTCGATTCAGATTTATGGTGTTAGAGTGTAGAGGGCAAAGTGAGGGAGAAGTTCGTGAGGGTGATGAAGAGGAGTGATGTGTTTGTGTTGTTAAGAGGTTTAGTGGTGGTGGTGGCGGAATAACTCGGTTTGCTGGATTCGTTGTGAGTTGAAGTAGGATGTTCGGTGGTTGATGAGGGTGAAAGTGAGATTTGCGGTTTTTTTGGTGTTGATGGTTATGTGCCGATTTTCCAGGTTAAAGAATATTGGGGGAGATGTTTTGTATGTGTTTCTAGTGCGATAAGAGAAATCAAGAGAATGAAAATGTTGTGAGAAATTTTTTGAGGTTGTACGTTTAGAGGTTTGTTGAAGAAGGTGATTGAAGTGAGGAAAGGTGTGTTGCGGTTTGGTGTGGTTGTGACTGAGGCAGTTGAGGTTTTTCAAGGTTTATTATTGTTGATTGAAAACAAAGTAGTGGTTACAGGGTTTTATGAAGGTGGAAATGGTGTTTTGGTTTTCGTGATCTCATTCTTCTTCAAATTTGTTTCACAGCATGTTTATGTTGTTGATGGGTGATGTGTTCTTGTGCAACACCATGAAGATGAAATGAGATGTGAGTTAGTATGAAGAGGATGTTGAATTCTGGGTTGAGTTTTGTTAGAATGAAAATTGATAAAGGTTATGTTGGTGTGAGCTAGTTGAGGTAGAGTGATGAAGGGAGGATGATTGAAGAGTTTGTTGCGGCTGAGGTATTGGTGAGAGGAAGTTGTGTTTGCTGTTTTGAGTTTTTTTCTTTTATATCTAGGTCAAGGTTTTCTTTGTTTGTAGCATCTTAATGGGCCATCCAAAAATCAATGTACCATCTTTTTTATTCATGCTTTGTGTATAGAATGTAAAAGACAAGTATGAAATATGGCTATGTAATATAATGGAAAGAAAGAAAAAAAAATGATGTGGATTAATCAAATGGGATTTATTACTTGGAAATAAATTTGGATGACTTTGAATAATAAGTGGATATGGTGGAAACAATTGGGAAAATGAAATGGCTAATATTTGGATATTGGTATAAAAATGGGTAAAAAGAAAATGACTTATGTAATGGAATCTAAATGGTAAACACAATGAGAATGAACAAGAATTTGGCTAGAAAATGGAATGAGATATATACTTGAAATCAAGTTAGAATTTGAATCCCGAGAAGTCCACATGGCCAAACTCAAACTTGCATTTTTACAAACCACTAATTATGTGAACACAATTATCACCAGACACCCCCACA
Organism: Lathyrus aphaca; assembly: GCA_963966055.1. NCBI lineage: Eukaryota > Viridiplantae > Streptophyta > Magnoliopsida > Fabales > Fabaceae > Lathyrus > Lathyrus aphaca. Next base: position 475,495,812 of record OZ014525.1, read on the forward strand.
ATTGAGATGAATAACAATTCCAAATTAATCATCCTCTGACAAAACAAACCATGAATTACTTTGCATCTGTATGAATGAATCTCTGAGAAATAAATCCACAGAGGAGCACAATATGAACTGACGACTTCTGATAAACTCGATTTTCTGAAATAAACCCCACGCAAACCAAAACTTAATAACCTGAAGAAATCTACACACCACAATAAATGGATCTTGGATGCACACTGACTGAGAAATAGTCCTGAAATAGATAACTTGCACTTGAAGAAATCTCCTGATAGTTCAACCAAGATTAGGTCAAACATCCATCTGAATTAGATCGCAACTGAACAAACACACTTGAACTGAAACCAAAACTTTTGAGATAAAAGATAGCCTGAGATGCTGAGAAGTCGAGAATATCCCTGTAACTTGATGAAGAAGAAAATAGCCTGATGATATGCCAGAGGCATATTGAACAGTCCTTGCAGATATGAAATCCTTGAAGACCGCCAAACTAGGGAAATAAACCCTTAATTCAGTGACAAAAGAAAAGAGAGGACGATGCCACTGATGGCTGCATAGCCAAAAACCTTGAATTCTCCTGATAACCAAACATAGGGTGCGGAACCCTAATTCTTCGGAAAATCCTGATCCCCTGTCTTAGGAGCCTATGCAAATGGTATGCAAAAATGTATATGAATGCAAAACGAAAAGCCAGAAAACCAGAGGGAAAATTTAGGGTGTCTACAGCTGCCCCTATTCAAACATGAGTTAGCTGTGCAGGATGTAAGCAGCGGCTTAACATGCAAACAAGATAACTTGTGGTTGAATACCAAAGACAGTCCAAAATTTGCACTCACAGAAAGAAGAAGAAAAGGGATATAGATTGTAAAAGAAAATAAAGTATATTGCAAAGTGGGCGACGGAGGACGACCGTCGAGCAGAGGACGACTGCTGGGGAAAGAGCGATGACGGGGACGGCCGACATGCTGGGAAAAGTGCGGAAAATAAAGCAACGACGGGGACGGCCGACATGCTGGGGATAAAAAGAATTATGACGGGGACGGCCATCAAGTAAAGCTATAAGATTCCCTGGGGATAAATGAAACATGACGGGGACGGCCATCAAGTTCATAAAGTAGTGTAAACAACGATGGGGACGGCCATCGGGCTAAACTGATGAAGGACGATCATCAGGAAAAGGAAAAGGGACCACGACAGGGACGGCCATCGGGTTAAAGAATAAATGAAATAATGATGAGGGACGGTCATCAAAGGTGGAGGAAGACCACCTGGCAGGGTACGGCTGCCGAAAATATCGCGACATAGGACGAATGCCGGATAAAAGGTCAACGATGGGGACGGCCATCGGATGAGCATGATGGAGGACGACCATCAAGAGGTGAAGGACGATCACCTAGCAGGGGACGGCTGCTAAATATCACGACATAGGACGAATGTCGGATAGAAGGTCAACGATGGGGACGGCCATCGGATAGCATGATGAAGGACGATCATCAAGAGGTGGAGGACGACCACCTAGCAAGGTACGGCTGCTCTCAAGGTTTATCATGACATAGGACGAATGTCAGATAAAAAAAGAAAATTGCTTTGTTGGCGATCTACTGGGGAATAGTAAACACGGACGAGTGTTTTATATCCAAGAAACAAAAGGTATAAGTGTTGACGCTATGTATAGATTAAAGATGCGGACGAGCATCCTTAAGACTACGATACGGACGAGTATCGGGTAGAAACAAATATTGACACGTGTTCAGAGATGATGATACGGACGAGTATCAACTGGTTAACAAGGAACACGGACGAGTGTTGAATCTGAGGGGACTCTTCTGGGGAATAGTAGACACGGACGAGTATCTATATTCAAGAAGACATGAGTGTTTGACACGGTGTATGGATTAAAGATGCGGACGAGCATCCTTAAGACTATGATACGGACGAGTATCAGGTAGAAACAAACGCTTGACGCATGTTCTGAGATGATGGTACGGACGAGTACCAACTGGTTAACAAAGAACGTGGACGAGTGTCGAATCTGCGGGGATATAAATGGTGTATACAAGATACGGACGAGTATCTGCATAAGTAAAGTAAGTATGAGTGGTGTATAGATGAGTGTTTAACTTGCTGGGGAGAGTGACACAGACGAGTGTCGAAAGGAGAAAAGTACAGTATAAACAAGTATCTGATATACAAAGTATTTATGTTGCTGTGCTGGGGAAGGTGACACGGGCGAGTGTCGAGGAATTGTATATATGAGTATCTGTGAGTGCAAAGGGGATGATTTGGCTTTATGCTAGGGATATGACACGGACGAGTGCCACAAGGAGTATATACTGATGTTTGTGAATGTAAGGCAACTGTTTTAGCTTTAACTCTCCGCTGGGGAATCTGGGAAGCATTCTGTATACTGCTGACGGGTTGAAAGCTTTTAACTCTGATGGGAACGAAGTGTTGGCAACCTGATGCTTGTTGGAGAGGTTTTCACTGGAGGAAAGACGACTCTGCGTGAGGTATACTTCGTTTAACTGCTTTGAACATCTGCTGAGGATCTGATCATCCTGCTCTGACTCCACTGGGGAGAATTTCTTCTTGCTCTGCTGGGGAAATCCCTTGGAAATGAGAATCCCGATGACTCTATGGGGAAAGATCATCTTTAAACTTGGCTAGGGAAGATGCTTGATCACACAATCCTGCCGAGGAGGGAATTCTGATAATTCTAACTTTGTGGGGAAGCAAGGCCTTCAGCTGCCTGTTGGGAAAACTTCACTGTGGACAGATAAGTCCGCTTGGGGATGAGAACGATTCAATTAGCCTTGAAGTTCTGTTGGGGTTATCATCTGTTCTAACTCAGCTGGGGATGTCAACCTTCATGGTTGAGAAAAGATTTGGCAATGCTCTGCTGAGGAGAGACTTTGCTGGAGAATTAGAGATCGAAGTAAGCCAAATTAAGCCCCATGTATAGCATGACGACTGTGCTGGGAAGATATGCCAATGAAAATTGGCTTTGACTGAATGCGAATAACCAACTCCTCACGAGGGAATCTTGTCGGCTGAAAGAAGATCTTTATGCTCGGGGAAGAAATAAACTTCCAATGCCCTGCTGGTAAAATAAATACCAGACATTCCCTGAGAATTAACACAGTGCTTCAAACTTCTGAGCTCAACAAAAGCATTACTGATCATCCTGAGTGAACTAACATTCCCTTAACTCCTCAATTATACCATACTGCATCATCCATAAAAAGATTGTCTTCAGAGGATTTTACAGAAGACTTGGCATCCAGAATTGCCCCAGTGTCTTCAAACTCTCGCAGAAATTCAACAAGTCTTGAGATAACTGCCCCAGATTACGTCTTGAAACGATTCTTGCCCCACATCAGAGCTAAAACAGAAACCATGCGGTATGAAGATGCAATGCAAATGATGTACAATGCAGACGTATGCTTATAACCAAAGATATGAAACAAGGATGGTTGGGCGCTAGGGCCGGGTTGATAGATATATATTTTTTTGGTTGCCAAGCAATTGGACTTTTGAAGGTGAATTACCAGACGAGAACTGGTTTATTAAAGGTAGGCCAACAGACAAGAACTGATGGGCAAAGAATAAGTCGTCAGACGAGAACTGATTCCTTGGGGTTCATTGTCAAACGAGAATTGACTCTGAAAAAAGAAATGACTACCAGACGAGAACTGGCGTTCAACAGGTTAAATGAAAAGGTGACCAGACGAGAACTGGTAAAAGATTCGCCTACCAGATGAGAACTGGTATTTGAAATTGGTTTGCCAGACGAGAACTGGACTTTGGGTTTGTCTGCCGGACGAGGACTAGACTTTGAAAAGTTTTGCCAGACGAGAACTGGACTTTGGATTGGTTTGCCAGACGAGAACTGGACTTTGAAACGGTTTTCCAGACGAGAACTGGACTTTGAACGGTCAAGAAGTTGGGGTTACGAGGCCCTGGATGTGAGATTAATGTTTGAGGGGTTGTGACCAATGCAAATATGATGCATATGCTCTATATGCTCGAGCGAAGCGACATGAATAACGTATGCAAATGATTTATGCAATGATTATGAAAAGCTAGAAAAACTCCCAAGGATGGGGAAAAAAAGTCATAGGTGACAAGGCTTCTGGTTGAGAAGGGTGACAAAGGCGACGGTGGGTAACATGATTCCCCGGTACTCGTCATGAACTCGAAGATCACTGATACAAATTGCTCTGTGTAGCTAAATTTTCCCCTGCTTGGTAAGTCTCTGAACAGACTACCTCCGATTATCCAATTCCTGGAATGGCGGACTTGGATGTCCTCTCGAGGAGAGTTGCACTTAGCGAGCTCTGGAATTATTCTGCCCCGGTATGAGCGTGGAAGCGACTTGACTCACTCTGACTGGGCATTGGAAGATTTCATCCTTGGACAACAGGAATTTCGGGTGGCCTGCCCCTGTTTGGCAGATTCAGCTCTGATCAACTGACTTTGAATGACGTTCCTCGATCAGCTGATGCTTGGGAACTCTCTTTACCCTGACAGATTCCTTGGTCAACAAACCACTGGATAACATGCCCCTAATTCATAGGCCTACATGATGCGCTTGATTCTGGTCATCATTGTTGAATGATCAAGTTCCCTCGCGATTGCTCTTTGTAGGAACTTCCCTGGTGTCACAGACTGACTTGCAATTAAAACTGTTCATTTACAAATGGTAATTTTAATGCAGTACACATGCAAGTTTTTTGAAAATTTATTTATTTTGATGCTGTGACAGTGTGTGACGAATGGATGATTAGTCCAAACGTAGTGCTGAGTTAGCAAACCTTTAGGAGTCAGTTTACGCAACCTTGTCGTAGTATGCTTTCAGAATTGAACCTGATTCAATTAGGACTTTCAAGGGTTATGACGTAGTCCGGTTCACGGTTTTAGAAAGAAGTATTTATGGCTCAAAGTTTATTTGTGCCCACCCATTCTCCTTGATGTTCTCCAGTCCTATGTTCAGCTAATTCGACTTAAGCGCTCGCTTCTCACAAGGGTTTTGTAATGATTGAGGAACCAATGACGTTGATGGTTTACGCACAAATGAGGTTTCTTGGAGTAACAGTCACCCATTCTGACTTTGTGTCTGGTCACACGACTTTGTTCTCATGGAAGATTCTCTTTCATCATTTTTTTTAACTCCCTAACTTTTGCCTGGACTGGTTCTCTCTTTTTTTTTTGAATTTTTCGATTTTGAAGTCCAGCGGGATGCCCTAACTTTTGCCTAAGTCATATGTTTTCACACATTTTTTCGACTTAGCGGGCTTTATTTCTTTTTTTTTTCTTTGATTTTTGTTGAACAAATCGTGTGACACTGGCTGTCTGACTTGCTTGAAAGGGTAATGACTGCCTCATTCCTTTGTTGGTGAGGGATAACCATTGTGGTTTCACGTCCCTTGACCTCTTGAGGTGTAATGAATAAAGGTAATGGATCCTCGGATGCACACTCCTTTGGAAATTTGAACGCTCGGTCAAATTAACTGATAACTACCCTGCCCCGAGTTGAATGTGAGGGTTTTTTTTTGTTTAGAAAAGAAACTCCTACTTCAAGGCTCAAAGGGGGTGACGAGGGTTTATCTCCCTTATATCTCCGGTGTTTGGGAATTGAAACAATGCCTGTACATCGTCAGCTGGTTCTACTCTGAAAGCAAACCTTCGACAGTTATGGGTATTCAGTTGTCATCATCCTCCCTCAAACCTGCTAAACAACAGTGAAATAAATGGGAGGTATATGGATGCAATTTTTTTCTTTTTTTTTTCTTTTTTCAATGCAAGTAAAGAAAAATGAGCGAATGCGACATGATTGATTCAAAAGTGCAAGATCACTACATTAACATTACCATTCAAAACAACAATGCTTAAAAGACAAGTAGCTGCTAACAGGAAAGAAACTACAAATGCAAATGATAAAAGGATACAGTGATCACCAACTCTGATGACATTTTGTCCGAGCCACTGAATCAGGAGACGCTTCTCTGAAGTTTTTGAACTCAATCAGGCGAGAGGTTGACGTGCACAACCAAGCTTCCTTCTGGAAAGGAGATGTAGCCCTTGTCGATCAATTGTTGTATTTTGGCTTGAAAAGCTTTGCAATCTTCAGTTGAATGCCCCATTGATCCACCATGATACCCGCACTGCTCATGAGGATTGTACCCTGGAGGGTACGGCTCTGGCAACGGCTTGAGAGGTTTAGGAACCACCAAAGAGCTCTGAACTAGATGCGGCAAGAGTTCACTGTACGCCATGGGAACTGGATGAAGAGGAGCAATCCTTCTTTCCAGATTGTTACGAGGCCTAGGCTGGCCCTGAAGTTGATTCTGAGGTCTTCGACCATGAGATTGCAGATTTGGACGAGGAGGAGCCCAGGGTTTCTGACACGGTGCTTTGAGCATTGCCGAATGCCCATAAGAGTAATCAGATTCAGGAAAAGATGATCTCTTAGAAGATGTTGTTCTAGAATATTCGATATTTGCCATGACTGCACTGACGTCATCCCATTCTTCCTCTCGGGAGCTAACAACAGACTCACCTTCACTAGCTGGGATATTCGAAAAGTCCTGGATCTTTCCACTTTTGAGCAGGCTCTCAATGCGTACTCCAACTATCATCAAATCAGAGAAGCTTGTCATCCCAATGCTACTCATTCTTTCCAAGTATGGACCCTGCAAGGTGCCCACGAACAGGTCAATTAATTCTCTGTCTGAAAGTGGTGGTTGCACTTGGGCTGCCAATTCTCTCCACCGCTGTGCATATTCTCTGAAAGATTCACCACTCCTCTGGGATAGGCTCTGCAAGTGCGTGCGATTGGGCGCCACGTCCATATTGTACTGGTATTGCTTTACGAAAGCTCTGGATAAATCATTCCAAGATCGGATATGACTGCTTCCCAAATCCATGTACCAACTTAAAGATGCCCCACTTAAACTGTCCTGAAAACAGTGAATCATCAACTTATCATTGCAGGCATAAGAAGTCATTTTTCTACAGAACATCACCAAATGACGCTTCGGGCAACTGACACCAGTGTATTTCTCAAACTTCGGAGTTTTGAAATCTGGAGGAATGACAAGACCAGGCACCAAACACAGAGTTAGAGCATCAAAACCGAAGGCATCAGGATCCGCTAAGGCTTTGAGTCGCTCGTCCAACACACGAAATCTTTCAGCAGGATCAATAACTTGTGGATCCTTGGTTTTCACAAGAGGGATTGCCCCTTGGAAGCTCGGCATAGGGAAGGCAAAACTCTGATAATCTGTAGAATCAGAAGAAGATGAAGGTCCACCTCGGACAGAAGATGGTTCAGGTACATTCTGATTCACGATCGGGGTCTGTGCAGGCTGAGCTTGAGCAAGATTGTTCACTTGTGGAAGATCCTCATCAGGAGAAAGACCATACAACGGATTGGTCATTGAAGTGAAACCAGGTGGAAACTCAACATTCTAACGGTTGTTCTCTGACATAACTACTGACGGCTTTCAAACTGACCCTTCTTAACTCTTGACACTGTTCAGTCTAGCTTCACACACTCTGTCGTCTTCCAACTGTGACCACTTGTTCAAACTGAGTACCGGGAAATCAACTGGCTGGTCATGGACAAAAGAGGAAGGATGAGCTCTCTGGAGGAGGAAAATGCAATGCAGATGCAAATGCAAAATGCAATATGATGATGCAAAAGATGCAAAGACATGGGATCACAGCTAGAAACTGCCTGGAATCTGGAATACTGCCAAGAATCAAGTGTCTGTAACCACAAGATCTCTGTATAGTAACCCGAAATAGTAACTGAAAACCGGAGGTCAATAACTTCAAGATCATAGTGACTGGATCAAGCAATTGTACTGGTAATGAGGGTATGTTGAGGTTAAGGGTTCCTGCAAACCTGTAAACAGCCCAACCCTCTCACAGGTAGTGTTCTAAAACAAGGATCCTCAGACTTGGATCAGTTATGAGAAGTGTAAACACTTCTAACCCGGAGGTACAGTGTTTATAATAACCATAAAGGATCCTCCTCTAATTCACCTCAGTTTCTGAAGGTCAATACTAAAGGTCATCCAGACTTAGCAGGCTTCCCAGATAGCCCTAGCACTGCAGGAAATCTGCAATACAGAGTTCTCAAGAAGAAACCCATATCTGAACCGTGTTTCATATTCCCGCACCAGACCGAGATGGAATGGGAAAGAATATGAACCACTCTAGCCTAGGTGTCACTCAGGTCCCAGGTATAGGACCTTAACTCTCAGTAGAACCCCACCCACCAAGGCAACAAAACAGATCCAACCAGCACAGTATGACAATATGATATATATGCACAAAGCTATAAAGAAAGCAATAAACAAAACTGTACATAAAGCAGTAAATAAAACAAATATACAAACACAGATAGCACATAACACCCCAGTAAACACAAATCAATCAAGCGCTAGGAGGAACCCACAAAAAGAACCAGAAGCCCTGGTTACAGTATAAGGGTCCCCAGCAGAGTCGCCAAGCTGTCGCTCCCGATAAATGGGAAAGGCCCAAATAAAGGTACAGACGCGAACGGTCGGCGAGAAGAACAATGAGAACACACAGCAGTGAACTCACTGGAGATGAAAAGAGTCGCCAGCTAGGCATTTTTATCCCGAAGGAAAGGTAATGCTGCATAAACCTAAGAAAAGATGGATAAGACGGTTGCGAACCAGAGAGACTGAGAAAGGGGGTTGGTTACAACCTGGGAAGGTATTAGCACCCAGATTGTCCGCCGTACTCGACGGGATCCACGCTTAAAAGATTTGTGTTTTAAAGGGGTAGTGTCAGTGCAATTGGTGTATAAAGAGCTGAAAAGGATGTACAGGTGTCAGTGAAAAAGAAGTGAAGTGTGATATGTATAGTGTCAGTGTAAGGACAAGAATGAAAAGCTCATGATAATGAGGCTAAGAGAATAATGCTGGAAGGAGGGGGAATATACAGAGACTTTTGTTCGATAACTATTAAGTTATGCCTACGTATCCTCTCGTGCAATGAGGAAGTCAGAACACCGTAGTTCGACACAAAGAGACTGAAAGATGAATTGACTGATGAACTGCTTGCTTGTCAATGCTCAAGTGTATGACCTGTCTGGATCAGGTGCAAACTGTCTTGCATTAGACGGAAGAAGCGAGTTCTCGTTTATGAGTGAATGAGATGAGAAAAGAATCCCGGAGGAGACGATTATTGTTTGTTTTTGAGTTTTCAGTCTTTTATTGCTTTTTGAGAGTTTGTCATAAATTAATGAGCTTAAGCCTAAACCAATGGGTTAGTAAACTCATCACATCCTCCCTCTGATTAGGGGTAATGAGGATACCTTAAGTGTGAAGTCAGCTTCTCACACTTAATCACCTTCGATGTAGGATTAGGATCATTAACCTACTTGTGATTATTTAGATGTTTTGTTGTTTTTGTTTAGTGTTGAGTAATGAGGTTAAGCCATAATCAAGGATTAAACAGACTCATTACACCATCCTAATAGAAGGATAATAGATGGGAATGTTTAAGCTGAGGAAAGCTCCTCAACTTAATCCATGATTAGGGATTAAACTCATGACAAAACAAGCCTTTGATTAAGTGGATTTTATTTAATGATATGATGATGAAGTGATTTTTATGGTTTGTAAGACAACTTGAGGGGGACTTGTCCATTAACACTAGGGTTAGTCCTTCTTAACCAGTTAAGGAAGAATTAGAACCCTAATGTAAGGCCCAAGTTACAAGCTTGGTGTCTTGATGATTATTAAGTGAATTGATTAAGAGATTTAAACACATTAAGGGTTTAACACTTAGGATTAAAGTTATACACTCCATCCTAATAGAAGGATGCAGGCATAAGCTTAATCACAAAGCCTTAAAGCCTTTAGGGTTTAGTCCCTGATTATGAGGTAAGAAGAGAAGACTCAAAGAGACACAAAGGTAAAAGCTAAGTGGGGGACTAATCAATATTCACATGCTCGGATGGTCCTAGGTTAGTGAGCCTTACTATCCTAAAGAAGAAAGAAAGAAAAAGAGAAAGATGAAAGGAGAAACTCCATGGTGGCCTAAGCACACCTCAAGTCGAGAAAGAATAAGAGGAGAGAGGAATAATAAATGAATAAGAAAAGATAAAGAGATGAGAATGCAATATGGAAATAAACAGACAATGCACAAACAGAGCCTACACCAGTAGGACTTCCAGATGCAGCAGCATGCAATAGTAAAATCGGGCCATAGCGTTACCTAACGGAGAAGGTCCGTTGCCTTTTCAATTTGCAAAAAGAAATATCTAGAATAAGGATGTCAGGTCCAAAGTGGATTTACAAGTCAAACTCAAATGTCAATTATCAGAATATCAGATAAAGGTTAGATACAAGCTTCCAGCATTCAGAATTAAAACCAAGAATCAGTCTGCGCAAAATCAAAGGTTGCGTGCAAAATGCGTCTGGATTATGAGAATAATTAATCACCAAGCCATCATCAAGCTACAATCTCCATCATCGATATCGAGCAATGAAATCTGCAAAACTTTAAACCTAAACTAAAACCAAAATTAGACACGATTCTATTTAATTATACTAATCGAAATTAAAACAAAGTTAGAAAAAATTAAGATTAAAATAATAACCTAAACTTAACCCTAAATCTAATTCTTCATAAAATATTAACAAAGCTAAATAATAAACAAAAAATCTAATTGAAATTAATTATCAAAATTAACTAAAATAAAAAAACCTTAAATCAACCTCTCAAACAATGTTGATCAAAATTAAATAAAATTAAACATAACTAATGCTTAAACAAAACTAAAAAAAAAACAAAATAATATCAAAGAAGAAAAGAAATACAAGTGGAGGCAAGAGGTCTGTTGCTGGAAACAGAGGTATGGGCAGCAGAATGAACACAGGCTTGATTCAAAGGCCCAACGGCTTAGCTTTTGAAACAGGAGGGAGTTTGCCCGCTGAAAATGGGGGTACAGTGAGGAGGAGGGAACGGGCCTAAGCCCAGCTCGTCAACAACAGTTAATAATTTTAATTAATAAAAGAGAAGTTAAAAAAAAAGTATAAAGAAAAACGAAAAAGAAACTTTAAAAGAAAAACAGCAAACAAAACGGTGCCCTGTTACTTCAGCTTTGTGGAATCACAATCCTCTCCTCTCTCACTCGCGCCGTCACATAAAAAATAACCTGGCTTTGCTCACTCTCCGCCGCGATTTCTCCTCCCTCGCGATGGCCCTTTATCCGGTTCGTTGCGGTTCCCCTTCCGATCTACTCCGTCTCAGATTCACGGTGTCGGCGCCGCCGGAGCTACCTCAACATGGTGTCTCCGTCTCGTATCACAACTTCTCACGTTTCATCTGGAGATATTCAACTAGCTTGGTCAATTCGCGGTTCAAGCTTCGGCCGCCGTGATCTCTTCAGTTCAATTTACAACTTCACGGATACTTCTCTGTCTCAATCTCGCGACGGGTCACAGCCTTTCATCATCGATCCGCTCACGTTTACTTCTTCTTCTTCTTTTCTGATTCTGTGTTGTGATTTGTCGTCGATTGTTGACAGGTTGTTCCTCAGTTGTCATTGATGAAGACGACGAAGAGTTGTTGAAGTTCTGAAGGCGCGATTCACGGCCTCGGTGTCCTCCTCACAACTTTCGGTTTCATTGCCGATCCGGATTTGAATCTCACTCTCTTCTCCTTCTTTTTCTGTTTGTTTGTGGTTCGGTTTTGTTTCGTTGTTATTGCTGGTTGAAGAAGGTGGTGGCTGTGTTGTTGTAGTTGTGGATGATTGGAGGGTTTGAAGGTCGAAAAAGGTTACGGAAACAAGGGAGTGGTGTGAATGTTGTTGGGGTTTGGGGTCTTGCGGTTTTGCAGGTGTGAAAGGTTTGAGATTGATGAGTTGTTACGAGGGAGGCGCGAGAATGGAAGGGCAGTTGTGGAGGTTTCGATTCAGATTTATGGTGTTAGAGTGTAGAGGGAAAAGTGAGGGAGAAGTTCGTGAGGGTGATGAAGAGGAGTGATGTGTTTGTGTTGTTAAGAGGTTTAGTGGTGGTGGTGGCGGAATAACTCGGTTTGCTGGATTCGTTGTGAGTTGAAGTAGGATGTTCGGTGGTTGATGAGGGTGAAAGTGAGATTTGCGGTTTTTTTGGTGTTGATGGTTATGTGCCGATTTTCCAGGTTAAAGAATATTGGGGGAGATGTTTTGTGTGTGTTTCTAGTGCGATAAGAGAAATCAAGAGAATGAAAATGTTGTGAGAAATTTTTTGAGGTTGTACGTTTAGAGGTTTGTTGAAGAAGGTGATTGAAGTGAGGAAAGGTGTGTTGTGGTTTGGTGTGGTTGTGACTGAGGCAGTTGAGGTTTTTCAAGGTTTATTATTGTTGATTGAAAACAAAGTAGTGGTTACAGGGTTTTATGAAGGTGGAAATGGTGTTTTGGTTTTCGTGATCTCATTCTTCTTCAAATTAGTTTCACAGCATGTTTATGTTGTTGATGGGTGATGTGTTCTTGTGCAACACCATGAAGATGAAATGAGATGTGAGTTAGTATGAAGAGGATGTTGAATTCTGGGTTGAGTTTTGTTGGAATCAAAATTGATGAAGGTTATGTTGGTGTGAGCTAGTTGAGGTAGAGTGATGAAGGGAGGATGATTGAAGAGTTTGTTGCGGCTGAGGTATTGGTGAGAGGAAGTTGTGTTTGCTGTTTTGAGTTTTTTTCTTTTATATCTAGGTCAAGGTTTTCTTTGTTTGTAGCATCTTAATGGGCCATCCAAAAATCAATGTACCATCTTTTTTATTCATGCTTTGTGTATAGAATGTAAAAGACAAGTATGAAATATGGCTATGTAATAAAATGGAAAGAAAGAAAAAAAAATGATGTGGATTAATCAAATGGGATTTATTACTTGGAAATAAATTTGGATGACTTTGAATAATAAGTGGATATGGTGGAAACAATTGGGAAAATTAAATGGCTAATATTTGGATATTGGTATAAAAATGGGTAAAAAGAAAATGACTTATGTAATGGAATCTAAATGGTAAACACAATGAGAATGAACAAGAATTTGGCTAGAAAATGGAATGAGATATATACTTGAAATCAAGTTAGAATTTGAATCCCGAGAAGTCCACATGGCCAAACTCAAACTTGCATTTTTACAAACCACTAATTATGTGAACACAATTATCACCAGACACCCCCACAATTGAGATGAATAACAATTCCAAATTAATCATCCTCTGACAAAACAAACCATGAATTACTTTGCATCTGTATGAATGAATCTCTGAGAAATAAATCCACAGAGGAGCACAATATGAACTGACGACTTCTGATAAACTCGATTTTCTGAAACAAACCCCACGCAAACCAAAACTTAATAACCTGAAGAAATCTACACACCACAATAAATGGATCTTGGATGCACACTGACTGAGAAATAGTCCTGAAATAGATAACTTGCACTTGAAGAAATCTCCTGATAGTTCAACCAAGATTAGGTCAAACATCCATCTGAATTAGATCGCAACTGAACAAACACACTTGAACTGAAACCAAAACTTTTGAGATAAAAGATAGCCTGAGATGCTGAGAAGTCGAGAATATCCCTGTAACTTGATGAAGAAGAAAATAGCCTGATGATATGCCAGAGGCATATTGAACAGTCCTTGCAGATATGAAATCCTTGAAGACCGCCAAACTAGGGAAATAAACCCTTAATTCAGTGACAAAAGAAAAGAGAGGACGATACCACTGATGGCTGCATAGCCAAAAACCTTGAATTCTCCTGATAACCAAACATAGGGTGCGGAACCCTAATTCTTCGGAAAATCCTGATCCCCTGTCTTAGGAGCCTATGCAAATGGTATGCAAAAATGTATATGAATGCAAAACGAAAAGCCAGAAAACCAGAGGGCAAATTTAGGGTGTCTACAGTACCGAGGAGGATTTGAAAGAAGTGAAGATTGGGGCCAGTTTGCAAGCTTCAGTAAAAGAACAGCTTATCAACATGCTTCGAGAATATGTCGACGTCTTTGCTTGGTCCTATCAGGACATGCCAGGTCTAGATATAGATATTGTCATGCACAAGTTACCCTTGAAAGAAGATTGCCCTCCAGTGAAAAAAAAGTTGCGCCGCACTCAACCAGACATGGCCATGAAGATTAAGGAAGAAGTACAAAAACTGTGGGACACCGGTTTCCTTGCTGTAACTAGTTACCCGCCGTGGGTTGCTAACATTGTACCCGTACCTAAAAAGGATGGCAAGGTACGTATGTGTGTGGATTACCGGGATCTGAATAGAGCTAGCCCGAAGGATGATTTCCCATTACCTCACATTGATGTATTGGTCGACAACACAGCTCAGTTTTCGGTATTTTCTTTCATGGATGGATTTTCTGGGTATAATCAAATCAATATGTCACCCGAAGACATGGAGAAAACAACTTTCATCACACCTTGGGGCACACTTTGTTACAAGGTAATGTTGTTTGGAATGAAGAATGCCGGTGCAACGTATCAATGGGCTATGGTGACATTATTCCATGATATGATCCACAAAGAAATTGAATTCTACGTGGATGACATGATTGCCAAGTCCCTTACTGAAGAAGATCATCTGGTAAATCTGCTGAAGTTATTAAAGCGTCTGAGGAAATATCAGCTGAAGTTGAACCCCAACAAATGCACATTCGAGGTACGTTCCGGTAAGTTGATGGGATTTATCGTAAGTGGAAAGGGAATTGAAGTTGATCCTGACAAATTCAAAGCCATTCAGGAGATTCCTGCACCTAGGACTGAAAAAGAAGTTCGGGGATTCTTGGGTAGATTGAACTACATCTCAAGGTTCATATCTCACCTCACTGCAACCTATGAACCCCTGTTCAAGCTATTAAGAAAAGAACAGATAGTTAGTTGGAACGACGATTGTCAGAAAGCTTTTGACAAGATCAAGGAGTACCTACAAGAGCCTCCAATTCTCATGCCTCCAATTGAAGGAAGACCTTTGATAATGTACCTGACACTATTAGAAGGATCAATGAGGTGTGTTTTGGGCCACCATGACGAGTCTGGTCGAAATGAGTATGCAATATACTACCTAAGCAAAACGTTTACTGACTGTGAACAACGTTATTCACTGCTCGAGAAAACTTGATGTGCTATAGCGTGGGCTGCTCGTCGACTAAGACAGTATATGCTGACTCACACTACCTTGTAAATTTCAAAGGTGGACCCCGTCAAGTACATATTTGAGAAGCCAACACTTACCGGAAGGGTTGCAAGATGGAAAATGATTCTGACAGAGTATGACATTTAGTACACTTCTCAAAAGGCCATCAAAGGCAGTGTATTGTCTGACTATCTAGCTGAGCAACCCATTGATGATTACCAGCCCATGAGATTTGATTTCCCTGATGAAGACATCATGTACTTAAAAGCAAAAGATTGTGAAGAGCTAGTTCACACTGAAGGGCATGATCCAGAAGAAGAATGGACAATGATGTTTGACGGGGCTGTCAATATGAATGGTCGTGGGGTTGGTGAAATGCTCATTACACCTAAAGGAGTTCACATGCCTTTCTCGGCAAAACTCACCTTTGCCTGCACTAACAAAGAAGCAGAATACGAAGCATGTATCATGGGTCTTGAGGAAGCCATTGACCTCAGGATCAAGACATTGAATGTATTCGGAGATTCGGCTTTGGTAATCAATCAGACCAACGACAAATGGTACACTCACCAAAAGCATCTTATTCCATACCGTGACTATACATGGAGATTATTGACTTTCTACACAACAGTCAAACTTGAATACATCCCTCGAGATGAGAATCAGTTTGCAGATGCTTTGGCTACCCTTTCCTCCATGATCAAGGTTCAGATTGCCAATTATGTGCCCCAGATTTTGGTATCCAGACTGGACCGACCGATATACATATTCTCTATGGACACTGCTAATGATGACAAGTCGTGGTTCCATGACATCAAAAGCTTCTTAGAGGATCAGACATACCCACCTGGGGCATCATCCAATGATAAGAAGACACTAAGAAGGCTGGCCGGTAGTTTCTTCCTTAATGCTGATGGTTCATTATACAAGCGAAACTTTGACATGGTTCTGCTCAGATGTGTTGACAAGAAAGAAGCAGATTTGCTGATGCACGAGGTGCA
The DNA here is from genome assembly GCA_963966055.1 of Lathyrus aphaca. Classification (NCBI taxonomy): domain Eukaryota; kingdom Viridiplantae; phylum Streptophyta; class Magnoliopsida; order Fabales; family Fabaceae; genus Lathyrus; species Lathyrus aphaca. Next base: position 475,511,998 of record OZ014525.1, read on the forward strand.
TGAAGGATTGGAGACCTTTGGACCCTCTTGGAATGATTGGAGACCTTTGGAGTGGCTCAAGTGAATCCTTGGATTGCTCAAATCACAAACCCTAGATGCAGATGAATTTGAACTATGCAGAGGGAACAAATATGCAATATGAGATGATATGCTTAAACTTATGCAAGTATGAAAGATCACGAGCCAAGGTGTGAAAAAGAGTGAGGGCAAATTTGGGGTGTTTACAGTCCTTTGTTGGAAGAATTTTCCATGTTGTTGGGTGTCCCTATCAGGAGGGGAATTCCTTTCAACCCTGAGATGACTACTCCTAGGAATGAAGACATAGCTAAGGCTCTGTATTTGGAAACCACCATCATTGATCAGCATATGACCACAAAGGTTGGAATCCCAGGCCTCCATTTGGACTTCTTGATCACTCAGGCTACCAATCATGCTGCAGCAGGGAAGTGGGAAACTGTTTGTGCTCTCCTGGCTCTTAGTATATATAGAATAATCTTGTTTGCAGACAAGCCTAAGTTTGTAAGCAAGAATGCTATCCACCTCTTCTTGCTGAAGAATCCAGTTCCTACCTTGCTAGAGATTTCAACTACTCAGTGCATCAGAGAAATGAGAAGCAAAGGGAAAGACTAGTCAGATGTTGTGCACCTCTCTTCTACTGTTGGTTATTGAGACACCTGCCAAAGACAGAAGCTTTCTTGAATCCCCATCAGTCAAGAAATTAGGCTAAGAGAATGATTGCTCTCACTTCAGAAGACATCAGGTGGTGCACTCAGAGTACCAAAGGCAGGGACATAATTACAAGTTGTGGACAATATCCCAATGTACCTCTTATTGGGGTAAAGGGTTGCATCAACTACAAGCCTTTGCTATTCAGAAGACAGTTAGGATATGCATTGGTACATCCACCAAGAGAGCAGGATTTAGTAGAGACCATTTACTGTGACATTCAGAATAATCATGCCATCGTTCAGACAATGGGAATTGCTATCCTGGGAAAGTGTAACAACATAGCTTCAACTCAGTATATTGATTGGTCTCGCATCAGAGGACAGATCACCCGCATGCCATTCACCCTAGAGGATGTGCCAGGGCCTTCAGTAGTAGAGCCTGCAGCTACAGTCAGTTTAGAGGAGTTTGAGAAGTTGAAAGAGAGGAATGCTTAGCTTTCTGAAGCTCTAAAGAAGACCCTCTGGGAGAGGAATGATAGTTGTCTGGACAATGAGAGGTTAGAGAAGCTCCAGATCGAGCACATGACCAAGATTGAGAAGACAGATGATTACATCAGAAAAGCCCGAGCAGGGGAGTTGGTATTGAAGAATGCTTGCAAAGAAGCTAAGATTCAGAAGGCCAGAGCTGAGCACTACTTGGAGGAGAGTCAGGCTAGGTGGATCAGGATCACTGAGGCTCGTGTGAAAGAAGATCAGAAGACCCAGGCTAGGACAGAGCAGCTGGAAGCTAATGAGAAGAAGATTCAGGAGGCCTTGTTAGTAGCACAGAAGGAAATCTCCGAGTTGAGACTCCGGGCAGGGTTGAAGAGAACAAAGGACCAAGACAAGAACAAGAAGTTGACAAGTGCCATTGCCACTAGGAACCTTCTTATCAGGACCATCACAGAGCATCCGGTTGGACCAGTTACTGATGCTCTCCTGAAGGAAGTTAGAGAGGATGACTTTGGGCTGGATGTTTGATTTCTTTGTACTTGTATTTTTATTTTGGTTGTACTTTATTTCTCATGATAATTTGGTTGTATTTCACGACTTTTTTGTATTTTGACCCACCATGGGGACTTGTTGTAATCATAAACTATGTATGTTTTGCATTTGAAATGTATGGTTTATGTATTACTTGGATTTTCCCTTGGGCTTCATTTCTCTTCAACATCATCTTCATTCCCAGAGGTCTGGAAGGTCAAAACCAAAGAACCAAACCGGATACCCTTGGAAGACAAATAGACATACTGCATTTGCATACTAACTTCATTCTTTGTTTTGTAGGTGTTTTTGTTGTTTGTTTCTCACTTTGCTGTGTGTTTCAGGAAACATTGCTCGTAGGAGGGTTTTCCCCAACAACAGAGTTCACTGGTATCCAACCAGAAACAACCTTCCGAGATTACAAATGGATCAAGTTCAACAAGATTTGACTGACGTAAGAACTCAGATGGCTAATGAAAGGGTTGAGATGAGAAATCAGATGAACCAGTTCATGGTAGTTATAACTGGATTGGCTCAGAGCCAAGAAAGATTAAGAGAGTTAGTCGAGCAGAAAACTCCTGAAGAGAATCATCAAGGTACTGGGGGAACTAGTGTCGCTCCCACCAAATGACACCTGGTCAGAAGGGGTACAGACGCGAACGGTCGGTGAAAGAGAGAACACAAGGGTGAACTGAAAAGAGTCGCCATCTAGGCATTTTTATCCCGAAGGAAAGGTAATGCTGCATAAACCTAGAAAGATATGGATAAGACGGTCGCGAACCAGAGAGACTGAGAAAGGGGGTTGGTTACAACCTGGGAATGTATTAGCAACCAGATTGTCCGTCGTACTCGACGGGATCCACGCTTGAAAGATTTGTGTTTAAAGGGGTAGTGTCAGTGCTATTTTGTGTGCAAAAGCTGGAAAAGAATGCAAGTGCCAGTGCAAAAGAAATGTGAAGTGAAATGAAAAAGGTGTCAGTGCAAAGAGAGAGTGCAATGCTCAAGACTATGAGGCTTAAAAGAATAATGCTGGAAGAGGGGGAAGATACAAAGACTTTTGTTCGATAACTGTTAAGTTATGCCTACGTATCCTCTCGTGCAATGAGGAAGTCAGAACACCGTAGTTCGACTCAAAGAGATTGAAAGAATGAATTGACTTGTGAACTGCTTACTTTTCTATGCTCAAGTGTATGACCTGTCTGAATCAGGTGCAAACTGTCTTGCATTAGACGGAAGAAGAAAATTCTCGTTTATGAGTGAATGAGGTGAGAAAAGAATCCCGAAGGAGACGCTTATTGTTTGTTTTTGAGATTTCAATCTTTTATTGCTTTTTGGAATTTGTCATATATTTAATGAGCTTAAGCCTAAACCAAGGGTTAGTAAACTCATCACATCCTCCCTCTGATTAGGGGTAATGAGAATACCTTAAGTATGAAGTAAACACCTCACACTTAATCACCATGATGTAGGATTAAGATCATTAACCTACTGGAATTTATTTAGATGTTTTTGTAGTTTTTGTTTAGTGTTAAGTAATGAGTTTAAGCCATAATCAAGGATTTAATGGACCCATTACACCATCCTAATAGAAGGATAATAGATGAGAACATTTAAGCTGAGGAAGGCTCCTCAACTTAATCCATGATTAGGGATTAACCTCATGACATAACAAAGCCTTTATTAGAGTGGATTTTAGTTAATGATGAGATTAAGAAGTGGATTTTATGGTTTGTAAGACAACTTGAGGGGGACTTGTCCATTAACACTAGGGTTAGTCCTTCTTAACCAATTAAGGAAGAATTAGAACCCTAATGCAAGGCCCAAGTTACAAGCTTGATGTCTTAGTGATTATTAGATGGATTGATTAAAGGATTTAAACACATTAAGGGTTTAACATTTAGGATTAAAGTTATACACTCCATCCTAAGAGAAAGATGCAGGCATAATCTTAATCATAAAGCCTTAAAACCTTTAAGGTTTAGTCCCTGATTATGAGATGAGAAGAGAAGACACAAAGATGACACAAAGGTAAAACTAATGGGGGGACTAATCAAACCCTAATTGTGATCATGCTTGGGTATTCCTAGGGTTTATGTAGCTTGCAAAAGATCTTCAAGGAAAGCCACCAAGGAAGGAACAGAAGAAGCAAGATGAAAGGAAAAGAAGCAGAAGAAGCAAGTCAACTTACTTCACTTAAGAAATAAGTTGCTTGAAGAAAGAAATTGAGGAGGGAACATGAATGAGCAAGCTCTCTCTAATACAAATACAAAATGCAGCAAAGAATGCATAAGAGATATGAGAAGAGATTGTGAGAAGTGAAGGCCAATTCACTTCTCAAAGTAACTTACCACCTGAAAAGTTAGTGAAAGGAAATGAAAATGAGATGAAAATGAAAAAGATGCAATGATGCAAACCAAAACCAGAAGCATGTTCATGATGTAAATGATGCTAAGAGATGATGCAAGTGTATGTCATGAGGGGTGGATGATCATACAAGTGATGAAGATGCAAATGAAGCATGAAAGAGACATGAAAGATCATGAATGCATATGAAATGAAATGAAAGCATAACATGGTAAATGGATGATTCAATGATCAAACATGTTTCTAATGTTTCCTAGGATGTCTTATATGTCATTTGAATACATAAAATGTCATGGCAAGTTCATGGATGCAAGCATATACAAGATGAATGCAAGTGAAGATGAGAAATTAGGGTTATATGAACATGTGAGATGCAAAACTCAAAAATAGAAGCAAATGAATAGATAAAAAATTGAAAATGAATTCAAAGGAACCCTAAACCTATACTAGCTCACCATCCAAAGGGGGGGGGGGGTCAGAAGCTAAACCTAAAGGAAGTTATGAATTTCCTAAGTTTCTAGTGTTTTAAGGGTGATCCTCAAGGTAAAATTCCAAACAAATTGAAAATGAAAGATAAAAATGAAACAAAAATGTTTTTAGAAACTAGAAGGCATGCATAGGACAATGCAAAAAGAAACAATCACAAACTCAACTTGGTTTAAAAGTTATGAATTTTTGAAGTTAGGGTTAGGAAATGAACAATTTAAGAACCCTAATTCAAATGAAAAATGTCAAAGTGTGATCAAAACCAAAAAGATATTTGTGTGGTGAGTTTGTAAATGCTTCTAAATGTTCAAGGATGTTCTCTGAATGTTTTTGTGATTTTTAAATACTTAAATGTATTTTTAATTAATTAAAATCAATTAACTAATTAAAAATAACATTTAAATGATTTAAAAATATTTTTTTAATGCAAAAAATAAAAATATTTTTGGGTTCTGAAAATTAATAAAAGGGTTGATAAAAATTTTCAGAATTTTTTGACTATTTTTACTATTTTTAAAAATTCGTACAAATTAAATAAGAAAATAATGAAATAAAATTAAATAAATGAAAGTATGCAGAATGGGTGGTGTGGATTGAATCTGGGCTTGAACAGGTTGACTGGGCGCGCATCTGAACGACCCAAATTCAAACTTCATTAAACTGATTTAATTAATTATTAATCCTAAAATTAAAACTAATGATTCAATCTGATCCACACACTGCACGCGGGAAAGAAGGATCTAACGGCCCACATTTAAAATATGCCCTAACCCTAATTAATTAGGTTAATGACTTTCAGGTGGCCGGAAATGACCTCCGGTCATCTTCTCCGGCCACACTCTCCCCTGAAAATCCTCAAATCACTCCCTAGGCCATGATAAACTCCCCAAATCTCCAGAAATGATCCCCAAACCCCATAGAACAAGAATCCAACACCATAATTCATTTATCTTGCATCAAATTCATGATTCGAACAAAAACATAAAAATAGACAAAATTTCAGAACATGCATACACAGTCAATACTCAACCATTCTTCAAAAATAAATGCTCATTGTAATCAGGAGAACAAACTCTACCATCTCATAACTAAAGAAACGACTTCTGGAAAAATGTTTCAAGAGGATACCTGAGATGAAGCTTTGCCAATGGTGCTGCATGGGCCTTCTTCTTGATGCAAACACTCTCCTCTGATCACCCTTGAGCTTCTTTGATGCTTTGCTGAAGTGTTTGTGACCTCTCTTTGAAGTTCAGTGAAGTTCAGTTCAAAGAGGGAAAACAATCGTATTTGGTGTATGGTGTTTTTTAGGGAAAAGTGAAGGGTGGTTTGTGATCAGTGATGGATTTGAAGATGAATGGTGGAAGAATTTTTAAGTTTTGATGTTTGTGCTGAGTGTTTCGAATGAAAATGCAAAGGAGGCGATTTTTTGTAACTATGGCAATGATGTGGTTTCAGGCTTGCTTCTTGTGTGTTATGAGTTTCATTTTTTCCACATATCAAGCTGTGATAGGTCTGTGGAGTTGGTGTGGGCTATGCTGATTGGTATGGCCTTCTTGCAAAAAAGTTAACAAAGTTGTACTTGGAGGTGCAGAAAACCAAAAAGGTGCTAACAGAGGTTCCCGGAGTTAACAACCATCTTTAAAATATTATCGGTATGTTGGATTACTCCCTAACCGATAACATTCTTAAAATAGACCTCGTCCGAGTGTAGTATCGCGTGTCAACCACCTTAGGTTTACACCCGGATAGTTTCCGCACTACGTTCCTAAATTGGCTTAGGTGGGTTAAGGGTTCTACGGTCCTCAGTATGATCAGCTCAAGGTAGGAAAATAATGCCACGTATGATTACTCATCATGACATTGATAATCCAAGAGAGCCTAACCTAGTGGAGATTATCAAATTGATATAGCTTTGGACTACTCCATTGCTTATCGCTTCGAATATCGCCATCCTATCATAAGTTCAACACAGATCTAGGTTAGAATCTATCTCACCCATAGAGGATCACCAAAATCGAAACAGAATAAACAAATAACAAACAAAACAAACCAAAGATATCATTTTGGAAGAGTTAATCTTTCAATTTGGCTCTTGTCCTGATTAGGTTCTTTTAATTTGGCTCTTGTCCTGATTAGGTTCTTTTAAGATATCATCTTGGAAGATCTCAGGAGATTGGATTTTCATTATATCGGAAAGATCATTAAAGTAACAAGTATCATCTAGGACGTCAATAAAGTAACAGGTATCGTCTTTTGCTGGTGTAGCGGTAAAATCATGAGTGTAAGATATTGGTTAACTTAACTTAAAGTAAACAGAGTCGCCACCGCGCTTTTATTTTATTCCAAAATGGAAAAGGGAAAAAGAGCGAATAAAACTAATGAATCTAAAATCAAAATGCTAAAAGAATCAAGTAGAGAACGGGTAAGGGGATAGGTTACAAATTGGGAAGCTTTTACGAACCCAAAATGTTTGTGGTACTCCACGGGAGCCCTTTGAAATATTTATTGCTTTTTTGGTTTGAAAATGGCTTGTTTGAAAGAGATTGAAGAGATGATAAGAGAAATGTTTTTTAAGATTTTTGTGTTTGGAGAGGTTTACCACCTCATGCCTACGTACCCACAAAGTACAATGCAAGATCAAAACCCCGTAGTTCGTGGTACAAAATGTGAAAAGAAATAATATGTTGAATTGATTTTAAAATGTAAAGATAAGTCGGCATTCTTTAGCGAATAATTCTGCTAAAAAGAATGAATCATATCTAAACATATGAAAATGGTTAAAAAAGAAAAGTGCACGAGGGCACAAAAACAATTGAATGAGTTTTGAGTTTTTTAAAGTGTTTTGAAGAGAAAGTTTTGATATGCTTATGTGGTTTAGAATTTATCAAGAAACGAAATGAAAAGGTAAAACCGCTTGACCTAAGTCAAGGTTTGATTATGAAAGAAGTGTGAAGTTTGAAAACAAAGAAGGCCATAGTCCAAAATTAAAGTCACAAGTCTTTTAGAAGTTTAATCCTTTATTAATGTTTTTGTGTCCAAATGGACCAAAGGAAAATCAACATAACATAAAAAGAGAGCAAATAATAAACATGATAATGGATGAATAAAGCATAGTAAAGCAAGATAAAATAAAAGCAAATAAAAGTGCAAGAATTTAAATGTTAGTAGCAAAAGAAATTAAAGTGCAAGAATCTAAAATATTAATAGTATAATAATATTTACATAATAATGGTATGGTGAACTTAATCAACCACAACCAAAAGAGTAACCAAAATCGAAAGGCTACCGGATCCGCTTAGCATCTTACACTATAACGATTAATCAAGGCAAATCGAACTGAATTCAATGAAATTTGAAAGGTGATTGGGAGAACCAAAGCACCTACGCATCAAACATTCATAAGTCTCGATTCTTAATGCAATATGATTAACCACTTTGGGATTACGCGATCAACAAGAGATCCGGTCCACGAAAGTTCAAGTACCCAATTAGATTTTTATTCCGAAGTCGGGACACATTTAGGTCTATGTTAAGCAATCGCCGAGTAATTTACGAATTAATTACCCTACAAATGAGGTCGGCCACCACCAATTAAGGTGAACAATATTAGCGCTAATGCATGCGAGATAAACGATATGTAAATCGCTATCCGGATGCAATACCGTACAAAACTAAAGGTGAATACCAAATTGAGCCGCACTCATGGTATTCTTCCATCCTTAAGTTCAATCACTTGTTTTGGTGGATTCAAGCATGAAAATGTATCACTAACCCAAAGTACCATAAATGAATGGAATAATCCTCTTAAAGGTAGTTTTGAATTAATGAACATTAACTACTCTAATCTACACCCAAAGATCATTGAATTTAAGGAGAAATTACTCCCAAAAGTATTTCCCAAGGTAAGAATAAAAGGAGGAAGAAGAAGAAGAAAGAAGAACCAAAAAGGGCTTTAAAACAAGCCAAGAATTCAATTCTGACTTGTGTCAACCGTTTAACGCATATGGTTAACCGGTTAACGCTGAAGCAGTAACATAAAATATGCAGAAATTCAGCATTGATCCATTTTCAAAACCTTTTCTCAAACATTTAATGATTATGATCTGAATTTGCACGAATTTTAAAACCAAAATACAGTGAAATCCCTGCAATAAAACAACAAATAAAGATCCAAAGGATCTAAAATCAAAGGCACCAAAGATCTACATCTTGAATGTTGATGGTCAGTATGGGTTTATGGAAGGAGAGGAATTACCAAAAACACTTCTTCAAATTAGACCAAATCAAGCTTAGATCTACTGAAATTGATGAATAAAAGAAGGAAAGGATGAAGGTTTAGCTCAAGTTAGTCAAGAATTCAATGTGAATTCTTGATAACTTCAAAGGAAAGAAAGTGAGCTTTGGAGAATTTTGGTATTGGGGGAGTATTTTGCAAGAGGTTTTGTGGCTATCAAAAGCTTGGTGAATGAATGAAATTATGGTCCTATTTAAAGACTCTAGGTATGGGAATTTGGTGGAATGGAGCCTGCTTTGGTAATTAAAATTAGGCTTGGTAATTGCAATTTTGGTGGGAAATGGTAAAGAGTGGTGATTAGTGAGGGTTTATGGTAGGAAATGATCAAAGTGATGTAGAGAAATCAAAAACCAATGGATCTAGAATATTCCAATTAAATCAATGATCTAAGAGTGCTAAATTTGAATAAAATATTCAAATTGAGCACTAGTTAACCGGTTAACCAAATTGGTTAACCGGTTAACCAAGCCAAAATTTGAATAATTTCTTCAAATGATGTTGCTTGGTTATTGTGGCCCGATTCTTTTTGTACGTCGAAGAAGGCATGGAAATGAACCATGGAAATCCTTGATCAAATAAATTTGAATTATTTGAGGATCAACTTCAACTTTTATCTATGAAATTTCGCTCGTGCTGCAGGACTGCAATTTTTGTCATTTTCAATGGTTCCTCCTCCTGAAAAAAAAAGTAAATGAAAGAAACAAAAATATTTTTTGGATTTTAATTAATGGTTAGTAAACATAAACAAAATGAAAGAAAATAATAATAATAAAAAAACGGTGATCCCCTGTGAGGCATAAATCTACACCCGAGAAGGATAAATGAACCAGTGCGCGATCTTGTTTGTATGCAAGATGTAGATGAGATGTGAAAAAATCTTAGGGTAAAAAATTAGGGTATGACATCTAGGGCTTGGAGGAATTGGGTAAAAATAAATTCGAATTTCTCCTCTCCTACTTCGAATGTCAGTTTCTATAACACGGTGGGATAACGACTTTCTATAAATGTTGCGGATAGCAAGAGTCGCCACTGACTTTTATTTTATCCAAGTGGAAAGGACATAAAAGAACATGAAAGACCTATTTTAAAAGACTTAGGTTCGAGGGGTAGGTTATATAAAGGGAAGGTGTTAGCACCCTTTATATCCATGGTTATCCACAGGCTCTTAGTTACTTAGCTCACTTAATTGTTTTTGAAAGGTGTAGTGTGTGATTAGAAATTTTATAAGTACTTTGTAATGATCCTCATATGGATGTATACAAAGCCTTGTTTGAAAATGTTTGAAAATATTGTGAGGTGTGAAAAGTATTTTTTAAAGGTGTGAGCAAGTAACTATGAGGTACCTACCCTAGACTAAGTCATTCATGTTCTTGTATGTTCTTTCAAGGGTAAGATTGTCCCTATTATTAAGGAATAGGTAGTCATTACCTTGGATTTATTTAATGGACAGGCGTAGGGTCATCGTACGGTCAACAAAGGCAACTATAGGGTGTCTTTAGCAATTGGGAGGGACTATCATATTTTAAACCGAAGGGACAAGATCATTTATCGTAGGCAACCTCGTAGGGACTTGATATTTAAGAATCTGGGAGGGACAAGATGATTTATTTTCCTGGAGGGACTTTGCTTAAGTCACCCTACTTTCGGGGGACTTGACCGTTTAATAAGGCAACGAAGAGGAGTAACCCTAGGAGGTGCAGACAGCGATCTTAGATCGACTTACGTGTGTGAATGTTTATTTTCAGATATTTATCTTGGTTATTAATTTTCTAAGTCCAATTAATTCAAATTATATTTTGCACTCCCTATTTACTAACCACGCAAATAAATAAAATGCGAAAAGACAATAAATCCTACACTATTACATCTCTTTGGGACAGATACATAATAATCGAGCGTAAAAAAATAAATTACAATAAATAATACCTACACAATTTTTCTAATAAGATAAATAAAGCAAAAAAGATTAAATATAAATAAATAAAGTAATAAAGCAAAATAAAATAAAATAATAGGAAAGAAAATAAAATAAAATAGTAATTAGGGTTAGAAGGAAAATAAGGTTAATTAAGAAAATTAGGTTTATTAAGAAGATTTAATATTTATTAAGAAAATCCTAATCTAATAAAAAAAATTATTTACCATAATTTCAACTTAATTAATAATTGATTTACAAATTAAAGTGTTAGAAAAATATTTACTTTGATTTTTTTAGAGAAAAAGAAATTAGTGATGATTAACTAGTTTTAGGTTAAATATATCATTAATTAATTAATTTAAAATAAATAATTAATAATAAAGAAAAAGGAAAGGAAAGAAATACTAGCATGAGAACAAACAGTGGGGAGGCCTGTATTTGATCCTAAGACCTCCCTATTGCCAAGCTTGTACCAAGACCATAGGGGTTGCGCGCGCGTGTGGAATATATTCCTGCAAAACAAAATTATATGTAAAACCTAAACAAATAAATAAGGTATAAAAATAAATTCTTGAGGCTCGGTTCGAACCCATGCCCTCAAGGGAACAAGACCAACCCTTAACCACCAGACCAACGTGCGCATTGTGAATATTATCTGAAACGAATAATATATAAAAAACATAAAATTTGAATATGTTTTCGCGTCAGACTCCTTCGTCTACCTCCAACCGTCTACTTAGACCTTTACCTACGAATTTCCGTCACTAAAGGTTTTAGTTACGGATTTTCGTTGTCACTACAACACATGCGCATTCAAACATTGCAAATTACATGGATACATTTATTTTAATGATTCAAATCAGTTAATATGAAGTCTCTAAACAAGATTATGTCATTAATTTTGCCAGAAATCACTTCAATCACACGCCCCCAAACAAAACCCTCAAGAACCCTAGTTTATGGTTCAGTCCCCATGTGGTTATGATTCTTCAAATTTCTTGCCCAGAAACACTCCTTGTAACCTCATAAACACAAACCACAAGTTAGATATGCTTTAAATCAGTCATACATATGAAATCAAATAAACAAAAAAGACATGAATATGAAGGATTCGATTATGGTGTTTTGGGATGATTTTGGTGCTTATGAGGATTGAGTTACGATCAGTGATCTTCAAGGAATCTAATGCCACCTTTATTTTGTTCTGAAATTTCCTCTAAGTGCCAAAGTGAATACCTATTTTTCTTGATGTTGTTTGAGTTTGAAACCAAGTATTTTCCTGCAAAAATTGTCCCCCTGCCTTGGTTCATGTTTGTGTATATTTAAGGATGTAATTAGGTCAAAACAATGTGGGCCTTGGGTGCATCTTGGTATTACTTGATCATGAAGAAAGCTCAATTTTATTTTTGTCAAAAAATAAACTAAATTTCTTCCACAAGAGTTGCACGAAATTGGAGAGTATCAAATCATTTTTATTGTTGTTTATGAGCTTCTAGAACAAGAATCACATCCAAATATTGAATTTTATATTTTATTTTGATTTAAATTGAATTTTAATAAATAAAATACAAATAAATAATAAATGAATTATAAAAATCAGAAATAATTGGAATTGGGTCGTGCTTGATGTTATTGTGAAGATTGGATTGCAATTCCATGGGCCCATTTGAAAAAAAATGGATTTGAGACCCTTTTTGCTCAATGGACCCCTTGAAAATTTCCCAACTTTGACAAGGCATAAATCCCTCAATTTTAAGGCTATGAAAGTGATCTTGGACTTTTTAGAAAGCTTAGAGAGTCCTATAACAAACATCTTTGGTATTATGTCCATATCTTTTACCATTTTCAAATTATGCTCTTTGGAAAAAGTTGACTTTTTGTTGACTTTTGAAATGACCTATAATGTCTTAGCTCATACCTTGAAAATGAGGAATTTTTAGGCTTGGCTTGTGAGACATAAAGTTGTAGAGAATTCAATTTCCTTGAAAATGAGCTTTGGATGGGAAATTTTTGATGAAACATGTGAAAGTTATGGCTGGTCAAAGCTCAGTTGAGTTTTCCTAGGAAACCCTAATTTAGAAACTTCCTAATTCTTGATGATCTGAGATATCCTTGATGAATCATGATCAAACCTTTATCCAATGATGAATTTTACTTCATAATCATGATGTTGGAAAAAAATCTTGAAGTTTGACTTTAGTTTGACCGCATTTGACCTCTGTTTGACATTTTAACCACTTTGATTGATTTTTGCATATATGATCATCTGACTGGTCAAACTTATTGGGAAAGCTCTGAAACATGACATAGGGATTCTTGAAGTCACATGGGATGTTATGAAGCTCACTTGAGGCCTTGTAAGTCCATATTGCTTGGAGAAACCAAAACCCTAGTTCTGGATCCTTTGCTTAGGATGAGGCTTTGTCTGAGGAAACTCTCAAACTTTCTGACCAATTGGGGACCTTGAGAACCTTATGATCATTGAGAAATCTTGAGAGACATTGCCTTGATTGTGGGAGGGAAAATTTTGGGGTACAACCGTCTGCCTTTCTTTACATCAATGATATCTCCTGCAGTAGCTAAGAACGGTCTTCCTAATATAATAGGGGTTGTAGCATCCTCCTTGATGTGCATAATTATAAAATTATCTAGCACATAGAATAGACCTATTTGTACAGGAGCATTCTCTAGAATGCCAACCGAGAATTTAACTTAGTGTGAGCTAGTTGAACTGACATCTTGGTTGGTCTCAATTGTCCCATATCCAGTTTCTTGCAAATTGATAGCGACACAACACTTATACTTGCTCCTAAATCACATAGGGCTTTGTCTATGAAAAAATTTCCTATTACGCAAGTAATAGAGAAACTTCATGGGTCCTTTAGTTTAGGAGGCATGTTATTTTGAATGATTGAGCTACACTCAGCAGTAAGTGTAACTGTTTCGTTCTTCTCAACTTTCTTTTTGTTAGATAAGATTTATTTTAGAAACTTAACGTATGGGGGTATCTGAGTAATAACTTCTGTGAAAGGTATGATAATGATTAACTGTTTCAGAAGCTCTACGAATTTCTTGAATTGTCCCATAGTATTAGAATTTGTTAACCGTTGGGGGTACGGAATTGATGGTTTATATGGTGGCGGAGGTACATAAGGTTTCTCCTTTTCATCAGCCTCTTGTTCATTGGTTTTCTTTTCCTGTGGTTTATCGTTTTTCATAGTTGATTTCTTAGGCTATTGATACATGGTTGGGTTTTCGGTTCTAGGATCGGTAGGTTTGTCCAACTCTTTTCTGCTTCTTAGTGTTGCTCCCGGGATTTTCATCCTAGTACAAACGCGAAAGTGGCGCGGAAAGGTTAGAGTCGCCAGCCAGACATTTTTATCCCGAAAGAATGGGAAAGGTAATGTTGCACAAACCTGAGGAAGAAGGAAAGGACAAGGTCCTACGAACCAAAGATCTGAGTTCGGGAGTCGGTTACGACCTGGGAAGGTATTAGCACCCCAGATCGTCCGTCGTACCCGACGGGATCCACGCTTGCTTGTTTGTTTCAAAGGGTGAGAAATAAAGAATGCTGCTGAATAAAACCGCTAACTGGAATGGGAATGGAAAATAAGAAATGAACTGAAATAAGAAATAATGGGGAAAATGTAGGGAAAATAAAGAGTGTGCTCGAACGGGCCCTACCCCGCTGCCTACGTACCTCATCAGGATAATGAGGATCAGAGACGCCGTAGTTCCCCTAACTAGGGGTAACAAGGAAATTGCTTGTGAATTAAAGGCTTGAACTGCCTATGCCATTGCTCAGGTGTTGCAGACTCGGACGACAAGTGCGTAACCGTCTTGCAAGATGACAAGTAGGAGCAAGTTCGCGGACGGAGCGAATGAGGTGAGAAAAGAATTCCCGAAGGAAAGACGCTTATTGTTTGTTTGGTGCTTTTTAGAAGCTTTTATGAGTGAAAGTTTGCATAGGTAAGTGTACCCAAGTCTTACTCAATGGGATGTGTACGTCTCACATCATCCCGAAATGGAATGCGCAAGAGGCACACCTATCTATGGAGGAAATCCCCAAAGCTATTCCCACAAGTGAAGGCTTAAGCACACTGACCTATTACCATTATTAAGTGTTTTTGTGGTTTTTTGGTTAAGAAGTGTTTTTTAGCTTTTCTTTGTGAGGTACTCATGCTAAGACCTATCCACCACGAGTGATGACTCACACCTCGCCCCGAAATGGAACGCATGTGAGCATCTCATAGCAAAGTCTCATGTCACATGAAAGTACTCAACCTTTATTAAGTGAATTAAAATTAAGTTCGAAGATGAGAAGAGAGAGAGCGCCAAAGGATCTCAAAGGAAAAATTCTAAAGGGGAACTAAAATAATCCTAAGTATTAACATGCATGGATGTCCTAAGGGTTGGTGAGGTTTCTATCCTAATGAAGAAGGAAGAAGAAGATAGAAGAAAGGATGAGAAAGGCCTAGGCCCAACAAAAGAGGGTTATTTCACATAAACATAAAAGGAAGAGATGAGAATTGGAGATGTGGAACTCAATTCCCACATCTCACACTTACCATAGCCCCTGCAAGGTTAGCATGCACAAATGAATACAAGCACAAAGTTCAAAACCAGAATCAAAATGATATGAAGAATGGCCTAAGAGGCCAGCAAGATGAAGAGAGAAGTCACACAATACCAAACAATGTCAAAATAGAAGCAACGAAATCAAAAGATGGAATTTAAGCACTTAAAAAAACAAAATGACTTGAATAAGAAGTAAACTTAAAAATTAAGAAGAAAAAAGACCTATCCTAGGACCAGGAAGGTACCCACACCCCAAAGGAACCCCAAATAAGAAGAATAAGTTGGCACAAGTGCCCTTCTAAGCCTATAAGAGATCTAATAAACCAAAAGAAGCAAAATGGGACAAGGTGAGAACAAAAATCCACATATAAACAACCAGCCTTCTAAAAATTCTACAACTGAAACCAAATGATCTTCAAACATATCATATCAACTTGCCAAAAGGACTTGCAAAAATTCAGAAAGGAACTAGGTCAAATGGAGGTACAAACACAAGTTAGGACAGAAAACTTACATCACAAGATAACAGACCAAAACTCCAGAAATAATTTTCTATAAATTCTGATAAAAATCACATGAAAACTACAAGATCTTAGGAACACAATTCAAAAAGAATGGGATCAAAACTCCAAATATTGAAAGCTGTAGAAAATGGACAAGACAGACTAGTCAAGAAATGAAGCAAAAGAAGCTATGTGCAATGGAGATTTAATTCTGGCACGTGGATCAATGAAAAAATAAAATAAAAATATGATAAAAAAAACTAGAAACAAAAAGGAATATCCATGATTTATTTGAGAATTTTTAGATGAATAGAACTATTTTTAATGGATTAAAACCAAACTGAATTATATGAAAACAAAAATAGGAAAGAGAAATAAAAGAAATGAAGGGAGGTGCAGGAAGTGAAAAAATGAACTGAATTGGGCTGGACTCACATATGCAGGGGTGCAGATAGTGGTCAGAAAAAAACTCTTCATAAATGATGGCACATGGTTGGCACATGTTCCTTAATGTGGTGGCAGATTTTGGTGCACTGGATGGAAACTGATCTAACGGTTGTGACATGTTCTCATCCTAATGCTAGACTCACTATTCCGGTCACCGGAGCTAAACTCCGGTCATCTTCTCCGATCACTCTCCGGTTAGGGCTTGGACAAATGTTCACCAAATTGAAAAAAGAGGCCATGGATAGATTCGTCTCCTCAAGCACATCACTAACCTAGGCTTAGTTTTCTCCTAAGGTTCACAAACAATGCAAATCGAAGCTCATAAGAATCAACCTAACAATTGAATCTAAGCACCTAGGGTGCATATCAACTAGCCAGCTGTCGCTCCCACTAAATGAAGCCGGGTCAAATAGGGTACAGACGCGAACGGTCGGCGAAAGGAGGATGTGAGAACACACAGGAGTGAACTCACAGGGAATGAAAAGAGTCGCCAGCTAGGCATTTTTATCCCGGAGGAAAGGTAATGCTGCATAGACCTAGAAAGATATGGATAAGACGGTTGCGAACCAGAGAGACTGAGAAAGGGGGTTGGTTACAACCTGGGAAGGTATTAGCACCCAGATTGTCCGTCGTACTCGACGGGATCCACGCTTAAAAGATTGTGTTTTAAAGGGGTAGTGTCAGTGCAATTTGTATATAGAATAGCTGGAAGAGAATGTACAGGTGTCAGTGTAAAAGGATGTGAAGTGTAATATACAGTGTCAGTGTAAGAACAGGAATAAGGTGCTCAAGATCATGAGGCAAAAGAATGATGCTGGAAAGAGGGGGAATATACAGAGACTTTTGTTCGATAACTGTTAAGTTATGCCTACGTATCCTCTCGTGCAATGAGGAAGTCAGAACACCGTAGTTCGACCCAAAGAGACTGAAAGATGAATTGACTTGTGAACTGCTTACTTGCCTATGCTCAAGTGTATGACCTGTCTGGCTCAGGTGCAAACTGTCTTGCATTAGACGGAAGAAGCGAGTTCTCGTTTATGAGTGAAGGTGATGAGAAAAGAACCCCGAAGGAGACGATTATTGTTTGTTTTTTGAGTTTTCAGTCTTTTATTGCTCTTGAAAGTTTGTCATAAGTTAATGAGCTTAAGCCTAAACCAATGGATTTAGTAAACTCATCACATCTTCCCTCTGATTAGGGGTAATGAGAATACCTTAAGTGTGAAGTCAGCTTCTCACACTTAATCACCTTTGATGTAGGATTAAGATGATTAACCTACTTGTGATTAATTAGATGTTTTGGTTGTTTTTGTTTAGTGTTGAGTAATGAGGTTAAGCCATAATCAGGGATTAAACAGACTCATTACACCATCCTAATAGAAGGATAATAGATGAGAATGTTTAAGCTGAGGAAAGCTCCTCAACTTAATCCATGATTAGGGATTAAACTCATGACAAAACAAACCTTTATTAAGTGGATTTTATTTAATGATGTGATGATGAAGTAAGTTTTATGATTTGTAAGACAACTTGAGGGGGACTTGTCCATTAACACCAGGGTTAGTCCTTCTTAACCAATTAAGGAAGAAATAGAACCCTAATGCAAGGCCCAAGTTACAAGTGTGATGTCTTGTTGATTATTATGTGAATTGACTAAGATATTTAAACACATTAAGGGTTTAACACTTAGGATTAAAGTTATACACTCCATCCTAATAGAAGGATGCAGGCATAAGCTTAATCACAAAGCCTTAAAACCTTTAGGGTTTAGTCCCTGATTATGAGGTGAGAAGAGAAGACTCAAAGAGAGACACAAAGGTAAAACTAAGAGGGGAGACTAATCAAAACCCTAATCATTGTCATGCTTGGTTGTTCCTAAGGTTTGTGAGGTTAAACAAGAAAGATCTCCAAAGGAATCACCAGGAAGCAGATGAAAGGATCAAGAGAAGCAAAGCAACTTGCTTCATTCAAGAAGTCAAGTCACTTGAAGAAAGAAAGTGGGAAGAAGAAGAATGAGCAAGCTCAATCTCATACACAAATAAAAAATGCAGCAATGGATGCAAGAGAGATGAAAAGAAAAGTCATGAGAAGTGAAGGCAAATTCACTTCTCAAATTCACTTACCACCTGAAATGTTAGAAAAGGAATGCAATGCAATGCAAAATGGGGTGAAATGGTATGATGAGAAACAAAACCAGAAGCATGTATGAGAAGTTAATTATGCTATGAGATGCTACAAACATGAGGCAGCACATGGAGATGATCATACATGTTTATGAATGCATATGAAGCAAGTTAAGGAACATGGACATACATGAAAAGTTATGAAGTGTACATGGCATACAACATGGCAAATACATGATGCAATGATCAAACATGCTTTCAATATGTCTTATGATGTCAAATGAATCAAATGGATGCTTGAAATGTCATGGCAAGTCATGTTATGCAAGAGAATGCAAGAGGGATGCAAATGAAAGCCCAAATTAGGGTTTATGAACCAAACATCAAACAAAAATCAAAATCAGAAGCAAACCCTAAGATAAAAAATGGAAAATGCCACTCAAAGGACCCCTAATCCTATACTAAACCAATGCCCAAAGGAGAGGTCTCAACTCCTAACCAAGCTCAAGATATGAATTTTACAAGTTATTAGGGTTTTTAGGGTTTCCAAACAAAAGAAATGCCAAACAAAATGAAAATGAAAGATCAAATCATGGCCTTTTTATCTCAAAAACTACATGCTAAACACAATGCAATGCAAGAAGAATCAATGTCCAATTCCTCATGAATAGGCAGAAATGATTTTTTGAACTATGGATCAAATTAATGCACAAAAATGATTTTAATTCAATGAAAAATTCTCAAAATGCATCAAGATCAAAAATGAAATTTGGTTTGAAGGTTGGACAATGTTTCTAAATGTCTTAGAACATTTCATGAATTTTTTGGTGATTTTTAAATACCTAAAAGTATTTTTAACAAATTAATTTCCATTAATCAATTAAAAATAATCTTTTAAATATTTAAAAATACTTTTTTAATGCAAAAAATGAAAATAAAAATATTTTTGTGTCTTAAAAATTAATAAAACTTTTGAGAAAAAGTTTCATAATTTTTAAGACATTTTTGCTATTTTAAATTAATTGGGCAAATAAAATGAAAAGAAATGAAATAAAAATGAATTTTAAATGAAGTCAACAGAAAGAATGGCTGAGATTGAGTCTGGATTTGAAAACATTGACCAGCGCGCATCTGGACGGCTGTGGTTCATTCTGAGTTAATTAGTTTAATTAAGATTTATTTAATTAATGAAAATGGATTAGGGCTAAACAAAATGATCTGGGCCCTTCATGCGCGCGGGAAGTCCACTGAGTCAACCAATCCAACGCCCAATATTCAAACACACTTAATGACCTGAGATTAGGGCTAACCACATTCAGGTGACCGGAGAAAGACTCCGGTCATCTTCTCCGGCACCCCAAAAACCCTAAAACATGATTCAGGCATCTATTCCACAAATTAAACACATCTAAAGGATCCTCTAACCTCCTAGGACATGAATCCACCCTCAAATATCATTTAAACACCATGAATCAAGTGAATCGAAAGAAACAAAATCCACGGGCAAAATTTCAGAGGGATCATACAAACTCATTTCTCATTTATTTTTGATTCTAAAGGCATCCCCATGACCAGCAAGACATAAGCAATCAGATTATCACTCAAAATGCAAGCTTTGGAAGAAAAAGTTCAAGTTCATACCTGTGCTGGAAAGCTTCAAAACTGAGCTTCCAGAGCTTCCTTTGCGTGCAAATGGACTCCTTTGACTCCCCTGATGCTAATGGAAGGCTTGAAATGAGCTTAGACAAGCTGCCTTGAGCAATCCAGTTCTGGTGTAGCAGAAAATGCAGTTTGTGTATAGGCTGTTTCAGATCAATGTGAAGGGTGGTTTTGGTTCCTTTTGAGGTGTTTGATCTGTTGGTGAAAAGAGTTTGGATGTTTGATGGTTGTGGAAGGTGATTCGAAGAAAAATGCAGGCTGAGGTGAAAAATGGTAATGAGGTGTTCTTGCTCAGTTCAGGCCTGAATCTTGTTGGTTTCTACTCAATGGGGCAAGGTGAGATGATTAGTGAAGTTTGCTTGAGTGTTTGAGGTTTGTGGAGGCAGATTCGAAGAGAAATGCAAATGGGGTGGTTTTTGTGTGTGTGTTGCTATGGTGTGTATCAGCTTGGCTTCATCTTATGTTTTGCTTGCCAAAGGATAGTATAAACAATTCCAAGTGGCCAGAGGATGTGACATGGCCTGCTGTGATTGGGATGTTTGCTTTTGCCAAAAGTCAACTTTTTTGTAAGAGAGGTATGGCTTGAGTTCTAGCTTGGTACAATGGCTAGGGCTGGCGCAGCATGGTGTGTATGGAAGGCAAGAGTGGTTCAAAGGCCAATGCAGCAAGTGGTAAGAAGCATCATGATGGTTTTGCAACTTGGTTACTTTTGGAACTTCATGAAAAAGTCTTGTTATACAAACCATGATCATGAGAAACTTTGGTCCAATTCTGATTTTTAGAACTCATGTGATGTTTGTACATTAGTTTGAATTAAACTAGAAGTTACAAATGGCCTTGGTTCATGATTTTGCAAATTTCTCATTTGGTGCACATCTTGAAAATCAATGATTTTTGCCAACTTTGTCACACCATAACTTTTGATCCAAGAAGAATTTGATCATGTTCTTGTACTTTTTGAAAAGGAAAAAATGTATTCTACAACTTTCATGACCAAAGTTTTTCCATTTGAAACATTTTTGGATCAAAAATTAAGGCTTGAAAAATGACCTAAAATGACATATTCTTGAAAAGTCAACTAAGCCCAAAAAGTCAACATTTGCAAAAGCTTGTAATTCTTGATTTTTGTGAACTTCAACCTTCTTCCATGATCAAATAAAGATCATATACACTCAAAATGATGAAGATCACCCATTGGTTGGGTCATTGGGGGCCTCAGATGCCCTGATTTTGCACTGACTTGTCTGAAAAGTCAACCCTTGATCAGATGACTTCCCCATGGAATTTCTTCATGAAAATTGATATGCATACTCCCTATACCATATAGAGACCAATGGAAACAAGAATGACCAAAAAATTTGGAGTTATGGCCTCTGAAACCAAAACCCTAATTTTAGGTCAACTGTGCAGTCAAACTTGGCTCTGCATCCATACCAAACCCAGTTCTTGTGATTCTTTGGCATTCTTGACTTTGAGAGGATGTAACATGATATAAGAACACACATGGACCCCTTTGAAGTGATTGGTGGCCTTTGGAATGGCTCAAGAGGCTTTTGGATTGCTCAGATCACAAACCCTAGGTGCAGATGACTTAGAAACTATGCAGTGAATCAAAATGAGATATGAGATGATGTGATTGTGTTTATGCATATGAAATGATCACAAGCCATGGTGTGAATGGGTGAGGGCAAATTTGGGGTGTTTACACCAGCACAAGCATTGCTCCTATTGAGCTTCAATCAACATAAAACAACAAGAAAAATAAGAATTCATGTCAGAAGAATTGAATATGAAACCTGAAATGTAGTGCTGAATTTTGTTGAAGAAAACCAGAGAGGAGGTTCCTATGGCTTCCTTGATTGAGATTGATTCTTTGTGAAGTGAAATAAACACTTTGTTGGTGAAGAATCTTGAGGAATTAATGAATATGCAGAAAAATTCAGAAGTAAATTTTGGAGGATTCAAGCCATAAACTCCATGAATAAGCTTCAAATTTTGATGTTGATGATGACTTGATGAAGATTGAAGTGTTGTAGATGAAGACCAAGGAGTATGGAAGCAAAAATGCAGAAAATTCAGAAGAAGTAATTCCAAAATTTCAGCTTCAAAACTCCATGAAAAATGCTCTATGAATGGTGTTAGATGAAGCACAATGAAGGAGAAGATCAATGCTATGGTTATGGAAGCTTGATCCTTCCAAATGCAGTGATTTTGCAGAGAAAATGCAGAGAAAACTTGGAGAATTTGGTGTGATTTTAGTGAAGAATGAAGCTGAACCTTGCACTCTAGCACCACTCCTCCTTATATAGAGCCTTGAACCTCTAGTTAACAGTTAGAACCAGAGTTAACAAGCCTTGGTTAACTGAGTGAAGTGAGTTAAGTGAGTGAAGTTAGTTGGGACAGTTATGCCAGCTGGATTTCTAGAACTTTCTTCAATTAGAACCAATCTAATGCATCCAACACCATGAAGCTTATGATGGAGATTAGTGAAGTGGAACACAAACTTAGTAGTTCAAGGATTTCAGCTTGAGTTTTCTCTCTAGTTTGTGGGATGCACAACAATTAGAATGGACCTGCATACATTCAATGATAACTTGCTGATGTAACAAGGATCAATGGCACAATTCAGCTTGAAACCAATGAATCTGGTGTACTCTAGCTCATGAACATTTGTGGTGAAGACCACTTTGATGTAGCAGCAATGGTGAAGCTTGAATTGAGGCCAAAGTGAAGCTAAATGAGCTATAGAATTTGTACCAATCATTTCCACGTTCAACCCCAAAGATAGCATAGCATTCCCCCTTGTTTTGCATCAAAAACAGCAGCAAAATGGCAAAAAATAGCATCATGAATCGATTCATAAGGTTATGCATCGATACATACTGAAGAGAAAGCTAATTTTAGCAAAAAAACACATTATGAATCGATTCATACATGGATGTATCGATTCATAACAGTTTTTTTAACTATTATGAATCAATTCATAACATGATGAATCGATTCATCCTGCTGCATTGCCTTTTTTTTTTTCAAACTTTGAATGGCCATATCTTTCTCAATTTTGATCCTATGAAGGAGTTCCACATATGGTTTTGAAGCTTAGGATGTCCTCTTTCATTTTATCAAGGTATACTTTTCATAGGACTCTTATTTTGGGGAAAAACCTCTCTTGAAGTGGCTACAAAGATGACCAAAACTTGCCATTTTTGGAAACCCAAACTTTCCAAAAAATGGTAAGTTTTAGTTTTCTTGATTTTTTCCATTCTTTCTTGATCCAAATTGATCCCTAAGAGCCTTGTGACCATAATTTCATGATTTTGATCCCAAAAATTCAAGAGTTGACTTTTTACTCATCCTGGTTGACTTTTCTCCAATTTTCTGATTTTTAATCAACTGACAATCGAGGGCCTTCCAAAATGAGTCCAACGGTGAAATTTGAACCATAGGTACTTGACATCATGTAGAGAACCATGAAACCATGCTTGGACCAAAGTATCATTGATAAGCCCAGTTCCTTAGAAACCCGCATCCGACTCCTTTTTGTTGGGAAATGTTGCACTGCTTGCCTCCCTTGATCAAAGCACCTCTGTATAGGACTTGTGGCTTCAAGTGAATACTTGTGGGATGTTGTGGACCATTTGCACAAGGTTGAGAAGCTATATGGCCCTTTGATTGCCTTTGTATAGCCTTCAGTTGCCTTATTCACTGATCACAAACCTATGCCCCTGCTGTGATGGTTATGATGCAATGTTTTTGATTATTTCATGAAGCTATGAATGCAAAATGCTATGCAAAATGCAAAGTGATATGCTAAATATGAAAATGAGAGGGCAAATTTTGGGGTGTTACAGCTTCCCCTATTCAATCATCTGTTAATCTGAAAAGGACGGTAGCACGAGCTATTGACCATTCAAGATAAACTGTGATTGAATACCAAGAAGACCAGAAATTTGCACTCTGACGAAGAATGCAACACCGGGAAATAAACCCAACCAGATGACGCTCTGGGGATATGAAGAAGAGAAGAAGCAGACGAGCTTCTTCCAAGCTGAAACTGATATCTGGTAATAAGAACACTTTGACAGACGAGTCTTCAAACAATCTTGTGACGCCAGGAACTGGACAGACGAGTCCTCAACACACTTCAATAACAATAACTGAGACAGACGAGTCTTCAAACCATCCTGTGACGCCAGGAGCTGGACATACGAGTCCTCAAAACAATGCATATAGCATGAGACAGACGAGTCTCCTTCGGATTTACCTGTTACGCCAGGACCGGTAATGCACTTAAGTCTGTGGGATAGACATGCAATCAAGGTAGACGAACCTTCTTCATATATTATCCGCGGATATATGGTACAAGACAGACGAGTCTTCTTAGCAAACCTGTGACACCAGGTGCAGCAACAACAATAATTGGTGCCTGAGACAGACGAGCCTCCTTCGGATTTGCCTGTTACGCCAGGACCGGTAACCATTTCGACATTTAATTCCCACTGTCAGGATTCGAAACCTCTTCAATACAGACGAGTATTGGATGATCATCAAGATAACACAGACGAGTGCCATAAGTCAATGATACAGACGAGTATCAGACGATGATCTGAGAAACACAGACGAGCGTTTCAGGCGATGATACAGACGAGTATCAGCAGCTGGTATAGACAAATACCAGAGATTCAAACACAGACGAGCATTTGAAGTAGCAATAGAAATATCAGGGTAAACCACAAATCTTCACATACAGATGTAAGCTAGCACAGACGAGTGCTGGGGATGATACAGACGAGTATCCAAGCAAAGCAGACGAGCTTCAGAACACAGACGACTTCTGGGGAATAAAAGCAGACGAGCTTCAAACAAACACAGTCGAGTGCTGGACAGTTGCAGACGAGCAACAGCAGAGAATACATATCAAGGCACAAACGAGTGCAGCGAAGGATCCAATACCAAACACAGACGAGTGTTGGGGAGGTTGCAGACAAGCAACAGCAAATATCATATCAGAACACGGACGAGTGTTGAGGAATTGCGGACGAGCAACAACAACCAAACACAGACGAGTGTTAGAAAATTGTAGACGAACAATATCAAGGTAATCATAAGCCAATGTTGGGGGAAGGCAGACGAGCAATACCACAGAGCCAACACAGACGGGTGTTGAAAGATGCAGACGAGCAACAATAAAGCAGTAGCCCCAACGCTGGGGAGAACTCCGTTTAAGGATAACACAAACGAGTGTTGACAAACGCAGACGAGTGGTAGACAAATGCCTGATTGGCAGCAAGAGATACAACTCTGCAGGGGAAGACAAGTCAAGAGGTCTGGATACTCACTCTGACCGAGGTGATGAATACCTGGCTATATCATCAAATACCCAAAAGTATGGCAACTTGGCTGAGAAATATTTCACGGACGGAGGTGAAAATCAAATATGAACTCTGTGGGGACAGGATCATCTTCATCCCTGGCTGGGGAAGCTTCTTGGTCAAATACTCTGGCTGGGGAGAGCATCTGATGATTCAAGACTCTGAAGGGATATCAGGTTTTCAGTCACACCTGCTGGGGAGGACTCTTGCTGATGATAAAATACTGTGAATTCCACCTCTGATGATAACATGCTCTCAGGTACCTGCTAGGCATACTCCGCTGGGGAAGAATGGACTGCTACTTCACTGGGGAAGGAGAACCTGCTTGGGCTGCTGCCAAGGCTTGGTTGGAGGAAAATCTCTACCGGAGATGCCAGGCTTCAGATACCTGCTGGGAAAGAAATCTCTGCTTGGGGAGATACTCTACTGGGGGAGAGTAAAAAATACTTGAGAATGTGACACCATCCCGCAACCTGCAACAAAAGAAAACACAAGTGTGCCCCGAGGATTTGCATGGAATAATCTGTTCACCTATCGTCACCCGTCACTCAAAGAGGGTTACAGTTTCCCTGCATGTCAGTTTTCTTTTCAAAATTATTACCATGTTTAGATGCAATGTTATTTTTGCCAAAAATTCAGGACATTTTGCAAACAAAAATAAACACACACAACTTTTTGACTGAATATTATTTTATTGAATGGCCTCTGAATAGGCAAAGATTTTACATCAGGAAGCAACCGCCTGGAAAGAGGTAGCCACTATAAAAATTGAGAAAAGAAACTATCATAATGGCAATGTACACGGCATTCTAAGGAGTTCCATTTCTGCTATGACCTGCATGTCTTCAAGACTCTCCATTCTGCTTCGGCTTTCTGAGAGGACGAGGGAACTGTTTCCTATCCTTCTGACATTGTCGAACTATACGAAACGATGACGTGGTTCAGATAACTTGGATCACAGTTGTTCTCTTATTCCCTTATTTTGCGTGGATCGCCCTCTCGGGTTTTCAATCCACCGGGATACCCTTTTTTTCCTGAGTTGTCCAATGTGGCTTTTCAACTCAGCGGGTGTACATTCTTTTATATTTATTTCCCTAATTTTTGCCCAAGCTTTTTATTCTGTTTTTAGCTCGCCGGGATGCCCTTTTCTTGCCTGGACTTACATTCTGTTTTTGTGTCCAGCGGGTCTCTTTATGCGAAGTATTTTTTAACTGCGTCCGAGTTAATAGGGGATGGGAAGTCATCTCCATCCATAGTGGTGAGCATCAGTGCTCCTCCTGAGAAGACTTTCTTCACTATGAATGGTCCTTCGTAGTTTGGGGTCCACTTGCCCCTGTTATCTGAACCCGGAGGAACGATTCTCTTCAACACAAGCTCTCCCACTCGATACTCTCGAGTACGTACTCGTTGGTCGAATGCCGGCTTCATTCTCCTCTGATAAAGCTGACCATGACAGATAGCCGCTAATCTCTTTTCCTCAATTAGACATAACTGATTGTAACGAGCACGCACCCATTCAGCCTCATCCAGCTTGACATCCATCATCACGCGCAGTGAAGGAATCTCTACTTCAACAGGCAGGACTGCTTCCATGCCATACACCAGAGAGAAGGGAGTTGCCCCTGTTGACGTCCTGACTGACGTTCGGTACCCATGCAAGGCAAACGGTAACATCTCATGCCAATCTTTATAGGTGACAACCATTTTCTGCACAATCTTCTTGATATTCTTGTTAGCTGCCTCTACCGCACCATTCATCTTTGGTCGGTAAGGAGAAGAATTGTGATGCTGTATTTTGAAATCCCAACATAAGTCTGCCATCATCTTATTGTTGAGATTAGAACCATTATCAGTAATGATCCTTTCGGGCACTCCATATCTGCATATGATATCTCTTTTCAGAAACCTTGCCACCACTTGACGAGTGACATTGGCATAAGACGCTGCTTCTACCCACTTGGTAAAGTAATCAATCGCGACCAGGATGAAGCGATGACCATTCGAAGCAGTTGGCTCGATTTTCCCGATCATGTCAATGCCCCACATAGAGAAAGGCCAAGGAGATGACATGACGTTGAGCGGGTTAGGAGGAACATGCACTTTATCTGCATATATTTGGCACTTGTGGCACTTTCGAGCGAATGAACAACAGTCTGCATCCATTGTCATCCAGTAATACCCTGACCTCAGCAGTTTCTTTGCCATGGCATGCCCTCCTGCATGGGTACCAAAAGATCCTTCATGGACTTCCTGCATCAACAGACTTGCTTCGTGTCTATCCACGCATCTGAGCAAGACCATGTCGAAGTTCCTCTTATACAAAACCCCGTCTGTGTTTAAGAAGAAACTAGCAGCAAGTCGTCTCAAGGTCTTTTTGTCCTTGGAAGATGCCCCTGTTGGGTATTCTTGCTTTTCCAGGAATAACTTGATATCAAAATACCAAGGTTTCTCGTCAGACACGGCGTCTACAGAGAAAGCATAAGCTGGAGAGTCAAGCCTGGATATGTCAATTCTGGGCACAAAATTCCAACGCATGACCTTAATCGACGAAGAGAGAGTGGCCAAAGCATCAGCAAATTGATTTTCGTCACGTGGTATGTATTTGAGCTCAACTGTCGTGAAGAATGTCAACAGTTTTCTAGCATAATCCTTGTATGGAACTAGATGCTCTTGATGCGTATACCACTTGCCGGTAATTTGGTTAATGACGAGGGCTGAATCTCCGAATATGTCGAGGTTCTTAATCCGAAGATCAATTGCCTCCTCTATTCCCATTATACACGCCTCGTATTCCGCTTCATTGTTGGTGCATCCAAAAGTAATTCTGGCAGCGAAGGGTAAGTGGACACCTTCAGGAGTAATGAGTACGACACCAACTCCACGACCATTGATATTGACAGCCCCATCAAACATCAACTTCCATTTGGATTCAGGGTCAGGCCCCTCCTCCGGAAGTGGTTCCTCATAATCGTTTGTTTTGAGGTACATGATGTCCTCATCGGGGAAATCAAATCTCATTGGCTGATAGTCATCCTCAAGAGGTTGCTGAGCAAGGTATTCCGACAATACACTTCCTTTGATGGCTTTCTGAGAAGTGTACTGGATGTCGTATTCAGTTAAAATCATCTGCCATCTAGCAACCCTTCCGGTCAATGCCGGTTTCTCAAAGATGTACTTGACGGGATCCATCTTGGAAATAAGAAGTGTGGTATGAGTCAACATGTACTGCCTCAGCCGGCGAGTAGCCCATACCAAAGTGCAGCAAGTTTTCTCGAGCAGTGAGTATCGGGATTCACAGTCGGTAAACTTTTTGCTAAGGTAATAAATGGCATACTCTTTTCGACCAGATTCGTCATGTTGGCCAAGCACACACCCCATCGACCCTTCTAGCACGGTCAAGTACATGATTAACGGTCTCCCCTCCACTGGAGGCATCAGAATTGGAGGTTCCTGCAAATATTCCTTTATTTTGTCGAAAGCTCTTTGGCAATCATTGTTCCACCTGACTGTTTGCTCTTTTCTTAGCAACTTGAATATCGGTTCGCACGTGGCAGTTAGATGAGATATGAACCGAGAAATGTAGTTCAATCTACCTAAGAACCCGTGCACTTCCTTTTCTGTCCTCGGTGCAGGCATATCTTGAATAGCTTTCACTTTAGCAGGATCTACCTCAATTCCTCTTTGACTTACAATGAAACCCAGCAATTTTCCGGAACGCACTCCGAAAGTGCACTTGTTCGGATTCAACCTCAGTTTGTACTTGATCAATCTATCAAATAACTTCTTCAGGTTAACCAAATGCTCCTCTTCGTCTTTAGACTTTGCAATCATATCATCCACATAACATTCGATCTCCTTGTGGATCATGTCATGGAACAATGTGACTATCGCCCGCTGATAAGTTGCCCCGGCGTTCTTCAAACTGAAGGGCATGACCTTATAGTTGAATGTTCCCCCACGGGGTAATGAACGTTGTCTTCTCCATGTCTTCCGGCGCCATTTTTATCTGATTATAACCGGAGAATCCATCCATGAAGGAGAACACCGAGAATTGAGCAGTATTGTCGACCAACACATCAATGTGTGGCAACGGAAAATCGTCCTTTGGGCTTGCTCTGTTCAAATCCCGATAGTCAATGCACATCCAGACCTTGCCGTCCTTCTTAGGTACTGGTACGATGTTATCTACCCAAGGTGGGTAACTAGTCACGGCAAGGAACCCGGCATCCCACTGCTTCTGAACCTCTTCTTTAATTTTCATCGCCATATCCGGGCGAGTTCTTCTCAATTTTTGCTTTACAGGAGGACAGTCTTCTCTCAGGGGTAGCTTATGCATCACGATGTCGGTATCTAAACCTGGCATATCATGATATGACCAAGCAAAGATATCCACATACTCTCTCAGCATATTGATCAGCTCTTGTTTGACGTCGGCCTGCAGATTGGCCCCTATCTTGATTTCCTTCTTTGCATCTTCACTGCCAATGTTGATGGTCTCAATCTCCTCTTGATGAGGCTGAATAACTCGTTCCTCTTGTTTCAACAATCTGACCAACTCTTCAGGGAGGTCACAGTCTTCCTCAACCCCTTCATCAGCTTGGTAGACTGGATTATCAAAGTCATGCATAGTCATAGCAGGAACGTTATCCGTGGAATCCGGATGATCAACACTGCACAAATGATATGCTTATTCAGAATCTACTTATTTTGAAAAAGAGACGCTAACACAAAACAGAAAGGAAAACACATTGCCATTTTTATATATTGTTTTGTGAAAAAGTTTAAAAACAAAGACAGGGAACACAGTTTGTCTGAAAATGTCCTTTTATTTCGTAGCAAAATAACGATGCGATACAAAACATGGTGGCCCAATACAATGGATCCAAGCATCTTGGGCATAATGCTGGATTTGACAATGCAGCATGCTAATAAAAGGAAACAAAGCAATTACTTTGAGAGCCAGGTGACTTGAACAATGTCTTCAGCAGACCAATTTCCTAGCTCCTCGCCGGGTGCACACGGGCGGATCCAATTATTGTCCCAATCTCTGTCACTATCCCCATCTTGGCTTGCCGTACAAATTTGATCGCGGTCGAGCAACCCAGCGCTTGTGAACGTGATGGCCTTACCACCTGAAGTAGAACCACCGGGCTGATACCCTAAGCCGAATTTATCATCCTTCTTTTCCAGCTCCAACA
This sequence comes from Lathyrus aphaca, assembly GCA_963966055.1. Taxonomy (NCBI): domain Eukaryota; kingdom Viridiplantae; phylum Streptophyta; class Magnoliopsida; order Fabales; family Fabaceae; genus Lathyrus; species Lathyrus aphaca. The sequence continues at coordinate 475,542,628 of OZ014525.1, forward strand.
GCTTGCCCCAGCCCTGAGCATTGCCTGACTGCACAACCTCTTTTGCTTCTTGGTAGGAATGAATGGACGTGCCCTCGTTGTTTTTCTTCACCGGAGTCAAGATACTGACATCTGCTTCAAAAGCTTGGCACAAAGTCTCGTGGATTTCTCCATCCATTTCTACATATTTAAACGTCGACAGATGGCTGACGAATATATCTTCTTCCCCACAAACTGTGATGACCTGGCCGTCCACCACGTATTTAAGCTTCTGATGCAGGGTTGAGGTGACAGCTCCAGCTGCATGTATCCACGGCCTTCCCAACAAGCAACTATAAGCAGGCTGGATGTCCATAACATAGAAGACACTTTTGAAGACTTGAGAGCCTATCTTGACAGGCAACTCAACCTCTCCGAAAACTGATCTCCTTGAACCATCGAAAGCTTTAACCACCAGATCACTCGGCGTCAGGATAATCCCATCAATATTAAGCTTCATCAACGCCTTCTTCGGAAGCACATTCAAGGAAGAGCCTGTGTCTACAAGAACATGAGACAGCACAGCGCCCTTGCATTCCATCGTGATGTGTAGTGCTTTATTGTGATTCCTTCCCTCCGACGTGAGGTCTCGGTCAGTGAAACCTAAGCCATGGCTAGCATTGACACTTCCAACAACAGCCTCGAGTTGGTTGACCGTAATCTCCTGAGGAACATAGGCCATTTGAAGTACTTTCAGTAAGGCTTCTCGGTGCGCGGGAGAGCACATCAGCAGTGACAAGATAGAAATCTTTGAAGGTGTCTGGTTCAGTTGATCAACCACCTTGTAGTCACTCCTTTTGATGATCCTCATGAACTCCTCTACCTCCTTTTCAAACGTCCCCTGCCCAGCCACAGGAGTAGTTGACTCGTCATTCGCAGTCTGCTTTCCTTTGTTTTTGGACGAAGCCTCGGCCTCAGGATCTCTTCTCAACGCGGGGGGAGCAAATAAACGGCCACTTCGAGTAAAACCCCCAACACCTCCTACATTCTCAATAGTCAGGTCAACAACATGTCTACTCTCCATCTTCTGTCCAGCTACATAGACATCGGAACCATAATGCCAAGGAATGGCCCTATCATCGGTGTACGACACTGGCCCAGGTACAGTTATAGTCACGAGACTAATCTGAGGAGCGTAAATGGTAACCGGCTCTTGGCTGACGGGCATGTCAGCTTCATCGTAGAAGATAGTAATGGTTGACACATCATCAGCCTCTTCATTACTAACCTTACTGAATTGAAAAGACCCATCATCGATCAACCCTTGCAAACCCATCTTCAATTTCTCACAGCCATTCACAGCACTCATACAGTCTTCACAATCAAGACAACAACCAGGAAATACTTGACCCTTCAACAATCTCTCCTTCACCACCCTCAAAGGTGTCTTGACTTCATCAATACTCAGCACCAAACTCAACTTGTCATCACTTTCAACAGCATTGACCCTTGCCCCTCCATGATTAGGCATGGGGTTTGAGTTGACATTCGGCGGCGGCGCAAAGTTGATTGCCTTGGAATCTACAAGATCTTGAACTTTGTGATGCAGAGCCCTGCACTTCTCAGTTGAGTGCCCGGGTGCTCCTGAGTGAAAAGCGCATCGCGCGTTGACATCATAACCAGCTGGAAGCTCTCCAGGAGGTGGTGGTGCCAAAGTCCTCAATTGAATAAGGTTCAAATCTAGTAGTCTTGGCAACAAGGCAGCATACGTCATCGGAATAGCTTCAATCACCCTGTTAGCCGGGCGAGTCTGCCTCGGTTGATATGGTCTCTGCTGGTAGTTGGTTCGAGGTTGTTGTTGTTGCTGATGTTGTTGTGGTGGAGGTAGCATTCGTTGTACGGGAGCTGTAGGAATGGTGACAACAGCCATATGTTCATAAGGTCTTCTGAAACCACGACCCTGGCTTCGGCCGAATATAGCATTGGTCTCTCCTTCTCGGAGGTCCACTAAAAGCTTTCCTCGCTCCATTTGAGCTACTAGCACCGGGGTCTTGTATCTTCCCCATTTTCAGCAACGTTTCAACCCTTTCTCCCGCAATGACAATATCGTTGAACTTAGTAGCAGAACTCGACGCCAGTCTCTCAATAAATACCCCCTGGAGGGTGCCCATGAACATATCGGCCATTTCATTCTCTAACAGGGGTGGTTGCACCCTGGCAGCTAGCTGACGCCACCTCTGGGCATATTCTTTGAAGCCTTCTTTTGCTGTCTGAGCCATATGCTGCAACTGCGTGCGGTTCGGAGCCATATCCATGTTGTACTGATACTGCCTCACAAAGGCTTCAGCTAAATCTTTCCAGCTCTTGACATTGACCCTACTGAGCTTCATATACCATTCAAGAGAAGCTCCCACCAAGCTGTCTTGAAAGTAATACATCCACAGTTTCTCATCGTCTGTATGAGCGGCGATTCTCCCAACAAATGATTGCAGATGGGTCTTCGGGCAAGCAGTGCCATTATACTTCTCGAAGGTTGGAACTTTGAACTTATACGGAATCCTGACTCCAGGAACCAAGCCCAAGTCTGTTATATCGAATCCCAAAGAGCTCTGGGACTGAATAGCCTTGATTTGCTCAGCCATCTCTTCGAACCTCTTGTTCATTTCTACCCCTTGACCTTCAGCTTCATCAAGTAGAGTGAACTGGTCATCATGATTGTCCATCTGAAGGTTATGCAGCCCATCGTTGACTATAGTCGCTCCTGGTTGTGTAACAGGAGTTCCACCCTGACGTGCGCCCGCACCGGTATGATTATCAGCATTAGCAGCAGTAGCAACGTTCCTGTTCTGATTCTCAACCATCTCTCGCAGACGCTCTTGATTTTGCCCCATGCCGGCCATTAACGTCATGAAGTTGTCCATTCTCTGCCTCAGATCTGCTAAATCTGCCTGCATCTGGTCCATGGCTCGCTCTCTGTTAATCTTGGTTGGGTATCTGTGCACTGCTGGTTGTTCCCGAACTTTACGGGGAGCTATAGTGCCTGTTACACAAAACACGTTAGTAACTGAGACACTACCTGCAAAACAACAAACAAGTTATATGGATGCAATGCAGTTGTTTATGTTTCCAATCACAGGTCAGTTATGCCCCGGTTCCGGTATTTAGCAAAGAAAACCAGATGGGCACTGATCCTCGACTTTCAGAAACCTTTGCGGAAACCACATTCAAACCATATTAGCGAGCAAACCAAGAAATGGTGAAAAACAGCATAACATGGCTCAGCCCATTAGGCACAATAAAACAGAATTCCCCATAGGGTACAAGTTCTTACAGAGGAGAAACAAACAGCTAGGACTCCTACAACATGCCTGTAGGTAATCCAGATACAAAGAAAACAAACTAAGAAGCACAACCACCGCCTGAGGATCCTGAAACTCCATCATCAGACCTGACTTTCTTGACTCTTGCCATCAACTTGAGGTCTTCAATCTCTTTGAGTGCTGCTTCGAGGGCTTGTTGACTGTCTGCGAGCTGTTGGGTCTTCTCTCTGCGAATCTTGTGGGCCTGCTCCACCTCTTCTTTCTTGTAAGCCATCTGAAATTCAAAGAACTCTTCTTTTTCTTTATACTGCTTCAGCTCTTGCTCTCTTTGTCCCTTCAACCAGACAATAGACTGACGAGCATCTCTGAGGGTCTTTGACTTCTTCTTGCGCTCAACTTCTCTTTGGGCTTCCATCATCCCTAATCTGCGGAAATGTGCTTCTTTTCCGGCAAAGTCCTTCTCCTTAGCCTCCAAGGTCATCTGCATCTTCAGCAACTTCTCTTCAGCTTCAATCTTGGCCCTGTTGGCTAGGCGATACAGGCTTACCATCTCAGTATTTTCAACTCTAGCCGCATGTAGCTGGGCTTCCAACTTCTTGAATTCCTCTAGAGGCACAGTATCAATGGACTCAGCAACTGGGGGAACTGGTGCTGAAAATGGTAACAAAACTCTTCTGGCTCTGTCTTTCAACCAAGCTTCGTACTCTGGGAATGTCTGATTGTTGCACTTCCCGAAACTAGCTATTCCTTCTCCTTTGATGCTCTTCCAAGCTCCCGCAACCTTCCTCACTAAGGGCATATTATCTTTCACTGAGAAGTAGAAAATAGGGGTCAGCTTCAAATCTTCAGGCACATCTCTCAGAGCGTATCCTAATTGTCTTCTTAACAAGATTGGATTGTAATTAATCCCTCCAGTTATTCCCAACAAAGGCACACTATGATAACTCCCGCAGCTGGTGATGAAACGTGCACCTTGCAGCCTTTGAGTGAACCATCTAACATCTTTGGCCAGCAACTTTTCCAGCTTCTGAGCCCATATCAAACTATGGTCACTAAACACTCCCGTATTAGGCAAATGCCTCATGAACCACATATGAAATAACGGAGCACAACAACGGACCAAACCTCCCCTCTTCTTCTCAGTCTTGTAATGAACCGAGTAATATAAATCCCCGAGTAAGGTAGGCACAGGATTCTTCAGCAAAAAGAGATGTGTGGCGTTTATATCTATGAACTTCTCCATATCAGCAAACAAGATAATGCCATAGATAGAAAGAGCCAAGATAGCACAGACAGCATCCCATTCCTCTTCAAAAGCCAATTCTTCCGCCTTCTTCACTAGAGCCTCCAAAGAAAACCCAGACACACCTCCTTTAATAACGGTCAAAGACTTCACAGCAGAAGGGCTCAAATAAAGAGCCTCAGCAATAGCCTCAGGTGCAGGTCTACTCATCTCAGAATTGAAAGGAACCTGATCTCGAACCGGCACACCCAGGATCAAAGCATACTCCTCCAGCATAGGGCCCAACTGAAAATCAGGAAAGGTGAAGCAACGGAGCTGAGGATCATAATACAGAAGCAATGTATGAATGGCACTCCTCTCTGAAGGATCTATCTCTATCACCACATCAAGAATACTCCCATAAGCTTTTCTGAATCTCTCTACCTGGTTGGGTGTAATCAGCTTTACCATCTTTTTCAACAAACCAACCTTGATATCAAAGAACTTGAAATGAATATTCTGCTTGCGAGGATCTTCCATCTTTGAAGAGAATACCGGAACCGGAAGCAGAGATATGAACATGTGAATGAAAACAAAAAACAATGATTAATGATGCAATGATGCAATGCAGATGCAAATGCCAGGACATATGGTCATCTGAGACTGTCTGGAGTCTGGCCACTGACAAGGTCCCTCTGAATAACTGACAAACCAAAAGTCCACTGAGTCACACTCTCTGATAATCACAACCCTCTGAAGAAAATCTCTGGACCACAGTATCAAGAATACCAGAACCAGAAAACCAGAACTCCGGAACCAAAGTAACTGTATCATGACATGAACTGCACTGGTAACAAGGGTATGATGAGGTCAAGGGTTCCTGCAAACCTGTAAACCCATCCCCAATCTCACAGGTGTGCTCCGGGTCAAACATCACGGACTCTCAAAGCCGAATAGCAATAATACTTTCACCATTTCCGAGAAATGGCTCATGACCAAATCAGGGAATCGGTTAGGCATTATGTACTACGTAGGGAGGCCTCAGCTGAGTCCGGGAAAAACAAGCATCCCTTATAAGTCCCCAGCTTCAAGCGCTGAAATCGAGAAACAAATAGTACATTCAGCCCGTAGGATACAGTACTAATGTCATACGACCAGATGCTTTGACTGAGTTCCTATAAGAGAACCAGGCCATCCTATGCGAGTCCCCAGTGGACCCTCGGGTGCGAATGGGTTTGCCACAAAATGTGGTCTGCCACTATCACCACTGGAGAGGGTTGTTTCCACAAAGGTTCTCAATGATCGGTCCCCAGATGCACATAACTATCAAGGTCTTATCCCGAAGTGGAGGAAATCCCCACACAAGATATTTCCAAGACAGTCGCAATCTGGGCGTGAAACACATCGCCACTCATCATGCCACATGCGAGTACAATATGTCCACTCTAATCCTAGGGTGCACTCAAGCCGGGTACTTGGCTTATTTCTCAGAAACAGTATCACCCAAGCCCACCAAACAGAAAACCAGTCCAGACAGTCCAGTATGATATATATGATGCGGAAAATAAATACTGAAAACTGTAAATAAAGCTGTAAATAAAGCAGTAAACAAACAACCATACAATACAACAAGCCACATCAAACAAACATCACCCAATGAAACAAAAACACACAAGCGCTAGGAGAGACTCACAGGGGAACCAGAGATTATCTGGTGTGCAGTCCCCAGCAGAGTCGCCAGCTGTTGCTCCCGGGATTTTCATCCTAGTACAAACGCGAAAGTGGCGCGGAAAGGTTAGAGTCGCCAGCCAGACATTTTTATCCTGAAAGAATGGGAAAGGTAATGTTGCACAAACCTGAGGAAGAAGGAAAGGACAAGGTCCTACGAACCAAAGATCTGAGTTCGGGAGTCGGTTACGACCTGGGAAGGTATTAGCACCCCAGATCGTCCGTCGTACCCGACGGGATCCACGCTTGCTTGTTTGTTTCAAAGGGTGAGAAATAAAGAATGCTGCTGAATAAAACCGCTAACTGGAATGGGAATGGAAAATAAGAAATGAACTGAAATAAGAAATAATGGGGAAAATGTAGGGAAAATAAAGAGTGTGCTCGAACGGGCCTTACCCCGCTGCCTACGTACCTCATCAGGATAATGAGGATCAGAGACGCCGTAGTTCCCCTAACTAGGGGTAACAAGGAAATTGCTTGTGAATTAAAGGCTTGAACTGCCTATGCCATTGCTCAGGTGTTGCAGACTCGGACGACAAGTGCGTAACCGTCTTGCAAGATGACAAGTAGGAGCAAGTTCGCGGACGGAGCGAATGAGGTGAGAAAAGAATTCCCGAAGGAAAGACGCTTATTGTTTGTTTGGTGCTTTTTAGAAGCTTTTATGAGTGAAAGTTTGCATAGGTAAGTGTACCCAAGTCTTACTCAATGGGATGTGTACGTCTCACATCATCCCGAAATGGAATGCGCAAGAGGCACACCTATCTATGGAGGAAATCCCCAAAGCTATTCCCACAAGTGAAGGCTTAAGCACACTGACCTATTACCATTATTAAGTGTTTTTGTGGTTTTTTGGTTAAGAAGTGTTTTTTAGCTTTTCTTTGTGAGGTACTCATGCTAAGACCTATCCACCACGAGTGATGACTCACACCTCGCCCCGAAATGGAACGCATGTGAGCATCTCATAGCAAAGTCTCATGTCACATGAAAGTACTCAACCTTTATTAAGTGAATTAAAATTAAGTTCGAAGATGAGAAGAGAGAGAGCGCCAAAGGATCTCAAAGGAAAAATTCTAAAGGGGAACTAAAATAATCCTAAGTATTAACATGCATGGATGTCCTAAGGGTTGGTGAGGTTTCTATCCTAATGAAGAAGGAAGAAGAAGATAGAAGAAAGGATGAGAAAGGCCTAGGCCCAACAAAAGAGGGTTAGTTCACATAAACATAAAAGGAAGAGATGAGAATTGGAGATGTGGAACTCAATTCCCACATCTCACACTTACCATAGCCCCTGCAAGGTTAGCATGCACAAATGAATACAAGCACAAAGTTCAAAACCAGAATCAAAATGATATGAAGAATGGCCTAAGAGGCCAGCAAGATGAAGAGAGAAGTCACACAATACCAAACAATGTCAAAATAGAAGCAACGAAATCAAAAGATGGAATTTAAGCACTTAAAAAAACAAAATGACTTGAATAAGAAGTAAACTTAAAAATTCAGAAGAAAAAAGACCTATCCTAGGACCAGGAAGGTACCCACACCCCAAAGGAACCCCAAATAAAAAGAATAAGTTGGCACAAGTGCCCTTCTAAGCCTATAAGAGATCTAATAAACCAAAAGAAGCAAAATGGGACAAGGTGAGAACAAAAATCCACAAATAAACAACCAGCCTTCTAAAAATTCTACAACTGAAACCAAATGATCTTCAAACATATCATATCAACTTGCCAAAAGGACTTGCAAAAATTCAGAAAGGAACTAGGTCAAATGGAGGTACAAACACAAGTTAGGACAGAAAACTTACATCACAAGATAACAGACCAAAACTCCAGAAATAATTTTCTATAAATTCTGATAAAAATCACATGAAAACTACAAGATCTTAGGAACACAATTCAAAAAGAATGGGATCAAAACTCCAAATATTGAAAGCTGTAGAAAATGGACAAGACAGATTGGTCAAGAAATGAAGCAAAAGAAGCTATGTGCAATGGAGATTTAATTCTGGCACGTGGATCAATGAAAAAATAAAATAAAAATATGATAAAAAAACTAGAAACAAAAAGGAATATCCATGATTTATTTGAGAATTTTTAGATGAATAGAACTATTTTTAATGGATTAAAACCAAACTGAATTATATGAAAACAAAAATAGGAAAGAGAAATAAAAGAAATGAAGGGAGGTGCAGGAAGTGAAAAAATGAACTGAATTGGGCTGGACTCACACATGCAGGGGTGCAGATAGTGGTCCGAAAAAAACTCTTCATAAATGATGGCACATGGTTGGCACATGTTCCTTAATGTGGTGGCAGATTTTGGTGCACTGGATGGAAACTGATCTAACGGTTGTGACATGTTCTCATCCTAATGTTAGACTCACTATTCCGGTCACCGGAGCTAAACTCCGGTCATCTTCTCCGATCACTCTCCGGTTAGGGCTTGGACAAATGTTCACCAAATTGAAAAAAGAGGCCATGGATAGATTCGTCTCCTCAAGCACATCACTAACCTAGGCTTAGTTTTCTCCTAAGGTTCACAAACAATGCAAATCAAAGCTCATAAGAATCAACCTAACAATTGAATCTAAGCACCTAGGGTGCATATCAACTAGACAGCACAAGCATTGCTCCTATTGAGCTTCAATCAACATAAAACAACAAGAAAAATAAGAATTCATGTCAGAAGAATTGAATATGAAACCTGAAATGTAGTGCTGAATTTTGTTGAAGAAAACCAGAGAGGAGGTTCATATGGCTTCCTTGATTGAGATTGATTCTTTGTGAAGTGAAATAAACACTTTGTTGGTGAAGAATCTTGAGGAATTAATGAATATGCAGAAAAATTCAGAAGTAAATTTTGGAGGATTCAAGCCATAAACTCCATGAATAAGCTTCAAATCTTGATGTTGATGATGACTTGATGAAGATTGAAGTGTTGTAGATGAAGACCAAGGAGTATGGAAGCAAAAATGCAGAAAATTCAGAAGAAGTAATTCCAAAATTTCAGCTTCAAAACTCCATGAAAAATGCTCTATGAATGGTGTTAGATGAAGCACAATTAAGGAGAAGATCAATGCTATGGTTATGGAAGCTTGATCCTTCCAAATGCAGTGATTTTGCAGAGAAAATGCAGAGAAAACTTGGAGAATTTGGTGTGATTTTAGTGAAGAATGAAGCTGAACCTTGCACTCTAGCACCACTCCTCCTTATATAGAGCCTTGAACCTCTAGTTAACAGTTAGAACCAGAGTTAACAAGCCTTGGTTAACTGAGTGAAGTGAGTTAAGTGAGTGAAGTTAGTTGGGACAGTTATGCCAGCTGGATTTCTAGAACTTTCTTCAATTAGAACCAATCTAATGCATCCAACACCATGAAGCTTATGATGGAGATTAGTGAAGTGGAACACAAACTTAGTAGTTCAAGGATTTCAGCTTGAGTTTGCTCTCTAGTTTGTGGGATGCACAACAATTAGAATGGACCTGCATACATTCAATGATAACTTGCTGATGTAACAAGGATCAATGGCACAATTCAGCTTGAAACCAATGAATCTGGTGTACTCTAGCTCATGAACATTTGTGGTGAAGACCACTTTGATGTAGCAGCAATGGTGAAGCTTGAATTGAGGCCAAAGTAAAGCTAAATGAGCTATAGAATGTGTACCAATCATTTCCACGTTCAACCCCAAAGATAGCATAGCATTCCCCCTTGTTTTGCATCAAAAACAGCAGCAAAATGGCAAAAAACAGCATCATGAATCGATTCATAAGGTTATGCATCGATACATACTGAAGAGAAAGCTAATTTTAGCAAAAAAACACATTATGAATCGATTCATACATGGATGTATCGATTCATAACAGTTTTTTTAACTATTATGAATCGATTCATAACACGATGAATCGATTCATCCTGCTGCATTGCCTTGTTTTTTTTTCAAACTTTGAATGGCCATATCTTTCTCAATTTTGATCCTATGAAGGAGTTCCACATATGGTTTTGAAGCTTAGGATGTCCTATTTCATTTTCTCAAGGTATACTTTTCATAGGACTCTTATTTTGGGAAAAAACCTCTCTTGAAGTGGCTACAAAGATGACCAAAACTTGCCATTTTTGGAAACCCAAACTTTCCAAAAAATGGTAAGTTTTAGTTTTCTTGATTTTTTCCATTCTTTCTTGATCCAAATTGATCCCTAAGAGCCTTGTGACCATAATTTCATGATTTTGATCCCAAAAATTCAAGAGTTGACTTTTTACTCATCCTGGTTGACTTTTCTCCAATTTTCTGATTTTCAATCAACTGACAATCGAGGGCCTTCCAAAATGAGTCCAACGGTGAAATTTGAACCATAGGTACTTGATATCATGTATAGAACCATGAAACCATGCTTGGACCAAAGTCTCATTGATAAGCCCAGTTCCTTAGAAACCCGCATCCGACTCCTTTTTGTTGGGAAATGTTGCACTGCTTGCCTCCCTTGATCAAAGCACCTCTGTATAGGACTTGTGGCTTCAAGTGAATACTTGTGGGATGTTGTGGACCATTTGCACAAGGTTTGAGAAGCTATATGGCCCTTTGATTGCCTTTGTATAGCCTTCAGTTTCCTTGTTCACTGATCACAAACCTATGCCCCTGCTGTGATGGTTATGATGCAATGTTTTTGATTATTTCATGAAGCTATGAATGCAAAATGCTATGCAAAATGCAAAGTGATATGCTAAATATGAAAATGAGAGGGCAAATTTTGGGGTGTTACACTTAGTATAATTGCATTCGCATGACCTTTAGGGTTTGGTTGTGGCTACCCAGGAAACGTTCCGGCTGGGGCAGCAATGGATGCTTGTTGTTGGGTTACTTGAGAGATTTGGGTTTCTAACATCTTATTATGAGTAGCTAATGCATCTACTTTGGTCACCAATTGTTTGATCTGCTCACTAGTATGGATGTTCTGATTCAGGAAATCCTTGTTTGTTTGAGTTTGTGTAGCAATGAAATTTTCCATCATCAGTTCAAGGTTTGATTTCCTAGGAGCTTTCAGATTGGGTGCGGCAGCTTTTTGGTATCCTGGTGGTATAGCTGGTGCTTGATTAGGCGCATACAAGGCATTGTTGTTCTTGTAAGAGAAATTTAGGTGCTTTTTCCATCCTGGATTGTAAGTATTTGAATAAGGATTTCCTTGAGTATAATTCACCTGATCTTTGGTTAATCCGGCCAGAAGTTGACATTCAGGTGATGTGTGTCCTGGGATTCCACAAATTTCACAATTTGGAGTTACTGCAGCCACCGTGGCTGGTGGTGTTATGGTCAGGTTATCGATTTTCTGAGCTATGGCATCCAGCTTGGCATTTACGTGATCAAAATTGTTCACTTAATACAATCCTCCTTTAGTATGGTTCTTCTCTACATGTGTTATTTCTCCTCCCCATTGGAAATGATTTTGAGCCATGTTCTCAATGTGGTTATAGGCTTCTTTGTATGGTTTATCCATAAGGGCGCCACCCTCAGCAGCGTCTATTGTCATCCTAGTGTTGTATATAAGTCCATTATAGAAGGTTATGATGGTTACCCAATTTTCAAATCCATGGTGTGGACATAATCTTAATAGATCCTTGTATCTTTCCCACGCCTCGTAAAGTGATTTGGAATCTTTTTGTCGAAATCCATTGATTTGAGCTCTCAGCATGACTATCTTGCTTGGCGGGAAATATTGAGATAAGAAAACATTATGTAGTTCTGCCCATGTTGTGATGAAGTTGGCTGGTAACGAGTAACCATGCATAAACTCTATCCCTTAAGGAGAATGGAAAGAGTCTTAGTCTAATTACATCTTGGGTTACACCATTTGCTTTCACTGTATCTGCGTATTGTACGAACTTTGTCAGATGCTCGTTAGGATCATTTGTAGGATTCCCAGAAAACAGGTTATGTTGTACAACTTGCAGCAGTGAAGGTTTTAATTCGAAATCGTTTCGGGTTATGGCTGGTGTGGCAACACTGTTGTGTAGTTCTTGTTGATTTGGAGTCGCATAGGACATGAGTGAATGTGGTGCTCCTTCGTTTTCGACCATGTCAGGTTCTTCAGCTGGTTCGGGTGTAATAACTTCAGGAATAATGGTTTCGTTGGTTTTGATTCGGCGTCTCGAACTTATTAAACATTATACTTCTTCGATCAGGGATTCTAAGTATCCGCCTCGGGAGCGAGTACTGGGCATACAATCGACAAAGGATAGGTAAAATTGTTGCCTTAGTCTAGACGGCGCAACAACGAATTACACTATTGACTAAATCTAAGTCCCCGACAATGGCGCCAAAAACTTGGTCATGACTTTCTGAGTCTAACGGTTACTAACTGCAAGTGCACAGTCTATCGCGTACTAATAAAAGATATCGATCCCACAGAGACTCGATAATCAACCTAGTGATGTTGGGTGTTACTATGTTTAGCTAAGATGAGTGATGATTTTAGTTTTAGAAGGTGAAAATTTGATTAAGTTAAATTAATGATAAGAATATCGATACATAATTGATTCGCCTTCGTGAATTCAATAGAGGACCGACTTGTTAAGGTTTATTAAGTTATCTCTCCATAGAATCTCTCGGTTTAAAAGTTGTTAACTCACACTCTCGTGGTCTTGTCTATTACTATACTCCTAATTTTAATTGAGCGCTCTCGCTGTGTCAATTCAAGTTAGAAATACTTTTTGGACACCTAGAGGTTCTAATTAGTTTTAAAGCGCTTCCGTTGTATTTAAAACAATGCCTGATTTCAGCTATCTGATTATGATCTCACACTCTCGTGGTCTTAATCCTAATCTTTTATAATTTCTTACTCTCGTAATGAAATTTATTTATATTAGGAAATCAAAATCCGGAGACTAACTTACATTAAAGTATTAGCCTAATTCTACCAAATTTGTTCCGGTTAGACAACTACATATCGATTAACGGTTTAGGCAGACATATTAAATGAAAACAAAGAAAGGTAGATGGAGAAGAATTTCATAATATAATTAAATGCAATAATAAATAAACAATAAAACATTAAAATTAGAAACCTGGTTGCAATGTTCTTGATCAGTCAAACTTTGTGAAATTTAGAAACTAAGAACGATTATTCAGTGGCTAGAAACAAATAAAAATAGTGATAACTTCCTAATGATGGAAACTATCACTTGGGGTTGGTAAAGGAAAATTAAAGGCGATGCTGAAAAATAAAATTGAACTTTGAACCAAAAAACGACAAAAATTTGGGACATGAATGAAGCTCCCTTTGCAATTTGCAGTAGCTTCTATTTATAGGTGGCAGCTTTGGTTTTTTGAGAACTTGAAGGCATGGACTTAGGTTGGGCCTTGATTGAGTTGCTTGGACTGAGGTTGATTGAGCTCCCTTTCACAATGTCTCTTTCTGTTTTGAATTTTGTTTCGTAATTATGTTACTTGACTTTGAGCTTGTGACGAGCGTAACAATTATGAGATGGGTAACTTGGCCTTGTGACGAGCGTAACAAACATGGGAAGAGCGTCTTGAGAAGGTGACGATCGTCTCTCATGGGTGACGGGCGTCCCATAGTCAATTATAAAGAATTAGCATTTTCTCGATTTATTTGCTTCTGTTTTCTACATTTCTGGTCCAATAAGTCTCCTTTTGATATTTTTGCCTCCAAAAGTCATGTTTAATCAAATATCTGCAAAACAAACACAAATCTCGCGTAATATTATCCAAAATACGTAAATTAACATGTTAAACAATCGGAAACTGTATTAAATAATTGATTAATATTCGAGTTATCAAAAGCTCAACCATACAAATATCAATAGCTTCTGAGATCTCGGAAATGCTTTCATAGAATAGTATAAATTCAATTTGGATATGGCTCCCAATCGGGACAAACTAAAAGCAATGTCTCAGAAGGGTAATGCAAACTTCAAGGAGTAGGCGCAAAGATGGCGTGAAATTGCTTCTCAAATTTCTCCTCCTCTTAGAGAGAAAGAAATAACAAAAATATTCCTCAAGACATTGAGTTCATTCTACTATGAATGGATGGTTGTGAGCACGCCCAATGATTTCACCAAGATGGTAAACATGGAAGTACGCTTAAAAGAGGCGGTTAGAGAAGGACGTTTAGCAAAAGACGTTGAACCTTCACGTTCGATAAAAGATGTGGAAGTTCCTTTCAGAAGAAAAAGGAACAGGACATCAATAACATATCTCTGGGTAAACATTAAAGGCAGCAAACTCTTCAACAGGCTCGTCCATAATTTAATAACAACGGGTATCCCATGGCTCCAACAATTGACCCTATACCTACAACATATGCTGATTTGTTTCCACTAATATTATGCAAGGGGAACATTCATACTAGGACTCCTATTGCGATTCTTGTTGATCCACCTCCATGTCAAAAAGTTGATCAATCTTGTGCTTATCATCAAGGAGGGAAATGGCATAATATTGAAAATTGCCTAGATTTCAAGCACGACGTCTAGAAACTTGTCAGGAGAGGAGTTTTATCTTTCAGAGATACTAATCCAAATGTTCATTCAAATCTGTTACCACAACATGAGAAAGCTTCGGTCAACTGGATTCAAGATTGGGAAATTCGAGGAGTTAATTTACTTGATGATCCTCCCAGAATTATTCAAAACTTTGAAATTCAAGCGATGAATGTCAATCTGGTTGTAATGAATTCTAGACAAAGATTACATCATAATTTTCCTGGGAACGACTGTAACACCCCAAATTTTCCCTCTTCTTTTTAAGTATCATATCACATCATATTCATCATGAACATATCATATTCTTAGCATCCTAGCATGGAAAGATGAGGCATACCATTTCTCATGACCTAGCATTAGGCATATGATCATCTGTGGAGGATTTTGAAGCATCACAAGCCATGACAAGGGGCCCAATGGTTTTGCACAAGTCCTATTAGGGGTCTACATTTCATTTTCAAGCTCAAGTTCATTTGCAAAAGCTCAGAAGGTTGGAAGATCATCAGAGAATCCAGACTAGGGCAAAGCTCCTACACAATGGTCCCAAACTAGGGTTTGAGTTTCAAGCATGAAAACCTCAAGACTTTGGCCATTTCATTTGGGCAAAGTCTTTTACATGTTAAGAGGATCCTAGGGATGAAATTTGGTGAGAAAATTCCTTGTGGAAGTCAAGTATTTCTTCAGTTGCTTGCAAATGAAGAAACTGGTCAACTATGCCTTAGAAAAGTCAACTGTGATATTTCAAGGGGTCCAACCCCATTTTTCTAGCCAAGGGATGTTCTTATAATGTTAAAAGAGGTTTGGCAAGTTCAAAGATCAAGAATCATGAGGTTTTGAGGTGTTTTGCAAAATTGGTGTGAAGTCGGTTATGGAAAATGCCATTTTTGGCAAGTTTTTGCCCTAAAATTCAAGTGATCATAACTTGGTGAAAAATTCTTCAAATGGACCAGAGTCAAACATGAAAGTTGGAGATTAAAGCCTCCCTTTTTCAAAAAGTACAAGTAATTTTTCATAGCCTTCATGGTTAAGAAGATATTCCCCTAGAAAATTTGGTGAAAATTAGGGCAAAAGTTGATTTTTCATTTGTGCACCAAAGCAAAAAGTCTTGAATCTTAATTTTGAGTATTGGTACATACCAAATGAGGTTCCAATATTAAAATGCAATGCAAATAGCTCACTTTACTCCAGTAAATACACCAAATTTGTGCACAATGAGAATTTCATTCAAAAAGTGCAAAAAGTGCATGAACATGAAAAGAGTGTGACACTCTCATCCAATGGCCAAGATCTGTTTGGTTTGAGGTCAAGGTTCAGATATGGAATGCACATGGGCAAGAGGCAAGGAAATTCATGATGTTTTCATGAGATCACACAAAACTTGCCAATTTGCAAAATCACTCACACTCTCTCTTCACAAGTGCAAATCCTCTCATTCTCTCAGCATTTCCTCATGACCTCATATAAAAGTAAATTAGGGTTTTAGAAGGATCCAGATCTCATTCATTTCATCACTCTCAAGTTTTTGCTCAAATTGCATTTTCATTCGAATCTCTTCACATACTTGCTCTCTTCACAAACAAATCACAGATCCTTCATCCTTGAGAGCTCATGATCACAAATCTCTCCATTGTGCAAGCTATTTCTCAAGATTCATCACCTTGCCATTTCAGGGCAGTTGGCTGCAAATTCTCAGATCCAGCAAGATTCAAGACTCTAGTTGCATTTATTTTTCAACTAGAGTGCATTTTGAGTGTATTGGCTTCATTATCTTGGCTTCTAACAAGCTTTTTCAAGAACTGCAAGTTCAGGTGAGTTCAAAATCTTCAGATCTAAAAATGAAAACAGTTGTGTGCATTGTAATCCTCTTGTTATGCTGATCATTCTGCTGGTTTTAGATTCAAGTTTAATGCACTATTGAGCTTGTTATGTGATTTTGAAATTTCATGGTAGAAACTGTTTGCCTTCGATCCAGAAAATTCTTTGGTCCAGTGAGAATTTCATCATCATTTTTGAATTCAGGATGGTCCAATTACTTGATCTGGAGCATTTTATGTTTTATTATGGATGTTTGTTCATGTTGTGAGTTTTCCGGTGTCGGAGCCCTAGCTCCGGTCACCGGATTCTGGGCATTTGTATTAGGGTTTCTAGAGGTTGAAGATGAGTTCCTCACCCTTGGATCTCTCATCTCAACGCATATGAAGCTGCCACCTCAATTAATGAGGCCTCCTCCCAATCACATGCCATTTCATTTTCTAATTTCCTTCTGATATTCCAAATTTTTCGCATCCCACAGTAATTTGTGTGCTCCCTCAGCTCTGAACCAATCCATTTTCCACGTCAATTAATGAAGCAAGCCACAGGATGCGTCCGTTTGATCCATAGGCCATTGTTTTTTCCATATTTTTGTGAATTTCCACCCTTGTTTTTGTGTTCAGCGCAGGATTGGGTGGGCTTACCCCTTCTATCCGCACCCCCCTTGCCTTTGGCCCAATTCATTTTAACTGCTTTCCCTTGCTCTTCACACTCCCAGCCTCATATTTAATTTTTATTTCTTTTTTCTATTTCACTTTGTTTCATTTTTGCTTTTCAATTTTTAAAAATACTTCTAAGTGTACAAAAATTCTTAATTAATTCATGGATGTTCATTGGAGTTTTCTTTAATTTTCCATATTTTTCTTTTCCCTTTATTTTTAATAGCCACGTGTCAATTAATTCCTTCTTGTAATTAATTCATTTTAATTACTTTTTGAGCATGTTGTCTTGTTCATTTTCCATATTGATCCTCATTTTGAATTTCTTGTTGGTTCTTTTTGCTCTGGATTCATAAGAAGATGTGGTTCATGTGTGATTTTTTCCCCGATTTTTAGAAATTTGTTCATTTGGTTTTGGTCCTTGACTTGTGATGGAAGTTTCTTAACCCTAGTTCATGTTTAACCCCTCTTTTGACTTGCATAGCTTCTGAATTTCTTCCTATCCTTTTGGCATGTTATTATATCATGATTGAAGTTCTCTTATCCAAAGTTGTGGAATTTTTGGGTGCATTGTTGATTTGATTTGAATTTTGTTTCTTAGCTTGTCCCATTTTGGCTTCTTTTTTATCATAAGTCTTCTCCTTAGCTTAGAAGGGAACTTGTGCCAACTTCTTCATCTCATTTGGGGTCTCTTTAGAGTATTGATACCTTTCTGATATTGGTTTAGGGTTTGTGTCTTGGAAATTTTGTGATTTGCTTACCTTTTAAGTTCTTTCTTCCTTATGTGCATCCACCTCCCTTCTTTGCTTCTTTCTTCCTATAAGTTGTTTATTTGACTTTGTGCTTATCTTCTCTTCATCTCTCTTGCTTCTTAAGCACTTCTTTAACTTGATTTGGTTCTGGTCTTGGGCTTTGAGTTCATGTTTTGTTTATTTTGCTTTGCATCCTCTTAAGTTTGCTTTGCCTTGCCATGTGTTTCATGTTGCCTCATATTAACTTGTATACTTCTTTTCTCATTCTTGTGACTTGCATTTGCATTGAGCATTTGTATATATAATTTCACTTCTGTTTGTATGATGTTGGCATGTCATTATATTCATTTTGTTTCACTTGTATGCTTGTGTTGCTAACCTTTTCAGGGGTTATGGTAAGTGAGAGGTGTGGAAGTGATTCCCACATCTCCAAATCTCATCTCTTCTATTCTTATTCTTATTTGTACTAACCTTTGATTGTTGGGCTTAGGCCTTACTTCCCTTCTCTCTTCTTCTTTCTTCTTCTTCTCTTCTTCTTTCTTTCTCCTTTAGGATAGAAAACCACACTAACCTAGGATATCCATGCATGACAACACTTAGGATTCATTAGTCCCCCATTAGACTTTTGCCTTTGTGATCCTTTTGGTTCTTCGTCTCTTCTCATCTCAAAACCCTAAAAAACACTTAATAAAGTTTGAAGTGATACATTGAACAATAGCCTTATCCCATGAGGTACTTGTAGTCTTCCCATCTTGGGATAGTACAAGCTTATCTTGTGATGTACAAGTCTGATCAAGATATCATCTTCACAAAGAAAATCATAAAACACACTTCTTCATTGTAAATACCAAAAACACTTAATAAGTTAATGAGTTAGTGAGCTTAAGCCCTAATCTCTGGGTTCAAGTTTTGGGGATCTTCTCCTTACTTGAGTATGCTTGTTCTATATTTCCATCTTGGAATGTAGTGACAAGTGCACATTCCATGGAAAAGAGCTTGAGTTCACTTCCTTGTGATACAGTCATAAAAGCCTCATAAAAAACACAAACAAACAATAAGCGTCTTTCCTTCGGGACTTCTTTTCTCATCTCCTTCGCTCCGTCCGCGAACTTGCTTCTTCTTGTCATTTTGCAAGACGGTTACGCACTCGTCGTCCGAGCCTGCAACACCTGAGCATTGGCATAGGCAGTTCAAGCCTTAATTCACAAGAAATTTATTTTCTACCCCTAGTTAGAGGAACTACGGCGACTCTGATCCTCATTGTCCAGATGAGGTACGTAGGCAGCGGGGTAGGGCCCGTTCGAGCACAATCTTTATTTTCCCTACATTTTTCCTTTTCATTTCTTTTTCAGTTCCCTTTTCATTTCTTTTATCCAGTTCATTTCCTTTTCTTTGCAGCAGCTTTTAGTTCTTCACCCTTTGAAACAGTTTCTTTGCAAGCGTGGATCCCGTCGGGTACGATGGACGATCTGGGTGCTAATACCTTCCCAGTCGTAACCGACTCCCGAACTCAGTCTCTTTGGTTCGCAGGACCCGTGTCCTTCCTTTTCTTTTCTTCTGTTTTGTGCAGCATTACCATTCCCGTTCTTTCGGGATAAAAATGTCTGGCTGGCGATCTATTCTTTTCCGCGTCACTTTCGCGTTTGTATCAGGATGGAAATCCGGGGAGCGACAACGACTATCAAAGGTTTCTATGTGTCGTACCTCGAAAAATATGATCCTCGCGATGGACGCGGAAAAAACAAGAGAGTCACCACCTAATTCTATTTATTCTAATGAGTGGAAAGGGATATATAGATACAACCTAAATAAGGATAAGAAATGGTAAATGAAACCACTAATCTAGGTTCGGGAGTCGGTTACGCAAGAGGAAGGTATGAAGCACCCTTCACGTCCGTTGTACTCAACGGGAACCTCTTAGTTTAATATGCGCTTGAATGTTAACTTGTGTCTTTGTCTACTTCTAATGGTAAGAAGTTTGCTAAAATTGTTTGTAAAGGGAATTGAATATTTTAATTATTATTGTTATAGAGAAATGGTTAGTTTTTTATTAGGGTGCTTGCGAAGGATTAAAATCGTCGTGCCTACGTATTCCCTTGTGCAATGGGAAAGTCAAAGCTTCTTAGTTCATGCAACTACGATTTGTTGGTGTTTTTTTAATGAACGATTATTTAAACCGCTCTCTAACTTCTAAGCATTGACTTGTCTGCTCGCGATAGGAGGTTGAAGCGCTAGCTTGTCTGCGAGATAGAAAAAGTTTAAATAATGTTCGTTTAGAGAAAAGGTTTGATCTTGTTTACAATTTTAAGAACGAAAGGGCGAATGAATCACGTCCCATGGGGCGGGCCTCATGAATGATTCATTCAAGAATTCGTGGAATGCTAGACTCTAGAACTCAGTTCTTTCATTACTTGATATGAAATAATTAGGTGTCTTGAAAGACAAAAGGGCGAATGAATCACGTCCCATGGAGCGGGCTTCAGGAATGATTCATTCAAGAATTCGTGGAATTCTAGACTCCAGAACTTCGGGAATGGTTATTCGCATTAGTTTAAGTTTGATTGTTGAGTGTATTTTAGAGACAAAAGGGCGAATGAAATATGTCTCATGGGGCGAGCCTCAAGAGTGATTCATTCAAGAACCCATGGAATGCGAGATTCTAGAATTCAGTTCTTTCGTTGTTTTGTTAAGAAAAATGTTTTGGAGTTTGAAAATTGTAAAATGAGGAAAAATTAATGATTGATAAATAAAAACATCCTAAGGTTGAATTAGGGTTTAGATAAATGCCAAAGTATTTATTTATATAAACGGAAATGACATAAAGTCAACCAATAGATCTTTTCCCTTGGAATAATGCAAGTGAACAAAACCGAAAGACGTATACACACGTCAAAACATCATGGATCCGTCAAGAACCACATCGGGTCGAAATTAAAATCAAAACGAAATTGAAAAGCAAAGACACATCTTTTTGAATTTTTAGTTTATCAACAACTAAACAAAATTACAACTAAACTTAAAAACTAAATTTAAATAACTTACTAAACACTAATATATTTTTTATATTTTTAAGTTTTAATCACATATATACTTTACTTCTAAGATTACTAAATAAATTAAACAAAACTATATTTAGAAATGAAGAAACTAAAGTCAATCTAATAACTTAAACTAATAAGGAAATTTTTAAATAATTTAAATAGATAACAAACTAAAATAAATAAATAAATAAAACTAGTAAAATAAAAATGAAAGAGAAATAAATAAACATGAATATTTATCATAGGCTAACCTATACTAACACTATAACAACAATAAAATATGAACACATAAAAAAAATTACATTTTTACAACATAGCTTCACAAACTAAAATATAAATAAATAAAGGATGAATGATACTCACAAATTCCAAATCTAGCAAATGTTGAGTTTGTTGTGTAGAAGAAAGTAAAGGTGTTTTGATGGAGGTTGTTGTTGTGGTGAAAATGGTGAATGTTTATGGGTATTGTGTAAGTAAAAGAAGAATTTTGACTTTGAAAAATATGTAATAAATGTGCTAGATTTTGAGAATTTAAGTGTGATCTTGTTATTCTAAAATGAGAGAAAGAGAGATCTTATTTATAGTGTGAATGAGGTAGAAGTGATGATGTGGCAATCCGTGTGACTTTATGAGAATGATTTCTGGTCATTGATAAGTCCAAGTTGGCAATCCAGTGAAGTGTGAGAATGATTATTGGTCATCTATAATTCCAAGTTGACAATTCATGTGAAGTGTTTGTACTACATTGTAGTGGACCCCACTCACCATTTTTCCTTTTTTGAACATGAAGAAAAACAAAAGAAAAGTAGTAATAATAATAATAAATAATATTAATAAAACTAATAATAATAATAAACGATAATAATAATATAACTAATAATAATATAACTAATAATAATAATATAACTAATAATAATAAAGGTGATAATAATAATAAAACTAATAATAATAATAATAATAAATTGAAAATGGTTATTAAAAAAAAGAAATTATATTGAATTAAATAAATTGAAGTTAAACTAAATCAAAGATAAACTAAATAAATTGAAATTGAAATTAAACTAAATTTAATATAAAATTTAATTAAAATATAAATTAAAATAAAAATTAAACTAAGATTAATTCTAAATAAACGAAAATAATTATCTAAATAGAAATCATAAAAATAAAAAAATGGCATGGAATGATAAAAATCAGTTAAAAATGCATGATTATTGACCAATGAAATGTTTACGCTAAAATAACTGACTACCAATGCTACGATAAAAATGCTTCAGATGAATGGAATTATTGAGAGATACTCTGTCAAAATTTAGGGGGTGACATTATGTTTGCTCAACAAATGATCAAGGGTGCTCCTTTGTACAGGAATCCCTTCAACGACAAATGGATTTAGGATGGATTCAAGATTATTGTGAAGTGGATGATCCTCAGATCAACATGATTCAAATCTTTGACATTCACATAATGAAGACCAGTATAGTCAAATTGCACTCCAAGCACGTCAGACTTGGATTTTTATCATTGCACAATTATCAGAACTACAAAGGTTGCTCTGAAAGTAATCAAGGTTGCGCAATAGTGCAAAGAGATCTTCAAGCGTTATTGGACCATTGGTGGCTTCCAATTTACATGGACAAAGAAACTGATCATATTCGTCTCAAAAACGGTACTCCAGCTAAAAGACAAACTTTCGATGCCAGAATACAAGACTTAGACAAAGTTAAGATGCATCGTATACATAGTGAATACGATCTTTTGCCACCTCACAATTATGAAAATTGTGAGGCCTGTTCAATGGATAAACGAGGATGTATCATGGTTTGCATGGATCTCCAAGATCAAATGGAGCAAGGTGCCACTCGTCTACAAGAGTCACAACAGATTAACATGATATAGGAAGTTCCAGAAATTGATCTTATGGATTGTGAAACCGACGAAGAGATTCTCAATATAATCCCTTTGGTCAAAGAAAAGAATGCTTGGAAGTTCCCTTTGACAGCGGAAAAATTCCCAAGCCAGCACCAATAGAGGTTACTCTCGACAACCGAAAGGCTTGTCTAACCCCTTTGGTCAAATGTGACTCAACTTTTGTATATGCATGTGTGCCACTCCCTGGATTTCCATCCTGGTATAAACACGGAAGTGGCGCGAAGAAGGGTAGAGTCGCCAGCCAGACATTTTTATCCCAAATGAATAAGAAAGGTAATGTTGCACAAACCGGAGAAGAAAAGGAAGGACAAAGGTCCTGGGAACCAAAGAAAACTGGGTTTGGGAGTTTGTTACGACCTGAGAAGGTATTAGCACCCAGATCATCCGTCGTACCTGATGGGATCCACATTTGCAAAGAAAATGTTTCAAAGGGTGAAGAAATGAAATTTGCTGCAAAAAAGATTGACTGAAACTGGATAAGAAAGAAAAGAAAGGGGTAAAATCTAGGGAAAATAAAAGAGTGTGCTCGAATGGACCCTACCCTACTGCCTACGTACCTCATCTGGACATGAGGATCAGAGTCGCTGTAGTTCCCCTAACTAGGGAGGTAAATGTCTTGTGTTTTTAAAAAAGCTTGAACTTCTTATGTCAAAGCTCATGTGTTGCAGGCTCGTCTGGCATGAGTGTTTTACCGTCTTGCAAAGTGACAAGTAAGAGCAAGTTCTTACATTATGAGTGAACATGATGAGAAAATAAGTCCCGAAGGAGAGACGATTATTCTTTGTTTGTGGCTTTTAGAAGCTTTTATTTGTGTTTGGCACAAGAAGGTGAATTCAAGTCCTTTTCCATGGAATGTGTACTTATTAATATATTCCAAGATGGAATGAGGAACCAGTACACCCAAGTAAGGAGAAGACCTCCAAGACTTGGTTCCAGAGATTAGGTCCTAAGCTCACTAACTCGTTGAATTTATTAAGTGTTTTTGTGGTTTGCAATGGAGAAGTGTTTTTTTTATTATTTCTTTGTGAAGATGATCTCATGATTAGACTTGTACATCATGCTAGACAAGCGTGTACTATCCCAAGATGGGATGAATACAAGTGCCCCCCATGGAATACATCCATACACACAAGACTACCTCAACCATTATTAAGTGTTTTTTAGGTTTTTGTTTGAAGATGAGAAAGAGAGAGCACCAAAAGGATCTCAAAGGTAAAAACTAAAGGGGGGACTAAAAATCCTAAATGTTATCATGCATCGGAGTCCTAGGTTAGCGTGGCTTGAATTCTATCCTAATGAAGAAGAAGAAGTAAATAAGAAAAAGAAATAAAGAAGAAAAGAAGAAGAAGTTAGAAGACAACTTACTTCTATAAAGAAGCTAAGTTGTTTCCAGAAGGGAAGTGGTGAAGTTAGACATTGATGGACTAAGCACATCAAAAACACAAGTTGAGATATCATAAAGGAATAAGGAGGAAGAATGTTGAGATGTAGAAGCACATCCACACCTCTACACTTACCATAGCCCCTGAAATGGTTAGAAGTATTCACACAATGCAACAAAAATTCAAACAAGTTCAAGTCATGGAAGAATAAAGATATAAACATCACTGTAACACCCCAAATTTTCCCTCTTCATTTTAAGCATCATATCACATCATATTCATCATGAACATGTCATTTTCTTAGCATCCTAGCATGGAAAGATGAGGCATAACATTCTTCATGACCTAGCATTAGGCATATGATCATCTGTGGAGGTTCTTGAGGTATCACAAGCTATGACAAGGAGCCCAATGGTTTTGTGCAAGTCCTATGAGGGGTCTACATTGCATTTACAAGTTCAAGTTCACTTAAAAAAGCTCAGAAGGTTGGATGATCATCAGAGATTCCAGGGCAAGGCAAAGCTCCTAAGCATTGGTCCTAAACTAGGGTTTGAGATTCAAGCTTGAAAACCTTAAAACTTTGGCCATTTTATTTGGGAAAAGTATTTCATATGTCAAGAGGATCCTAAGTACCAATTTTCATGACAAAATTCCTTGTGGAAGTCAGGAAATTCTTCAGTTGCTTGCAGATGAAGTAATTTGTCAAATGTGCCTTTAAAAAGTCAATTGTGTGATTTTAAGGGGTCCAACCCAACATTTCTAGCCAAGGGGTGTTTTTACAATGTTATAAGATGTTTGGAAAGTTCAAAGTTCAAGAATCATGAAGATTTGAGGGTTTTTGCAAAATTGGTGCAAAGTTGGTTTTTGGAAAATTCCATTTTTGGCAACTTTTGCCCTAAAATTCAAGTGAGCTTAACATGATCAAAAATTCTTCAAATGGACCAAAGTCAAACATTAAAGTTGGAGATTAAGGTCTCCCATTTTCAAAAAGTACAAGTACTTTTTCATAGCCTTCATGGTTTGTGATATAGGCCCCTCGAAAATTCTTCCAAATTAGGGCAAAATGCAAAAATTCATGCATGCACCAAAGGCCAATTGTCATGGAACTCAATTTCAAGGCTTGGAATGGATCAAGTGAGGTTACTAAGTTACAATACAAGGTATTTTGCATACTTTTCTCAAGAGAAATTCAAAAATTCGTGCAAGGCAAGAAAGTTGCTTCATAAGTGGATTTTTTTGCATATTCATGAAAATAGTGTGATCCTTTAATCTAATGGCCAAGATCTTTTGGATTCAAATCAAGGGCTGGATTTAGAATACACATGGGGCTGAAGGCCAAGGAAAGCATGAATATTACATGAGGTCACACCAAACTTGCAAGAATTGCAAAATCACAAATTCTCCTCATTCCCACGTGCAAACTCTTTCATTTTTTCAGCATTTGCTCATGATATCATATATAAGAAATTAGGGTTTCAGAATCCCTCAACTCTCTCATTCTTCAGATTCAAACTTCTTGCACAAATTTCATTTTCTCTAAAATCTCTTCATACACTTGTTCAATCCCAAAACAAATTGTAGATCCTTGATCAGTGCAAGCTTAGGATCACAAATATCACCATTATTCAAGCTGTCTCTCAAGATCAACAACCTTGCCATTTCAGGGCAGGTGCTTGCAAAGCTTAAGATCTAGCCATATTCAAGGCTCTAGTTGCATTTATTTTGCAACTAGAGAGCATTTGGAGTGATTTGCATCCATCATCTGGACTTCTAGCAAGCATTTTCAAGCTCTGCAAACTCAGGTATGCCTTGGAATCTTTGCATCTGGAAATGAAAATGTTGGTGTGTTTATTGAACTTTGATGTTCACTGATCACTCTGATTGTTTTAATTTTGATTTTGGTGCATTGTAGAGTTTGTATTTTGAGTTTGAAGTTTCATGGACAAAACTGTTTTTGCTCGATCTGGTTGTTTCATTGATCTATTGCATTTTTCATGGCCATTTTCGTGATCAGCATACCTTGTTTAGTCAATCTGGAGTTTATTAGTCATTTTTATGTAGATTTGTTCATGTGTTGATGTTTCCGGTGCCGGAGCCCTAGCTCTAGTCACCGGAATCTGCGTTTATGTTAGCTAGGGTTTGTCACGAAGAAGATGAGTTTCTTGCCCTTGGATCTTGCCCTCACTTCACCAGATCTTGACACATCACTAATGAACCCACACTACCATTCACATGAGTTTCCCATTCTGTTTTAATGCTTCATATAACACACCTCACCATAATAACCATGGTCCCTCAGCTCTCCTCCAATTGTTTGTCCACATCAATTAATGAAGGGAACACAACACGCGTTGGATTGATCTGAAGGGCTTTTGTTTTTTTTCCATTTTAATTTCTCTGATTTTCCACCATATTTTCATACACCAGCGCACCCAATGGGCCTCAGACTGATATTCACACCCCCTTCCTGTTAAGCCCAATTGCATTTAAACGTAATTCTTCACTATCCACACCCCCAGCCCAATTCTCTCATTTTAATTATTTTTTCTTTATTTCTTTTTATTTCATTTTTGCTTTCTATTTTTTAAAAAATACTTCCAATCATCCAAAAATTCCAAATTAATTCATGAGTCTTCATTTGAGTTTCCTTTATTTTTCTATATTTTTATTTTCCATTTTTTCTCATTATCCACGTGTCCATTAATTGTCTGTTTCATTTAATTCATTTTAAGTCCTTTTTTGTGCACTCTGACTTGTCCAATTTCCCTAGGGTTCATTATTTTGAGTTTTGTGATGGTTCTTTTTGCTCTGGATTTCTAAGATGATGTAGTTTATGTGTTATTTTCCCCTGATGTTTAGAAATTATTTCATTGTGTTTTGGTCTTTGACTTGTG
Source organism: Lathyrus aphaca (assembly GCA_963966055.1). Lineage (NCBI taxonomy): Eukaryota > Viridiplantae > Streptophyta > Magnoliopsida > Fabales > Fabaceae > Lathyrus > Lathyrus aphaca. The sequence goes on from OZ014525.1 coordinate 475,569,824, forward strand.
TTGGAAGTTTCCTAACCCTAGTTCATGTTCTTGCCTTCTTTTGACTTATCTAGCTTCTGAATTTATCCCAATCTTTTTGGCTCATTGTTATATCATGTTTGAGGATCATTTTTCTTAAGTTGTGGAATTTTTAGATGCATTGTTGATTTAATGTGAATTTTTTGTCCTTACCTTGTCCCATTTTGCTTCTTTGTGATCATAAGCTCTCTTATAAGCTTAGAAGGGCACTTGTGCCAACTCCTTCTTCTCATTTGGGGTCTCTTTGGGGTATGGGTACCATTCTGGTCTTGGCTTAGGGTTTATGTCTTAGAAACTTTTGTGTTTTTCTTACCCTTTTGAGTTCATCTTTTCTTATGTGCTTTCACTTCATCTCCTTACTTCTTTCACCTCATTTTGTGATTGTTTGGTCTTGTATGTCTCTTCTCTTCATCTTGCTAGCTTCTTAAGCTCTTTTTTGACTTGTTTTGGTTCCGGTTGTGTGCCTTGAGTCCATGTTTTATGCATTTTGCTTTGCCTCTCATTAAGTTTGCATTTGCTTTGCCTTTTGTTTCATGTTGCATCATGTTAACTTGTATGCTTCATTCCTCATTCTTTTGTCTTGCATGTCCATTGAGTATTTGTATATACAACTTCACTTCTGTTTGTGATGTTGGCATGTCATTTGTTTCATTTTGCTTCACTTGTTTGCTTATGTTGCTAACCTTGCAGGGGCTATGGTAAGTGAGAGGTGTGGATGTGAGTTTCACATCTCCAAATCTCATCTTCTTCTTCTTATTTCTTAATTGTGATAACCCTTTGCTTGTTGGGCTTGGGCCTTTCTCATCTCATCCCTTCTTCTTCTTTTTCTTTTCTTCTTTCCTTCTTCATTAGGATAGAAAACCACACTAACCTTATGGTATCCATGCATGATAACAGTTAGGGGAACTACGACGTCACTGATCCTCATTGTCCTGATGAGGTACGTAGGCAGCGGGGTAGGGCCCGTTCGAGCACAATCTTTATTTTCCCTACATTTTTTCTATTTGTTTTCTATTCAATTCTTTTCTCAGTTTCTTTCCAGTTCTAGTTTTCTTTTCATTTTCTTTTGCAGCAGCTTTCATACTCTCACCCTTTGAAACAGTTTCTTTGCAAGCGTGGATCCCATCGGGTACGGCGGACGATCTGGGTGCTAATACCTTCCCAGGTCGTAACCGACTCCCGAACTCAGTCTCTTTGGTTCGCAGGACCCGTGTCCTTCCTTTTCTTTTCTTCTTGTTTGTGCAGCATTACCATTCCCTTTCTTTTGGGATAAAAATGCCTGGCTGGCGACTCTTCTCTTTTCTTCATGATTGTGGAAAGATGTGACTTGGTGCACAAGGTAAGCATAGGGAAAGCAAAGATGAGGTTCATAAATCACAACCAAAGATCATACCACATGTTATTAAGCCTCAAACAAGATCTTATATGATGGCACAAGTTCCTTCCTAAGCAAGCAAGCAAACATGGCTCAAAACATCTTCAAATTAGGTCATTCAAAGTTCATCCCTCAAACAAATAGTAAACATGCTTCAAAAAATGTGGCACTAAACATTAAATCATCTCAAACATGTACAAAAATTTGGGCAAAGTTATAAGTAAAGATTCAGAAGCAAACTCAATCAAGCAAATGAACAAAGCAAGGCTAGGGTCTCTATTACTTAAGCATGAAGCAACAAACCAAAAGTCAGTCAAACAAAGCCTAAAAATCAACACAAAAATACTTAACATACCTTAACATGTTATGGACACATATAAAAAAGAACTAGGGTTAGAACCATTTTAGAACTCACATTAGAAAATAGAGAAGCTAGGATGTTCATGGTATAAAGCAACACAAAAGAAAATAAATGGAAAAAATAATTTAGGACATTAAAATATAATAAAAATGAAAAATAAAAATTGGAAAATTTTTGGAAAATGTCAAGGATCATTCATGATTTTTTTGGTATTTTTTATAATAAGAAAAGCTATTTTAGAATATAAAAATGAAATAAAAGAAAAGAAAAAAAGAATAAAAGGGAAGGGGTGTATTTAGTAACCCAAATGCGTTATTAAACAAGCAGGCCCAAAGCAGGTGGGTGCCATCAGTAAGAAAGGCCCAACAAAGCAAAAACTTAGTCCAAGCCTTAGTCAAAGTAAGACAAATCTAAGGTCTAGAATGAATCTCACAAAGTATGACAATCTGAGGGTCCTCACGCAGGTCAACAAAAATACAAGTCAAAGCAATTAACGGGCATGATTGAGTCAAAAGGCAAAAGTAAACATATCCAATGATTCCCAGAAGTTGTCCCCAAGTCACAAGATCTAACGTACTATAACAAAGATGAACCAAACAATTCAAATGACCAAAGGGTCCAGATCTGTGTACCAAGACACCTATCATACTTTTTCACGCAACAATAATTAAATGGAAATAAAGAAGTCATGTGTTGAGCACATGCTTCATTAATTAAGTGGCACACTAGCATCCGTTAGATCAACACACATCGACGGTTCACATTTAAACCTATAATAGAATATTGACCATCGGGCGGAGAAGAATCTGGTCATCTTCTCAGACCAACTTCCGGCGAAGACTCAATTTTTTTTTCCAGAAACAAAAAAATCAACACAAAAAGAAAATCGAACAAAATAAGATTAAACATCAAAAATGAAACTCAAGCTCTAAGGCACCACAAGGTTTCTATACACTTCACTCATCTTATATCAAGCATTAGCAAGCCAAAACAAGAAACATTAAGGCCAAACTGGAGCAAATTGGATTGAGTGTGCAAACCTGAATGGGGATCTTCTCGATGAATTTGAGAAAAACAGAGGTCCTATGAACTCCCTTGAACTTCCATGAGCCAAATAAAGGCAATGTAGTTTGAGAATGATGCACAAATTAAGAGAAATCCGAAGGAATTCTTGAGCTTCAAACCTCATTGTGATGTCCTTCAACTCTGAACCAATGCTGATGAAGGAAGTGTAATGTGATTGCAAGAAGATTATAGGGAATTTCGTGAAGAAAAAGCTATAGAGAAAGGTTATTTTTAGATATGAACTTGTGTTTAGTGCAAAGAGAGAATGAGAGAAATGAGAGTTGGAGAGTGATTTTTAGTGTAAAATGTGATGCTCCCTTTAATGAAATCGTGACCTAGCCACTATATGCCAAAGGTGTGAGATCAATTGAAGGTGTGAGTTGCAAATTAACTGTTCACCCAAAAATGAAGTGCTCGTGTTCTCTTCTTCATATTTTTCCAATTTGTTTTAAAACTTAATCATGTGCATGAGGGTTCATGTTGATTATAGTGAGCCTTGGTATGTTGTTGCCTTGCCATTTTATGATGAAAAAGTGAGAAAAATATGATGGTTGATGATTGGTTATTAGTATGGAGTGCATGATATTATTCTTCACGTGACACTTTCCTTGGTGCAAGAAAAAAATATGATTGTGTGTATTAATTTTGTGAGTGGAATGAAAAAAAATGAAGGGCATGTGAGGTGGTGTGTGTCGCCTTTCCTTAACCCATCACATGTGCCTCACTCTTGTACCTTTTTCTTCAGCAAACACTCACAAAATGAAGCAAAATGAAAAAGTTCCATACACCTCCTATTTTTGTCACGTGAAAGTGGATGGTGGCCTCACTAAAATGTATAGGAAACAAAATAATGTAACCATGTGACACCAAAGAAGACAAAATAATAAAATATGGACCAATAGGAATGCAACAAAAAGACACCAAAACCCTAGAATTGACATTTAACTTCAAAAATCATAACTTGAGTTATAAAAATTCTATGAAGGTGTTATTGGACTTTTTGGAAAGGGAAAATCAAGACCTACAACTTTCATGTTCACGGAAAAATCATTTGAAGCTTTTTTGAACATGAAATAATGGGTTGAATGTCTAGGGCAAAAAACTTCCAAAAATAGTAAGTTTTCACGTGAGAAATTCCAAATTTAGCAACTTCTTGTAAACGCCAATTCCTGATAAATGAGATCATCCATGTTATTCCCTGACCAAATAAAGGTCCATGAAGTTGATGATCATGATCAAAACCCTAAAATTCCATTATTTGACTTTTCTTCTGAACAATTGACTTCTTTCTTCATCCACAAGCAACTGGACCATTGCTTGACTTCCTTAATGAATTTTGCACCCAATCTCATCCTTAGGCCTTATATACCATATTAAATCCTTTGAACACAAGATTTGGTCAAAGCTAAGAGGGTCTCTTGCTCTGATGCAAAACCCTAATTAGGGTTTCCTTGTGTATGAGAGTGTTGCACTGATGAACTTCTGATGAACCATACCCATTCTAGGGCTTTGAGGGTGATGCGTGTTTTCGCAAGTATATGAATCGCGTTAGAGTAATATAAAAGATTATCAATCCAAAAGAGACCAAACATAGATCTATCGGTATCTATTGTTACAATGTTTATCTAAGGCAGAACAAATCAGGGGTTTATGAGTCTGCGGTAAAAGTAAAGAGAACAAAATAACAGAAATATAAGATTCAAATAAAACAAAAGGCTTGAATGTAATTTTCATAGTCGGGTAACATTCCAATGCATGTAATGTAAATACTTATGGGTCAATATTTTCTAATTTATGAAAATAATTAATTTAATGGGAACTGTCACTTCTGCGTATTCATAACCGAGTTTAACCCCTAAACAAACCCTCTTATTGTCACTCATAAAAATGCGTGCATTGCGTTAGAGTTGAAAACCCTATTTTTAAGAAATGTAACTTCATGACTAAGTTGAAAAGTATTTTGATCTGAAATTTCTAAACAAAAGAGGTTCAGGCGAACCGAATTTTAAACCCACTAACGCGTCCGAAAATAACTTTAAAATCGGTTTTTCTCAAGTACTAGAAATTCCTAATTAACTAAGAAAGGGCTTTCGCTTCCTTCGAATAGTTAATACTAAACAAGTTTAAAAAAGGTTGGACGGATTTCGTTCTTACCCAACAAAATTGAAACTCAAAAAACTTGAATTAAAGATCAAAATAGCCCTTAAGCATTTTCTATTGACACATTGAATGAAATGTTACTTTGACTACGATCCTTACATTCTAACCTTTAAAGACTTAGTCAGACATGATGGTTGGAGCAAACATATTTTTTTTCCATGTTTAAAGTAAATTCTTTTGAATTTAAAGTTTCGAAAGTAAACAGGACAAGAAAATAAAATAAAGTAAAGCGATTGCGGGAAAATAAAATAAAGTAAAGCAATTGCGGGAAATTAAAGGAAAATAAAGTGAATGTGAGGAATTAAATAAAGGTAAAGACAATTGCGTGAAATTAAATAATGTAAAGGAAATGTATAAATAAGAACCTACTCCAAATAGGAGACTTTAAATCTAGTAAAGAAATGGAAAAGGAAAATGGCGGCAAGATTAACTTCCACCAAGTGGTCCAAACTTCAATTACAGACTCAATCACACAAATGTAATAACTTCCCGATGTGAGAAGAATATCACGTATAAGACTCGACTAATTTATGCCTAGAGTGTTTGCAACTAAATTTGGATGCCTGAAAATGAACAAAAAACCTTTTATTTATAGGCCAAGGAAAAAGAAAGAAAGGACAAGGATGCCATCCAACTCCTTTTGGGAGGGAAAGCACACGCCAAAGGTGGCGTCTGCCACCCGTCCATGGAGCCCGCCATGTGAACAAGTGTAGGAATGGGAGTTGGGAAGGGCATATTTTAGAAGTTGATATGTCTTCTTCTTATGGCTTACCCTATGGCGGCCACCATGGAGGGTGCCATGTGTGCAATTCCTTCAAAAACTGGCTTTTTGCTTGTTTTTCTTCGTTTCTTCGCGAATGAACCTGGAAACACCTAGGATCTGAAAATAAAACAAAATACAAGCATAATACAAGAAAATGGTAATAAAAATACTAACAAACATGCGCAATTAGAGTAAAAAAATGCAGTGATATTCAGTGTTATCAAATTCTCCCACACTTAGACCTTTGCTTGTATTCAAGTAAACACTTTAAAGCTCATGAAGGTATCAATGGATGATTTGGGAAAAAAGGGCTTCTAAGTTCAAGGCAGGATAAAGAGGTAGGTACTAACTAAATGAATCAAGGGTATCGTAATAACACTTTTCCGTGGACACGGACACAGACTTCGCTCCTATACAAACCAATCCATACTACCCCACAATACTTAGGCCTAATTTTCATCTCTTATGGTCCTTTTCATTCAGGCGCAATCACATTAAGCCCGTTTTCCGTACATACTCATAGTAAAGTGACCAGTTAGTGATTCTTCTCTAGACATGGGGTTCTGGTACACAAGTGGGTGTAACCCCTTCTACTGACCCTATTTCAGTCTTGGGGGACCGGATCGTAATTTGCCCTGCCAATTCCAGCACCAAATACCTCTGAACCGACTGACAAAGGGTATCTCTTTATTCTTTTTTTATTTTTCTTTTATTTTAATATTTCTTTTTGCATAATTGCTACAACTTCAAGTTGCATTATTCATATTTTAGAGCAACAAAAGGAAGAATTCACTTATTTTCATCGATCCCCTACGTAGAGCATGCTTAGGCCAGAGCTGACTGCTAAGCTAAACTACTAAGGACCTATTAAAAAATGATAACTAAGGCCACAATACATGGGTATCCGGGTAGATTCATATGTTCATGAAGCCTATGGTGTTAAAAAGACACTGGTGTTTCAAAAAGATATTCCCAGTTATCATCATCCTAACTCGAACCTGTCTTTAAGCCCCAATTTTCATAAAAATACCTTTTCAAAATAATTTTTGGTGGGGCTAAGGAAATGGGAATAATAGAGGTATGTCGCACAGATGACTCATTAAGCACATGTAAACCTAAAAAAAGATAATATATAAAACGGTAAAAGGAAATAAAATGTGAGAAAGCAAATAAAACAAGTAAAGTCTCCTCCCACACTTAAATCGAACATTATCCCCAATGTTTCGAAATAAGGAAGAGAAGATAAACCTGGTGGGTCTATGGCATGCTGTTGGTACTCCTGCACCGGGTGGTGAGCGCCTAGGGCGACGAAATCTGCTATGGTGACGATCGCCTTGAGAAGCGGCGAATTCGTCAAATCTTGTGTTCAGGGATGCTTGGGATTGCATGATGGTGTTGATGTTATGGCTTGTATGCTCCTGCAAAGTCATAAAGGCAGCGATCTGCTGCTGAATCAAGGAAAGCAAGTCATCACGTCTCGCCTCTCTAGCTAGCTGCATGCGCCACATCTGCTCAGTGATATAGAAACCAGGAGCGGTACCTGTAGATGGTTGAGAGGAAGATGGTGCAGTGTGTGCAGGTGGAATATCATGATCTGGAGGTTGCTCATACTGGTCAAACTCGGTATCGGTTTCGTGTCCGTGCCCGACAGGAAGATTAGGAGGAACTGAGCCTGTAATGGGTGGAGCTTGTAGATCGTACGTCCAGTTTCTCTCTGATCGTACATCAGTACGTCTAGTGCAGGGTAACACAACAGATGGGAAAGCCACACCATGAACCATAAGTTTATAGCCTCCTCTATCCTTGACTAGCATAATTTCATATCTTTCAGAAACTTTAGGTTTATTATGCGAGGAGGGAGTGGTGCCAATGTGGCTATCTCAGTGTCAAGGTTAAGGGCCTTAGCAATAGATGTGATCAATCCTCTGAAGGAAATGGTTTTTGTAACACCTTTAAATTTTTCCTCTTATTTATTACCATTTAACTGGCTTATGCTTCATCCATCCGCATTGCTCATTAGGTTGTAACATTCATAATCATGCATTTCATTAAGCTCCTAAGGCATATGATCAATTCTTTCTGAAGAACCAGGTTATTCCATTGGTTTGTGGTTTCTACTTCATAGGAGTTTGTTTCATTGACCAGAGAGTTTGGGCTTCACACCCTATGTATGGTTATCAGATGAATCAAGGGTTTTGGTTAGGTGGTCATCAATAATATCCTCTTCTCGTACTATTACTATGTGGTTAAGGTTTATGTCCCTAACCATGTGGTCCTCAAAAGTTTGTTCATTCGCAAAGTTTGTTCATTTGTGAATATTATTACTCAAGAGATTTCGTTATTACTGGAGACACAAGTTATTGAATTACCGGTATATATGGGACCAATTGGGGTTTCGTACTAGAGATCATTGGTCATCAGGACAAGATCTCAGGGGATTAAAATTGCAGGAGTTGAGGTTATGGGTTATTGTAGAGCTAATTGGGTCGTTTGTCGTCCAATTTAGGTCGTTTGGCTTCAATTTGCAAATTAACTCAGATTTTATAGATTTAAGGATCATCATTATTATCTATCTTTCAACGTTTGATTTCAAAGGCCCGTGTTGGGATGCCCATTTAAAATATCCAAAAAACCGATTAACAAAGTTTCATTTGTCTAATATCCACAATTTTTCTGTTAATCTAAGTTCAAAACTGCATCTAATACCCATGTTCGAATCAATGTCACCATTCAATCCCATTAAACCATTTTTTCGATATTTTATACCAAATAGTATCCAATATCCATATTCGACTTTAGTTCATATTCATGTTCATGGTTAAGCTAAATATCCATTTTTATTTTTCTTAATTTCAATAATCAATTCTCATTATTTAGTAACCTTTCTTTTCTAATCCTATTTCAAATCCATCCCATATTTTTTCACATGCCCACTACAATTTATTAAAGCCATGTCTTTTTTCTTTTTATCATACCATTTAAATAAGTATTGAAAGGCCATTGCTAATGACCAATCCCTTGACAATTAGGTAGCAGGGCGGAGAATTTTACAAACCAAGGATCACTAATAGATTTGGGGGGGGGGATTGGAAAAAATTGAGATTTACTAAAAAACACTCATAGTTCATTCATAACAAAAAATGATATAGCAGGTAACACAAAAAGGGATTACACTAATAATTTAGCAGAAGCACCAGTAACTGGAGCTTATCAGAAAAATCAATTACATACACCAGAAGAAAAACTAACAGAAACAAATTTTATTTCTCTAACTAATAGTTACACCAAAAAATTCAGAAGGGGATTTTCTAAAAACAAACTCAGAAGAAAACTCATAACAAAATGCTCACTGATAAACGAAAACAAGAGATGTATCAGAAACGGTTACAAAAGATCAGAAGAAAAGAAAGATCAAGAACAAAATTTCTAGGATAACAGAAAAAGGATCTTCTTCTGACACTTTCAGCATCTCCAATCAATTATCAACTTCAATCCTTCAACTTTTCACCCATCTTCACCCACATCATCTTTCAAAAATCTCTCTGCAACAAACGTCATCAATCTTCAACCATAATCCCTCATTTTCATCAACCTTCAATAATCTTCATATGTATTCTCTCTCAATCAATCTCATCACCACCGAATCATCCTTAACGGTTCATCAATCACAGAGAAACAGCAGAAAACAACTTCATTAATCTTATGCATCTTGAATCAATCAACACCTCTCAAAATCTTCTCCAACCTCCATCACAATCTCATCGCAAATCTTCTTCATAAAGAACAATCTGCAAAATCCATCATCACATCATCAACAACTATGCACCACCGAAAACAACACCATCACAGGAAATCTGCAGCCGACAATTCACAACATCGTCTAACACGAAATTCAGCGATTAACGGAAAATAGAAGAATAAGAGGCTCAACAACATAACAAAGGTCCAAGAAATTACCTAGAAGCTGCAATTCAATTGATTCGTGGTGAGGATGATTTCATTCCACCGTCGCCGGTAATAGGCCATGGCCCGACGGAAGAGATGTTATGGCGCGATTTTTGAGAACCACGACGGAGGAGACGTTGCTTTCTCGACAAGGTATGTGAGAGTAGAGATCAGTGAGAGTATTTTTCTTTGATAGTGAGGCTTTTGCTCTTTGACGATGAGATTTTTTCCGAAGAGAACAGGGAAGACGGCGTGACGCCGTGAAATGCTGGCCGACGACACATTATTGAAGGAGGAGGAGAGAGGGGAAGACGTCGCGACATGGTATTGATGAAGATGAAGAGGCACTATTTTATGTTACCATTTTAGGGTTAATATTCATAATAAAGTTTGAGATGGGCTTAGACAAAGGCCATTCAAAATCCATGGAATTCATATCCACACCCACAAATTCGCTATTCACACCCCCTCCTGCGGGTCAACTGTTGTAATTGGGCCAAAGGTCCATGTAATCACTATTCAGACCCCTCTGTTTTCTACATGCACCCCCTTGTTCTCTTTATTTCTTTTTTTTTTTGTAGAATTATGTTTAATTTCCTTAAAATGGTTGATTAATTTTCTTGCTAAACTATTGTTTTTATTAACATATTGATCCCTTTCTTGTTAGTTTTAATTAGAATTTTGGTGTTAAGTTTAATTATGATTGTGAATTAATTTTGGATTAAAGTTCGTGGACTTTTTTTTTATCGATATTGATCGATGTCGGTTAGGGTGGATCTTCACAAAGCGATTATGGAAGATGAGCATTTATTTTGCTTATGGGAGATTACACGACCTTTCATGAAGTTTTTGGATTTATTTTATGTGAAGAATCGACACTTCAATCAAGTAAGAATTCTCAACTTTTTCCAGATTAATGCATCATTATAGTTTGTATGCGGCTTAGGATCATATAAAGTAAGGTGCATATTGAGCCCTCCCACCTAAGGCACTGGACTAATTTGTGATTTTTGATGATATGTGTCGATATCGGAGCTTAGGGATTAGGTTACGAATGATAGAATTCGCTTCCTTTCAATTTCCCTTAAATCACCATTTTTTGCCCGTTTTGTCGTAATTATTAAAAATAGTTTCGAGTGTCATAAAATTCTAGAAAACTTCATGAGTGATCCTCATCTCTGAATGAATTTTGTATATTTTTTTATTATATCTTTAGATGTATTTAGTAATTAATTTGGATTTTTCATTCCAAGCTGTCCCAAAATGCATGGCTTTGACATAAGGGACCAAAGACAATTTTTCCAATAGGTGTGAGACCTATCTTTTGTGTGTGATTAACCACTGGAATTTGTGATATTTTGATGCTCCTTGAGCATTTTTTTCATAATTTTTTGTGTCATTTTTTATCCACTTTGTGGAGTTGTTTTTCGGCGATCATGCCTTGTTATCTTGCCCATTAAGCAAATTGTTTTGGCACTTTGGTGCATAATTTGTGAAATACTATTAGAAAATGTAAGCTACTGACTTCACCATGCTAGGGATTTAATGTCACCTAGATTATAGGTCCGATTATGTGCTTATTTGTTTCATAACCTAAATGTTAGGAAGACATTCATGCCATTTTCTTGAGATAATTTATGGTAACCTTTAGGGGTAAAATTTAGGTCCTTAATTCCATTTATAGGTAACTTTTTGAATTATCTTCATTTGGTTTGTTTTGGTGTTTTAAAATGCATACTTATTTGAACTAGTTTAACCTAAACTTGTTTCTCTTCTCCTCTAAATGTTAACATGACTTATGTGTGAATCATAAATGCCTATACATGCAATCTAATTGAATATCATACCTTGTATGCTACTGACTCATAATCATCTCATGCATATTCACATGTCATTCATCCTTAACTTACATCATTGTTGATCACATGTGATACTTGTTCACTTCTTCTCACATCTTCTTCTCCTAGTTCCATATGTTTATGCCATTGCATCCATGATGGTATGTTCATTCATACTTATTCATAAGCATTCACTACTGACTTTGATACTCATTTCATGTATTAATTCATGCTTGTATGCCATATGCACTCATACTTCATCCATGAACCCTAACTTACGTTCATGTGAACTTATGTGAACATTTTGTACATAGTTTGACATAGTTTGATCTTATGAGGTATCATAGCATCCTTAGGGACTTATATCATGTAGCTACTGACTTTAGAAGTCATATAACCTTTAGGTACCTTCACCTTTAGACTTAGGTCTTATTTTGAACCATAGTTCCATTATAGGATGTGTGTAAAGTTTAATTGCCTTTATGCTTTGTTTTTGTTTCCAATATGCAAATTATTTTGGTACTAACCTTTGTTTTGTAGGGGTTAAGGTAATCCACACAAAACTTCTTTCTTTATCTCTTTATAATTTCAAATTGTGTTTGCCTTGCACTTTCATTCAACTTTCTTCATCTAACTTCACCTTGAATTTCTTTAGGGTTTAGTACATCATTAGGACATAGTTTGTTAGTGTTTGATCTTGTAATCTTAGAAAACTTTAGTAGGGTCTAGATACTGACTTTAGAAGTAATTTTATCATTTAGGATCCTTTACTTTTAGGATATAGCTTTATGAAACCGTTAGTACTTTCCCTTAACTAGTGTGAGCCTTATTTGTGGTTCTACTTGTGTTTATGCTTTCAATATGCTTTGTGAAGCTAACCATTGTTTTGTAGGGAGGTTGAGGTAAGCCTTGTTTATATAACTTCTTCCTCATGCTTTTTAAGCTTTCTAATTTTGTTTTCCTTAGCACTTTGTGCTTTTCTTGTATATGCTTCCCCCTTTCTTAGAAATAACCTAACTTCCTAAGGAAGAAAGTTGAGCTCTAAGTCTTTTTTCTCCTTTTCCTTTTCTCATTAGGATTAGAAAACCCCACAAACCATTAGGATCTCCTTTTGCATGCAATAAACAACTTTAGTCCCTTTAGTTTACCCTTTATCAACTTGAGTCTCTCTTTCTCATCTCACAAAGAAAAAACAACAAGACACCTAATTGTAAGATCAGAATGCACCCAAGAGGGGGGGGGGGGGTGAATTAGGTGTATATAATTTTTCTCGATTCTTTTTCTTTGATGGATAGAATTTTTCTTTTAAGTTTGTATGGAAGCAAAGCAGTAAGGCAGAAAATAAAAACGACACAGAGAGTTATCCTAGTTCCCTTCACAGTCCGAAGGTACATCCAGTCCCCTTTCAACTTGAAAGAGATTTCCACTAGTTTTTAGAAATAGTACAACCTATCACACCTTCAATGGTGAGGCTTACTTTCTAACAAACTATCATACAAGTGTGCAAGAACAATCCTCTTGCCACACTTACCCTTATGTCCAAACAAACCTTGGAACACAAGTCACACAATAGAAATACTTTCTATATTTTTAATTTTGAGTGAGTAATACAAAGACTTTAATATCAATAATGATCTTCTCCTATGTACACAATTCACTTTTCAAATATCAATACAAGTGTTCAAACATGAAGTATGAAAGATGAATATCTTATGAACACTTTTGAAAAGTATGAAAATATTTGAGAAATTGATGAATTTGATTCAAGTGATTTTCTATAAAAATTGTAGAAGGTGTTTTTTGAATTTGAAAAATTCAGATTTTATATTATACAAAACACCCTTTTGAAAAGGTATGAAAATTATGAATCAAAATAATTCATTAAGAAATATAATCAAAAGGTGCAATTTGAAATTCAAAGAAAAATATTTTTCAAAATATTACAGTGTTAACCGGTTAACAGAATGGTTAACCGGTTAACGCCTATGAACGTTAACAGGTTTTCTGAAAATTTGAACCCGTTAACCGGTTAACCAAATGGTTAACCGGTTAACACTGTTAAAACCAGAAACATAAGGTTTTTTAAAGAGTGTTAATCGGTTTGAAAAATATGTCAAATTATTTTATGCAATATGCTAGTATATGATTGAATGCATGAACACTTGTACATCAATTAAAAAAGAGATTGATATACCTAACCAAAAGCATCCAAGCATGAAGTTGAATGATGATGCAAACGAAGCTTGATAGCGAAGCCGGTTGCTTGAAGCTTGATCAGTTGGAGCTCTTGACTTTTTGCAGGTCTGAAATATATGCGCCGTGTTGTCTTCATCAAAATCTCCGAGATTGAAGGCGTGCTTCTACATTCTCCTCCTTTTTGATGATGACAACCAAAAATTCTGCGAGAGCTTTGATCAATGTTTCTCTAAGCGAATCCTCCCCCTATGGACAGCAACTCCCCCTAACTGATAGCAGCAGTAGCGAGAAAAAAATTCTGCATAGAGAGTCATTAGAGAAACAAGATCTTCTCCCCCTTTGGCATTAGCAAAAAGGAAGGGACCAACAGCAAGCATGAACATGAAAGATAGCATCATACAAGCAATCATACAAGCAATCACACATATAAAATGCAAACATAGTGCAAGTAAACCAAAAATGCCTAAAAACTTGGACTTAAGTTTGAGAGTACAAAACATAACATGATTAAAATATAAAACAACATAATAAAGACAACATGGAGACATGTTCCTCATTCCTCATCCGACACATCCTCGTCATCTTCTTCCTCTTCTTCGGTACCGTCCACATCCTCATCAACATGCTCGGTGGTGGTTCGGGAGCTTAGGACAAGGTTCCGAAGGCTTTTGATGGCACGCATAGCTTCATGGTGGTGTGACATCATGGTTGAGTAGAGAAAGTCATTGGTAATGCCGGTTTCCGGAATAGGTGGAATGGAGGTGGAGGATTCGTCATCATACTTATAAGTTCCATCATTGGCTTGGACAATGCCGGTGTTCTTGATAATTGTGACTCTGTTGATTTCATTACCCGTAGTAGTCATAGCAATAAATGGTTCTCGACCGATTTCCATATCGGTTAGTTCCAAAATCCTTGAAAGAAGGCGGCCATACGGTAAGCGAGTCTTCAAAGAGAGTTGTTGCTTCAAATGATATAGCATGGTAGGAAGCCAATTAATCTTAATCTTGTTCTTGATGGCAAAGAGCACTTGCATCTCCAAATCATTGATTTGGGATTGATTGGAGTCCTTGGGCAGCAATACATGGCAAATGACATAATGAAGCATCCGGTCATCAACAGAGAGATTCTTCGCATAACAAAGTACCCGAGAGGTACGCTGGCCGGATATCACGGCTGCCTTTGGAAACCTACAAATGTTATAGTAGTATTCCATCTTATCATAGTTGGCCCATTTGCCTTCATCATGGTTGACACCCTTTCGGAGAAACACTCCCGAGTAAGGTATAGACAAAGAGGTAGCAAGAGTACCTAGGTCAACCTCAATCTCACAATCTCTAATAGAAGCAAAAAGGTGATGCTTATCATTATCATCACAATTGAGAACCATGTTGTTCATGAAAGACTTCACCAAATCCGGATACACTTTTCCATTATCGGCAATAAAATCTAACATTCCTTGATACTCTAGTAGTGCCGGAAACTTGAAAGATTCAAAAGATTTCAGGTTCACATACTTACCCTTGAGAAGATGTCGAACCCGAACACGGAAGTCTAATCGTCTCTTCTTGGTAGATTCCATAGGCATGTCTTCTTCACTGCTAGACCTTGATGCTAACACTGGAGCTTTTCCCTTTCTTGAAGCCATGAAGATGAAGCTTAGGTTGAGGGTGAGAGTATTTTCGGATTAGGGTTTGGTGAGTGGAGAGTGAAGTGAAGGAGATGGAGTTTTTGTGAGAGTTACAATGTAGTGGGTTTTAATGGAGGAGATGAAAAGTTTGGAAGAATGAGTAAGTGGAGTTTAATGGTAGGTCAAAGGAAGAGGAAAAGATTTATGAGGTGTCTTGAGATACCATGCATCAATTAGACATAACACACACAAGACAACATAACAAAATAATTAAAAAAAATTTAAAAGTAACAGAACCTGTCACGCAGGCAGGGACTGCTGTTTTGCAGGTGTTAACCGGTTAACCGATCCGTTAACCGGTTAACGGACAAAAAAATTCAATTTTTTTTAAAATCCAGCAGCTTTGGTGGGAAAAAATGGGAGGGATTTTTCAAAAAAAATTCCATAAAGTGTTAGCACTTGTCATTCCGCAACTTTCGATCAAAAAATATTTTGAAACGGATTAATTTCGGGTATACGAAAGTGAGAAAAACCGAAAACGGTGAAATGTGAGTGCTAGCATTTTATGACTTTAAAGTGAGCAAAACACATATAAACACACATAATGCAATAAAAACATATAACAACCAATTTTTAGGTTAAGATTAGATGTCACCTTCATTGAGAATCCCAAGTTCTCGTCGAATCTTGAAGAATTGTTCCTTAGCCAATGGTTTTGTGAATATGTCGGCTAGTTGATTGTGTGTATCCATGAACGTAACATCTACATCTCCGTTTAAAACATGATCTCGAAGGAAATGATGTCGGATATTTATGTGCTTTGTTCTTGAATGCATAACCGGGTTCTTTATGATATTGATGGCACTTGTGTTGTCACACCGGAGAGGGATACAACCGAGATCTATACCGAAATCGAGAAGTTGTTGTTTGAGCCACAAGATTTGAGCAAAACAACTTCCTGCTGCAATGTACTCCGCTTCGGCCGTGCTAAGTGCAACGCATGCTTGCTTCTTGCATGCCCACGACACCAGAGCATTCCCGAGAATGTGACAAGTACCACTTGTACTCTTTCTATCGGTCTTACATTCTGCATAATCAGCGTCAGAATAACCAATTAAAGAACAAGTACTACCTTTAGGATACCATAGTCCGACGTGCGTTGTTCCTTTGAGATACTTCATGATCCTCTTCACGGCAGTGAGATGCGATTCCTTCGGATTAGCTTGAAAGCGGGCACACAAACAAACACTAAACATAATGTCAGGACGGCTCGCCGTCAAATATAAGAGTGAACCGATCATACCTCGATACTTTGTAATATCTATTGAAGTGCCAGAAGGATCTTGATCAACATACGTTCCGGATCCCATTGGAGTAGACATCTCTTTGCAATTGTCCATATCAAATCTTTTCAATAATTCCTTGCAATACTTGGATTGATTGATGAAGATGCCATCCTTTGTTTGCTTGATTTGTAAACCAAGGAAGTAGTTCATCTTTCCCATCATGGACATCTTGAATTCGCCTTGCATCATAAGAGAGAATTCTTCGCAAAGATCTTTGTTTGTTGAACCGAATATGATGTCGTCGACATAGACTTGAACAAGTAAGGTGTTACCCTTAAGATTCTTGATGAACAAGGTCTTGTCAACCTTTCCTTTAGTAAAACCTTTCTCACATAAGAAGTTGCTAAGGCGATCATACCAAGCCCTTGGTGCTTGCTTTAAGCCATAAAGAGCCTTCTTCAACTTGTAGACATGAGACGGGTTCTTGAAGTCTTCAAAACTGGGAGGTTGTTTGACGTAGACTTCTTCATTGATGTAACCGTTTAGGAAAGCGCTTTTGACATCCATCTGGTACAACTGAAAATTCATAGAACAAGCGTAAGCAAGTAATAATCTAATTGCTTCTAACCTTGCTACCGGAGCGAATGTTTCATCAAAGTCGACTCCTTCTTCTTGGTTGTAGCCTTGTGCGACCAATCTTGCTTTGTTACGAACTATGATTCCATTCTCGTCAAGTTTGTTCTTGAACACCCATCTTGTGCCTATGATATGCTTGTTGTCCGGTCTTGGTACAAGAGTACAAACTTGGTTCCTTTCGAATTGATTGAGTTCTTCTTGCATAGCTATTATCCATTGATCGTCGCCTAAGGCTTCATCGATTTTTGCTGGTTCAATTTGAGACACGAACGCCATGTTGAGGCAAGCATCCTTGAGATTGAGTCGAGTTGCAACGCCTTGGCTAATATCACCAATCACTTTATCTATCGGGTGATCTCTATGAGTTCTCCATTCTTTTGGAAGATCTTGATGTTCTTCAATGGTTGGTGACTTATCTTCTTGTGATATTGCTTGTTCTTTTGATATCTCCCTTTGTTGTTGTGATAGATCTACATCATCATCATCATCCACAATAATATTATCCTCTTTCGAGGGGTTAGTCTCATCAAACGAAACATGTATGGATTCTTCAATGGTAAGAGTACGTTTATTGAAAATTCTAAAAGCTTTACTTGATAGAGAATATCCAAGAAAAATACCTTCATCGGATTTCTCATCAAACTTACCAAGGTTGTCCTTACCGTTGTTGAGAACGAAGCATTTGCATCCGAATATGTGGAAGAAGGATATGTTAGGTTTCCTTCCCTTGAACAACTCATATGGGGTCTTCTTGAGAATAGATCGAATATTGACACGGTTACTTACAAAACAAGCCGTGCTAACCGCATCCGCCCAAAAATATTTAGGAAGATTCGAGTCGCTAAGCATTGTCCTTGCAAGTTCCACTAGTGCCCTATTCTTCCTTTCTACGACACCGTTTTGTTGAGGAGTCCTTGGTGCGGAGAAGTTGTGAGAGATTCCATGCTCTTCACAAAAATATTCAAATGATGAGTTTTGAAACACGCCACCATGGTCGCTTCTTATGGAAACAATTGAGAGTGGCTTCTCATTTTGAATTTGCTTGGAATACTTCTTGAATGCTTTAAAGGCATCACTTTTCTGCACTAAAAACAAAGTCCAATTATATCTAGAGAAATCATCAACAATAACTAGTGCAAAAACGTTACCTCCGAAGCTTTTTGTTCTTGATGGACCGAAAAGATCCATATGTAACAATTGGAGTGGTCTTGTAGTAGATATCACTTTCTTGGTCTTGAAGGATGTTTTGGTTTGCTTCCCCTTTTGACTTGCGTCACAAAGCTTATCCTTGATAAACTTCATCTTTGGAAGGCCAACAACTAGATCATGCTTTAATAATTTATTCAAATTCTCCATGTGAATGTGAGCAATCCTTTTATGCCAAAGCCATGCATTGTTGTTGTTTTCCATTAAGCACTTCACCTTCAAGAGAGAGTCATCAAAAGAAATCATAAAAATGTTATTAAATCGTTTACCTTTTAGCAAGAGTTCACGAGTGACTTCGTGTTCTATCAAACATTCCTCCTTTGTGAAGTTGATTCGGAACCCTTTGTCACACAATTGACTTATGCTAAGAAGGTTGTGTTTAAGGCCTTCCACATAAAGGACGTCTTCGATGATTGTATGAGGAGATGCACCAATGGTTCCAACTCCAAGAATTCTTCCTTTATTATCATCACCGTAAGTAACGTATCCTTTGGCTTTAAGTGTTAGACTTGAAAATTTGTTGATGTCGCCCGTCATATGCTTTGAACAACCGCTATCGAGATACCATTGTGTAGAGGTTGTTTTCAAGCATACCTACAAAACAAAATCAGGTTTTGTTAGGTACCCAAATTGCTTTGGGTCCTTGATAGTTAGTACCCTTTTCAACCCACACATAATGCCCTTTAGCAACACCAATGTTGCGCACATAGCAAGCATTAGGTGTATGGCCTTTTATTCCACAATAAAAACAAATAGGTTGAAATTGACTTTTGAATTTAGGAACATATTTTTGTCTATTAAGACTCCTTTTCTTTTTATGACTTTGATGCATAGGTTTAGTATTGTTAGTCTTTTCCTTAACAATTTGTTCACTAGCTTTTACGAAAACGGTTTCACTTGTGCTTGGTTTGGAAAACTTAGAATATCCTAGGCCACTTTTATCATTTGGATATCTTTGGTGCCTAAGAATTTCCTCCAAGCCAATTTGACCTTTTTCATATCTTTCTAAAACTCTTTTGAGTTGAACAATTTGAAAGGACAATGACTCACAATTTTTACATGTAAGACTTTGTTCTTCATCCATTATCTTTTGTTTTTCATTTTCAATGTATTTTTCAAAAGATGCATTTTGTTCTTCTAAAGATAATATTTTCTTCTTTTGGGATGAGATAGTTTTGTACAATGTCTTACATTCCTTAAGAAGTTCATCTATGACTTCTTGTGCATCATTTTCATAAATTGAAAAATTACTACTAACCTCGTCATTTTCTTCATCGGAGTGATGTGACGCCATTAACGCTATATTTGCACATTCGTCGCTTTCCGATTCCGATGAGGAACTAACTTCATTGTCATCCCATGCGACATAAGCCTTTTTATTCTTGAAGTCCTTCTTGCCTTTGAATCCTCCTTTCTTCGCAAGTCTTGGACAATCCGGTTTTATGTGACCTTGCTTTCCACATTCATAGCATGTATCTTCTTGGTTCGATGTGGATGCATCCTTCTTCCTGAAATGTTTATTCTTTTTAGAAAAAGAGGAATTATTATTTTTGTTAAAAAACTTACCAAGCTTCTTAACAAGAAGCATGAAGTTCTCATCTTTGTCATCCTTCGTGTTAATCTTCAAGGCAATTCCCTTGGACTTTTTCTCTTGACTTTCATGCTTTTCGAGCCTTCCAAGTTCCAACTCGTGCTCTTGAAGTTTGCCGAATAGAGATGCGGATGTCATTGTTGAGAGACTCTTCTTCTCCGAGATTGCGGTCACTTTCGGTTGCCATTCCCTTGTCAAAGACCTTAAAACTTTCAAATTGAGATCATCGTTTGTGAAGGTCTTTTCGAGTGCAATCAAATGGTTGGTTAGATGAACAAATCTTTTTTGTAAAGCCACAGTAGATTCTCCGGGCTGCATGCGGAACATTTCGTATTCTTGACTTAACGTGTTAAGCCTTGATCTTTTAACTTCTGTTGTTCCTTCATATGTTTCTACCAAAGTATCCCAAATCTCCTTCGCCGATTTGCATTGTGATACACGAAAAAATTCGTCCATACTAAGAGCACTTTGAAGTATGTTGATTGCTTTCTTCTCATTTAGGATCTTTCTTTTATCATCTTCATCATACATATTCTTCAACTTCTCCGTTCCAACACCGTTGATTACATTGACGGGATTATGCGGACCTTCTTCGATTGCTTCCCATATGCCTTCTCCTTGGGCTTCAAGATGTGCCCTCATTCTGATTTTCCAGAAATCGAAGTATTCGCCGGAGAAGAGCGGAGGCTTGTTGCTACTTCCACCATCTTTGAAAACGGGATTCGAGTTTGCGGAATCCATAGGATCTTGTAGGAACAGGTTACCTAAACCTGCTCTGATGCCAATTGTAAGATCAGAATGCGCCTAAGAGGGGGGGGGGGGGTGAATTAGGTGTATATAATTTTTCTCGAAACTTTTTCTTTGATGGATATAATTTTTCTTTTAAGTTTGTATGGAAGGAAAGCAGTAAGGCAGAAAATAAAAACGACACAGAGAGTTATCCTGGTTCCCTTCACAGTCCGAAGGTACATCCAGTCGCCTTTCAACTTGAAAGAGATTTCCACTAGTTTTTAGAAATAGTACAACCTATCACACCTTCAATGGTGAGGCCTACTTTCTAACAAACTATCATACAAGTGTGCAAGAACAATCCTCTTGCCACACTTACCCTTATGTCCAAACAAACCTTGGAACACAAGTCACACAATAGAAATACTTTCTATATTTTTAATTTTGAGTGAGTAATACAAAGACTTTAATATCAATAATGATCTTCTCCTATGTACACAATTCACTTTTCAAATATCAATACAAGTGTTCAAACATGAAGTATGAAAGATGAATATCTTATGAACACTTTTGAAAAGTATGAAAATATTTGAGAAATTGATGAATTTGATTCAAGTGATTTTCTATAAAAATTGTAGGAGGTGTTTTTTGAATTTGAAAAATTCAGATTTTATATTATACAAAACACCCTTTTGAAAAGGTATGAAAATTATGAATCAAAATAATTCATGAAGAGATATAATCAAAAGGTGCAATTTGAAATTCAAAGAAAAATATTTTTCAAAATATTACAGTGTTAACCGGTTAACAGAATGGTTAACCGGTTAACGCCTATGAACGTTAACAGGTTTTCTGAAAATTTAAACCCGTTAACCGGTTAACCAAATGGTTAACCGGTTAACACTGTTAAAACCAGAAACAAAAGGTTTTTTAAAGAGTGTTAATCGGTTTGAAAAATATTTCAAATTATTTTATGCAATATGCTAGTATATGATTGAATGCATGAACACTTGTACATCAATTAAAAAAGAGATTGATATACCTAACCAAAAGCATCCAAGCATGAAGTTGAATGATGATGCAAACAAAGCTTGATAGCGAAGCCGGTTGCTTGAAGCTTGATCAGTTGGAGCTCTTGACTTTTTGCAGGTCTGAAATATATGCGCCGTGTGTAAACACCCCAAATTTGCCCTCACCCATTCATACCATGGCTTGTGATCATTCTCATATGCATAATCCAATCATAACATCTCATATCACATTTTTGATTCACTGCATTGGTTCTAAGTCATCTGCATCTAGGGTTTGTGATCTGAGCAATTCAAGAGCTTCTTGAGCCACTCCAAAGGTCAACAATCACTTCAAAGAGGTCTATGTGTGTTCAAGTATCATATTGAATCCTCTCAAAGTCAAGAATGTCAAAGAATCACAAGAACTGGAAATGGTATGGAAGCAGAGCCAGGCTTGACTGCACAGATGACCTAGAATTAGGGTTTTGGTTTCAGAGGCCATAACTCCAAATTTTTTGGTCATTCTTGTTTCTATTGGTCTCTATATGGTATAGGGAGTATGCATATCAATTTTCATGAAGAAATTCCATGGGGAAG
Source organism: Lathyrus aphaca (assembly GCA_963966055.1). Lineage (NCBI taxonomy): Eukaryota > Viridiplantae > Streptophyta > Magnoliopsida > Fabales > Fabaceae > Lathyrus > Lathyrus aphaca. Next base: position 475,592,230 of record OZ014525.1, read on the forward strand.
TCATCTGATCAAGAGTTGACTTTTCAAGCAAGTCAGTGCAAAATCAGGGCATCTGAGGCCCCCAATGACCCAACCAAAGGGTGTTCTTCATCATTTTGATTGTATATGATCTTTATTTGATCATAGAAGAGGTTGGAAGTTCACAAATTTGAAGAATTTCAAGTCTTTTGCAAAGTTGACTTTTTGGGCAAGTTTGACTTTTAATGAAATTGTCATTTTAGGCAACTTTTTCAACCTTTACTTTTTGATTCAAAAAAGCTTCAAATGGAAACACTTTGGTCATGAAAGTTGTAGAATGGATCATCCCCTTTTCAAAAAGTACAAGAACATGACCTAATTCGTTTTGGATCAAAAGTTATGGTTTGTCAAAGTTGGCAAAAATCACAAAATTTCAAAGTTTCCACCAAAGAGGCAAAGTTGCAAATTCACTTCTCAAGGCAAATTAAGTCATCAAATGCATTTCTAAACTTCACAACATGATCATGCAAGACCTAAAAATCAGAATGGGCCAAGAAACTTCTCACTTTTGTGGCCTATGGATCAAGATATTTCATAAAAATCAAAAGCAAGGCAAGTTGCAAAACTCATCATAGTTTCTCATCCACTTGCTTGCTAGCTTGCTGAATCATCCTAGGCCTTTCCTCACATCATGCTGCGTAGGACACACTCTTTGTCCTTGGCTAGAAAGTAGCCCATACTTCTCTTACACCAACTTTGACATTTTGGCAAAAAGACCCATACCAATTAATAAAGCACACATCACTTCATCTGACCAATGACAATTGTTTATACAAAGAAAAAGCAAGCCAAAGCAACTACAACACAAGCCTGAAACTATCCATAACTCAGCATTCTCATTTTCACCTTCATTTGCAAAAAGCTTTCGAAACTGCTTGCACAAGTCACAAACACACAAACTAACTTCACAGATCAACTCAACACACCTTCCTGGTCACAAAGCACCCATCACCATTGCCTTAAACTCAAAGAATCAAAAACACGATCACCACCTGCCATTGAACAGAACTCCTGCCATCTCTCAAACCAGCCATTGCAAACTTCAAACAAACATTGCAAGCATCTTAGGGGGGTCATTGGAGTGCATTTGAGCCAAAGAAGCAGCCAGAAAGCTCCTGAATCAAAAGCTTCAGTTCAGGTAGTCAACTCAAAACTTTTTTCCAGAAACGTGTTTTTAAGTTCTTAATAGCTTCTATGCACTCCCCTGATCATGAATATGTGCTTACTTTTGAAAATGGTTGAGAAACCAGGATGTATGCACTGTCTGAAACTTTTGCCCAAAAAAATGTTTGATTCGATTCTCTCTGTTTTTGAATGATAAAGGTTGTTTGATTGAGGGGTTTGATTCGCTTTTAAGTGGGGATGAATTCTGGGTAGTTAGATTTTGTTTTGGATGCGTGTAGAGAGAGTTTGAGATTTGAGATGGCCGGAGAAGACAACCGGAACAGTGTTCCGGTCGCCTGAAAGTCATTAGGGCATAATTAATTAGGGCTAATCATAATTATGGAAGTTTGAATCTCAGCCCTTGGATGTGGCGCCAAGTCAAACGCACGCGTGTTTCATTTGAATGCTGACCATTGATCTGTTTGACTTCTCATTAATTCAATTTTATTTTCTTTTTATTTCATTTATTTTCTCCATTTTATTTAAAATAGCAAAACCTTTTTAAAAATTCTGGAAATTTTTATACACACTTTTATTAATTTTCAGAAACCAAAAACATTCTTATTTTTATTTTTCACATAAGAAAAATATTTTTAAATATTTAAAAGTTTATTTTTAATTAATTAATGAGGATTAATTAATTAAAAATACTTTTAGGTATTTAAAAATCACCAAAAAATTCATGAAACCTTCATAATCATTTAGAAACATTGTCCAACCCTCAAACCAAATTTCTTTTTTGATCTTAATGCATTTTGACAATTTTCCATGGAATTAATTCAATTTCAAAGCATTATTTTGATCCAAACTTCAAAAAACCATTTTTGCCTAGTCTTTGAGAGTTGGACTTTGATTCTTTTTGCATTGTGTTTTGCATATCATGTAGTTTGTGAGATTAAATTGGAATGATTTGATCTTTCATTTTCCATTTGTTTGGCATTTTTCTTGATAAGGTACCCTAAAACCCTAGAAATTTTAGGAAATTCATAACTCTAATTAGGTTAAGAGTTGGAACCTCTCCTTTGGGCAGTGAGTTTGTATAGGATTAGGGTTCCTTTGAGTGCATTTTCAATTTTTTATCTTGATGTTTGCTTCTGATTTTGGTTTTTGTTTGATGCATTGATCATAAACCCTAATTTGGGCTTCCTTTTGCATTCATCTTGTATTTGCATTCATACCTTGACTTGCATAGCATTTTGTGCATCCATTTGATTCATTTGACATCTTAAGACATATTGAAATCATGTTTGATCATTACATCTTGCATTTGCCATGTTGTATGCCATTTGCATTTCATAACTTTTCATGTATGTTCATGGTTCTTAACTTGTTTCATTTGCATCCATAAGCTTGTATGATCATCCCCATTGCTTTGTTTCATGTTTGCATCATCTCATAGCATCATTAACATCATGAATGTGCTTCTGGTTTTGATTCACACCATGTCATTTCATCTCATTTTGCATTGCATTGCATTCCTTTACTAACTTTTCAGGTGGTAAGTAACTTTGAGAAGTGAATTTGCCTTCACTTCTCACATTTTCTTTTCATCTCTCTTATGCATCCATGCTGCATTTTGTTATGTGTTTGAGATTGAGCTTGCTCATTCTTTTTCTTCTTACTTTCTTTCCTCAAGTGACTTGTCTTCTTAAATGAAGCAAGTTGCTTTGCTTCTCCTTGCTCCTTTCATCTGCTTCCTGGTGGTTCCATTGAAGATCTTTCTTGTTAAACCTCACAAACCTTAGGAACAACCAAGCATGACAATGATTAGGGTTTTGATTAGTCCCCCACTTAGTTTTACCTTTGTGTCTCATTGAGTCTTCTCTTCTCACCTCATAATCAGGGACTAAACCCTAAAGGCTTTAAGGCTTTGTGATTAAGCTTATGCCTGCATCCTTCTATTAGGATGGAGTGTATAACTTTAATCCTAAGTATTAAACCCTTAATGTGTTTAAATCTCTTAATCAATTCACTTAATAATCATCAAGACATCAAGCTTGTAACTTGGGCCTTGCATTAGGGTTCTAATTCTTCCTTAATTGGTTAAGAAGGACTAACCCTAGTGTTAATGGACAAGTCCTCCTCAAGTTGTCTTACAAACCCTAAAAAACACTTCATCATCATATCATTAATTAAAATCCACTTAACCAAAGGCTTGTTTTGTCATGAGTTTAATCCCTAATCATGGATTAAGTTGAGGAGCTTTCCTCAGCTTAAACTTTCTTATCTATTATCCTTCTATTAGGATGGTGTAATGAGTCTGTTTAATCCTTGATTATGGTTTAACCTCATTACTTAACACTAAACAAAAACAACAAAAACATTTAAATAATCACAAGTAGGTTAATGATCTTAACCCTACATCAAAGGTGATTAAGTGTGAGAAGCTGACTTCACACTTAAGGTATTCTCATTACCCCTAATCAGAGGGAGGATGTGATGAGTTTACTAATCCATTGGTTTAGGCTTAAGCTCATTAATTTATGACAAACTTCCAAAAAGCAATAAAAGACTGAAAACACAAAAAACAAACAATAATCGTCTCCTCCGGGATTCTTTTCTCATCTCATTCCCTCACAAACGAGAACTTGCTTCTTCCGTCTAATGCAAGACAGTTTGCACCTGAGCCAGACAGGTCTTACACTTGAGCATAGACAAGTAAGCAGTTCACAAGTCAATTCATCTTTCAGTCTCTTTGGGTCGAACTACGGTGTTCTGACTTCCTCATTGCACGAGAGGATACGTAGGCATAACTTAACAGTTATCGAACAAAAGTCTCTGTACATTCCCCCTCTTTCCATCATCATTCTTTTAGCCTCATGATCTTGAGCATCTTATTCCTTTTCTTACACTGACACTGTAAATTTATACACTTCACATTTCTTTTACACTGACACCTGTACATCCTTTTCCAGCTCTTTTATACACTAATTGCACTGACACTACCCCTTTAAAACACAAATCTTTTAAGCGTGGATCCCGTCGAGTACGGCGGACAATCTGGGTGCTAATACCTTCCCAGGTTGTAACCAACCCCCTTTCTCAGTCTCTCTGGTTCGCAACCGTCTTATCCATATCTTTCTAGGTCTATGCAGCATTGCCTTTCCTCCGGGATAAAAATGCCTAGCTGGCGACTCTTTTCATCTCCTGTGAGTTCACTCCTGTGTGTTCTCACACCTCCTTTCGCCGACCGTTCGCGTCTGTACCATATTTGAGCCCAGTCTCATCTTTTGGGAGCGACAGCTTGGCGACTCTGCTGGGGACCCTTATACTGTAACCAGGGCTTCTGGTTCTTTTTGTGGGTTCCTCCTAGCGCTTGATTGATTTGTGTTTACTGGGGTGTTATGTGCTATTTGTGTTTGTCTATTTCATTTATTGCTTTATGTACAGTCTTGTTTATTGCTTTCTTTATAGCTTTATATACATCATACTGTCATACTATTCTGGCTGGATCTGTTGTTTCTGTTTTGGTGGGTGGGGGTTCAACTGAGAGTTAAGCTCCTATACCTGGGACCTGAGTGACACCTAGGCTAGAGTGGTTCATGTTCTTTCCCATTCCATTTCGGTCTGGTGCGGGAATATGAAACACGGTTCAGATATGGGTTTCTTCTTGAGAACTCTGTGCTACAGATTTCCTGTAGTGCTAGGGCTATCTGGGAAGCCTGCTAAGTCTGGATGACCTTTATTATGACCTTCAGAAACTGAGGAGAATTAGAGGAGGATTTTTTATGGTTATTGTAAACACTGTACCTCCGGGTTAGAAGTGTTTACACTTCTCATAACTGATCCAAGTCTGAGGATCCTTGTTTTAGAACACTACCTGTGAGAGGGTTGGGCTGTTTACAGGTTTGCAGGAACCCATGACCTCAACATACCCTCATTACCAGTGTAGTCTTATGTTTTGATCTGGTCTCTATGATCCTGGAGTTCTTCAACCTTTGGTTCTCGGTTAATATTTTGGGTTATTATGCAGATCTTGTGGTTACAGACACTCGATTCTTGGTTCAGTATCCCAGATTCCAGGCAGTTTCCAGCTGTGATCCCATGTCTTTGCATCTTTTGCATTATCATTTTGCATTTCGCATTTGCATCAGCATTGCATTTCCTTCTTCCAGAGAGCTCATCCTTCCTCTTTTGTCCATGACCAGCCAGTTGATTTCCCGGTACTCAGTTTGAACAAGTGTTAACTGTTGGAAGACGACAGAGTGTGTGAAGCTAGACTGAACAGTGTCAAGAGTTAAGAAGGGTCAGATTGGAAGCCGTCAGTAGCTATGTCAGAGAACAACCGTCAGAATGTTGAGTTTCCACCTGGTTTCACTTCGGTGACCAATCCTCTGTATGGTCTTTCTCCTGATGAAGATGTTCCACAAGTGAACAATCTTGCTCAAGCTCAGCCTGTACAGACCCCGATCGTGAATCAGAATGTACCTGAACCATCTGCTGTCCGAGGTGGACCTTCATCTTCTTCTGATTCTACAGATTATCAGAGTTTTGCCTTCCCTATGCCGAACTTCCAAGGGGCAATCCCTCTTGTGAAAACCAAGGATCCACAAGTTATTGATCCTGCTGAAAGATTTCGTGTGTTAGACAAGCGACTCAAAGCCTTAGCGGATCCTGATGCCTTCGGTTTTGATGCTCTAACCCTGTGTTTGGTGCCTGGTCTTGTCATTCCTCCAGATTTCAAAACTCCGAAGTTCGAGAAATACACTGGTGTCAGTTGCCCGAAGCGTCATTTGGTGATGTTCTGTAGAAAAATGACTTCTTATGCCTGCAATGATAAGTTGATGATTCACTGCTTTCAGGACAGTTTAAGTGGGGCATCTTTAAGTTGGTACATGGATTTGGAAAGCAGTCATATCCGATCTTGGAATGATTTATCCAGAGCTTTCGTAAAGCAATACCAGTACAATATGGACGTGGCACCCAATCGCACGCACTTGCAGAGCCTATCCCAGAGGAGTGGTGAATCTTTCAGAGAATATGCACAACGGTGGAGAGAATTGGCAGCCCAAGTGCAACCACCACTTTCAGACAGAGAATTAATTGACCTGTTCGTGGGCACCTTGCAGGGTCCATACTTGGAAAGAATGAGTAGCATTGGGATGACGAGCTTCTCCGATTTGATGATAGTTGGAGTACGCATTGAGAGCCTGCTCAAAAGTGGAAAGATCCAGGACTTTTCGAATATCCCAGCTAGTGAAGGTGAGTCTGTTGTTAGCTCCCAAGAGGAAGAATGGAATGACGTCAGTGCAGTCATTTCAAATATCGAATATTCTAGAACAACATCTTCTCAGAGATCATCTGTTCCTGAATCTGATTACTCTTACGGGCATTCGGCAATGCTCAGAACACCGTGTCAGAAACCCTGGGCTCCTCCTCGTCCAAATCTGCAATCTCATGGTCGAAGACCTCAGAATCAACTTCAGACCCAGCCTAGGCCTCGTAACAATCTGGAAAGAAGGATTGCTCCTCTTCATCCAGTCCCCATGGCATACAGTGAACTCTTGCCGCATCTAGTTCAGAGCTCTTTGGTGGTTCCTAAGCCTCTCAAGTCGTTACCAGGGCCGTACCCTCCAGGGTACAATCCTCATGAGCAGTGCGGGTATCATGGTGGATCAATGGGGCATTCAACTGAAGATTGCAAAGCTTTTCAAGCCAGAGTACAACAGTTGATCGATAAAGGCTATATCTCCTTTCCAGAAGGAAGCTTGGTTGTGCGTCAACCTCTCGCCTGATTGAGTTCAAAGACTTCGAAGGAGCGTATCCTGATTTCGGTGGTCCAGACAAGAAGATGTCATCAGAGCTGATGATTACTGTATCCTTTTATCATCTGCATTGTAGTTTCTTCCCTGTTAGCAGCTACTTGTCTCTTAAGCATTGTTATTTTAAATGGTAATGTTAATGTAGTGATCTTGCACTTTTGAATCAATTATGTCGCATTCGCTCATTTTTCTTTACTTGCATTGAAAAAAACAAAAAAATTGCATCCATTTACCTCCCATTTATGTCACTGTTGTTTAGCAGGTTTGAGGGAGGATGATGACAACTGAATACTCATAATTGTTGAAGGTATGCTTTCAGAGTAGAACCTGCTGACGATGTACATGCATTGTTTCAATTCCCAAACACCGGAGATATAAGGGAGATAAACCCTCGTCACCCCCTTTGAGCCTTGAAGTAGGAGTTTCTTTTCTAAACAAAAAAAAAACCCTCACATTCAACCCGGGGCAGGGTAGTTATCAGTTAATTTGACCGAGCGTTCAAATTTCCAAAGGAGTGTGCATCCGAGGATCCATTATCTTTATTCATTACACCTCAAGAGGTCAAGGGACGTGAAACCACAATGGTTATCCCTCACCAACAAAGGAATGAGGCAGTCAACCCTTTCAGCAAGTCATGACAAGCCAGTGTCACACGATTTGTTCAACAAAAATCAAAGAAAAAAAAAGAAATAAAGCCCGCTAAGTCGAAAATGTGTGAAAACATATGACTTAGGCAAAAGTTAGGGCATCCCGCTGGACTTCAAAATCGAAAAATTCAAAAAAAAAAGAACCAGTCCATGCAAAAGTTAGGGAGTAAAAAAAAATGATGAAAGAGAATATTCCATGAGAACAAAGTCGTGTGACCAGACACAAAGTCAGAATGGGTGACTGTTACTCCAAGAAACCTCATTGGTGCGTAAACCATCAACGTCATTGGTTCCTCAATCATTACAAAACCCTTGTGAGAAGCGAGCGCTTAAGTCGAATTAGCTGAACATAGGACTGGAGAACATCAAGGAGAATGGGTGGGCACAGATAAACTTTGAGCCATAAATCTTTCTTTCTAAAACCGTGAACCAGACCACGTTATAACCTTTGAAGGTCCTAATTGAATCAGGTTCAATTCTGAAAGCATACTACGACAAGGTTGCGTAAACTGACTCCTAAAGGTTTGCTAATTCAGCACTACATTTGGACTAATCGTCCATTCGTCACACACTATCACAACATTTAAATAAAATAGATTTTCAAAACTTGCATGTGCACTGCATTAAAATTACCATTTGTGAATGTACAGTTTTAATTGCAAGTTAGTTTGTGACACCCGGGAAGTTCCTACAAAGGACAATCAGAGGAAAACTTGATTATTCAACAATGATGACCAGAATCAAGCGCATCGTGTAGGCCTATGAATCAGGGGCATGTTATCCAGTGGTTTTGTTGACCAAGGAATCTGTCAGGGTAAAGAGAGTTCCCAAGCATCAGTTGATCGAGGAACGTCATTCAAAGTCAGTTGATCAGAGCTGAATCTGCCAAACAGGGGCAGGCCACCCGAAATTTCTGTTGTCCAAGGATGAGATCTTCCAATGCTCAGTCAGAGTGAGTCAAGTCACTCCCACGCTCATACCGGGGCAGAATAATGCAGAGCTCACTAAGTGCAACTCTCCTCGAGAGGATATCCAAGTCCGCCATGCCAAGGATTGGATAATTAGTGATAGTCTGTTCAGAGACTCACCCAACAGGGGCAGACTTTAGCTATGCAGAGCAAGTATATCAGTAATCTCAGAGTTCAAGACGAGTGTCGGGAAATCATGCTACCCACCGTCGCCTTTGTCACCCTTCTCAACCAGAAGCCTTGTCACTAAGACCTTTCTTCCCACCTCGGGAGTTTTTCTGGTCTTTCATAATCATGGCATAAATCATTTGCATACGTTATTCATGTCACATATTGAGCATACGCATCATAAATGCATTGAGCATAACCCCCGCAACATCAGATCTCATCCAGGGCCTCGTAACCCCAACTTCTTGACATCTCAAAGTCCAGTTCTCGTCTGGCAAACCGTTTTAAGGTCCAGTTCTCGTCTGGAAAACCTTTCAAAGTCCAGTTCTCGTCTGGCAAACCAATCCAAAGTCCAGTTCTCATCTGGAAAACCTTTCCAAAGTCCAGTTCTCGTCTGGCAAACCCATTTCAAATACCAGTTCTCATCTGGTAGGCGAATCTTTTAACCAGTTCTCGTCTGGTCACCTTTTCATTTAGTCTGTTAAACGCCAGTTCCCGTCTGGTAGTCATTCTTTTTCAGAGTCAATTCTCGTTTGACAATGAACACCCAAGGAGTCAGTTCTCGTCTGACGACTTATTCTTTGCCCATCAGTTCTCGTCTGTTGGCCTACCTTTAATAAACCAGTTCTCGTCTGGTAATTCACCTTCAAAAGTCCAATTGCTTGGCAACCAAAAAAATATATCTATCAACCTGGCCCTAGCGCCCAACCATCCTTGTTTCATATCTTTGGTTATGAGCATACGTCTGCATTGTACATCATTTGCATTGCATCTTCATACCGCATGGTTTCTGTTTTAGCTCTGATGTGGGGCAAGAATCGTTTCAAGACGTAATCTGGGGCAGTTATCTCAAGACTTGTTGAATTTCTGCGAGAGGTTGAAGATACTGGGGCAATTCTGGATGCCAAGTCTTCTGTAAAATCCTCTGAAGACGATCTTTTTATGGATGATGCAGTATGGTATAATTGAGGAGTTAAGGGAATGATAGTTCACTCAGGATGATCAGTAATGCTTTTGTTGAGCTCAGAAGTTTGAAGCACTGTGTTAATTCTCAGGGAATGTCTGGTATTTATTTTACCAGCAGGGCATTGGAAGTTTATTTATTCCCCGAGCATAAAGATCTTCTTTCAACCGACAAGATTCCCTCATGAGGAGTTGGTTATTCACATTCAGTCAAAGCCAATTTTCATTGGCACATCTTCCCAGCACAGTCGTCATGCTATACTTGGGGGCATATTTTGACTTACTTGATTCTCCAGCAAAGTCTCTCCTCAGCAGAGCATTGCCAAATCTTTTCTCAACCATGCCAGAGGGTTGACACATCCCCAGCTGAGTTGGAACAGATGATAACCCCAGCAGAACTTCAAGGCTAATTGAATCGTTCTCATCCCCAAGGGGACTTGTCTGTCCACTGTGAAGTTTTCCCAACAGGCAGCTGAAAGCCTGGCTTCCCCACAAAGTTAGAATTATCAGAATTCCCTCCTCAGCAGGATTGTGTGATCAAGCATCTTCCATAGCCAAGTCTAAAGATGATCTTTCCCCATAGAGTCATCGGGATTCTCATTTCCAAGGGATTTCCCCAGCAGAGCAAGAAGAAATTCTCCCCAGTGGAGTCAGAGCAGGATGATCAGATCCTCAGCAGATGTTCAAAGCAGTTAAACAAAGTATACCTCACGCAGAGTCGTCTTTCCTCCAGTGAAAACCTCTCCAACAAGCATCAGGTTGCCAACACTTCGTTCCCATCAGAGTTAAAAGCTTTCAACCCGTCAACAGTATACAGAATGCTCCCCAGATTCCCCAGCGGAGAGTTAAAGCTAAAACAGTTGCCTCACACTCCCAAACACCAGTATATACTCCTTGCGGCACTCGTCTGTGTCATATCCCCAGCAGAAAGCCAAAGATATCCCCCTTTGCACTCACAGATACTTGTATATATATAACTTTCTTGACATCCGTCCATGTCACTCTCCCCAGCACAGTAACCTAATCACTTTGTATATCAGATACTTGTTTACTATACTTTTCTCCTTTTGACACTCGTCCGTGTCACTCCCCCCAGCAGGTTAAATACCCGTCTATACACTACTCATACTTATTACTCTTATCTCGCTTATACAGATACTCGTCCGTATCTTGTATACACCACTTATATCCCCGCAGATTCAGCACTAGTCCATGTTCTTTGTTAACCAGTTGGTACTCGTCCGTACCATCATCTCAGAATATGCGTCAAGCGTTTGTTTCTACCTGATACTCGTCCGTATCATAGTCTTAAGGATGCTCGTCCGCATCTTTAATCCATACACTGTGTCAAACACTTTTGTCTTCTTGAATCTAGACACTCGTCTGTGTCTACTATTCCCCAGAAGAGTCCCCTCGGATCCAACACTCATCCGTGTTCCCTGTTAACCAGTTGATACTCGTCCGTATCATCATCTCTGAACATGTGTCAGTATTTGTTTCTACCCGATACTCATCCGTATCGTAGTCTTAAGGATGCTCGTCCGCATCTTTAATCTATACACAGCGTCAAAACACTTATACCCTTTATTTCTTGGATATAAACACTCGTCCGTGTTTACTATTCCCCAGTAGATCGCCAACAAAACAATTTTCTTTTTTATCTGACGTTCGTCCTACGTCATGATAAACCCTGAGAGCAGCCGTACCCTGCTAGGTGATCGTCCTTCACCTCTTGATGATCGTCCTTCATCATGCTCATCCGATGGCCGTCCCCATCGTTGACCTTTTCTATCCGACATTCGTCCTATGTCGTGATTTTTAGCAGCCGTCCCCTGCTAAGGTGACCGTCCCTCACCTTTTGATGATCGTCCTTCATCATTTTATCCGATGGCCGTCCCCATCGTTGATCTTGTTATCCGGCATTCGTCCTATGTCGTGATACTTTCATAGCAGCCGTCCCCTGCCAGGTGATCGTCCTTCACCTTTGATGACCGTCCCTCATCATTATTTCATTTATTCTTTAACCCGATGGCCGTCCCCGTCGTGGTCCCTTTTCTTTTTAGCCCGATGGCCGTCCCCATCGTTGGTTACTTTACTTTATGAACTTGATGGCCGTCCCCGTCATGTTTCATCAATCCCCAGAGAATCTTGCAGCTTTATCTTGATGGCCGTCCCCATCATAATTCTTTTTTATCCCCAGCATGTCGGCCGTCCCCGTCATTGCTTTATTTCCCGCACTTTTCCCAGCATGTCGGCCGTCCCCGTCATTGCTCTTTACCCAGCAGTCGTCCTCTGCTCGACGGTCGTCCTCCGCCGCCCACACTTTACAATATACTTTATTTTCCTTTACAATCTATATGCCTTTTCTTCTTCATTCTGTGAGTGCAAATTTTGGACTGTCTTTGGTATTCAACCACCAGTTATCTTGTTTGCCTGTTAAGCCGTCGCTTACATCCTGCACAGCTAACTCATGTTTGAATAGGGGCAGCTGTAAACACCCCAAATTTGCCCTCACCCATTCACACCATGTCTTGTGATCATTCTCATATGCATAATCCAATCATAACATCTCATATCACATTTTTGATTCCCTGCATTGGTTCTAAGTCATCTGCATCTAGGGTTTGTGATCTGAGCAATTCAAGAGCTTCTTGAGCCACTCCAAAGGTCAACAATCACTTCAAAGAGGTCTATGTGTGTTCAAGTATCATATTGAATCCTCTCAAAGTCAATAATGTCAAAGAATCACAAGAACTGGAAATGGTATGGAAGCAGAACCAGGCTTGACTGCACAGATGACCTAGAATTAGGGTTTTGGTTTCAGAGGCCATAACTCCAAATTTTTTGGTCATTCTTGTTTCTATTGGTCTCTATATGGTATAGGGAGTATGCATATCAATTTTCATGAAGAAATTCCATGGGGAAGTCATCTGATCAAGAGTTGACTTTTCAAGCAAGTCAGTGCAAAATCAGGGCATCTGAGGCCCCCAATGACCCAACCAAAGGGTGTTCTTCATCATTTTGATTGTATATGATCTTTATTTGATCATAGAAAAGGTTGGAAGTTCACAAACTTGAAGAATTTCAAGTCTTTTGCAAAGTTGACATTTTGGGCAAGTTTGACTTTTAATGAAATTGTCATTTTAGGCAACTTTTTCAACCTTTACTTTTTGATTCAAAAAAGCTTCAAATGGAAAAACTTTGGTCATGAAAGTTGTAGAATGGATCATCCCCTTTTCAAAAATTACAAGAACATGACCTAATTCATTTTGGATCAAAAGTTATGGTTTGTCAAAGTTGGCAAAAATCACAAAATTTCAAAGTTTCCACCAAAGAGGCAAAGTTGCAAATTCACTTCTCAAGGAAAATTAAGTCATCAAATGCATTTCTAAACTTCACAACATGATCATGCAAGACCTAAAAATCAGAATGGGCTAAGAAACTTCTCACTTTTGTGGCCTATGGATCAAGATATTTCATAAAAATCAAAAGCAAGGCAAGTTGCAAAACTCATCATAGTTTCTCATCCACTTGCTTGCTAGCTTGCTGAACCATCCTAGGCCTTTCCTCACATCATGCTGCGCAGGACACACTCTTTGTCCTTGTCTAGAAAGTAGCCCATACTTCTCTTACACCAACTTTGACATTTTGGCAAAAAGACCCATACCAATCAATAAAGCACACATCACTTCATCTGACCAATGGCAATTGTTTATACAAAGAAAAAGCAAGCCAAAGCAACTACAACACAAGCCTGAAACTATCCATAACTCAGCATTCTCATTTTCACCTTCATTTGCAAAAAGCTTTCGAAACTGCTTGCACAAGTCACAAACACACAAACTAACTTCACAGATCAACTCAACACACCTTCCTGGTCACAAAGCACCCATCACCATTGCCTTAAACTCAAAGAATCAAAAACACGATCACCACCTGCCATTGAACAGAACTCCTGCCATCTCTCAAACCAGCCATTGCAAACTTCAAACAAACATTGCAAGCTTCTTAGGGGGGTCATTGAAGTGCATTTGAGCCAAAGAAGCAGCCAGAAAGCTCCTGAATCAAAAGCTTCAGTTCAGGTAGTCAACTCAAAACTTTTTTCCAGAAACGTGTTTTTAAGTTCTTAATAGCTTCTATGCACTCCCCTGATCATGAATATGTGCTTACTTTTGAAAATGGTTGAGAAACCAGGATGTATGCACTGTCTGAAACTTTTGCCCAAAAAAATGTTTGATTCGATTCTCTCTGTTTTTGAATGATAAAGGTTGTTTGATTGAGGGGTTTGATTTGCTTTTAAGTGGGGATGAATTCTGGGTAGTTAGATTTTGTTTTGGATGCGTGTAGAGAGAGTTTGAGATTTGAGATGGCCGGAGAAGACGACCGGAACAGTGTTCCGGTCGCCTGAAAGTCATTAGGGCATAATTAATTAGGGCTAATCATAATTATGGAAGTTTGAATCTCAGCCCTTGGATGCGGCGCCAAGCAAAAATAAAACAAATATACAAACACAGATAGCACATAACACCCCAGTAAACACAAATCAAACAAGCGCTAGGAGGAACCCACAAAAAGAACCAGAGGCCCTGGTTACAGTATAAGGTTTCCCCAGCAGAGTCGCCAAGCTGTCGCTCCCAAAAGATGAGACTGGGCTCAAATATGGTACAGACGCGAACGGTCGGCGAAAAGAACAATGGGAACACACAGCAGTGAACTCACTGGAAAAGAAAAGAGTCGCCAGCTAGGCATTTTTATCCCGGGGGAAAGGCAATGCTGCATAGATCTAGAAAAGATATGGATAAGACGGTTGCGAACCAGAGAGACTGAGAAAGGGGGTTGGTTACAACCTGGGAAGGTATTAGCACCCAGATTGTCCGCCGTACTCGACGAGATCCACGCTTAAAAGATTTGTGTTTTAAAGGGGTAGTGTCAGTGCAATTTGTGTGTAAAAGAGCTGGAAAAGGATGTACAGGTGTCAGTGTAAAAGAAAGTGATGTGTGATATGTATAGTGTCAGTGTAAGAAAAGAATGAGGTGCTCAAGATCATGAGGCTAAAAGAATAAAGCTGGAAGGAGGGAGAATATACAGAGACTTTTGTTCGATAACTGTTAAGTTATGCCTACGTATCTTCTCGTGCAATGAGGAAGTCAGAACACCGTAGTTCGACCCAAAGAGACTGAAAGATGAATTGACTTGTGAACTTCCTACTTGTCTATGCTCAAGTGTATGACCTGTCTGGCTCAGGTGCAAACTGTCTTGCATTAGACGGAAGAAGCAAGTTCCCGTTTATGAGTGAATGAGATGAGAAAAGAATCCCGAAGGAGACGATTATTGTTTGTTTTTGAGTTTTCAGTCTTTTATTGCTTTTGAAAGTTTGTCATAAGTTAATGAGCTTAAGCCTAAACCAATGGATTAGTAAACTCATCACATCCTCCCTCTGATTAGGGGTAATGAGAATACCTTAAGTGTGAAGTCAGCTTCTCACACTTAATCGCCATGGTGTAGGATTAAGATCATTAACCTACTTGTGATTATTTAGATGTTTTTGTGGTTTTTGTTTAGTGTTGAGTAATGAGGTTAAGCCATAATCAGGGATTAAACAGACTCATTACACCATCCTAATAGAAGGATAATAGATGAGAATGTTTAAGCTGAGGAAGGCTCCTCAACTTAATCCATGATTAGGGATTAAACCCATGACAAAACAAGCCTTTGATTAAGTGGGTTTTATTTAATGATATGATGATGAAGTGAGTTTTATGATTTGTAAGACAACTTGAGGGGGACTTGTCCATTAACACTAGGGTTAGTCCTTCTTAACCAATTAAGGAAGAATTAGAACCCTAACGTAAGGCCCAAGTTACAAGCTTGATGTCTTGGTGATTATTATGTGAATTGATTAGAGGGTTTAAACACATTAAGGGTTTAACACTTAGGATTAAAGTTATACACTCCATCCTAATAGAAGGATGCAGGCATAAGCTTAATCACAAAGCCTTAAAACCTTTAGGGTTTAGTCCTGGATTATGAGATGAGAAGAGAAGACTCAAAGGAGACACAAAGGCAAAACTAAATGGGGGACTAATCAAAACCCTAATCATTGTCATGCTTGGTTGTTCCTGAGGTTTGTGAGGTTAACAAGAGAAATCTTCAATGGAATCACCAGGAAGCAGATGAAAGGATCAGGAGAAGCAAAGTAACTTGCTTCATTCAAGAAGTCAAGTCACTTGAGGAAAGAAAGTAAGAAGAAGAATGAGCAAGCTCAATCTCAAACACAAGATAAAATGCAGCAAGGATGCATATAAGATATGAGAAGAAGTTGTGAGAAGTGAAGGCAAATCCACTTCTCAAGGTTACTTACCACCTGAAAAGTTAATGAAAGGAATGCAATGCAATGCAAGATGAGATGAAATGGCATGAAGAGAAACAAAACCAGAAGCACATACATGATGTTAATGATGCTATGAGATGCTACAAACATGAAACAACACATGGGGATGATCATACAAGCTTATGGATGCAAATGAAACAAGTTAAGAACCATGAACATACATGAAAAGTTATGAAATGCATATGGCATACAACATGGCAAGTGCAAGATGCAATGATCAAACATGCTTTCAATATGTCTTAAGATGTTAAATGAATCAAATGGATGCATAAAATGTCATGGCAAGTCAAAGTATGAATGCAAATGCAAGATGGATGCATATGGAAGTTCAAATTAGGGTTTATGATCAAAGCATCAAACAAAAACCAAAATCAGAAGCAAACATCAAGATAAAAAATTGAAAATGCACTCAAAGGATCCCTAAACCTATACCAACTCACTGCCCAAAGGAGAGGTTCCAACTCTTAACCTAATTCAAGTTATGATTTTCCTAAGTTTTCTAGGGTTTTAGGGTTCCTTAACAAGAAAAATGTCAAACAAATGGAAAATGAAAGATCAAATCATGCCCATTTAATCTCACAAACTACATGCTAAACACAATGCAATGCAAAAAGAATCAAGGTCCAACTCTCAATGGTTAGGCAGAAATGATTTTTGGAAGTTTGGATCAAAATAATGCCTAAAAATGATTTAATTCCATGAAAAATTCTCAAAATGCATCAAGATCAAAAAAGAAATTTGGTTTGAAAGTTGGAAAATGTTTCTAAATGGTTTTAAATGTTTCATGAATTTTTTGGTGATTTTTAAATACCTAAAAGTATTTTTAATTAATTAATTCTCATTAATTAATTAAAAATAAACTTTTAAATATTTAAAAATATTTTTTGAATGCAAAAAATAAAAATAAAAATGTTTAAGGTTTCTGAAATTAAATAAAAGTTTGTACAAAAAATTTCATAATTTTTAAAATGATTTTGCTATTTTAAATTAAATGGACAATTTAAATGAAAAAAAAAGAAAATAAAAATGAAATAAATGGAAGTATGCTGAATGAGAGGCCTGGATTGAATCTGGAAAAGAAGCTGTTGACTTGGCGCGTGATCCAATGGTCACAATTCAAATCTGGTTAATTAAACTTATGAATTAATTAATTGGATTTAATTAAACTAAATGTGATTAGGGTTTCTGAGGATGCATCCTGGCCACTCAAATGCGCGCCAGTCTCCCTTGGTCAACTCATCTAACGTCCCAGATTCAAACACCAATTAATTACAGGGATTAGGGTTAATGGTTCTCAGGTGGCCGGAGAAGACTTCCGGTCGTCTTCTCCGGCGAACCAAAACCCTAGGTTTCACCACAAGCCACCCCCCTTCAAATTAAACACAGGGAAATGATCCTCTAACATCCTAGAACACAAATCAACCCTCAAACAACATTTCAACTCCATGAATCAGGCAAATCGAAGAAAACAAGTTTCACGGGAGAAATTTCAGAGCATCAATAAATCCTCATTTTTCACTCATTTTCAATTCCAAATATATCATTATGATCAGCACAACATACACTTTCATTTTATGACAAGAAAAACAAGTTCTGAGAAAAAAGTTCTTGAGCCATACCTGAGGGTGAAGCTTCTGGTTCTGGGCTGCTCTTTGGTGCAAACTCACTCCAATGATCCCCCTTGTGCTAATGGCAAGCTTGGATGGAGTTTAAACAGGCTATTTTGAGAGGTCCAGTTCTGGTGTATCAGAAAATGGGGTTCTTATGTAGGCTGTTTCAGATCATTGTGAGGGGTGGTATTGGTTCTATGAATGTTTTCTGGTTGATTGGTGAAGATAGAATGAGTGTTTGATGACTGTGGAAGGAGATTCGAAGAGAGGAAAGTTTTTGACAGTTTTTGTGAAGGCTGTGTTCTCTCTTGCTTCAAGGGCCAATGCCTTGCTATAACACTCCCAAGATGTATGAGTAGCCTGTGGAGCAGGTCAGTAGAGGTGGCTGCTTACTGTTCCAAGAGTATGGGGGTTTTGGCCAAAAAGTCAAGGTGGTTTGTACTTGCAGCATGGGCTATGGCAGCAGCTGTCCAAGGGCTTGTCTTGCTTCAGCTTAAGTCAAGGATGACCCTTAGATTGCTTGTGAATGTCTGCAGCATGTGGATCATGAGCTATGATAGGTTTTGCAACTTGCCCACTTGTGTTTTCTTATGATTTTTGCTTATGTACATGAGACACTTCTTGCTGAATTTTGGTGCATGATGTTTCATTTGATCATGGCAATGCATAGAAACCAATTAGTGATCACACAATTCACGGGAGAATGATTTTGCCAAGAATCCCTCTTTGCACCTTTATGAAAAATAACTTAAGGATCTTTGAAAATCAAAGCACAAAAATGAAAAATCCCTTGGGCCAATTCTGATTTTAGGTCATGTGTGATGTTTGTGTAAAGGTTAGACACCAATTTGAAGTCACAAATTGCCTTGGTACAAGAATTTGCAAGTTTTCCATTTGGTGCATAACTTGAAATTTAGTGATTTTTGCCAACTTTGATAAGCCATAACTTTTGATCAAAAATGAATTAGGTCATGTTCTTGTACTTTTTGAAAAGGGAAAGATCTATTCTACAACTTTCATGACCAAAGTTTTTCCATTTGAAGCTTTTTTGAATCAAAAAGTAAGGGTTGAAAAGTTGCCTAAAATGACAAATCCATTAAAAGTCAAACTTGCCCAAAAAGTCAACTTTGCAAAAGACTTGAAATTCTTGAATTTTGTGAACTTCCACATCTTCCATGATCAAATAAAGATCATATACAATCAAAATGATGAAGAACACCCCTTGGTTGGGTCATTGGGGGCCTCAGATGCCCTGATTTTACACTGACTTGCTTGAAAAGTCAACTCTTGATCAGATGACTTCCCCATGGAATTTCTTCATGAAAATTGATATGCATACTCCCTATACCATATAGAGACCAATAGAAACAAGAATGACCAAAAAATTTGGGGTTATGGCCTCTGAAACCAAAACCCTAATTTTAGGTCATCTATGCAGTCAAGCCTGGCTCTGCTTCCATACCCATCCCAGTTCTTGTGATTCTTTGGCATTCTTGACTTTGAGAGGATATGATATGATTTTAAAACATACATGGACCCCTTTGAAGTAATTGATGACCTTTGGAGTGGCTCAAGATGCTCTTGGATTACTCAGATCACAAACCCTAGATGCAGATGACTTAGAAGCAATGCAGTGAATCAAAAAATGTAACGTGAGATGATATGATTGAGTTTATGCATATGAAATGATCACAAGCCATGGTGTGAATGGGTGAGGGCAAATTTGGGGTGTTTACAGCTGCCCCTATTCAAACACGAGTTAGCTGTGCAGGATGTAAGCAACGGCTTAACAGGCAAACAAGATAACTTGTGGTTGAATACCAAAGACAGTCCAAAATTTGCACTCACAGAATGAAGATGAAAAGGGATATAGATCATAAAAGAAAGTAAAGTATATTGTAAAGTGCGGGCGACGGAGGATGACCGTCGAGCAGGAGACGACTGCTGGGGAAATAGCAATGACGGGGACGACCGACATGCTGGAAAAGTGCGAAAAATAAAGCAATGACGGGGACGGCCGACATGCTGGGGATAAAAGATATTATGATGGGGACGGCCATCAAGTAAAGCTGTAAGATTCTCCGGGGATTAATGAAACATGACGGGGACGGCCATCAAGTTCATAAAGTAAAGTAACCAACGATGGGGACGGCCATCGGGCTAAAAAGAAAAGGGACCACGACGGGGACGGCCATCGGGTTAAAGAATAAATGAAATAAAACTGATGATGAGGTACGGTCATCAAAGGTGAAAGACGATCACCTAGCAGGGGACGGCTGCTCTGTTGGGTTAAGATAAGGGACGGTCATCTAAGGTGGAGGACGACCACCTGGCAGGGTACGACTGCCGAAAATATCGCGACATAGGAAGAATGCCGGATAAAAGGTCTACGATGGGGACGGCCATCGGATGAGCATGATGGAGGACGACCATCAAGAGGTGGAGGACGACCACCTAGCAGGGGACGGCTGCTCTCAAGGTTTATCATGACATAAGACGAATGTCGGATAAAAGGTCTATGATGGGGACGGCCATCGGATGAGCATGATGGAGGACGACCATCAAGAGGTGGAGGACGACCACCTAGCAGGGGACGGCTGCTAAATATCACGACATAGGACGAATGCCGGATAGAAAATCAACGATGGGGACGGCCATCGGATGAGCATGATGGAGGACGACCATCAAGAGGTGGAGGACGACCACCTAGCAGGGTACGACTGCTCTCAAAGTTTATCATGACATAGGACGAATGTCAGAAAAAGAGAAAATTGTTTTGTTGGCGATCTACTAGGGAATAGTAAACACGGACGAGTGTTTACATCCAAGAAACAAAAGGTATAAGTGTTTAGATGTTTGTGCATAGATTAAAGACACGGACGAGCATCCCTAAGACTACGATACGGACGAGTATCGGGTAGAAACAAACTGACACGTGTTCAGAGATGATGATACGGACGAGTATCAGCTGGCTAACAAGGAACACGGACGAGTGTTGATTCTGAGGGGACTCTTCTGGGGAATCGTAGATACGGACGAGTGTTTGAATTCAAGAAGACAAAAGTGTTTGACACGTGTATGGATTAAAGATGCGGACGAGCATCCTTAAGACTATGATACGGACGAGGAGATTATTACAAATTGAGAAACAAAATGCTGGCAATGTTGACGACGCTTTAAGGAGCTTCCTCTTTTGCTATGACTCGTATGACTTTTGACGTTCTTCTCGTCTTGCTTTCTGAAGAAGGCTGATTCTGATAGAGGCTTGATCCTTTCGAAGCTTACCAAGTTGTAGGCGATACAGACGAATTCAGAATGCAGTTGTTCGCTTATTCCCTCATTTTGCATGGATCGCCCTTTCGGGTTTTCAATCCATCGGGATACCCATTTTTGCCTGAGTTGTCCAATGTGGCTTTTCAACCCAGCGGGTGTACATTTTTTGTTTATTTTCCCTTACTTTTGCCCGAGTCTTTTATTCTGTTTTTGACTCGCCGGGATGCCCTATTTTTGCCTGGACTTACATTCTGTTTTTATGTCCAGCGGGTCATTTTTATGCGAAGTATTTTTTAACTGCATCTGAATTCACAGGGGACGGGAAGTCTTCACCATCCATGGTGCTGAGCATCAGTGCTCCACTAGAGAAAACTTTCTTTACCACGAATGGTCCTTCATAGTTCGGAGTCCACTTGCCCCTGTGGTCTGTATGTGGATGGAGGATTCTTTTCAGCACAAGATCCCCTACTTGGTACTCTCGGTGCCTAACTTTCTGATCGAAGGCTCTCTTCATTCTTTTCTGATACAACTGCCCATGACAGATTGCAGCCAATCTTTTCTCTTCAATCAGACTCAGTTGTTCATATCGGGATCGGACCCATTCTGCTTCATTCAGTTTAACATCCATTAATACCCGTAAGGATGGTAATTCAACTTCAACCGGTAGGACTGCTTCCATACCATACACAAGTTGATACGGTGTTGCCCCAGTGGATGTCCTGATTGACGTGCGGTACCCATGCAAGGCAAACGGTAACATTTCATGCCAGTCTTTGTATGTGACTACCATCTTTTGCACAATCTTCTTGATATTCTTGTTAGCTGCCTCAACAACACCATTCACCTTTGGCCTGTAAGGAGAAGAATTGTGGTGTTGGATCTTGAAGTCCCGACATAGCTCTGCCATCATTTTGTTGTTCAAGTTGGAACCATTATCAGTAATGATTCGCTCGGGAACTCCGTATCGACAGATGATATCTCTCTTCAGAAATCTGGCTACCACCTGTCTTGTAACATTGGCATAGGAAGCTGCCTCAACCCACTTGGTGAAATAGTCAATGGCGACCAGGATGAATCTGTGGCCATTTGAAGCAGTTGGTTCAATCTTGCCAATCATATCAATGCCCCACATAGCAAAGGGCCAAGGTGAAGACATCACATTCAAAGGATTGGGAGGCACATGCACCTTATCCGCATAAATCTGGCATTTATGGCATTTTCTGGCATAGGCACAACAGTCGGCATCCATTGTGATCCAATAATACCCTGATCTTAGCAACTTCTTGGCCATTGCATGTCCTCCAGCATGGGTACCAAAGGATCCTTCATGCACTTCGTGCATCAACAAGTCTGCTTCTGTTCTATTGACGCATCTGAGGAGTACCATATCAAAGTTTCTCTTGTACAGGGAACCATCAGTATTCAGAAAGAAACTACCAGCAAGCCTTCTTAAAGTCTTCTTATCATTGGAAGATGCCCCAGGTGGGTATGTTTGATCCTCCAAGAAGCACTTAATGTCATGGAACCAAGGCTTATCATCTTTGACAACATCTGCCGCGAACACATATGCTGGTCTGTCAAGTCTGGACACTGAAATCTGCGGTACAAAGTTGGCAGCTTGAACTTTGATCATTGATGAAATGGTGGCAAGAGCATCTGCAAACTGATTCTCGTCCCGGGGAATATACTCAAGCTTGACTGTTGTAAAGAAAGTCAATAACCTCCTTGTATAATCCCTGTAAGGTATCAGATGATCCTGGTGTGTGTACCATTTGCCGTTGGTTTGATTAACTACCAGAGCTGAATCTCCGAATACAGTTAAAGTCTTGATCCTGAGGTCAATGGCTTCCTCAAGACCCATAATGCAAGCTTCGTATTCAGCTTCGTTGTTAGTGCAGTTAAAGGTAAGCTTTGCCGAGAAAGGCATGTGAACTCCTTTAGGTGTAATGAGTACTGCACCAACTCCACGACCATTCATATTAACAGCCCCATCAAACATCATAGTCCATCCTTCTTCCGGGTCAGGCCCTTCAGTGTGAATAGGCTCTTCATGATCTTTTGCTTTTATGAACATGATGTCTTCATCAGGGAAGTCAAATCTCATAGGCTGGTAATCATCAATAGGTTGCTCAGCAAGATATTCGGACAATACACTGCCCTTGATGGCTTTTTGAGATGTGTACTGAATGTCATATTCCGTGAGGATCATTTGCCATCTTGCAACCCGCCCGGTAAGTGCTGGCTTCTCAAAAATGTACTTAACTGGGTCCATCTTGGAGATCAATAAAGTAGTGTGGGTCAACATATACTGTCTTAGTCGGCGAGCAGCCCATGCTAAAGCACAACAAGTTTTCTCGAGCAGTGAATAACGTTGTTCACAGTCGGTAAACTTTTTGCTCAGGTAGTATATTGCATACTCTTTTCGACCAGAATCGTCATGCTGGCCCAGCACACAGCCCATTGACCCTTCTAATACTGTCAAGTACATTATTAGAGGCCTTCCTTCAACTGGAGGCATAAGGATTGGAGGCTCTTGTAAGTATTCCTTGATCTTGTCAAAAGCCTTCTGGCAGTCTTCGTTCCACCTGACCGTCTGTTCTTTCCTTAACAATTTGAACAAGGGCTCACAGGTTGCCGTAAGGTGAGATATGAACCTTGAGATGTAGTTCAATCTCCCTAGAAACCCTCAAACTTCTTTTTCAGACTTCGGTGCAGGCATTTCTTGAATAGCTTTGACTTTATCAGGGTCAACTTCAATCCCTTTCTCGCTTATAATAAAGCCCAGCAGCTTACCGGATCGCACCCCGAATGTACATTTGTTGGGGTTCAACTTCAGTTGGTACTTCCTCAGACGCTTGAATAGCTTCAGCAGATTTACCAGGTGGTCTTCTTCAGTGAGGGACTTGGCAATCATATCATCCACATAACATTCGATTTCTTTATGGATCATATCGTGGAATAATGTAACCATAGCCCGTTGATATGTTGCACCAGCATTCTTCAGTCCAAATGGCATCACCTTGTAACAGAACGTGCCCCAAGGTGTGATGAAGGTTGTCTTCTCCATGTCTTCAGGTGACATCTTAATCTGATTGTATCCTGAAAATCCGTCCATGAAGGAGAATACCGAGAACTGAGCCGTGTTATCCACCAATACATCAATGTGAGGTAATGGGAAATCATCTTTCGGGCTGGCTCTATTCAGATCCCGGTAGTCAACACACATCCTTACTTTGCCGTCCTTCTTAGGCACAGGTACTATGTTAGCAACCCACGGTGGATAGCTAGTTACAGCAAGGAACCCGGCGTCCCACTGCTTTTGTACCTCTTCCTTGATTTTCATTGCCATGTCTGGGCGAGTACAGCGCAACTTCTGTTTAACCGGCAGGCATTCTTCTCTTAAAGGCAGCTTGTGCACAACAATGTCGGTGTCCAACCCTGGCATATCTTGATAAGACCATGCAAACACATCCACATACTCTTGAAGCAGGTCAATCAGTTGTCTCTTCACTGAGTCTTGTAAGCAGGCCCCGATTTTAACTTCTTTCACATCTTCATCTGTACCAAGATTAATCGTTTCGACCTCCTCCTGATGAGGAGTGATAACCTTTTCCTCTTGTCTCAACAATCTGGCTAGCTCTTCAGGAAGCTCGTAATCTTCTTCAACCCCTTCATCAGCTTGATTGATTGGATTGTCAAAGTCATATGAAGTCATAGCCGTGCTGTTGTCGGTGCTGTCTGGAAGGCACTCTCTGCAAGGGTTCAGTTTGTTCATTTTAGTGATTGATTTTAATCTTGTTTAGAAAAGTGAAATAAAGTTGTCATTTTGAAAACACTGCCATTTATTTTTTGTACAAAAAGAAAAATGGAAAAACAGTGAGCGGAAAAGAAAGACTCATTTGCAAAAGATGTCCGATATTTCATTGATTAATCTTGTTGCACAAAAATTACAGATGGCCCGATTACAAAATGAGTCTTGTCATCTTGGGCAAGATGCAAGACTTGATGCATGCTATAAAAATACAGGAAATAATAATTACTCTGCAGGAGTAACTCTTATAATTTCCTGGGAAGACCAGTTTGAGATACTGCTCCCCGGGATCTTTGGACGTATCCAACTCTCCAGGTTGCGGTCATCTTCCGACTCATCTTCCAAGTTGTTGACAGCATCAGGGGTGAGCATCCCCCACTAACAAAGTTGGGCTCCTTAGCAGCCTCTGCTTGATCTTGTTGAGTTGGTTTGTAACCCAACCCAAATCTATCCTCTTTCTTCTCCACAGGCAACAGCTTGCCCCAGCCTTGAGCGGTTCCTTCTTCAACAACCTTCTGGGCTTGTTGATAAGATGTCATTGAGGTTCCAGGTACAGCAGATGTTTCATTTATGTTCAAGGCCTCAAACCCCTGACTCATCGTTTCATGGATCTCCCCATCCATCTCAATATATTTGTAGGTAGCCAGATGGCTAACAAAAATATCCTCCTCTCCACAGATAGTAACGACTTGGCCCTCCCACTCGAATTTTAACTTCTGGTGAAGGGTTGAGGTCACGGCGCCAGCGGCGTGAATCCATGGCCTACCCAATAGATAGCTGTAGGCAGGCTGTATATCCATCACGTAGAAGGTCGTTTTGAAAGTTTGTGGGCCAATCGTTATAGGCAACTCAATTTCTCCCAGAACTGATCTCTTAGAACCGTCAAAGGCTCTCACCACTAAGTTACTGGGGCGCAGTGCCAATCCTTCATACTCCAGCTTTACAAGGGCTTTTTTAGGTAAGACATTGAGGGATGATCCTGTGTCTACCAGCACATGGGAAAGAACTGCACCTTTACATTCCATGGTAATGTGCAAAGCCTTGTTATGATTGCGGCCTTCCGTAGTCAAATCAGTATTGGTGAACCCTAGTCCATTGCTAGCAGTAACATTTCCAGCTACAGCTTCCAACTGATTGACGGTGATCTCTTCTGGCACATAAGCCACGTGCAAGACTTTTAGTAGTGCGTTCCGATGAGCCTCGGAGCACATGAGTAATGATAGAATAGAGATCTTGGAAGGCGTCTGGTGAAGCTGGTCCACTATCTTGTAATCACTCTTCTTGATGATTCTCATGAACTCATCAACTTCTTGATCAAAGGGAGTTTTCAAAGCTTCCTTAACAGTTTGCTCTTCTTGCACCGTGCTCTTCCCTTTTGCCTTGGCAGCAGCTTCTGCTTCGGCATTGGGTCTTTGAATTTGTGGGGCAAAGAGACGTCCGCTTCGAGTGAAGCCTCCGCCTCCTCCCACATTGTCTATCTGTGGTGCAGTAGTTGACGAATCAAGAGTGATTTTCTGTCCTTCGCAGTATAGATCGGAGCCGTAATGCCAAGGGATGGCATTACTGCTTTCATAAGGTACTGGCCCAGGCACTGTGATAGTGACTGGACTGATGGCAGCTGCAGAAGGGACCATGATAGTATGTGGATCGTAGTATATTGTGACCGGTGCTCTGATAGGAGTGGCATTTTGTGAGTTGTAGGCAGAATCATTTTCAGGATCATAATAAATTGTAACCGTTGAGACATTTGCTGTTGAAGTTGTAGGAGACATTGTTGGAAGGATGGATGTTGTTGTTGTAGGAGATTCTGAATGAAGGGGTGCTGAAGTTGTAGAAGGGACGTTCGTTGACATCTGGTCCGTTGAAGTAACAGATGAAACATTTGTTGATGAGATTGAAGAGTTGTTTGGAACAACGGTTGTTGCAGTTGTAGAAGACTCGGGAACCGTTGTTAAGGAGATTGCTGGATTGGTAGGAATTGATGTCGTGATTTGAAGCAGGCCACTCTGGATGAGACCGTCTATGCCATCTCTCAAGTTATCACAACCATTCACTGAAATGTTGCAGTAAGCACACCCTAGCTCACATCCTGGGAACATTTGACATTCGAGGAGTTGAGCTTTAATCTCTACCAATGGTGTCCGAATCTGACCCACACTGGTTATCAAATAAGACGGCTTGTCTTCTTCAATAGCATTGATTCTGGGACCTCCGTGGTGTGGCATAGGGTTTTTGTTAACATTCGGTGGTGGTGCAAAGTTTAGAGCCTTAGAGTCTACCAGGTCTTGTACCTTCATGTGCAAGGCTCTGCACTTCTCTATACTGTGGCCAGGTGCATTTGAGTGAAAGGCACATCTGGCGCTGGCGTCATAATTTCTGGGTAGACTGGCAGGATCTGGAGGTGCCAATGTCCTTAGCTCAACTAGGTTGAGTTTCAGGAGTTGTGGCAGTAATGTGGCATAGGGCATAGGGATCGGATCGATCACCCTATTGGCCTGAGAAGGTCTCTGTTGGAACGGTCTTTGCTGATTGTTGTTGCTGGTGTTGTTGTAGTTTCTCTGAGGAGGATACTGAGTTTGTTGCTGATAATTTTGCTGCTGTGGTTGATAAGCTGGTTGAGGATGAACTGGAGCGGGAATGGTGACTGCTGCCACAGACCTATGAACATATTGGGGTCTGCCCCTGCTGGTATGGATAGCATTGGTTTCACCAGTTCTTCTTGGGCCTACAAAAGGCTTTCTTGTGTTACTGGATGAGCTAGCACCATTGTCAGAAATTTTTCCCATCTTCAATAGGCTCTCAATTCTTTCTCCAGCTATAACCACATCTGCAAAGTTGGTAGAAGAAAAGGCAGCTAGCCTATCAATGTATGTTCCTTGGAGGGTGTTCATAAACATATCTGCCATCTCCCTCTCTGACATAGGTGGCTGGACAGCAGCAGCCAGCTGTCTCCATCTCTGGGCGTACTCCCGGAAGCTTTCCCTGGATGACTGTGACATCCCCATTAGGAGGGTCCTGTTGGGTGCCATATCCAAATTATACTGGTATTGTCTAATGAAGGCCTCTGCCAAATCCTTCCAACACCTGATGGTTGCTCTAGTCAGATGCGAGTACCATTCCCTTGAAGCTCCGGTTAAGCTATCCTCAAAATAAAACATCCATAGCTTCTCGTCCATGGTATATGCTTTCAACCTCCCCAGAAAGGATTGTAAGTGGGTCCGTGGGCAGGAAGTCCCGTTGTACTTTTCAAAGCACGGTGGTTTAAATTTGTGGGGAATCCTGACCCCGTCCACTAAGCCCATGTCCATAACATCAAAACCCAAAGAGTTTTGAGACTCCAGGGATCTCAATTTCTCAGCAATCTCTTCTAGCCTTCTGTCATAGGCTTCCTCCCCAGCTCCCATCACTGTGAACTGATCTTCCTGGGGGTCTTCTTGCAGCACTCTGCCTGCAGTGGCAGTCCCTTGCACATTAGCAGGAATGTTGATCTCTGGATGAAGGTGGGGTCCAAATACAGGGGGGTTGACATGAGGTTGGACCCTCTCATTGTTGCTTGTCCCAGCAGTCCCTAGATGGGGATCTTCCTGATTCTGCCTTTCTACCATTGCTCTTAATCTCTCTTGGCTTTGAGCCATATTGTTCATCACCTCCATAAATTGTGTCATCTGAGCCCTCATTTCCAATCTCTCATTGGCCATTTGGTTCCTGACCTCTGTAAGGTCCTGCTGTACCTGGTCCATCTGTATGCCCGAAAGATTGTTACGGGTTGGATATCTGTGTGGACGGTTGAGTGGGAACACCCGTCGTCGAGCAATAGTTCCTGAAATCACAACAGAGTTAGAAACAAACAAAACTAACCTACAAAACAGACAAAGGTTAGTATGCAATGCAGTTATGCTCATTTGTTTCCAAGGTATCCGGCTTGGCACTTGGTTTTGACCTTTCCAGACCCTTGAAGATGTTGCTGATGTTGCTTGAAAGAAACTCAGATAGAACAAACTGATACATATATTACAAAAAGGTAAATGATACATAGTTTGTTTCTTTTTACAATACAAGCCCTCTGAGGGGTCAAAAATACAACATAAAAGAAAAAAGTACATGAAATGAAAGCAACAACAAGCAAAAGTCAGACACCAAGACCAAACTCATCCTCCTGAACTTCCTTGAGAAGTGCTTCAGTCACAGGATCAGCTGGGCGCTCTGTAAGGCTCCTGATAAGGAGATTCCTGGTAGTAACAGCTGCAACTAGCTTCTTGTGTTGACTCTGATCTTTTGACCTCTTTACTCCAGCTCTAATCTTCAACTCTGAGATCTCTCTTTGGGCTGCTAGCAGGGCTTCCTGTTGCTCTTTTGCACTAGCCTCCAACTGCTCAATCTTGTCCTGAGTCCTCTTATCTTCCAGAGTACGAGCTTCGGTGATCCTGACCCACCTAGCTTGACTCTCCTTCAGGTACAAATCAGTCCTGGCTTTTTGGAACTGGGCCTCCTTGCAGGCATTCTTCAAAATCTGTTCTCCAGCCCTGGACTTCTTGATGTAATCCTCAGACTTCTCAATCCTAGCCAAATGCTCTATCTTCAACTTTTCCAACCTTTCAATATCCAACCTACCATCACTCCTCTCCCAGGGGGTCTTCTGTAGAGCCTGAGTTAGCTTCTCATTCCTCTCTTTCAACTTCTCAAACTCCTCCAAACTGACAGTGACAGGAGGTGGTGCTGAGGATGGTCCAGGTATATCTTCCATGGTGAAGGGCATCCCAGAAAATTGAGCCCTGGCATGGGACCACTCATAGTACTGTGCTGATGCCACATTGTTGCACTTCCCCAGAATGGTTACTCCTTTAGTCTGAACATTGTCCCAGGCCAAGGCTGCTTGCCTGACAATAGCCAGATTAGGCTTGTTCTCACAGTAAAGAGTCTCAGCCAAATCTTGTGCCTTAGGAATGTGGACCAATGCATAGCCCAGTTGTCTTTTGAATAGCAGAGGGTTGTAGTTGATGCAACCCTTTACTCCTATCAGGGGTACATTGGGAAACTGCCCACAACTGGTAATGATGTCCCTGCCCTTTGTGCTTTGAGTGCACCACCTGATATCAGCTGAGGTCAGAGCAGTGAGTCTTCTAGCCCAGTTCCTTTGCTGGTGAGGGTTCAAGAATGCATCAGTCTTTGGCAAATGTTTGAGAAGCCAAGTATGGAACAAAGGAGCACAGCACCTCACTAATCTTCCCCTTTGCTTTTCATTCCTTTGGTGGACATAGTAGTAAAAATCTCCCAGTAAGGTGGGCACTGGGTTCCTCAGGATGAAAAGATGGATTGCACTCTTGCTAACAAACTTAGGCTCATCTGCAAAAAGTATGACCCCATATATGCTAAGGGCCAATAATGCACAGACTGCCTTCCACTCTCCTGAAGAGGCCTTCAGAGTAGCCTGGGAGGTCAAGAAATCCAGATGCAGACCAGTGATTCCTGCCTTGGTAGTCAAATTTTGCCCAATCAGAACTGGTTCCAGATGCAATGCCTTTGCTATTTCTTCATTGCTTGGAAAAGCCATCTCAGGGTTGAAGGGGACTCCACCCCTGATGGGTACACCAACCAATGATGAATACTCCTCTAATAAAGGCCCCAACTGAAAGTCTTGAAAAGTGAAACACCTCAGAGGGGGATCATAGAACTGCAGGCAAGTATGAATCAAGCTCCTATGTGAAGGGTCCAAATCCATAACCACATCAAGTATGTCTCCATAGTGTTCTCTGAATAGTGGTACATGGTCTGGAGTAATCAGGGTCTGAATCCTCCTGATGTCAGCCAGCTCAGGCTGAAAGAAATGGTAGGAGATATTACTCTTCTTAGGTGCCATGTTGCTGAGGAAATGTTGAGACAGATGCTGATGATGACACTGGTGATGGAGGTGACTGAAGCAGGTAGCTGATAACTGAAGTAGATGCTGATGAAGATAGGTCTATGATGATGATGGGGTCAAAACCAAGCCAAAATAAAGTATGGATACCCTGAAAAACAAATAAGCAAATGTTAAAATGATGCAATGATGATGTATGCAAATGATATGCAAGGGTTTGTGACTGAGCTGGATCTGATCAAGTGCTTTGATATAAGTCCATGTATGTTCAAGAAATCCAAATGGAGGCTCATAAGTCCAGTAACTAAGGTGGGGGACTCAAATAAAGAGCCATATGTCCAGGGTTTAGAATCACAAGAACTGTTCCAAGACGGAGTACTCTTATTCAAACAAAGTAACAGGGTATGCTGAGGTCAAGGGTACCTGCAAACCTGTAAACAGCCCAACCCCCTCACAGGTGGTGTTCTAAAACAAGGATCCTCAGACTTGGATCAGTTATGAGAAGTGTAAACACTTCTAACCCGGAGGTACAATGTTTACAATAACCATAAAAGTTCCTCCTCTAATTCACCTCAGTTTCTGAAGGTCAATACTAAAGGTCATCCAGACTTAGCAGGCTTCCCAGATAGCCCTAGCACTGCAGGAAATCTGCAATACAGAGTTCTCAAGAAGAAACCCATATCTGAACCGTGTTTCATATTCCCGCACCAGACCGAAATGGAATGGGAAAGAACATGAACCACTCTAGCCTAGGTGTCACTCAGGTCCCAGGTATAGGACCTTAACTCTCAATAGAACCCCACCCACCAAAACAACCAAACAGATCCAGCCAGCACAGTATGACAATATGATATATGCAAAGCTATAAAGAAAGCAATAAAGCAACTGTACATAAAGCAAAAATAAAACAAATATACAAACACAGATAGCACATAACACCCCAGTAAACACAAATCAAACAAGCGCTAGGAGGAACCCACAAAAAGAACCAGAGGCCCTGGTTACAGTATAAGGTTTCCCCAGCAGAGTCGCCAAGCTGTCGCTCCCAAAAGATGAGACTGGGCTCAAATATGGTACAGACGCGGACGGTCGGCGAAAAGAACAATGGGACACACAGCAGTGAACTCACTGGAAAAGAAAAGAGTCGCCAGCTAGGCATTTTTATCCCGGGGGAAAGGCAATGCTGCATAGACCTAGAAAAGATATGGATAAGACGGTTGCGAACCAGAGAGACTGAGAAAGGGGGTTGGTTACAACCTGGGAAGGTATTAGCACCCAGATTGTCCGCCGTACTCGACGGGATCCACGCTTAAAATATTTGTGTTTTAAAGGGGTAGTGTCAGTGCAATTTGTGTGTAAAAGAGCTGGAAAAGGATGTACAGGTGTCAGTGTAAAAGAAAGTGATGTGTGATATGTATAGTGTCAGTGTAAGAAAAGAATGAGGTGCTCAAGATCATGAGGCTAAAAGAATAAAGCTGGAAAGAGGGAGAATATACAGAGACTTTTGTTCGATAACTGTTAAGTTATGCCTACGTATCCTCTCGTGCAATGAGGAAGTCAGAACACCGTAGTTCGACCCAAAGAGACTGAAAGATGAATTGACTTGTGAACTGCCTACTTGTCTATGCTCAAGTGTATGACCTGTCTGGCTCAGGTGCAAACTGTCTTGCATTAGACGGAAGAAGCAAGTTCCCGTTTATGAGTGAATGAGATGAGAAAAGAATCCCGAAGGAGACGATTATTGTTTGTTTTTGAGTTTTCAGTCTTTTATTGCTTTTGAAAGTTTGTCATAAGTTAATGAGCTTAAGCCTAAACCAATGGATTAGTAAACTCATCACATCCTCCCTCTGATTAGGGGTAATGAGAATACCTTAAGTGTGAAGTCAGCTTCTCACACTTAATCGCCATGGTGTAGGATTAAGATCATTAACCTACTTGTGATTATTTAGATGTTTTTGTGGTTTTTGTTTAGTGTTGATTAATGAGGTTAAGCCATAATCAGGGATTAAACAGACTCATTACACCATCCTAATAGAAGGATAATAGATGAGAATGTTTAAGCTGAGGAAGGCTCCTCAACTTAATCCATGATTAGGGATTAAACCCATGACAAAACAAGCCTTTGATTAAGTGAGTTTTATTTAATGATATGATGATGAAGTGAGTTTTATGATTTGTAAGACAACTTGAGGGGGACTTGTCCATTAACACTAGGGTTAGTCCTTCTTAACCAATTAAGGAAGAATTAGAACCCTAACGTAAGGCCCAAGTTACAAGCTTGATGTCTTGGTGATTATTATGTGAATTGATTAGAGGGTTTAAACACATTAAGGGTTTAACACTTAGGATTAAAGTTATACACTCCATCCTAATAGAAGGATGCAGGCATAAGCTTAATCACAAAGCCTTAAAACCTTTAGGGTTTAGTCCTGGATTATGAGATGAGAAGAGAAGACTCAAAGGAGACACAAAGGCAAAACTAAATGGGGGACTAATCAAAACCCTAATCATTGTCATGCTTGGTTGTTCCTAAGGTTTGTGAGGTTAACAAGATAAATCTTCAATGGAATCACCAGGAAGCAGATGAAAGGATCAGGAGAAGCAAAGTAACTTGCTTCATTCAAGAAGTCAAGTCACTTGAGGAAAGAAAGTAAGAAGAAGAATGAGCAAGCTCAATCTCAAACACAAGATAAAATGCAGCAAGGATGAATATAAGAGATGAGAAGAAGTTGTGAGAAGTGAAGGCAAATCCACTTCTCAAGGTTACTTACCACCTGAAAAGTTAATGAAAGGAATGCAATGCAATGCAAGATGAGATGAAATGGCATGAAGAGAAACAAAACCAGAAGCACATACATGATGTTAATGAT
The DNA here is from genome assembly GCA_963966055.1 of Lathyrus aphaca. Classification (NCBI taxonomy): domain Eukaryota; kingdom Viridiplantae; phylum Streptophyta; class Magnoliopsida; order Fabales; family Fabaceae; genus Lathyrus; species Lathyrus aphaca. The sequence continues at coordinate 475,625,732 of OZ014525.1, forward strand.
GCTATGAGATGCTACAAACATGAAACAACACATGGGGATGATCATACAAGCTTATGGATGCAAATGAAACAAGTTAAGAACCATGAACATACATGAAAAGTTATGAAATGCATATGGCATACAACATGGCAAGTGCAAGATGCAATGATCAAACATGCTTTCAATATGTCTTAAGATGTTAAATGAATCAAATGGATGCATAAAATGTCATGGCAAGTCAAAGTATGAATGCAAATGCAAGATGGATGCATATGGAAGTTCAAATTAGGGTTTATGATCAAAGCATCAAACAAAAACCAAAATCAGAAGCAAACATCAAGACAAAAAATTGAAAATACACTCAAAGGATCCCTAAACCTATACCAACTCACTGCCCAAAGGAGAGGTTCCAACTCTTAACCTAATTCAAGTTATGATTTTCCTAAGTTTTCTAGGGTTTTAGGGTTCCTTAACAAGAAAAATGTCAAACAAATGGAAAATGAAAGATCAAATCATGCCCATTTAATCTCACAAACTACATGCTAAACACAATGCAATGCAAAAAGAATCAAGGTCCAACTCTCAATGGTTAGGCAGAAATGATTTTTGGAAGTTTGGATCAAAATAATGCCTAAAAATGATTTTAATTCCATGAAAAATTCTCAAAATGCATCAAGATCAAAAAAGAAATTTGGTTTGAAGGTTGGACAATGTTTCTAAATGGTTTTAAATGTTTCATTAATTTTTTGGTGATTTTTAAATACCTAAAAGTATTTTTAATTAATTAATTCTCATTAATTAATTAAAAATAAACTTTTAAATATTTAAAAATATTTTTTGAATGCAAAAAATAAAAATAAAAATGTTTTTGGTTTCTGAAATTAAATAAAAGTTTGTACAAAAAATTTCAGAATATTTAAAATGATTTTGCTATTTTAAATTAAATGGACAATTTAAATGAAAAAAAAGAAAATAAAAATGAAATAAATGGAAGTATGCTGAATGAGAGGCCTGGATTGAATCTGGAAAAGAAGCTGTTGACTTGGCGCGTGATCCAATGGTCACAATTCAAATCTGGTTAATTAAACTTATGAATTAATTAATTGGATTTAATTAAACTAAATGTGATTAGGGTTTCTGAGGATGCATCCTGGCCACTCAAATGCGCGCCAGTCTCCCTTGGTCAACTCATCTAACGTCCCAGATTCAAACACCAATTAATTACAGGGATTAGGGTTAATGGTTCTCAGGTGGCCGGAGAAGACTTCCGGTCGTCTTCTCCGGCGAACCAAAACCCTAGGTTTCACCACAAGCCACCCCCCTTCAAATTAAACACAGGGAAATGATCCTCTAACATCCTAGAACACAAATCAACCCTCAAACAACATTTCAACTCCATGAATCAGGCAAATCGAAGAAAACAAGTTTCACGGGAGAAATTTCAGAGCATCAATAAATCCTCATTTTTCACTCATTTTCAATTCCAAATATATCATTATGATCAGCACAACATACACTTTCATTTTATGACAAGAAAAACAAGTTCTGAGAAAAAAGTTCTTGAGCCATACCTGAGGGTGAAGCTTCTGGTTCTGGGCTGCTCTTTGGTGCAAACTCACTCCAATGATCCCCCTTGTGCTAATGGCAAGCTTGGATGGAGTTTAAACAGGCTATTTTGAGAGGTCCAGTTCTGGTGTTTCAGAAAATGGGGTTCTTATGTAGGCTGTTTCAGATCATTGTGAGGGGTGGTATTGGTTCTATGAATGTTTTCTGGTTGATTGGTGAAGATAGAATGAGTGTTTGATGACTGTGGAAGGAGATTCGAAGAGAGGAAAGTTTTTGACAGTTTTTGTGAAGGCTGTGTTCTCTCTTGCTTCAAGGGCCAATGCCTTGCTATAACACTCCCAAGATGTATGAGTAGCCTGTGGAGCAGGTCAGTAGAGGTGGCTGCTTACTGTTCCAAGAGTATGGGGGTTTTGGCCAAAAAGTCAAGGTGGTTTGTACTTGCAGCATGGGCTATGGCAGCAGCTGTCCAAGGGCTTGTCTTGCTTCAGCTTAAGTCAAGGATGACCCTTAGATTGCTTGTGAATGTCTGCAGCATGTGGATCATGAGCCATGATAGGTTTTGCAACTTGCCCACTTGTGTTTTCTTATGATTTTTGCTTATGTACATGAGACACTTCTTGCTGAATTTTGGTGCATGATGTTTCATTTGATCATGGCAATGCATAGAAACCAATTAGTGATCACACAATTCATGGGAGAATGATTTTGCCAAGAATCCCTCTTTGCACCTTTATGAAAAATAACTTAAGGATCTTTGAAAATCAAAGCACAAAAATGAAAAATCCCTTGGGCCAATTCTGATTTTAGGTCATGTGTGATGTTTGTGTAAAGGTTAGACACCAATTTGAAGTCACAAATTGCCTTGGTACAAGAATTTGCAAGTTTTCCATTTGGTGCATAACTTGAAATTTAGTGATTTTTGCCAACTTTGATAAGCCATAACTTTTGATCAAAAATGAATTAGGTCATGTTCTTGTACTTTTTGAAAAGGGAAAGATCTATTCTACAACTTTCATGACCAAAGTTTTTCCATTTGAAGCTTTTTTGAATCAAAAAGTAAGGGTTGAAAAGTTGCCTAAAATGACAAATCCATTAAAAGTCAAACTTGCCCAAAAAGTCAACTTTGCAAAAGACTTGAAATTCTTGAATTTTGTGAACTTCCACATCTTCCATGATCAAATAAAGATCATATACAATCAAAATGATGAAGAACACCCCTTGGTTGGGTCATTGGGGGCCTCAGATGCCCTGATTTTACACTGACTTGCTTGAAAAGTCAACTCTTGATCAGATGACTTCCCCATGGAATTTCTTCATGAAAATTGATATGCATACTCCCTATACCATATAGAGACCAATAGAAACAAGAATGACCAAAAAATTTGGGGTTATGGCCTCTGAAACCAAAACCCTAATTTTAGGTCATCTGTGCAGTCAAGCCTGGCTCTGCTTCCATACCCATCCCAGTTCTTGTGATTCTTTGGCATTCTTGACTTTGAGAGGATATGATATGATTTTAGAACATACATGGACCCCTTTGAAGTAATTGATGACCTTTGGAGTGGCTCAAGATGCTCTTGGATTACTCAGATCACAAACCCTAGATGCAGATGACTTAGAAGCAATGCAGTGAATCAAAAAATGTAATGTGAGATGCTATCATTGAGTTTATGCATATGAAATGATCACAAGCCATGGTGTGAATGGGTGAGGGCAAATTTGGGGTGTTTACACACACCATGTCATTTCATCTCATTTTGCATTGCATTGCATTCCTTTACTAACTTTTCAGGTGGTAAGTAACTTTGAGAAGTGAATTTGCCTTCACTTCTCACATTTTCTTTTCATCTCTCTTATGCATCCATGCTGCATTTTGTTATGTGTTTGAGATTGAGCTTGCTCATTCTTTTTCTTCTTACTTTCTTTCCTCAAGTGACTTGTCTTCTTAAATGAAGCAAGTTGCTTTGCTTCTCCTTGCTCCTTTCATCTGCTTCCTGGTGGTTCCATTGAAGATCTTTCTTGTTAAACCTCACAAACCTTAGGAACAACCAAGCATGACAATGATTAGGGTTTTGATTAGTCCCCCACTTAGTTTTACCTTTGTGTCTCATTGACTCTTCTCTTCTCACCTCATAATCAGGGACTAAACCCTAAAGGCTTTAAGGCTTTGTGATTAAGCTTATGCCTGCATCCTTCTATTAGGATGGAGTGTATAACTTTAATCCTAAGTGTTAAACCCTTAATGTGTTTAAATCTCTTAATCAATTCACTTAATAATCATCAAGACATCAAGCTTGTAACTTGGGCCTTGCATTAGGGTTCTAATTCTTCCTTAATTGGTTAAGAAGGACTAACCCTAGTGTTAATGGACAAGTCCTCCTCAAGTTGTCTTACAAACCCTAAAAAATACTTCATCATCATATCATTAATTAAAATCCACTTAACCAAAGGCTTGTTTTGTCATGAGTTTAATCCCTAATCATGGATTAAGTTGAGGAGCTTTCCTCAGCTTAAACTTTCTCATCTATTATCCTTCTATTAGGATGGTGTAATGAGTCTGTTTAATCCTTGATTATGGTTTAACCTCATTACTTAACACTAAACAAAAACAACAAAAACATTTAAATAATCACAAGTAGGTTAATGATCTTAACCCTACATCAAAGGTGATTAAGTGTGAGAAGCTGACTTCACACTTAAGGTATTCTCATTACCCCTAATCAGAGGGAGGATGTGATGAGTTTACTAATCCATTGGTTTAGGCTTAAGCTCATTAATTTATGATAAACTTCCAAAAAGCAATAAAAGACTGAAAACACAAAAAACAAACAATAATCGTCTCCTCCGGGATTCTTTTCTCATCTCATTCACTCACAAACGAGAACTTGCTTCTTCCGTCTAATGCAAGACAGTTTGCACCTGAGCCAGACAGGTCTTACACTTGAGCATAGACAAGTAAGCAGTTCACAAGTCAATTCATCTTTCAGTCTCTTTGGGTCGAACTACGGTGTTCTGACTTCCTCATTGCACGAGAGGATACGTAGGCATAACTTAACAGTTATCGAACAAAAGTCTCTGTACATTCCCCCTCTTTCCATCATCATTCTTTTAGCCTCATGATCTTGAGCATCTTATTCCTTTTCTTACACTGACACTGTAAATTTATACACTTCACATTTCTTTTACACTGACACCTGTACATCCTTTTCCAGCTCTTTTATACACTAATTGCACTGACACTACCCCTTTAAAACACAAATCTTTTAAGCGTGGATCCCGTCGAGTACGGCGGACAATCTGGGTGCTAATACCTTCCCAGGTTGTAACCAACCCCCTTTCTCAATCTCTCTGGTTCGCAACCGTCTTATCCATATCTTTCTAGGTCTATGCAGCATTGCCTTTCCTCCGGGATAAAAATGCCTAGCTGGCGACTCTTTTCATCTCCTGTGTGTTCTCACACCTCATTTCGCCGACCGTTCGCGTCTGTACCATATTTGAGCCCAGTCTCATCTTTTGGGAGAGACACCGTGTTGTCTTCATCAAAATCTCTGAGATTGAAGGCGTGCTTTTACACTAATAAAGGTTGAACTTTCTCGTGCACCAGGAAACTTTGTCGTGGGTTACTTATACACGTCCCATTTCGGGGCAAAGTGTAAGGCATTTACCATGATGAACAAATCTTAGTATGAAACTTTTTCAGAAACAACAAACTCAAAACACCTTTTTAAAAGATGGTTCACAAACAACAAACATCTTTTCTGGCGGGAATTATCTTCTCACCTCATTCACTCATAACGAAAGAACTCACTTCGACATGTCTCTTTTCAAGACGGTAAACACACTCCTACCAGACGAACCTACAACACTTGAGCATAGGCATAAGCAGTTCAATCATAAAAAACACAAACAAAGTTCCCGCCTTAGTTAGGCGAACTACGTCGACTCTGATCCTCATTTTCCCATTGAGGTACGTAGACAGCGGGGTATGGCCCGTTCGAGTACACTCTTTATTTTCCCTACATTTCCTCCTTTCTTTTTGTTCTCTTTGTTCAGTTCCCTATATCATTCTAGTTCCAATAGCAGTTCTTTTATTCAGCAGCAGTTTATTTTACCCTTTGAAATAGACTAACAAGCGTGGATCTTGTCGGGTACGTACGGAGGATGATCTGGGGTACTAATACCTTCCCAGGTCATAACTGACTTCCGAATCCATATCTTTGGTTCGCATGACCTTGTCCTTTCCTTTTCTCTTCAGTTTGTGCAGCATTACCTTTCCCAATCATTTGGGATAAAAATGCCTGACTGACGACTCTACCTTTTCCGCGCCACTTTCGCGTTTGTACTAGGATGAAAATCCCGGGTGTGACATTCTTGTACTCTTAGCAATAGAAGTCATGTGTGAAATCATAAAAGGAACAACATTAATCTGTTTATTTGTGAGGCACCTTTGCAAGAATAGTAGTTCTCTAGCATTCACCTTGTTTGAATTCTCCCGGCCAAAAATAGTACAAGCTAACATGAGACGAAAAATGCGGATGGTCAGGTTATATATCCTTGAGGTAAGGATTCCCTCAAAGAGGTGGCCACATGATTCGACAACCCATTCCAGAAGGAAAATGCTTCAACGGACCATTCAGAATCTAGAGGTGCTTTATAAACAGCGTCATCACCAAAAAGCACTCCTAAGGGGCTGCTAGTTCGTCGATCGTGAGTTCGTATTCAACATTGAACATCCGAAACTTCACTGTGCCGACTATGCTAGCAGTTTTAGGGCTAACAGTGTAAATGAGGGAACTAAAAAATTCCCGAGTTAACCTTTCAAAAGTTGGTTCCTTTCTAGAAAAAATGTCATGTATCCCTAACACGTCTATCAAATAAAAAAAACTATGGTAAATACCGAGAGAGTAGAGACAACCAACATCCACGTACCAAGTCGAAAGGATCTCTCAATTTTGTAATTTTTCCAAGAGTTTTATTTGTCTTTCTCCGGGCTTGCCTTCACGGAGAATGTAGCCTTCAAACTCCATTGAAATCCTTGAAGATGATGAGAATTGGGTTTATGGAGGAATGGAGGAAAATGGATAAAATTAGGATTTTTATGGATGGTTTTGGAAATGGGGTTTGGAAATGATAAAGGAATGGTGAGTGGGTTGGAAAGTTTAGAATGTTTTGGAAGTTTATGGGAGTTTTTGGAAGGTTAAAAATGGGTTTTTAGGGAAGAAGATGAGAATATGGTGGTTTTGGTGGTTCTACCCCGCATATAGAACCAGACCCCATGGCATGGCCATGGTCTATATGGCGGACGCCACACAAATAAAATGTAGGTAGTCCGGTTTCCTTCTTATTTTGGTTAGGCCTTCCATCTTTTCTTCTTTTTGGTGGTGCGAATAACATATTTTGGCAGTAATAGGTTAGGATAATTTAATAAGTATTGCATGAACTTTAACAATAAAATTAATAAACATAGAGAAAAATAAAAATAAAAATGATAATATATATATATATATATATATATATATATATATATATATTAAAATTCTGTGATCAGGTATGAGATGTCCTAAGAGATGTCCCAACACTTGACAGATTTAACCAAAACTTAAATAGCAAGAAAAAATAAACAACACAGAAGTTTGTTAACCCAGTTCAGTGTATAACCACACTTACATCTGGAGGCTACCAAGCCAGGAGGAAATCCACTATAAGTAATATTAATTCTAGACTTAAACCACCCTGTTTAATCTATCACTTAATAACTACCCAATGCAATTTCTACCTAAGACACAACTTAGATAAGAGTACCCTACTCACTCCCCCTCAATCACACAGTGATCAAGTTTACAAGTTTAATAAAATTGAAGACATTCTTCAAACAATACAACTTGATCTTACTTCACAGTTTCAATCAAGTCACAAATGCACTTTTGCTTAAAAGCTCATAAAGTGGTACAATAAACACAACCTGCTATTAAAACACTAGACACCCTATTTGGTCTTCTGAAATTCGTACTCAATTCTGTGAGTTTCTGTTGATTAAATAGGTGTTTGTAATTTGGGCTTTCTGTAGGTTAATCCAGTCCTAAAAGCATGCAGCTTCCACCTTGAATTTAGGGTTTGTTACTTCCTATATTCTAGGTGATTTAGTTCTTTTGATTAATCTGAATCCTCATAATAAAACTCCCTACAGATGCGCCTTGTTCTGTTTTTATCCATCCATAATTAATTCCAGATAACTCTCCTTAAATATCTCTGATCAGTTAGACATTAATTAATTCTGGTAGCAGGTTTGAGATGTCTCAACATCTGTTGGGACATCCTAAAAAACTGAACTTAAGTCATTTACACAATGTCCCAACATCTGGTGAGACATCCTGAAATAAGTTCTTATACTCTGTTTGATAATGTCCCAACATTTGATAGGACATTCTGAACTGAATTCAATATTTCTTGTTGGTCAAAAATTCTGCCAATTCTTAAACATCTACAAACTCCCCCTTTGGCTAATTTTTGGCTAACATCTTTTCTGGTTATCAGAGTGCAGCAGAAGTTCTTTTATCAGAGTATAGCATTACTTTTCTGTTGAATCATATTTGAGATTACTCCCCCTCAAACATACATGTATCCAGTCTTGTTGCAACAGAAATATTTATCAAAACACACTGATTCAGTTCAGAAACAAACAAACAGATTTTTCATTCATAATTAAACAGCATACACATTCTTGTTGTTGTTGTTCTCCCCCTTGTTAGACACAAATTTTGGGGCCAAAGTCATTGATTCTAAATTACAATGCAGCTGTCATACAATTTTCCTCACATACAATGATCACTCAGATTCATCACATTCAGTTTCTTCATCTTCCTCAGTTTCTTCATCAGAAGTGGCTTTCTGATCACCTTCACTTTCCAGCCTTTGAATGATTTCTTCAAGCTTCAGCTTCCTTGCTTCAAGTTCTTTGCAAGTGCTTTTCAGTTCAGCAATCAATGCAGCCTTGGAGATTGGAGTCTTGGCAGTTGAAGGACCTGCAGATGTCCCAGAGGGTGCTTCAACATCTGCTGTATGATGACTTAGGAACAGTCTGTAGTGAAAGGCTAGAGGGCTTTCTCTTTTGCAGAATGTGTCCTTCTCAGTAAGGATCCCAGGGTATTGACTTAGCACTATACCACACAGCAATGAAGGAAAAGCTATTGGCAGCTTTGTTGCAGATGAGCTAGCATGCTTCAAGGTTTGATCAAAGATGTAGGCACCATAATCCAGCTTAGTTTGAGTGCCCACAGCATAAATAAACCTGGCCAAGCCAGTGGATATTGAAGATGTGTGATTGGTAGGCACCCAATTTGCTGTACCAATCCTGTTCAGCATGGCATATTTTCTTGTCAGCATGCTCACTGAGAGCTTTCCTTTAACTGGCCAAGCCTTGACTTGGTTTGCAGTGATAACCTTGCAGACTTGGTTATCAGTCTTCCCTAGCTCATTTGGTCCATCAGACTCTCTTCCAAGATATTGGTTGATGATCTGAGGAGAGAACTCTACACACCTGCCTCTAACAGAAACTTTTCTAAATTCAGAAGACTTACCATTGGCACAATCTTCCTGAAGATTGACTATGAATTCTTTGACAAGAAGCTCATAGCAGGGAGAGAGATTTGAGACTGTTTTGAAGAGTCCAGCAGCAGAGATGAGGTCAATTAATTCAGTGCACTCAAGTGCATTACTGCTCAGCTCTCTTTCAAGTGCAACCCTTCTTTGGTACACAAACTTCCATCTGTTAACACTTGAGACATGATGGAATGAGATGTTGTCCAAAGGAGCTTCTGGAATAGCAGTTGAAGCCCTAGAGGGTGCTGTTTTCTTCTTTGGAGGAGATGTTGGGACATCTGTTTCAACATCTGAGTCTGGAGGAGTGACAGCTTTCCTCTTCTGGGTTTGGACTTTACTCCATTGTTTTGTTGGACCAAAAACAGCTTTAGCTTTGTCTTTCTTTGGGGTAGCTTTCTTCTTCTCAGGAATTTCAAGTCCTGCTTGCATCTTTCCTTTCCTAGTCCTGAGCCTTTTGGCTATGCTAGGTCTTACAGAGGCTATGATCTCTGTATCAGAATCCTGCTCAAGATTCACCACAGGAGGAGATTGAGCAGTCTCTTCTTCAGCTGGTTGATCAGCAGAGATATGCTCTTCAGTTGAGGCTTTGGTCTGATCCTCAGATTCTTCTCCATCACTTTCATTTGAGGCCTTCTTCTGGTCCTCAGATTCTTCTACAGCAGCATCAGATGAAGCCTTTTGTTCATCCTCAGATGTTTCAACATCTATTGGGAAATCCTGTTGATCAGGAGTGTCCTTTGCAGCTTGAGTTTGTTGATCATCTTGTGGAGCTGGCATGGTGTTTAGAGGGATAGAAATGCCACTAACCACTCTTTGTTCAAAAAGAATCTTGTTGACTATCTCCTTTATGGAAGCATCCACATATTCAGAAGATTTTGGAGGCATGTTTGCTGGTGAAGGAATGCCTTTGGATTTGCTGCAGACTTGATCTTTTGCTCTTTTTGGAGTTCTTGGCTTTTTAGCATGAGAAGCACTTCCTCTGATTTCGTCCAATGGGGTTGACTTCATGGGAACCACAGAGATGGGGGTTGCATGAACCACATCTTCTTTGTTGAGAATTTCTTCAGGAGTGTTAGGGTTTTGAGACATTTTCAAAGAAGATGAATGAGGAGTTTTAGGGTTGATGATTTCTGAAGAACAACTAGATAATGCAATTCGCTTTTGATAGTATGATGAGAATATGGATAGCTGAATGCATACTGTTATTATATAAGTAGCCGTTACATTGAAAATGATTAGGAATGGAATACCCAAGGTTCTTGACCAGACTGGTGTTGCCATCTGGAACTTATGCCATACAATGTCATATGACATGTTGACACATCTCATTAACTGCTAAATCTCACATAAACAGATTCCCAATTTGCCCCTTAAGTTCTCAAATTGTGTAGCATCCAATGCTTTGGTAAAGATATCAGCCAACTGTAGATTTGTAGCTACATGTTCCAATGAAATCACTTTTTCTTCTACAAGATCTCTGATGAAATGATGTCTGATATCAATGTGCTTGGTCCTGCTATGTTGGATAGGATTCTTTGATATGTTAATTGCACTTAAGTTGTCACAGTACAATGTCATGACATCTTGTGGGACATTGTACTCAGTGAGCATTTGCTTCATCCAAACCAACTGAGAATAACTGCTTCCAGCTGCTATATATTCAGCTTCAGCTGTAGATAAGGATACACAATTTTGTTTCTTACTGAACCAAGAAATCAAATTGTTTCCTAGAAAGAAGCATCCTCCTGAAGTGCTTTTTCTGTCATCAGCACTTCCAGCCCAATCAGCATCACAGAAGCCAGTGAGAATTGGTTTGCATCCATGAAAGTACATTATGCCATAGTCACAATTACCATTAACATATTTAAGAATTCTCTTGACTTGATTGAGATGACTGACTTTTGGATCAGCTTGATATCTTGCACATACACCTACTGCAAATGCTATGTCTGGTCTGCTAGCAGTCAAGTATAACAAGCTTCCAATCATGCTTCTGTATAAGCTTTGATCTACATTCTCACCCTTTTCATCTTTAGTCAGCTTTAAATGTGTGGGGGCAGGAGTTCTCTTATGAGTAGCATTTTCCATTCCAAATTTCTTGACTATGTTCTTGGTATACTTGCTTTGGGAAATGAACATGGAGTCTTCCATTTACTTTATTTGCAGACTAAGAAAGTAGGTTAACTCTCCTACTAGGCTCATTTCAAATTCAGATTCCATCTGGTTGACAAAATGTTTGACCATCCTGTCAGACATCCCACCAAAGACAATGTCATCTACATATATTTGAGCAATCATGACATTTCTTTCTTCATCTTTAACAAACAAGGTTTTGTCAATTTCACCTTTTCTGTACCCTTGCTTGATAAGAATTGTAGTCAGTCTTTCATACCATGCCCTTGGAGCTTGCTTCAGACCATAAAGTGCCTTCTTTAGTTTGTATACATGATTTGGACAGCTTGGATCAACAAATCATTTAGGCTGTTCTACATATACCTCTTCATTAAGATAACCATTTAAAAAGGCACTTTTCACATCCATTTGAAATAGCTTGAACTTTAAGATACAAGCAATTCCCAAAAGTAGTCTGATTGATTCAAGCCTTGCTACTGGTGCAAAGGTTTCATCAAAGTCTACTCCTTCAATTTGAGTGTATCCTTGAGCTACTAGTCTAGCTTTGTTCTTTGTAACAACTCCTTGTTCATTTGACTTGTTCTTATATACCCATTTTGTTCCAATCACATTTATGTCATCAGGTCTAGGAACAAGATTCCACACTTCATTCCTTGTGAATTGACCTAATTCCTCTTGCATAGCACAAATCCAGTATTCATCAGTAAGAGCTTCCTTGATGTTTTTAGGTTCTATTTTAGAAACAAAACAAGAACCTGAAATCACTTCTCTTGATCTAGTGCTCACACCTCTGTTGGGATCACCAATTATCAAATCTTTGGGATGATCCTTCTGTATTCTGATGGAGGGAGGTTTGCTAGATTGTTTTGTCCTTGCATCAGTTTGAGTGAAGTCATAATGATCACTCTTTTCTTCAGCTTCAATCTTGATATCAGCAGATGTTCCAACATCATCTGGGACATCTGTAGGAGCATCATCAATTATCACATTTATGGACTCCATGATAACCTTGGTTCTAGAATTAAATACTCCATATGCTCTGCTGTTTATAGAGTATCCAAGAAAAATCCCTTCATCACTTTTAGGATCCATTTTTCTCCTTTGCTCCCTATCTGCCAGAATATAACAGTTACTTCCAAACACATGGAAGTACTTAACTGTGGGTTTTCTGCCCTTCCAGACTTCATATATTGTGGACAAAGTTCCTTTCCTTAGAGTAACTTTGTTATGGATGTAACAAGCAGTGTTCATAGCTTCAGCCCAGAAGTACAAAGGTAACTTTTTAGCATGGATCATAGCTCTTGCTGATTCTTGAATAGTTCTATTCTTCCTTTCAACAATCCCATTCTGTTGAGGAGTGATTGGTGAAGAATATTCATGATTGATTCCTTCTGAAGAACAAAAATCTAAGAACTTTTGGTTCTCTAATTCTTTTCCATGATCACTTCTAATTCTGATCACACAGCTGGCTTTTTCCCTTTGTATTCTTTGGCATAAGTCTTTGAATACATCAAATACATCAGACTTTTCTTTGATAAAGTTTATCCATGTATACCTTGAAAAGTCATCAACCACCACATAGGCATACCTCTTGCCACCAAGGCTTTCAACCTGCATAGGTCCCATAAGATCCATATGCAATAGTTCCAAAACTTTGGAAGTTGTCAGATGTTGGAGCTTTGGATGGGACATCTTGGTTTGCTTGCCTATTTGGCATTCACCACATATTTTTCCATCATCAATCTTCAGTTTAGGAATACCTCTTACAGCATCCATAGATATTATCTTCTTTATGCCTCTGAAATGAAGATGACCTAGTCTTTGGTGCCATAGTTTCACTTCTTCTTCTTTAGCTAAAGAGCAAGTTGAAGTGAGACTGAGGTTTTGAGATTCCCACATGTAACAGTTGTCTTTAGATCTGGCTCCTCTCATGACAACCTCTTGTTCTTTGTTAGTCACTATGCATTCAGTTTTGGTAAAGTTTACACTGTACCCTTGATCACATAATTGACTTATGCTGATCAGGTTAGCAGTTAAACCTTTAACTAACAGCACATCATCTAGTCTTGGAACATCTTGACAGTCCAAGGTCCCAACTCCCTTGATTTCTCCTTTAGCTCCATCTCCAAAGGTTACATACCTGGATGAATGTGACTTTAAGTTTACTAGCAGATTCTTCAATCCAGTCATGTGCCTTGAACATCCACTGTCAAAGTACCAGTCTTCTTTAGCTGATACTCTTAATGATGTATGTGCTATATATGCAACACTTTTCTTTGACCATTTGAGTTGAGATTTCTTTTGATGCCTCTGCCCTGTGTGTTGTTCATCAGCAGATCTCCAAGATTGATTGTTGATCTTGTTCTTGGGTACGTAGCTTTGATCATCCTGAATGCTAGTTTTTGGTCTCCATACCTTCTTGATGACTTCTGTCTTCTGCTTAGGAGGTTGCTGATTTCTTTGATGTCTATGCAACACTTTCTTGTTAACTTCTATTTTCTGCTTAGAAGGTTGCTGATACATCTGATTTGGATATCCATGTAGCTTATAACAATGAGGTTTGATATGTCCAAATCTTCCACAATGATGACATCTCCATCTTTGATATTTCTTCTTCATTTTGTTCTTTTCAGAATGTTGAGACATCTGTTGGAACATTATGTTTGACTTTGTGTTCTTTTCCTGATGTTGAAGCATCTGTTGGGACATCTTGTTTGACTGTATGGATTTTGAAGTAGTTTTGCTAGAGCTAGCTTCATCTTTATGTACTCTGTTAAATCCCAGTCCACTTTTATCCCCTGAATGCTTATTGTTGTTGAGAATAACATCCAGTGTATTTGAGCTGCTGTTCAACATTCTAACAGATTTGGACATGTGTTCCAATTTGGAGTTGAGAAGACTTACTTCACTTTTCAAGGTGTCAATGATCTCTTGATCACTTGCTTTTTCATCTTCTAGTGCCTCATTCTGCTTCTTTAGCTTTATAACCTCACTGCATATTTCAGTACTTCTTTTGTATAGATCTTTGTAGGCTTGCTCAAGTTCTTCAACAGTAAGCTCCCCATCACTGGAATCACTTTCAGATTCACATAGTCCAGCTAAAGCAGTGATATGCTTAGCTGATTCTTCTTCTGAATCACCTCCTGAGTCTTCACCAGACCAGGTCACAGAGAGTCCTTTCTTTTGCCTTTTTAAGTAGGTAGGACATTCATTCCTGATGTGTCCATATCCTTCACATCCATGGCATTTGACTCCTTTTTCTTGACTGGTCTTTTCAGCATAATTTGACCTTCTGTTAGCATCATAAGGTCTCTTGTTCTCAGAAGAGTTTGTGTATCTTCCACTTGGATTGGATTTGCCTTCCATCCCTCTGAGAATCTTTTTGAATTGTCTTCCAAGCATAGCAATGTTGTCTGATAAGCTTTTACCAGTTTCTGATTCATCATCTTCTTCTTCATCAGTATTTGTCACCAAGGCTATGCTTTTGTTCTTCTTAACATTTGTGTCATTCATTCCCATCTCAAATGTTTGAAGGGAACCGATGAGTTCTTCAACTTTCATAGTGCATATGTCTTGAGCTTCTTCTATTGTTGTGACTTTCATGTCAAATCTTTTTGGCAAAGATCTGAGGATCTTTCTTACAAGTTTTTCATCAGTCATCTTTTCTCCCAAAGCTCCAGAAGTATTAGCTACTTCTAAGATGTTCATGTAGAATTCATGAACTGTCTCATCTTCCTTCATTCTCAAGTTTTCAAACTTGGTGGTGAGAAGTTGAAGTCTTGACATCTTTACCTTTGATGTTCCTTCATGAGTTGTTTTGAGAGTATCCCACACATCTTTGGCTAGCTCACAGTGATGCACAAGTCTAAAGATGTTCCTATCAATGCCATTGAAAAGAGCATTTAAGGCCTTGGAGTTGCCTAGTGCTGAATCTTCTTCTTCCTTACTCCATTCTTCTTCAGGTTTCAACACTTTTGATCCATCTTTGGTGTCTTGAATAGGATGTTCCCATCCAATGTTGACTGCTCTCCAGGCCCTGTTGTCAAGTGATCTTAAGAATGCAATCATTCTTGGTTTCCAGTAGTCATAATTAGATCCATCCAGAATAGGTGGTCTATTTACTGATCCTATATCTCTGTCCATGTTTCCAGAATTTGTATTCCCTAGATCTCACCCAGTATAAACAGGCAGGGTGCCTGCTCTGATGCCAATTAAAATTCTGTGATCAGGTATGAGATGTCCTAAGAGATGTCCCAACACTTGACAGATTTAACCAAAACTTAAATAGCAAGAAAAAATAAACAACACAGAAGTTTGTTAACCCAGTTCAGTGTATAACCACACTTACATCTGGAGGCTACCAAGCCAGGAGGAAATCCACTATAAGTAATATTAATTCTAGACTTAAACCACCCTGTTTAATCTATCACTTAATAACTACCCAATGCAATTTCTACCTAAGACACAACTTAGATAAGAGTACCCTACTCACTCCCCCTCAATCACACAGTGATCAAGTTTACAAGTTTAATAAAATTGAAGACATTCTTCAAACAATACAACTTGATCTTACTTCACAGTTTCAATCAAGTCACAAATGCACTTTTGCTTAAAAGCTCATAAAGTGGTACAATAAACACAACCTGCTATTAAAACACTAGACACCCTATTTGGTCTTCTGAAATTCGTACTCAATTCTGTGAGTTTCTGTTGATTAAATAGGTGTTTGTAATTTGGGCTTTCTGTAGGTTAATCCAGTCCTAAAAGCATGCAGCTTCCACCTTGAATTTAGGGTTTGTTACTTCCTATATTCTAGGTGATTTAGTTCTTTTGATTAATCTGAATCCTCATAATAAAACTCCCTACAGATGCGCCTTGTTCTGTTTTTATCCATCCATAATTAATTCCAGATAACTCTCCTTAAATATCTCTGATCAGTTAGACATTAATTAATTCTGGTAGCAGGTTTGAGATGTCTCAACATCTGTTGGGACATCCTGAAAAACTGAACTTAAGTCATTTACACAATGTCCCAACATCTGGTGAGACATCCTGAAATAAGTTCTTATACTCTGTTTGATAATGTCCCAACATTTGATAGGACATTCTGAACTGAATTCAATATTTCTTGTTGGTCAAAAATTCTGCCAATTCTTAAACATCTATATATATATATATATATATATATATATATATATATATATATATATATATATATATATATATATATATATATATATATATATATATATATATATATATGTAAAAGCAAACAAGCAAATGCATAGAAAATGTAATGGTAAAAACATCAGTCTGGAAATGCATAAACACGATAGTAAATAATGCCATAATAATATCATCATGATGAAGGGTGCTCCTCAGACTCATCTGAATCACGCAGTGCTCAAATCTCGCAGTGTAACTCAGCGATCTCTTGATATAACTCGTCAACCTCTGTAGAATGGGTCAAGTCTGATACCTGGATCTGCAGAGTAAGATCGGTCACAACCTACTGAAGTCCGACAATCTCTTGGCGTAGCTCTACTAACTAGGTGTACACATCTGGCCTCCGCAGAGAAACATTATTAGATAGCACTGTAGTCCTGGGTGAAGGTGGAGTAGGAATATACTCTAGAACTGGACGAGGTCAAGGTCAGTCAACTGTCTCTCCATAACCTTCTAAGGAATAACTCCAGTTGACTGGATCGTGGACGTTGGTCATCATGGGTTCAAGCAGAGTGAAATAATGGATGGTCTCACCGTCAATCAAGAGTCTAAACTAAGAAGGGTGAAATGAACTCCTTCGTATCAACCCGCGATCTAAATAGAAGTCGATGTTATCGCTCCCCGGATTTTCATCCTGGTGCAAACGCGAACTATCGGCGATGTTGTAGGTTGAGGTTGAATAGAGTCGCAAGCTAGGCATTTTTATCCCGAAGGAAAGGTAATGCTGCATAAACATGGAAGGGTATAGATAAGATAGTTGTGAACCAGAGAAACTGAGTAAGGGGTTGGTTACGACCTGGGAAGGTATTAGCACCCATATCGCCTGTTGTACTTGACGGGATCCATGCTTATAAGATTGTGTTTAAAAGGGGTAAGTATATGTGCTATCTGTGTGCAAAACCTAGGGAAAGAAAGTACAGGTGTCAGTGCAAAGGAGAGTGGAATGCTCAAGACTGAGGCTTAGGAAAGAATGCTGGAAGGAGAGAGGGGGGAGACAAAGAGACTTTTGTGCGATAACTGTGAAGTTATGCCTATGTATCCTCTCGAGCAATGAGTAAGTCAGAACACTGTAGTTTGACTCAAAGAGACTGGGTGATTTGACTTGTGAACTGCTTACTTGTCTATGCTCAAGTGTATGACTCGTCTGGCTCGAGTGCTAACTGTCTTGCATTAGACGGAAGAAGCGAGTTCTCGTTTATGAGTGAATGAGGTGAGAAAAGAATCCCGGAGGAGACGATTATTGTTTGTTTTTGTGTTTTTCAGTTTTTTATTGTTTTTTGGTGTTTTGCATAGGATAATGAGCTTAAGCCTAAATCAAGGGTTATAAACTCATTATATCCTCCCTGATTAGGGATAATGAGCCTACTTAAACATGAGATAAACATCTCAATTTAATTACCTTAATGATGGAGGATTAAGATCATTAACCTACTTGTGATTATTAAGATGTTTTTGGGTTTTTGTTTAGTGTTAAGTAATGAGTTTAATCTCCAATCAAAGATTAGTGAACTCATTACACCATCCTAAGAGAAGGATGATAGATGAGAACACTTAAGCTGAGGAACATACCTCAACTTAATCCATGGTTAGGGACTAAATTCATTATATAACAAGCATTTATTAAGTGGTTTTTAATTAGAGGATGAGATTAAGAAGTGAGTTTTAAGTTTGTAAGACAACTTTAGGGGGACTTGTCCATTAAACACTTGGTTAGTCCCTCTAAACCATAAGGAAGAGATGTAACCCTAATTTAAGGCCCATGTTACAACTTAAGTCTTAATAGTTATTAAGTGTTTTGATTAAGAAGTGTAAACAAATTAAAGGTTTAACACTAAGGATTAAAGTTATACACTCCATCCTAAGATAAGGATGCATGCATAACCCTAATTCAAAGTCCTAAAGCTTTAAGTGCTTAACCTCTGATTATGAGATGAGAAAAGAGACTCAAGGAGACTTAAAGGTAAAAAAACTAGGGGGGGACTATATACAACCCTAAAAATTATCATTCTTGGATATCTTATGGTTTATGAGGCTTAAGAGAAAAGATCTTCAAGGCCACCAAGGAAGGGAAGCAAATGAAAAGAGAAGAGAGGAGAGAATAAGTTACTTACTTCCGTAAGAAGATAAGTAACTTAGGAGAAACGAAAGGAGCAAGAGAAACACAAGTGAAGCAAGTTCACTTCAAAGACAATTAAAGGATGAAAATTCAAAGGAAATAAGAGATGGGAGGTGAAGGCAAATCCACCTCCCAGACAACTTACCAAAAGTTCCTGAAATGTTAGCATAAGATGCATAAAATGCAAATGCAAAAGGAAACAAAGCATATGAAGGTGCAAAGACCACAACCATAAGTGTAAATGCAATGCAAATGGCATATGAGATGATGCAAAGGCATAAACATGTCATGTATATGATCATACAAGAGAAAGAGTGCAAATGAAGCATGTTAGGAGCATGAAAATACACAGAAGTTCATGAAACAAAATGAATGCAAAGCATGCCAAAATGATGCAACAATGATCAAGCAATGTTTCAAACATGTCCTAAGATGTCTAAGATGACATACAAAAGAATGGAATGGCATGACAAGTTCATAAGTTCATGATATGCAAAGAAGAATGCAAATGAAGAGGCAAAATTAGGGTTTTAAGTCAACATGAGTCGCATATGACCAAAATAGAAGCATATATCATGATAAAAAATTGAAATTTAACTCAAACAAATCCTAATCATACACAAGATCAATACCCAAAGGAGAAGGTCAGAAGCTAACCCTTGGCAAAGTTATGGAATTTCTAAGTTAGCTAGGGTTTTTGGGTGATTCTTAAGGGAAAATGCAAATCAAATTGAAAATGCAATGCAAAAATTTGAGATAAGTAACCTAGGAACTAGATGCAATATGTGAAACAATGCAAAAATAATCAAGTTCAAACTCATCATGGTTAGGTAGAAATGAATTTTTCAAGTTAGGGTTAAAAAATGTGAAATTTAAGAACCCTAATTCAAAGAAAATTGTGAAAATGTGATCAAACCTAAAAAGAAATTTGTATGGTGAGTTTGAAAATGTTTCTAAATGTTTAAGAATGCTTCATGAATTTTTTGGTGATTTTTAGAAACCTAAATGCATATTTAATTAATTAAAATGAATTAATTAATTAAATAAAACATTTAAATATTTTAAAAATACTTTTTTAATGCAAAAATTAAAATAAAAAATGTTTTTAGGTTAAGAAAATTATTTGAAACAAAAATGCAGGAAATTATATTTTTTGAAAGTGTTTTGGTATTTTAAATAATTATGTAAAAGAAAATACAATAAAATGAAATAAAATGAATTAAAAAGGGAAGTAATCAGGATCTATGGTCCAGGTTCAAACTAGTGTTGATTACGCGCGCAGATGGAAGGTTAGGATCAAATATGAGGAGATTAATTAATTAAACCTAATTAATTTAATATATCAGGATTAGGGTTTAAGTGAATTAATCTAGACCCTACAAACACGCTCTAAACAAGATCATATGGTTGACATTCAAACTGAGGAATTAATAAAGGATTAGGGTTTAATGACTCTCACGTGACCAGAACAGTGTTCCAGTCATCTTCTTCGGCCAACCTTCACCCCAACTTCCACCATAGGCCACCCCAGACCCCCTAACTCTCTAGAATCATCCCCCAAACAACTCTAAGCAAGAATCAAACCACAAAAATCATTTATATTGCATCAAAGTGGAGAATCGAAGAAAAACGTGTTTAGGTCAAAAAGTTTCAGAGCAAGCTTACATCCTGGTTTCTCAACCATTTTCAAAAAGAATCATATCACCATGATCAGAGAGACATATAGAATCATATTAGAACTTAAAATGAAGGTTCTGGAAAAATGTTTTGAGATGGCTACCTGAGATGGAGCTTTGTCAATCTTAGCTTTCTGGCCTTTCCTTTGATGCTAATCCACTCCACTTGATCCCCTTGTGCTTCTGAAATGCTTGAATGAATTTTGTATGGCTTGGTTTGTGTGTTTCTGTTCTGATAACTCAGAAATCGTGTTTTTGTTTGGCTATGTTTCAAGGCTTTTTAAAGGGTGCTTTGTGTTCTATGGACCATTTGGAGATGATTGGTGAAGTTTGTTTTGAGGTTTGTGGCTTGTGTGATCAGATTTGAAGAGATGAAGGTTTTGGGGATATTTTGCAATCTGAGCTTGTGGGATGATTCAGGCCAATGTGTGCTATGAAATGAGTTTCTTGAGGCTTGTATGTGATGTCTTGATTGGCCAGAGGAGTTGGTGTGGCACAGTTTGATTGGTATGGGCGAATTGCAAAAAGTCAAAAGTTTTTGTACCACAAGCATGGGCCATGGCAGAAGCTGTTTGAAGGGGTGTCTGGCCTCAGCTGAGTTCATGGATGGCCCTTGGATGGGTTTGTGCAGCTGTAACAAGCTGATGAAGAGATATCATAGGTTTTGCAAATTTCCCTCTTTGGAATTTCTTGAAGTACAAGGCATAGAATCTTGTGATTTTTGGTGCAATCTTGATCAAAATGTGTTGCATTATGTTGGTATGATGTTTAGAAGTTGATTAGAGGTCATGAAATGGCTTGGCAAGTGAAATTGTAAAAATCCCTCTTTGGTGCATACTTGAAAATTATAGGATTTTTGCCAACTTTGAAAGGCCATATCTTGAGTTCTAGGATGAATCAAGACATGTTCTTGTACTTTTTGAAAATGGGAAGACATAATCTACAAATTTCATGTCCAAGGATTTTTCATTTGAAGCATTTTTGGTCATGAAAGAATAGGTTGAACATCTTTCCCAAAATGGAAAATTTCCATTACAAGTCATTTCCAAAAATAGCAAGTTTGCAAATGGCTTGAAATTCTTCAATCTTGAGAACTTATAACCACTTATAAGATCAAATAAAGATCATCGAACCTCAAAATGATGAATGTGAACTTTTGGTTCCATTGCTGGGGGCCTCAGATGCCCTGATTCTGACTTTTCTTGCACAACAAGTTACTAGTTGATCTGATGACTTCCACAATGAGTTTCTTCATAAAATTTGGTAGATATGCTCCTTATAACTTATTAAGACCATTAGAAACAAGAATGACCAAAAAATTTGGGATTAAGGCCTCTAAAACCAAAACCCTAATTTTAGGTCATTTGTGCAGGAAATCTTTAGTCTGCCTGGACCTCTATGCAATCCTTTTTGATTTTGTGACTTCAAAGACTTCTTGGGGATGCAATAAGATCATAAACCAATCATGGACCCTCTTGACAAGCTTCAAGGCCTTTGAGATAGCCCAGATCACCTCTTGGATTCACCTGATCACAAAACCCTAATTGTGCAGTCATGCAATGATTTGATGAAGTTTTTTATGCAATGTGAGATGCAATGAGATGTTTATGAAAAATGAGATCATAAGCCATGGTGTGAGAAAAAGTGAGGGAAAATTTGAGGTGTTTACAGATGTCCATCATAGTGTATCCACAGTAAGTAGTCATATGATATAACTTGCGGTCGAGG
This sequence comes from Lathyrus aphaca, assembly GCA_963966055.1. NCBI lineage: Eukaryota > Viridiplantae > Streptophyta > Magnoliopsida > Fabales > Fabaceae > Lathyrus > Lathyrus aphaca. The sequence continues at coordinate 475,647,755 of OZ014525.1, forward strand.
CCCAATGCAGAAGCAATCTGCGTAATAGTCCCTCCCACATGTATGTGTCGTACCTCAGAAAATACAATCCTCGCGAATGCGGTTGCGGCTGGGCTGACTTGAGAGTCACCATCTAATTTTTGTTTATCCCAAAAGAGGGAAAGTTAAATTATAGATAAAACCCAGGAAGAAAGGGATAAAGATAAAGTTGTCGGAACCATTGCCTGAGTTCGAAAGATGGTTATGTAGAGGGAAGGTATTAGCACCCCCTACATTCATCGTACTCGATGGGAACCATCTGTCACGTGAGAAAGTATGTCTATGCCTAATGAATTACTTGCTAAGGGGAAAAAAGTTGATGTTGATGTTTTATTGATCCTAGGTGCTCGACAGGGATTAAGATTTGTGTGCCTACGTATTCCCTCGTGCAATGGGAAAGTCAGAGCTTCGTAGTTCGGCTCACTGCGGATGTTTGTGGATTTTATTACCCTTCTTTCAAAAAAGGGATTTAAGAGTCGAATTGCACTAAAGACTATGGGTAGAGGTGACTATTCCGAACCAACAAGCCAAGCATCTTGCGACGGAAATAATCAGAGCGTGTAACGAGAGCTCGTAGTCCTCCTTTCTACCAATTAAGGCTCGTGGCGTACAATTCTTCTCATTTTATTAAAGTATTTTATTACCTGAGACCACTTGACGTTGGATCAAGGGTTTGGATCTAAAAGAATCATCTTGGTCAAAGGGTAGGTCGATTGCGAGGCGTAAAGCGATCGCAAATGGAGTGTAAGGGTTGATTAGTTACGTGGGATCGATACCTAATCCTAAAAGAGGTGCCTAGTAAATGATACCAAAACCTAAAGGAAGTGTAAGTGTGCGAGTGAAACCACTTGGCGTTGGACCAATGGGGTTCACGAAAGAAGCGAAAACAAGTAAATAAATGACATACATCGGAATTGGGAGAGGGGTACAAGTAAGTTACACGAGATTGCACGAAATAAAAGGTTTCATTGTATTTTCCCAAGAGGAAGCGTTTGTGAAGTGTCCTAAGCTAAGCGGAGGCGTTGGACCTTGAAAATAAATCGAAAGCGTCAATATGTAGCTCTTTAACTATCTTAGAATCGATTCAATGTTAGAATCATTCTATGAGAAGTCGAGCGTCACTTTATAATCAAATAATTATTTAAATAAAAGAAAGAAATGCAATAAAAAATAAAATTGGTCTCATATTGATCTAAATGACGTCGATTTGTCGAAATCGAACATTTAAATCGTTTGTTATATCATCGACCATAAAAATAAATTAAAGTCGAAAAAAATAATAGTAAAAATAAAAGAATGACCTCATATTTAGTTTGGATAACGTCGATTTATTCGAAATCGAATATCTAAACATTTATTCATTTGCCAAATAAAAATAAATCAGGAAAATAACAATGGATCTAAAATTAATTAGAAACCATAAAAATTATAGAAAAAGGGTCTCATATCGGTTTGGACAACGTCGGTAAAATCAAATGTCACAAATCGGATAATAATATCATAGAACATAAATATGTGAATAAAATCGATAAATCGATAAATAATGGAAAAATGGAAAAGTTGGCCTCATATAGATTTAGACAACGTCGATTAAAAAAATCGAATATCGATAAACCATTAATTATATCATTGGCCCTAAAATCAAAAATAAATATAAACAAAATTAAGTAACAAAACTATTATAAGAAACTATTGCAGTAATATGACTTCTAAACAGAAAATAGACCTCAAAAAGTGAAAGAGAATAAAAAATCATGCAATTTAAAAAAAAAAAAAAAATCTAAAAACGAATTTAAAATGGAGAAGTTATAATAAAAATTAAAATGAGGTGTAATAGAAATAAACATGTTCAGATAGAAATTTGTTTTAGCCCAAATGCACATAAACCCAGTCTAGCCAAACAAAAAACAAGGGAGTCAAGAGGAAAGCCCGAATATGTACAATCTATATCAGTACGCTAATCATGTGGCTCCATTAAGGAGGACCACTATATACTCCCATTCATGTAACACACACAATCATTACCCAAAGCTCCTAAAGAGCAGCGCCGCCAACCTGTAGGATAAGTACACTCTCAACGATAACTGTAATAAAACACCAATATCCTCTCATGTGCAGAATCCAAGGAAATGTCAACATAAATTTCATTAAAATGTGAATTCTAGCATGCTATTACAATAATTTATGATAAACAAGCTAAAACAAATGCCAGCAAGTACATAATCAATTGCCAGCATACGCATGTGGCGCATGATCCTAAAATAAGGACAACATGAAATTATAAAGAGAAACAAATGCCAGGACAATCCATTAAATATATAAAAAACTATGTCCTATTCCACCAATTGAGAAAACGGTAGACACCCAGCAGCATGAAAAACAATGGAATAAAAGCTAAAAAAATAAGAAGAAAAAATAAAGGTTATGATGTCACGAAAATAATGACAAACAATGGGCTATAGAACACAACCAAAAAATATAAAAAAGGATTCACAAAAATAATGAAAAGCAACCATGCAAAAAGATTAATGGGTTATCCACACCAACAACATTAAAATGCCAAGCTCCAAGCAACATCATAAAAATGCAAAACAAGGCCACTTTCCGAACCAAAATTTCGCATAGATTCCAAAAATACAACCGGTTTTCAAAGATCTCGGAATGTTTTTAAGATTTCCGCACAAACTTGAAACGCACAAAAACTAAATCAAACAAATACAGGGCTTGCAAGCATGGATAATGAACAATAATCATAGATCTAGAATCAGGAGAGCATGACAAACATCATAACATCAAGAAAAATAGAAAAGCTCACAAAGGTTACCGATACCATAGTGATAAATTGCTCCAAAGATGTGCTTTGTTCTCCCTCCATAGAGCGCCGTTTGATCTGGTTCTTTTTGGTATCTCTTCCTTGTTTTCTCTTCTTGAAATCTGGGCAAAAAACTCTTGATACGGTTGCTTGTAAGGCTCACACGAGATCAAAAACCAGAGGTGTTTGGTAATATTTTGACAAAATTTCTTTTGCTCTCCAAGCTTATAAAAGTTGTAGAATTTCTTTTGCTCTTAGGGTATGAATGAGGATTGGAAACGAATCAAAGGCTTGTGGCTTGGCAATTAGGTTTGGGAAATATGGAAATTAACACATAAGTGGTGGTGATTTGGATGGAGGTTTGGAAACCATGCCATGTGCACATGTTTAGGGTTGGATAAGGTGTGAAATTCATTCACTATGAGCTGGCACAAATGCTACTTGTTGACCAAGTTTAAAACTTATGAAATTTGCATTTTTTGACAAGAAAAAATGGTGCATGAAGGCTTCTTTCGGTGAGCAAAACTTGAGATGGGAGCATTGAAATGAGGTGTTCTTGGTGCCAAAAGATAGCTTAGAAAAACGTCTACAACTTTTATCTCTAAGGAAAAAGTGAGAAAAACCTTGGATCATGGAGAAATTTGCCTTTAAAGTGAGGAAAAAACTAGAAACGTTCGAAAAATGGAAAGTTCTAAAATTCTAAATTTCCAAAAATAGTAATTCTCCATAATTATTGATTTTTTAATATTCTCTTGACTTTTGTTGATCAAATCTCATCCATTGATCATGTTTGACTCGCGTGACACAATTTTGACCGAAAAATCAAGAGTTGACATTTTCTTTGCACAATTGACTTTTTCTCAGTTTAACTGATTCACGACCATATGAGCACTTGAACCTTCTCTGATTAAAATTGATGATCGAACATCCACACATGGATGCATGGACTGTCTCAAATGAAACCCTGATTCTTTACTGAAAGATCTTGTCGATCCTGGGATTTATATCCTAGTACAAACGCGAAAGTGGCGCCGAAAAGGTAGAGTCGCCAGCCAGGCATTTTTATCCCGAAAGAAAGAGAAAGGTAATGTTGCACAAACCGAAGGAAGAAAGAAAGGACGAGGTCCTATGAACCAAAGATCTGGGTCTGGAAGTCGGTTACGAACTGGGAAGGTATTAGTACCACAGACCGTTCGCCGTACCTGACGGGATCGACGCTTGTTTGTTTGTTTCAAAGGGTAAGAAATAAGATGCTACTGAACAAAAACCACTAACTAGAACCGGAAGATGAAATGAGAACTGGAAAAAGAGATCAAAAAGAAAGGATGGGGAAAATGTAGGGAAAATAAAGAGTGTGCTTGAACGGGCCCTACCCCGCTGCCTACGTACCTCATCGGGAATATGAAGATCAGAGTCGACGTAGTTCGCCTGACTAAGGCGGGAACTTTGTTTGTGTTTTTAAGAGCTGAACTGCTTATGTCTATGTTTAGGTGTTGCAGGCTCGTCTGGTACGAGTGTGTTTTGTCTTGCAAATGAGAATATTTTTCGCAAGTTCGCGTTGAGAGTGAATGAGGTGAGAAGAGAGTTCCCGTAGGAAAAGAAGTTTGTTGTTTGTTTGTCGTCTTTTAGAGAAGTGTTTTGATTGTTTGTTGTTTGTGAAAGTAGCCTCATGATTAGACTTGTACATCATGCTAGACAAGCCCATACTATTCCAAGATGGAATGAATATGAGTGCCCCATGTATCGCTCCCCCGAAAAGATACCAGGGTCAGATAGGGTACAGACGCGAACGGTCGGCGAAAGGAGAAAATGAGGATGAACTGAATAGAGTCGCCAGCTAGGCATTTTTATCCCGAAGGAAAGGTAATGCTGCATAAACCTAGAAAGATATGTATAAGACAGAATGAGAAGTGAATGCAAATCCACTTCTCAAGGTAAGTTACTTACTTCAATTAAGAAGATAAGTAACTTAAAATACAAGAGATAAGAAGGAATGAGAAGTGAATGCAAATCCACTTCTCAAGGTAACTTACCACCTGAAAATGTTAGCATGAATACATAAGGTATAAAGCATAAGGAAATGAAATGAAATGAGATGATATGAGATGAAATGAGCAAAGTCAGAAGTGTTTATGCAATGGTAATGTCATGTGAGATGATGCAAAGGCATACAAAGTGCATATGAATGATCATACAAGAATGAGATGTCATGTAAGCATGTTTTGAAGTTTAAAAACACATGAAAGTTAATGAAATAAAATGAATGCAAATCATGGAAAATGAATGAAGAAATGATCAAGCATGATTATAACATGTCCTAAGATGTCTAAGATGACATATGAATGCAAGAAATGTCATGGCAAGTTCATGTATGGATGCATATGCAAGATGAATGCAAATGAACATGTAAAATTAGGGTTATATGGAAGTATGAGATGCACATGAACAAAACAGAAACATATGACATGATAAAAATTTGAAATCACACTCAAACAAACCCTAATCCCTTACTAAGTCATACCCCAAAGGAGAAGGTCAGAATCCTTACCACTCACAAGTTATGAATTTCCTAAGTTTCTAGGGTTTTTTGGGTGATTCTCAAACGAAAATGCAAATATATTCAAAAATGTAAGATAAATTCATGAGATAAAAGACCTATAAACTACATGCTATGCACAAAACAATGCAAAAAGAATCATCTTCAAACTCTTCTTGGTTAGGCAGAAAAGATTTTTTCAAGTTAGGGTTCAAAAAATGCAATTTAATGACCCTTAATTCAAAGAAAATTCTCAAGTTATGATCAACCTAAAAAGAAATTTGTATGAAGAGTTTGATAATGTTTCTAAATGCAATGGGATGATTCATGATTTTTTTGGTGATTTTTAGAAACCTAAATGTATTTTTAATTAATTAAAAGACTTTAATTAATTAAAAATAACATTTAAATATTTTAAAAATACTTTTTATATGCAAAAAATAAAATAAAAATCATTTTCTGATTAAGAAAAATATTTGAAATAAAAATGCAAAAGGAAATATATTTTGAAAGCTTTTTGGTATTTTAAATAAAATGAGAAAGAAAAATGAATCAAAATGAAATAAAAATGAATTAAATGGAAAAGTATGTAGATCTGATGGCCCAGATTCAAATGGAAAAGGAGGGAATTGACTGGCGCGCAATCCAGTGGTCCACATTCAAACTGGCTAAATGATTTTAATTAAATTAATTAATCAGAAATTAAGTTAAGTGAACTAATCTGAGCCGTACACGCGCTAACCTAAACAAGATCCAAGGGTGGGAAATCAATCTGGGCAACTAAGCCTAATTAGGGTTTTAATGATTTTCAGGTGACCGGAGCTAGCTCCGGTCATCTTCTCCGGTCACTCAAAATTCCAACTTCTTCCCTAGGTCAAATTAGAACCTCTAAAGCTCCAAAAATGATCTACTACCCTCCCCAAACAAGAATCCATCACCATTTAAGATTTATATTTCATCATGAGCAAGAATCGAATCAAACAAAATTTTCGGGCAAACTTTCAGAACAACCATACATGCTCATTTCTTAATCATTTTCAAAACTAAACAGCAATGCAAGGAAACCATTCTCCAGGCCTAGAAGAACATGAGAGACTAATGCAGTGCATGTTAACAGAGGTAGGCCCCAATAGTTGCAAGGATAAGTGGCCGCAGTCACCATTCCTGCTCCAGCATCTCAGTAACAACAGCATCCTCAGCAACAACAATTTCCACAACAACAACAAAGATCTTACAACAACAATAATCAACAACAACGTCCCTTCCAACAAAGGCCTTCTCAAGTTTACAGGGTGATCGATCCCATCCCAATGCCCTATACAGCTTTACTCCCACAGCCATTGAAACTTAACTTGACAGAACTAAGAACTTTGGCTCCACCAGATCTTCTGAATCATCCAAGGAATTATGATGTCAACGCCAGATGTGCTTTTCACTCCAATGCACCTGGCCATTCAACAGAGAAATGCAGGGCCTTGCACATGAAAGTCCAAGATCTGATTGATTCCAAAGCTTTGAATTTTCCACCTCCACCAAATGTCACAAAGAAGCCAATACTGAATCGCAGTGGACCGAGGATTAATGCTATTGAGGAAGACCAACCAACAATTCTGATTGATGACATTGCAAACATTCAAACACCACTGGCCGAAGTGAAAGCTCAGCTATTGAAGTGCCAAGTGTTTTCAGGTTGTGAGGCATGTTGTGAAGCTTGCAAAGTTTCTACCAATGGTTGTGCAAATCTGAGAAAGGGTATCATCAATCTTATCAGAGAAGGCATTATACAGATCACATCAACGGTTCCATATTCTACAACTGCAACAAAAATCCCTCCTACAACACCAGCAAACATTATCTCAATAGAGTCTTCTACAACAACAGCTAACACCACCAGTGACGATATCTCAACAATTACCATTTATTATGATCCAACAATAATTCATGTTCTGGATTCTCTCAACAATAGTTTTCAACAACACCCTCCTCAACGTCAACAATTTCCTGCACCTGCACCATCTTTGATCAGATCTCCTGTCACCATTGTCGCTCCCCCGAAAAGACACCTGGTCAGACAGGGTGCAGACGCGAACGGTCGGCAAAAGGAGAAAGGAAAATGAAGTGAATAGAGTCACCATCTAGGCATTTTTATCCCGAAGGAAAGGTAATGCTGCATAAACCTAGAAAAAAGATGGATAAGACGGTTGCGAACCAGAGAAAGTGGGTTGGTTACAACCTGGGAAGGTATTAGCACCCAGATTGTCCGTCGTACTCGACGGGATCCACGCTTAAAAGATTGTGTTTAAAGGGGGTAGGTGTATGTGATGTATGTGTGCAAAAGCTGAGAATGAATATACAAGTGTCAGTGCAAAAAGGTGATTGTTCAGGAATGAGGCTTTTAAAAGAAAGCTGGAAAGAGGGGGATGACAAAGAGACTTTTGTTCGATAACAGTTAAGTTATGCCTACGTATCCTCTCGTGTAATGAGGAAGTCAGAACACCGTAGTTCGACTTAAAGAGACTTAAAGATGAATTTAACTGTGAACTTCTTACTTGTCTATGCTCAAGTGTATGACTCGTCTGGCTCGAGTGCTAACTGTCTTGCATTAGACAGAAGAAGCAAGTTCTCGTTTGTGAGTGAAGATGATGAGAAAAGAATCCCGAAGGAGACGATTATTGTTTGTTTTTGTGTTTTCAGTTTTGTTATTGTTTTTGGTGTTTTGCATATGTTAATGAGCTTAAGCCTAAATCAAGTGCTTGTAAACTCATTATATCCTCCCTGAGTAGGGATAATGAGAATACTTAAGTATGAGATAAGCATCTCAACTTAATTACCATGATGATGTGGGATTAAGATCATTAACCTACTTGTGATTATTAAGATGTTTTTGGGTTTTTGTTTAGTTTTAAGTAATGAGTTTAATCTCTAATCACATATTAGTGAACTCATTACACCATCCTAATAGAAGGATAATAGATGAGAACACTTAAGCTGAGGAAGATACCTCAACTTAATCCATGGTTAGGGATTAAATTCATGACAAAACAAGCCTTTATTAAATGGATTTTAATTAAAGGTGATAATATTAAGAAGTGGATTTTATGATTTGTAAGACAACTTGAGGGGGACTTGTCCATTAAACACTAGGGTTAGTCCTTCTTAACCATAAAGGAAGAATTAGAACCCTAATGTAAGGCCCAAGTTACAAGTTAATGTCTTAGTGATTTTTAGATGGATTAATTAAGAGGTTTAAATATATTAAGGGTTTAACATTTAGGATTAAAGTTATACACTCCATCCTAAGATAAGAATGCAGGCATAACCCTAATTCCAAAGTCCTAAAACCTTAAAGGTTTAGTCTCTAACGATGAGATGAGAAAAGAGACACAAAGAGGACTCAAAAGAAAAAAGTCTAAATGGAAACTAATAAGTCCTAGAAGTTATCATGCTTAGGCATCCTATGGTTTTGTGAGGCTTAAAAGGAGAAGTCTTCAAGGGAGCCACCAAGGAGAAGCAAGATGAAAAGAGAAGGAAGCAGAAGAATAAGTTACTTACTTCCTAAGAAAGTAAGTAACTTAGAAGAAGAAAGGAAGAGAAGCACAAGTGAGGCAAGCCCACTCAAAGACAAACAAAAATGCAGTAAGAATGCAATATGAAGAGATGAGAAGAGGTTGGAGGTGAAGGCAAATCCACCCCCCAAACAACTTACCATTAACCTGAAAAGTTAGTACAAGATGGAATATGAAAGGAATGAAATGAAATGATGCATATGCAAGGGTAAAGACCAAGACTAGAAGCATACACATGATGTAAATGATGTTATGATATGATGCAAAGGCATACAAGATGCACATGTGTGATCATACAAGAGAATGAATGCAAATGAAGCATGTAGGAGGCATGTAAACACATGGATGTTCATGAAATGTAATGGATGCAAAGCATAGAAAATTCATGAATAAATGATCAAGCAATGTCTTAAGATGTCTAATATGGCATGCAAATTCTTAGAATGTCATGGCAAGTTCATATGTTCATGCAATGCAATGGAAGATGCAAGTAAAGATGCAAAATTAGGGTTACATGGCAACATGAGATGCAAATGACCAAAACAGAAGAAAATGACATTATAAAAAATTGAAAATGCAGTCAAAGGAACCCTAAACCTATACTAGGTTACCATCCAAAGGGGGAGGTCAGAAACTAAACCTAGAAGAAGTTATGAATTTCCTAAGTTTCTAGGGTTTTTTGGGTGATCTTCAATGTAAAATTCCAAACAATTTGAAAATGCAAGATAAAAATGAAACAAAAATGTTTTTAGAAACTAGATTCCATGCATAGAACAATGCAAAAAGAACCATTCACAAACTCAACTTGGTTTGAAATTTATGAATTTTTGAAGTTAGGGTTAGAAAATGAACATTTTTAAGAACCCTAATTCATTGAAAAATCTCAAAGTGTGATCAAAACCAAAGATAAATTTGTATGGTGAGTTTGTAAATGCTTCTAAATGTCAAAGAATGCTCTCTGATTTTTTTTTTGTGATTTTTAAATACTTAAATGTATTTTTAATTAATTAAAATGAATTAATTAATTAAATAAAACATTTAAATGATTTTTAAATTTTTTTTTAATGCAAAAAATAAAAATAAAAATATTTTTTTTGTTTCTGAAAATTAATAAAAGTCATGATAAAAATTTTCAGAATTTTTTTTATGATTTTTGATATTTTAAATAATTATATGAAAAGAAATAGAATAAAATGAAAATAAAATGGAATTAAATGGAAGTCAAAGCATCTGATGGTCAGGGTTTAAACCTAGGTTGACTGCGCGCGCAGATGGAGGGCCTGGATTGCATCTGGGTTAATTAACTGATTAATTTAATTAATTGAAAATTTGGGTTAACTGAAATGATCTGGACCCTTAAAAAACGCGCTAAGCAAGATCCAATGGCTCAAATTCAATTTGACCCCCTAAACCCTAATTAGTGCCCTAAGCACTTTCAGGTGACCGGAGCTAGCTTCGGTCATCTTCTCCGGCAGCCCCTTCATGCTATCTCACTCAAAATGCAACCCTAAGCTCTCAAACTCTCTAGAATCAATCATCTAACAATCCTAAACATGAATCCAGCCCCAAAACACATTTATTTTTCCTCAAGAACACGAATCAAAGCAAAACGGAAAATACAACAAAAATTTCAGAAGCTCAGTACATGCACGAAACTCAACCATTTTCAAAACAAACTACATCATGGTGATCAGGAGAGCTCATAGATTCATTTAGAAGCAAGAAATGCAAGTTCTAGAAAAAAGTTTGAAGATGACTACCTGAGATGGAGCTTTACAAACTGGTACTTTCTGGACCTCTCCCTTGTGCAAATCCACTCCAACGAACTCCTTGATGATGTTGAGAAGCTTTGCAAGAGTTTATATGGCTTGGTTTATGAGTTTTGGTTCTGTGGAGGCAGAAATATTGTTTTTGATTCTTGAGGTTTTAGGCTTGTTTAATGGTTGGGAAATGATCTGGAGGATGTATGGAGATGATTGGTGAAGTTTGCTTGAAGTTTTTGTGGCTGTGTTATGAAATTCGAAGAGGGAAAGTTTCTTGAGGATTTTGTGAATCTAAATGTATGAGAGCTTGCCGGCTTGTGTGTTGTATGAAATGAGTCCCTTGAGGCATGTATGTGAAGTTGTGATAGGTCAGAAGAGTTGTTGTGGGCTATGCTGATTGGTATGGGTTGTAGATGTTTAAGTATTGGCAGAATTTTTGACCAAACAAGAAATGTTAAATTCAGTTCAGAATGTCCTATCAGATGTTAGGACATTATCAAACAGAGTATATGAACTTATTTCAGGATGTCTCATCAGATGTTGGGACATTGTGTAAATAACTTAAGTTCAGTTTTTCAGGATGTCCCAACAGATGTTAAGACATCTCAGACCTGCTACCAGAATTAATTATTGATTAACAGATCAGAGATATTTAAGGAGAGTTATCTGGAATTAATTAATGATGGATAAAAACAGAACAAGGCACATCTGTAGGGAGTTTTATATTGAAGATTCAGTTTAAAACAGAAGACCTAAAAGCACCTAGAATCTAGGAGGTAACAAACCCTAATTCAAGGTGGAAGCTGCTGCGCATTAGGGCTGGATCATTCTACAGAAAGCCCAAAATTCAGATACCTATTTAATTAACAGAAACTCATAGAATTGAGTACGAATTTTAGAAGACCAAATAGGGTGTCTAGTGTTTTAATAGCAGGTTGTGTTTTGTACCACTTTATGAGCTTTTAAGCAAAAGTGCATTTGTGACTTGATTGAAACTGTGAAGTAAGATCAAGCTGTTTTGTTTGAAGGATGTCTTCAATTTCAGTAAACTTGTAAACTTGATCACTGTGTGATTGAGGGGGAGTGAGTAGGGTACTCTTATCTTAAGGTGTGTCTTAGGTAGAAATTGCATTGGGTAGTTATTAAGTGATAGATTAAACAGGGTGGTTTAAGTCTAGAATTAATATTACTTATAGTGGATTTCCTCCTGGCTTGGTAGCCTCCAGATGTAGGTGTGGTTATACACTGAACTGGGTTAACAAACTTCTGTGTTGTTTACTTTTCTTGCTATTTAAGTTTTGGTTAAATTTGTCAAGTGTCCTATCAAGTGTTGGGACATCTCTTAGGACATCTCATACCTGATCACAGAATTTCAATTGGCATCAGAGCAGGCACCCTGCCTGTTTATACTGGGTGAGATCTAGGGAATACAAATTCTGTAACATGGACAGAGATATAGGGTCAATAAATAGACCACCTATACTGGATGGATCTAATTATGACTACTGGAAGCCAAGAATGATTGCATTCTTAAGATCACTTGACAACAAGGCATGGAGAGCAGTCAATGTTGGATGGGATCATCCTGTCCAAGACACCAAAGATGGATCAAAAGTGCTGAAACCTGAAGAAGAGTGGAGTAAGGAGGAAGAAGATTCAGCACTAGGCAACTCAAAAGCCTTAAATGCTTTATTCAATGGCATTGATAGGAACATTTTCAGACTTGTGCATCATTGTGAGCTGGCCAAAGATGTTTGGGACACTCTCAAAACAACTCATGAAGGAACATCAAAAGTAAAAATGTCAAGACTTCAACTTCTCACCACCAAGTTTGAAAACTTGAGAATGAAGGAAGATGAATCAATTCATGAGTTCTATATGAACATATTGGATATAGCCAATACTTCTGGAGCTTTGGGAGAAAAGATGACTGATGAAAAGCTTGTAAGAAAGATTCTCAAATCTTTGCCAAAAAGATTTGATATGAAAGTCACAGCAATAGAAGAAGCTCAAGACATATGCTCCATGAAAGTTGAAGAACTCATTGGTTCCCTTCAAACTTTTGAGATGGGAATGAATGACACAAATGTTAAAAAGAACAAAAGCATAGCCTTGGTGTCAAATACTGATGAAGAAGAAGATGATGAATCAGAAAATGATAAAAGCTTATCAGACAACCTTGCTATGCTTGGAAGACAATTCAAACAGATTCTCAGAGGAATGGAAGGCAAATCCAAACCCAATGGAAGAAACACAAACTCTTCTGAAAACAGGAGACCTTATGATGCTAACAGAAGGTCAAATTATACTGAAAAGACCAGTCAAGAAAAGGGAATCAAATGCCATGCATGTGAAGGATATGGACACATCAAGAATGAATGTCCTACCTACTTAAAAAGGCAAAAGAAAGGACTATCTGTAACCTGGTCTGATGAAGACTCAGGAGGTGATTCAGAAGAAGAATCAGCTAAGCATATCACTGCTTTAGCTGGTTTATGTGACTCTGAAAGTGAATCCAGTGATGGAGAACTTACTTATGAAGAACTTGAGCAAGCATTCAAAGATCTATACAAAAGAAGCTCTGAAATATGCAGTGAGGTTATAAAGCTAAAGAAGCAGAATGAGGCATTAGAAGATGACAAAGCAAATGATCAGGAGATCATTGACACCTTAAAAAGTGAAGTAAGCCTTCTCAACTCCAAGTTGGAACATATGTCCAAATCTGTTAGAATGTTGAACAGCAGCTCAAATACACTGGATGTGATTCTCAACAACAATAAGCACTCAGGGGATAAAAGTGGACTGGGATTTAACAGAGTAAATAAAGATGAAGCCAGCTCTAGCAAAACTACTTCAATATCCACACAGTCAAACAAGATGTCCCAAAAGATGCTTCAACATCAGAACACAAATTCAAACATAATGTTCCAACAGATGTCTCAACATTCTGGAAAGAACAAAATGAAAAAGAAATATCAAAGATGGAGATGCCATCACTGTGGAAGATTTGGGCATATCAAACCTCATTGTTATAAGCTACATGGATATCCAAATCAGATGTATCAGCAAACTTCTAAGCAGAAAATAGAAGTTACCAAGAAAGTGATGCATAAACATCAAAGAAATCAGCAACCTCCTAAGCAGAAGACAGAAAACATCAAGAAGGTATGGAAACCAAAAGCTAGCACTGAAGCTGATCAAAGCTACAAGAACAAGATCAACAATCAAGCTTGGAGTTCAGCTGATAAACAACACACAGGGCAGAGGCATCAAAAGAAATCTCAACTCATCTGGTCAAAGAAAAGTACTGCATACATAGCACATACATCACTGAGAGTATCAGCTAAAGAAGACTGGTACTTTGACAGTGGATGTTCAAGACACATGACTGGATTGAAGAATTTGCTAGTAAACTTAAAATCACATTCATCCAGGTATGTGACCTTTGGAGATGGAGCTAAAGGAGAAATCAAGGGAGTTGGAACCTTGGATTGTCAAGATGTTCCAAGACTAGATGATGTGCTGCTAGTTAAAGGTTTAACTGCTAACCTGATCAGCATAAGTCAATTATGTGATCAAGGATACAATGTAAACTTTACCAAAACTGAATGCATAGTGACTAACAAAGAACAAGAGGTTGTCATGAAAGGAGCCAGATCTAAAGACAACTGTTACATGTGGGAATCCCAAAATCTCAGTCTCACTTCAACTTGCTCTTTAGCTAAAGAAGAAGAAGTGAAACTATGGCACCAAAGACTAGGTCATCTTCATTTCAGAGGCATAAAGAAGATAATATCCATGGATGTTGTAAGAGGTATTCCTAAACTGAAGATTGATGATGGCAAAATATGTGGTGAATGTCAAATAGGCAAGCAAACCAAGATGTCCCATCCTAAGCTCCAACATCTGACAACTTCCAAAGTTTTGGAACTTTTGCATATGGATCTGATGGGACCTATGCAGGTTGAAAGTCTTGGTGGTAAGAGGTATGCCTATGTTGTGGTTGATGACTTTTCAAGATATACATGGATAAATTTCATCAAAGAAAAGTCTGATGTATTTGATGTATTCAAAGAGTTATGTCAAAGATTGCAAAGGGAAAAATCCAGCTGTGTGATCAGAATAAGAAGTGATCATGGAAAGGAATTTGAGAACCAAAAATTCTTAGATTTCTGCTCTTCAGAAGGAATCAATCATGAATATTCTTCACCAATCACTCCTCAACAGAATGGGATTGTTGAAAGGAAGAATAGAACTATTCAAGAATCAGCAAGAGCTATGATCCATGCTAAAAAGTTACCTCTGTACTTCTGGGCTGAAGCTATGAACACTGCCTGCTATATTCATAACAGAGTTACTTTAAGGAAAGGAACTTTGTCCATAATATATGAAGTCTGGAAGGGCAGAAAACCCACAGTTAAGTACTTCCATGTATTTGGAAGTAATTGTTATATTCTGGCAGATAGGGAGCAAAGAAGAAAAATGGATCCTAAAAGTGATGAAGGGATTTTCCTTGGATACTCCATAAACAGCAGAGCATATAGAGTATTTAATTCTAAAACCAAGGTTATCATGGAGTCCATAAATGTGATAATTGATGATGCTCCTACAGATGTCCCAGAAGATGTTGGAACATCTGCTGATATCAAGATTGAAGCTGAAGAAAAGAATGATCAATATAACTTCACTCAAACTGATACAAGAACAGAAGAATCAAGCAAACCTCCCTCCATCAGAATACAGAAGGATCATCCCAAAGATTTGATAATTGGTGATCCCAACAGAGGTGTGAGCACTAGATCAAGAGAAGTGATTTCAGGTTCTTGTTTTGTTTCCAAAATAGAACCTAAGAATATCAAGGAAGCTCTCACTGATGAATACTAGATTTGTGCTATGCAAGAGGAATTAGGTCAATTCACAAGGAATGAAGTGTGGAATCTTGTTCCTAGACCTGATGACATAAATGTGATTGGTACAAAATGGGTGTATAAGAACAAGTCAAATGAACAAGGAGTTGTTACAAAGAACAAAGCTAGACTTGTAGCTCAAGGATACACTCAAATTGAAGGGGTAGACTTTGATGAAACCTTTGCACCAGTAGCAAGGCTTGAATCAATCAGACTGCTGTTGGGAATTGCTTGTATCTTGAAGTTCAAGCTATTTCAAATGGATGTGAAAAGTGCCTTTTTAAATGGCTACCTTAATGAAGAAGTATATGTAGAACAGCCTAAAGGATTTGTTGATCCAAGCTGTCCAAATCATGTATACAAACTAAAGAAGGCACTTTATGGGTTGAAGCAAGCTCCAAGGGCATGGTATGAAAGACTGACCACATTTCTTATCAAGCAAGGATACAGAAAAGGTGGGATTGATAAAACCCTGTTTGTTAAAGATGAAGAAGGAAATGTCATGATTGCTCAAATATATGTTGATGACATTGTCTTTGGTGGGATGTCTGACAGGATGGTCAAACATTTTGTCAAGCAGATGGAATCTGAATTTGAAATGAGCCTAGTAGGAGAGTTAACCTACTTTCTTGGTCTGCAAATAAAGCAAATGGCAGACTCAATGTTCATTTCCCAAAGTAAGTACTCCAAGAACATAGTCAAGAAATTTGGAATGGAAAATGCTTCTCATAAAAGAACTCCTGCCCCCACACATTTAAAGCTGACTAAAGATGAAAAGGGTGAGAATGTAGATCAAAGCTTATACAGAAGCATGATTGGAAGCTTGTTATACTTGACTGCTAGCAGACCAGACATTGCATTTGCAGTAGGAGTTTGTGCAAGATATCAAGCTGATCCAAAAGTCAGTCATCTCAATCAAGTCAAGAGAATCCTTAAATATGTTAATGGTACTTGTGACTATGGCATAATGTACTTTCATGGTTGCAAACCAATTCTCACTGGCTTCTGTGATGCTGATTGGGCTGGAAGTGCTGATGACAGAAAAAGCACTTCAGGAGGATGCTTCTTTCTAGGAAACAATTTGATTTCTTGGTTCAGTAAGAAACAGAATTGTGTATCCTTATCTACAGCTGAAGCTGAATATATAGCAGCTGGAAGCAGTTGTTCTCAGTTGGTTTGGATGAAGCAAATGCTCACTGAGTACAATGTCCCACAGGATGTCATGACATTGTACTGTGACAACTTAAGTGCAATAAACATATCAAAGAATCCTATCCAACATAGCAGGACCAAGCATACTGATATCAGACATCATTTCATCTGAGATCTTGTAGAAGAAAAGATGATTTCATTGGAGCATGTAGCTACAAATCTGCAGTTAGCTGATATCTTTACCAAAGCATTGGATGCTACACAATTTGAGAACTTAAGGGGCAAACTTGGAATCTGTTTATGTGATATTTAGCAGTTAATGAGATGTGCCAACATGTCATATGACATTGTATGGCATAAGTTCCAGATGGCAAAACCAGTCTGGACAAGATCCTTGGGAATTCCATTCCTAATCATTTGCACTGTAACGGCTACTTATTTAGTAACTGTTTATAAGCAGCTATCAAGATTCTCATCATACTATCACAAGCGAATCACATTAACTAGCTATCCTTCAGAAATCATAAACCCTAAAGCTGTTCATCCATCTTCCTCAACAATGTCTCAAAACCCTAACACAACTGAGGAAGTTCTCAACAAGGAAGACGTAGTTCATGCCACTCCCATCTCTGTAGTACCAATGCAATCAACCCCATTGGACGAACTCAGGGGAAGCGTTTCTCACACTAAAAAGGCAAGAACTCCAAAGAGAGCTAAAGATCAAGTACGCAGCAAAGCAAAAGGCATTCCCTCTCCTGCTAACAGGCCCCCAAACTCTTCAAAATATGTTGATGATTCCATCAAGGAGATTATCAGCCAAATTCTTTTTGAACAAAGAGTGGTGAGTGGAATCTCTGTTCCTTTGAACACCATGCCTGCACCTCAAGAAGAACCAGCTCAAACTGCAAATGACACTCATGCAGAACAAGATGTCCCAATAGATGTTGGAACATCTGCAGATGAGAAAGAAAATTCATCTGATGCTGATACTGAACAGACTGAGGACCAGAAAAAGGCCTCAAGTGAAAGTGATAAAGAAAACTCTGAGGATCAGATCAAAGCCTCAAATGAAGATCAAATCCCTGCTGATCAAACAGCTGAAGAGGAGACTGCTCAATCTCCTCCAATGGTCAACCTGGAGCAGGACTCTGATGCAGAAATCATAGCATCTGTTAAACCCAGCATAGCCAAAAGGCTAAGGTCCAGGAAAGGAAAGATGCAAGCTGAACCTGCCATTCCTGAGAAGAAGAAGGCTAGTCCAAAGAAAGGCAAGGCTAAAGCTACCTTTGGTCCAACAAAACCATGGAGCAAAGTCCAAACCAAGAAGAGAAAAGCTGCCACACCATCAGATTCAGATGTTGAATCAGATGTCCCAACATCTCCTCCCAAGAAGAGACCAGCACCATCTAGAGCTTCAACTGCTGTACCAGAAGCTCCCTTGGACAACATATCATTCCATCATGTCTCTAGTGTTAACAGATGGAAATATGTGTACCAAAGAAGGGTTGCCCTAGAAAGAGAACTGAGCAGCAATGCACTTGAGTGCACTGAACTGATTGATCTCATCTCTGCTGCAGGACTATTCAAAACAGTCTCAGACCTCTCTCCCTGCTATGAACTTCTTGTCAAAGAGTTCATTGTGAATCTTCAGGAGGATTGCTCAAATGGTAAGTCATCTGAGTTCAGAAAAGTGTTTGTGAGAGGTAAGTGTGTTGAGTTCTCTCCTCAAATCATAAATCAATACCTAGGAAGAGAAGCAGATGGACCCAATGAGCTAGGTAAGACAGATAATCAAGTCTGTAAGGTGATCACAGCAAACCAGGTCAAGGCATGGCCTGTGAAGGGAAAGCTCTCGGTGAGCATGCTTACCAGAAAATTTGCCATGCTGAACAGGATTGGTACAGCTAACTGGGTGCCTACCAACCACACCTCTTCAATCTCCACTGGTCTGGCCAGATTCATCTATGCTGTGGGAACTCAAACCAAGATGGACTATGGAGCTTACATTTTTGATCAGACCTTGAAGCATGCCAGCTCCTCTGCAACAAAGCTTCCAATAGCTTTTCCATCATTGCTGTGTGGTATAGTGCTCAATCAATACCCTGGCATTCTCACTGACAAGGATACAGCATGCAAAAGAGAAAGCCCCCTGGCTTTTCACTACAAGTTATTCCTCAGTCATCATGCAGCAGATGTTGAAGCACCTTCTGGGACATCTGCAGGTCCTTCAACTGCTAAGAATCCAATCTCCAAGAAGGCTTTAATTGTTGAACTCAAAAGCACCTGCAAAGAGCTTGAAGCTAGAAAGCAGAAGCTTGAGGAAATCATTCAAAGATTGGAGAGTGAAGAAGACCAGAAAGCTTCCTCTGATGAAGACAGTGAAGCTGATGAAGAAACAGAAGCTGATGAAGAAACTGAGAGTGATGAATCTGAGTGATCATTGTATGTGAGGCAAATGTAATGACAGAAATGTATTTCTGGAATAGTATCTTTGGCCCCTAATTTTGTGTCTACCAAGGGGGAGAACAACAACAAATTGTATTGTTGTTTAATTAATGAATGAAAGTTTGCTTCTGAACTGAATAAGTTTTTTTTCCTGTTGCAAAAAGACTGGATACATATATGTTTGAGGGGGAGTAATCTCAAATAAGAATCAACAGAAAAATAATGCTATACTCTGATAAAAGGAACTTCTGCTGCACTCTGATAACCAGAAAAGATGTTAGCCAAAAATTAGCCAAAGGGGGAGTTTGTAGATGTTTAAGTATTGGCAGAATTTTTGACCAAACAAGAAATGTTAAATTCAGTTCAGAATGTCCTATCAGATGTTAGGACATTATCAAACAGAGTATATGAACTTATTTCAGGATGTCTCATCAGATGTTGGGACATTGTGTAAATAACTTAAGTTCAGTTTTTCAGGATGTCCCAACAGATGTTAAGACATCTCAGACCTGCTACCAGAATTAATTATTGATTAACAGATCAGAGATATTTAAGGAGAGTTATCTGGAATTAATTAATGATGGATAAAAACAGAACAAGGCACATCTGTAGGGAGTTTTATATTGAAGATTCAGTTTAAAACAGAAGACCTAAAAGCACCTAGAATCTAGGAGGTAACAAACCCTAATTCAAGGTGGAAGCTGCTGCGCATTAGGGATGGATCATTCTACAGAAAGCCCAAAATTCAGATACCTATTTAATTAACAGAAACTCATAGAATTGAGTACGAATTTCAGAAGACCAAATAGGGTGTCTAGTGTTTTAATAGCAGGTTGTGTTTTGTACCACTTTATGAGCTTTTAAGCAAAAGTGCATTTGTGACTTTATTATCTTAAGGTGTGTCTTAGGTAGAAATTGCATTGGGTAGTTATTAAGTGATAGATTAAACAGGGTGGTTTAAGTCTAGAATTAATATTACTTATAGTGGATTTCCTCCTGGCTTGGTAGCCTCCAGATGTAGGTGTTGTTATACACTGAACTGGGTTAACAAACTTCTGTGTTGTTTACTTTTCTTGCTATTTAAGTTTTGGTTAAATTTGTCAAGTGTCCTATCAAGTGTTGGGACATCTCTTAGGACATCTCATACCTGATCACAGAATTTCATGGGTGATTTTGCAAAAAAGTCAACATTGTGTACTTGAGGTATGGGCATGGTGCAGGCCTGAGATTTTTGGGTGTCTGGCCTCAACATGAATCAAGGGTGGCCATGGGATAGGTTTGATGCAGCTGGAACATATGGAACTAGGGTTTGTATGAGTTTTGCATATTTTCCCTCTTTGACATTTCATGTGATTCAAGGCATGAAACCTTCCAATTCTTGGGCCAATTCTGATATTTTGAAGTTGCTTGATCATGTCATGTCACATTTGGGCACATTAGAAGTCATTAGAAGCCTTGGCAAGTGGTTTTGCAAAAATCCCTCTTTGGCATGAATGTGAAAATTATGTGATTTTTGCCAACTTTGAAGGATCATAACTTGAGTTCCATATTGAATCAAGTCATGTTCTTGTACTTTTTGAAAAGGGAAAGACCTAATCTACAACTTTCATGACCAAAATTTTTTCATTTGAAGCATTTTTTGATGAGAAAGAGGAGGTTGAAAAACTTTCCCAAAATGGAAAGTTTCCATTACAAGTCATTTCCATTTTTGGCAACTTTTGGATTAGCTCAAATTTCTTCAATTTTATGAACTTCCAAGCACTCCAATGATCAAATAAAGATCATAGAACTTCATTTGATGAAAATACCCCTTTGGTTCCATTGTTGGGGGCCTCAGATGCCCTGATTTTGCCTTAACTTGCTCAGGAAGTTACCCAGTGAACAAATGACTTCCACAATGAATTTCTTCATCAAACTTGGTACACATGATCCTTATAGCATCTTAAGAACATTAGAAACAAGACTGACCCAAAAATTTTGAGTTAAGGCCTCTGAAACCAAAACCCTAATTTTGGTCATCTATGTAGTGAAAACCCTAGCTCTGCTTCCATGCCTTGCTAGTTCTTGTGATTCCTTGACTTCCATGAACTTTGAGGGACATAATATGATGATAGAATACACATGGACCCTATTGGAACACTTTGAGGCCTTTTGAATGGCTCAGGTGGAATCTTGGATTGCTCAGATCACAAACCCTAGATGCAGATGAATTTGAACTATGCAGATGAAACAAATATGCAATGTGATGTGGTATGCTTATGCTTATGAAAATATGAAATATCACAAGCCAAGGTGTGAAATTAGTGAGGGAAAATTTGGGGTGTTTATAGCTGCCCCTATTCAAGCATGAGTTAGTTGTGCAGGATGTAAACGCCTGACTTATCAGACAAACAAGATAACTTGTGGTTGAATACCAAAGACAATCCAAAATTTGCACTCGATGGGGAGAAGAAGAAAATGGATATAAATTGTAAAACATAGTATAGTATATTTGTCAAATGAAGGCAATGGAGGACGACCCTCGAGCAGAGGACGACTGCTTGGGATAAATTGGTAAGTAAAGCAATGACGGGGACGACCGACAAGCTGGGGGAAGAAAGAGACCATGACGGGGACAACCATCAGGTAAGGAGATAAGGTTCTATGGGGATAAAAGTAATGAGAAAATCAATGATGGGGACGACCATCAGGATTAGGAAAGTAAAGTAAACAACGACGGGGACGGCCATTGGTTCAAAGAATAAATGAAATAATGATGAGGGACGGTCATCAAAGGTGAAGGACGATCACCTTAGCAGGGGACGACTGCTCTTTATCACGACATAGGAAGAATGTCGGATAGAAAAGGTTGACGATAGGGACGACCATCGGATAAGCATGATGAAGGACGATCATCAAGAGGTGAAGGACGATCACCTAGCAGGGTATGGCTGCTCTCGGGGTTTATCACGACATAGGACAAATGTCAGATAGCAAGATCAATGATGGGGACGGCCATCAGATAAAATGATGAAGGACGATCATCAAAAGGTGAAGGACGATGACCTAGCAGGGGACGGCTGCTAAATATCACGACATAGGACGATTGCTGGATAAGAAAGGGTTCCAATAATGGAGACTCCATTGGGGAAAGGATGAGGGACGGTCACCCAAAGGTGAAGGATGATCACCTGGCAGGGGACGGCTGCTGAAAGTATCACGACATAGAACGCATGTCAGATAGAAGAAAATTTGTTTTGTTCGTGGCTTACTGGGAAATGGTAAACACGGACGAGTGCTTACGCTTAAGAATAAAAGGTATAAGTGTTTGATGTTGTGTATAGATTAAAGATGCGGACGAGCATCCTTAAAACCATGATACGGACAAGTATTGGTAGAAACAAACGTTGACGCGTGTTCTGAGATGATGATACGGACGAGTACCAACTGGTTAACAAAGAACACGGACGAGTGTCGAATCTTCGGGGAGAGTGATGTATATACGAGATACGGCCGAGTATCAAAGATTTTTGTGTAAGTATGAGTGAGGATTATTTTTTGTGTGAAGTATGAGCAAGACACGGACGAGTGTTCAACTTGCTGGGGAAAGTATGACATGGACGAGTGTCAAAAGAGAATGTATATAAGTTATGAACAAACATTTGTATGTGAGAGTGTAAAAGGTATTCTGGCGACCTGTGGAGATAGGATGACACAGATGAGTGTCGAAAGGAGTGTGTTATAAACAAGTATTTGGTTTGCAACAAGTGTTTTAGCAACCATGCTGGGGAATATGACACGGACGAGTGCCAAAAGAGTGTGTATAGGTATCCATATTTGAGAGTGCAAAGGGGACGCTTTGGCTTATATTTGCGGGGAATAATATGACACGAACGAGTTTCGAAAAGGGTATATATGAACAGGTATTTGTGTTGGAGAGTGCAAAGGGGACGCTTTGGCTTTTATTTGCAAGGGATGTGGGTTTTTATATTCATTGCGGATGAAATACTGATGGTAATTGCAGGTGACTGGCTCGAACCTGGCTTGTGATCATGAAAATGTTTGAATTTTTCCGTAATGCTCCGTATTAGATGGAATGCTACGCTTATTTGGTGAATATGATGCGAATGCCATGATTATGCAAAAGAGGAACCGATCCGGGATTCAGATCCCGCTGAAAACAAGATCTCTGACTGATCTGCTTGGAGGGACATCCCAGCTGAGGGAGATCATTGGTAGATCTGTCAGGAGATATAGTTCTGCTTGGGGAGACAGATCGTTGATAGACCTATCCGTAATGAGAACTCAGCTGGGGAGAAGAAAACTTTCGTCACTTTGCTGTGTAAGAGTTTCAGGCATTGCTCTTCTGGTGAGAGGATGGAAACTCTGTGGGGAGATCGGCTGGGGATGCTCCTGTTGAGTAGACCTGTGCTGGGGATGAGGAGGCTTTGACAACTCCGTTGGGGAAAAGCATTCCAGATATTGCTTGAGGAGGAGGTATGTTGGGGAAGTGTGCTTGGCATGCCCCATGCAGCGTATTGAATACCTGCAACCTGTTAAGACAAGAGAAATGCGCAAGTACCCCTAGGTATCTCTTACCAGATTCCATCATAGGAGTTAGATATTCCTGAAAGTAAATATATTTCCCGCAAGCATTTATTAAGAATGGCTCATTTGTTTTTATGCAAGTTTTTATTATGAATATTGGACATTTTGCAAACGAAATAAAACATGTACAAAAGAAGTGTGACTGAAAATCTGATTTTTTTAATCTGGGTGCCCTGAATTGGCAGATACAGTCAAAGAAACAAATCCCCTGGAATGAGGAGATTGCTAAAAATTGAGAAAATAAAAGTGTTGGCAATGTTGACAATGCTCCAGTGAGCTTTCTTTGCTATGACCTGTATGACCTTGATGTTCTTCTCATCTTGCTTTCTGAAGAAGATTGATTCTGACTGATGCTTTATCCTTTCGAAGCTGGCCGTGTTGTAAGTGATACATACGAATTCAGAATGCAGTTGTTCGCTTATTCCCTGATTTTGTGTGGATCTCCCTTTCGGGTTTTCAATCCACCGGGATACCCATTTTTGCCTGAGCTGTCCAATGCGGCTTTTCAACTCAGCGGGTGTACATGTTTTTTTTGAATTTTTCCCTTATTTTTGCCCGAGTCTTTTATTCTATTTTTGACTCGTCGAGATGCCCTATTTTTGCCTGGACTTACATTCTGTTTTTATGTCCAGCGGGTCATTTTATGCGAAGTATTTTTTAACTGCATCTGAATTCATAGGGTATAATAAATCTTCACCATCCATAGTAGTGAGCATTAGTGCTCCACCAGAGAAGACCTTCTTTACTATGAATGGACCATCGTAGTTTGGAGTCCACTTGCCCCCGTGGTCTGTATGAGGAGGAAGGAGTCTTTTCAACACAAGATCTCCTACTTGGCATTCCCGAAGCCTGACTTTCTGATCGAAGGCTTTCTTCATTCTTTTCTGATATAACTGACCATGACAAATGGCAGCTAGCCTCTTCTCTTCGATCAGATTTAGTTAATTGTACCGAGAATGGACCCATTCTGCCTCGTTCAGCTTTACATCCTTCAGTACCCGTAAGGAGGGTAGCTCAACTTCAACAGGTAGGACAACCTCCATACCATACACAAGTTGATAAGGTGTTGCCCTAGTAGACATTATGATTGATGTTCGATACCCATGTAAAGCAAATGGTAGCATTTAATGCAAGTCTTTGTAAGTAACCACCATTTTCTCCACAATCTTCTTAATGTTTTTGTTAGCTGCCTCAACATCGCCGTTCATTTTTGGCCTGTAAGGAAAAGAGTTGTGATGTTGAATTTTGAAGTCCCGGCACAGTTCTGTCATCATTTTTTTGTTCAAATTGGAACCATTATCAGTAATGATTCGCTCGGGAACTCCATATCGACAAATGATGTCTCTTTTCAGAAATCTGGCTACCACTTGTCTGGTGACGTTTGCATACGAAGCTGCCTCAACCCACTTGGTGAAGTAATCAATGGCTACAAGGATGAATTTGTGGCCATTTTAAGCAGTCGGTTTGATCTTTCCAATCATGTCAATGCCCCACATGGCAAAGGGCCAAGGTGAAGACATTAGGTTCAAAGGATTTGGAGGAACATGCACTTTGTCTGCATAAATCTGGCATTTGTGGCACTTTCTGGCATAGGCACAACAGTCTGCATCCATTGTGATCCAGTAGTAACCTGATCTTAATAATTTCTTAGCCATTGCATACCCTCCAGCATGGGTACCAAAAGATCCTTCATGCACCTCGTGCATCAGCAAGTCTGCTTCTTTCTTATCAACACATCTGAGAAGGACCATATCAAAGTTTCGCTTGTATAATGAACCATCAGCATTAAGGAAGAAAATACCAACCAACCTTCTTAATGTCTTCTTATCATTGGATGATGCCTCAGGTGGGTATGTTTGATCCTCTAAGAAGCTTTTGATATCGTGGTACCAAGGCTTGTCATCTTTAGCAACGTCCACAGAGAATACGTATGCTGGTCGGTCTAGTCTGGATACCGAAATCCGAGGCACATAATTTGCAGCTTGAACCTTGATCATGGAGGAAATGGTAGCTAAAGCATCTGCGAACTGATTCTCGTCTCGAGGGATGTACTCAAGTTTGACTGTTGTGAAGAAAGTCAATAATCTCCTCGTGTAGTCACGGTATGGGATCAGATGCTCTTGGTGAGTGTACCATTTGCCGTTAGTCTAATTGACTACCACAACTGAATCTTTGAAAACATTCAAAGTCTTGATCCTGAGGTCAATGGCTTCCTCAAGACCCATGATACATGCTTCATATTCTGCTTCGTTGTTAGTGCAAGCAAAGGTGAGTTTTACCGAGAAAGGCATATGAACTCCTTTAGGTGTAATGAGCACTGCACCAACTCCACAACCATTCATATTTACAGCCCCGTCAAACATCATAGTCCATTCTTCTTCAAGATCAGGCCCTTCAGTGTGAACAGGCTCTTCATGATCTTTTGCTATTAAGTACATGATGACTTCATCAGGGAATTCAAATCTCATGGGCTGGTAATCATCAATGGGTTGCTTAGCTAGATAGTCAGACAATACACTGCCTTTAATGGCCTTTTGAGATGTGTACTGAATGTCATACTCTTTCAGAATCATTTGCCATCTTGCAACCCTTCCGGTGAGTGTTGGCTTCTCAAATATGTACTTGACTGGATCCATCTTTGAGATTAATAAAGTAGTATGAGTCATCATATACTGCCTTAGTCGGCGAACAACCCACGCTAAAGCACAACAAGTTTTCTCGAGCTGTGAATAACGTTGATCACAGTCGGTAAACTTTTTTCTTAGGTAGTATATTGCATACTCTTTTCGACCAGACTCGTCATGCTGGCCTAGCACATACCCCATTGATCCTTCTAATACTGTTAGGTACATTATTAGAGGTCTTCTTTCAACTGGAGGCATGAGAATTGGAGGTTTTTGTAGGTACTCCTTGATTTTGTCAAAAGCCTTCTGACAATCTTCGTTCCAACTGACCGTTTGTTCCTTTCTTACCAATTGGAACAGGGGCTCACAGGTTGCAGTAAGATGAGATATGAACCTTGATATGTAGTTCAATCTACCTAAGAACCCCCGAACTTTCTTTTCAGTCCTAGGTGCAGGCATCTCTTGAATGTCTTTGACTTTGTCAGGATCAACTTCAATTCCCTTTTCACTTACGATAAATCCCAGCAGTTTACCGGACCGCACCCCGAATGTGCATTTGTTGGGGTTTAATTTCAGCTGATACTTTCTCAGATGCTTGAACAACTTCAGCAGGTTCACCAGATGGTCTTCTTCAGTAAGGAACTTGGCAATCATTTCATCCACATAACATTCAATTTCTTTGTGGATCATGTCGTGGAATAACGTTACCATAGCCCGTTGATAAGTAGCACCGGCGTTCTTCAGTCCAAAAGGCATTACCTTGTAACAAAATGTGCCCCAAGGTGTGATGAAGGTAGTCTTCTCCATGTCTTCGGGTGACATTCTGATTTGATTATACCCTGAAAATCCATCCATGAAAGAAAATACCGAGAACTGAGCTGTGTTGTCGACCAATACATCAATGTGAGGTAATGGGAAATCATCCTTTGGGCTAGCTTTGTTCAGATCCCGGTAATCCACACACATCCGTACTTTTCCATCCTTCTTAGGCACTGGTACAATATTAGCAACCCACGGCGGGTAACTAGTTACAACAAGGAAACCGGTGTCCCACTGTTTTTGTACTTCTTCTTTAATCTTCATGGCCATATCTGGACAAGTACGGCGTAGCTTTTGCTTCACTGGAGGGTAATCTTATTTTAATGGCAGCTTGTGCATAACTATATCCGTATCTAGACCTGGCATGTCTTGATAGGACCAAGCAAAGACATCGACGTATTCTCGAAGCATATCAAAGAGTTGTTCTTTTACTGAAGTTTGCAGACCGGCCCCAATCTTCACTTCTTTCAAGTCCTCTTCGGTACCAAGATTAAATGTTTCAACCTCCTCCTGATGAGGAGTAATTACTTTCTCTTCTTGCCTCAACAACCTGGCTAACTCTTCAGGTAACTCATAGTCTTCTTCAACCCCTTCATCGACTTGATTAATTGGATTGCCAAAGTCATACATGGTCATAGCAGTGCTGTTGTCGGTGCAATCTGGAGGATAATCTCTGCAAGGGTTGAGATTTGTTCGTTTTAGTGATCAATTTTAATCTTGTTTAGAAAAGTGAAAAATGAAGTTATTATTTTGAAAACATTGCCATTTTATTGTATTGTACAAAAGTAAAGAAAATGAAAAGACAGTGAGCAAAAAAAGAGACTTGTTTGCAAAAGATGTCCGATATTCATTGATAATTCATTTGCAAAAAATTACAATATGGACCTATTACAAAATGAGTCCTAACACCTTGGGCAAGATGCAGGACTTGATGCATGCTTAAAAAGGCAGGAAATAATAATTACTCTGCAGGAGTAACCCTTATAATTTCCTGGGAAGACCAATTAAGGACTTGGTGCCTCGGGATCCTTGGATGTATCCAGCTCTCCAGGTTGCAGTCGCTTTCCGCCACGTCTTCCTGGTTGTTAACAGCATCTGGGGTGAGCATCCCCCCACTGATGAACTTGGGCTCTTTAGCAGCCTCTGATTGATCTTGTCGGAATGGTCTGTAACCCAAACCGAATATGTCCTCCTTCTTCTCCACTGGTATCAGTTTTCCCTAGCCTTGGGCATTACCATCTTCAACAACCTTCCGGGCTTGCTGATAGGAGATAATTGAAGTACCCATCCTATCCTCCTGGGATGCAGCAAATACTTCAGTCGTCGCCTCATTGACATTTAGTGCTTCGAACCCTTGGCTCATAGTTTCATGGATTTCACCATCCATCTCAATGTATTTGTATGTAGCCAGATGGCTAACAAAGATATCATCTTCACCACAAATGGTGATAATCTATCCTTCCCACTCATATTTCAATTTCTGGTGAAGGGTCGATGTAATTGCGCCAACGGCGTGAATCCATGGTCGACCCAACAAATAGCTGATGGCCGACTGAAATGTCCATCACATAGAAAGTAGTCTGAAAGACCTGCGGACCGATTATCATAGTCAGCTCCACCTCTCCAAGAACAGAACTCTTGGTGCCATCAAAAGCTCTGACCACCAGATTGCTTGGTCGCAGAGCTATTCCATCATATTCGAGCTTGATAAGAGCTTTATTCGGCAAGACATTGAGTGAAGACCCAGTGTCAACAAGAACATGCGAGAGCACAACCCCTTTACACTCCAAAGTGATGTGTAAAACTTTGTTGTGGTGACGTCCTTCTGTTGTCAAGTCAGCATCAGTGAAACCTAGCCCATGGCTAGTATTGACATTAGACACCACTGTTTCAAGCTGATTCACTGTGATCTCTTCTAGCACGTAGGCAGCGTGCAAAACTTTGAGTAGTGCATCCCGATGAGCTTCGGAACACAACAACATGGATAGTATAGAGATCTTAGAAGGAGTCTGGTGGAGCTGGTCCACAACCTTGTAGTCACTTCTTTTAATTATCCTCACAAATTTATCCACATCCTGATCAAAGGATGATTTATGAGCCTCTTTTGGTGCAGATTCTTCTGGTATCAAACTTTTCCCTTTAGCTTTGGCAAAAGCATCTGCCTCAGTACTGGTCTTTAGAGCTTGTGACGCGAAGAGGCGTCCGCTTCGGGTGAAGCCTCCGCCTCCCCCGACATTACCCACTTGGGGAGCAGGAACTGAAGAATCAAGAAGGACTTTTTTCTCCGTTGCAGTAAAGGTCAGCACCATAATGCCATGGTTGTAAACACCCCAAATTTTCCCTTAATCTTTTCACACCATGGCTTGTGATCTTTCATGTTTGCATAAGCATAAGCACACCATCTCATATTGCATATTTGTTTCACTGTATAAGTTCAAGTTCATCTGCATCTAGGATTTGTGATTTGAGCAATCCAAGATTCCATCTGAGCCACTCCAAAGGCCTCAAAGCATTCCAAGAGGGTCCATATGTGTTCTATCATCATATTATATACCTCAAAGTTCAAAGAAGTCAAGAAATCACAAGAACTGGCAAGGCATGGAAGCAGAGCTAGGGTTTTCACTACACAGATGACCAAAATTAGGGTTTTGGTTTTAGAGGCCTTAACTCCAAAATTTTGGGTCATTCTTGTTTCTAATGTTCTTAATATGTTATAGGGATCATGTGTACCAAGTTTGATGAAGAAATTCATTGTGGAAGTCATCTGTTCACTGGGTAACTTCTTGAGCAAGTCAGAGCAAAATTAGGGCATCTGAGGCCCCCAACAATGGAACCAAAGTGATATTTTCATCAAATTGAAGTTATATGATCTTTATTTGATCATTGAAGTTCTTGGAAGTTAACAAAATTGAAGAAATTTGAGCTAAACCAAAAGTTGCCAAAAATGGAAATGACTTGTAATGGAAACTTTCCATTTTAGGAAAGTTCTTCAACCTCCTCTTTCTCAACCAAAAATGCTTCAAATGAAAAATTG
Source organism: Lathyrus aphaca (assembly GCA_963966055.1). Lineage (NCBI taxonomy): Eukaryota > Viridiplantae > Streptophyta > Magnoliopsida > Fabales > Fabaceae > Lathyrus > Lathyrus aphaca. The sequence continues at coordinate 475,678,018 of OZ014525.1, forward strand.
TTGGTTATGAAATTTGTATATTGGATCATTCCCTTTTTAAAAAGTACAAGAACTTGATCTAATTCTTCCTGGAACTCAAGTTATGATCTTTCAAAGTTGGCAAAAATCCTATAATTTTCACTTTCACACCAAAGAGGATTTTTTTCAATTTCACATGCCAAGCCATTTTGTGACCTCTAATGCATCTCTAGGCATCATACAAACATAGTACAATTCATTGTGATCAGAATTGCCCAAGGAATCACTTGTTTTCTTACCTTGCATCACAAGATATTTCAAAAGGGGCAAATTTGCAAAGTCTTGCAAAACCTATGAAATCTCTCCCTCTAAGCCATCCAGCTGCATAATTTCAATCCCATGGCTCTCCTTGATCAATGCTGAACCAGGACATGCCATGAAACAGCTGTTGCACAAGCCCATACCTCAAGTACACAAGTTGTTGACTTTTTGCAATTGGACCCATACTAATCAGCTGCAGCCACAACAACTCTCTGGCCAGTAGAGACTTGTTATGTGGACCAAAAGCAAGCCAATTCACATAATCTTGGAGCTCATAACCTCTCATACACCAAGTTCCACAAAATCACCCTCAACCTTCAAGCTTTCGATTCTCTATGCTCAGCCACTCAAACCTCAAACAAACTTCACCATTCAACTCACCATCATCAATAGAACCATTCCCAGCCATTAAACAAGCCTGAAACCCCACAAACACAAAACACGATTTCAGTGCAGTTGAGCTGAAATCTCTCAAACCAGCTCATTTCAACTCCTTCCAAGCCTTGCAACATCATCAGTGGATCAAGTGGAGGCTATCTGCACAAGAGAGAGGTCCAGAAAGTGCCAAACTGAAAAGCTTCATCTCAGGTATACCTCAAGAACAAATTTTCCAGAACTTGTTTTTTATGTTATAGAAATGATCTATATGCTTCACTGATCACACTGCACTTGTTGGTTTTGAAAATGTTTGCGTATTGAGTATTTCATGGCTGTCTGAAAGTTTTGTCATTTTTAGGTTTTGATTCGAATCTTTGTATTGATGAATGAGAAATGAATTTTAGGATCAGATTCTTGTTTAGGGTTGTGAGTTGATCATTTCTGGAAAGTTTGAGAGTCTGGGTTGGTGTTTTAAAGAAGCTCAGGGGAGGAGCTCACCGGAGAAGACGACCGGAAGTCTACTCTGGCCACCTGAGATTAATTAGGGTTTAATCTGGGTAATTAATGAACTTTGAATGTGGAGCGTTGGATCTGGGTTTCGCGCATGTTTAGATGGTCAGGATGACTTCACTTAACCCTAATTATTTTTAATTAATTTAATTAATTAGGATTAATATTAAATATGTCAGTTTGAATCTGGACCTTTGATCTGCGCGCCAGTCAACACCTTTTTCTCAGCTTAAAATCACATCCATTGGATCCTATTACTCTTTATTTAAATTGATTTTAATTTCTTTTTTCTTGTATTTTCTTGCACATTTATTTTAAAATACTTAGAAAAATCACAAAAATATTATTTTCTTTATTTTAGTTCCAAATATTTTTCTCAATTCAAAAACAATTTTTATTTTATTTTTTGCATTAAAATAAGCATTTTTAAAATATTTAAGTGTTTATTTTAATTAATTAATGGAAATTAATTAATTAAAATACCATTTAGGTTTCTAAAAATCACAAAAAAATTCACATTGCATCTTGAGACATTTAGAAACATTGTCAAACCATTCATACAAATTTCTTTTTGGTTTTGATCATACTTTGACATTTTCTTTGAATTTAGGGTTCATAAAATTCCCTTTTTAGAACCCTAACTTTGAAAATTCTTTTGTGCCTAACCATGAAGGGTTTGATAATGGTTCTTTTTGCATTGTTTTCTATATAACATGTAGTTTCTAGGATATTTTTGTCATGAATTTATCTTTCATTTTCAAATTGATTTTCATTTTTCCTTTTAAGGTACCCAAAAACCCTAGTTAACTTAGGAAAATCATAACTTCCTTTAGGGTAAGAGTTAAACCTTCTCCTTTGGGGTGTGATATCATATGGGGTTAGGGTTTGTTTGAGCTCATTTGCAAATTTTATCATGTGAATTTCTTATGTTTTGATCATTTGCATCTCATCCTTTCATGTAACCCTAATTTTGCATCCTTACTTGCATCTTACATTGCATTGCATGAACATATGAACTTGCCATGATATTTAAAGCACATGTATGCCATCTTAGACATCTTAAGACATTGCTTGAACATTGCTTGGTCATTTATTCATACATTCGCTATGCTTTGCATCCATTTCATTTCATAAACATCCATGTGTTTTCATGCTTCCCACATGCTTCATTTGCATTCTTTTTCTTGTATGATCATCCATTGCACTTTCTATGTCTTTGCACCATGTCATAGCAACCTTTGCATCATGTATTTGCTTCTGTTTTTGGCATTTGCCCATTCATATGCATTGTTTCATATGTTTTCTTTTCTTATGCATCTTGTGCTAACATTTTCAGGTGGTAAGTTAATTTGAGAAGTGAATATGCCTTCACTTCTCATTTCTTTTCATCTTCTTCATATGCATCTTTGCTTCATTTTTATTTGTCTTTGAGTGGGCTTGCTCATTCATGTTCATCTCTCACTTTCTTTCTCTAAGTTACTTATCTTCTTCAGTGAAGTAAGTAACTTGTTTCTTTTGCTTCTCCTTCCTTCCATCTGCTTCTTCCATTGGTGGCTTCCTTGAAGATCTCTCTTAAGCCTCACAAACCATAGGAACATCCAAGCATGATAATAATTAGGGTTGTGATTAGTCCCCCTTAGTTTTCACCTTTGAGTCTTCTTGTGTCTCTCTTCTCATCTCATCATTAGAGACTAAACCTTTAAGGTTTTAGGACTTTGGAATTAGGGTTATGCATGCATCCTTCTCTTAGGATGGAGTGTATAACTTTAATCCTAAGTGTTAAACCCTTAATTTGTTTAAATCTCTTAATTAATCCATCTAGCAATCACTAAGACATTAACTTATAACTTGGGCCTTACATTAGGGTTCTAATTCTTCCTTTATTGGTTAAGAAGGACTAACCCTAGTGTTTAATGGACAAGTCCCCCTCAAGTTGTCTTAAAAACCATAAAACTCACTTCTTAATTTCATTAATTAAAATCCACCTTAATAAAGGCCTTGTTTTGTCATGAATTTAATCCCTAATCATGGATTAAGTTGGGGTATCTTCCTCAGCTTAAGTGTGCTCACCTATTATCCTTCTATTAGGATGGTGTAATGAGTTCACTAATCCTTGATTATGGCTTAAACTCATTACTTAACACTAAACAAAAATCCAAAAACATCTAAATAATCACAAGTAGGTTAATGATCTTAATCCTACATCATCATGGCAATTAAGTTGAGATCCTTATCTCATACTTAAGTATTCTCATTATCACTAATCAGGGAGGATATAATGAGTTTACAAGCCTTTGATTTAGGCTTAAGCTCATTAACTTATGACAAACACCAAAAGCAATAAAAGACTGAAAACACAAAAACAAACAATAATCGTCCCCTTTAGGATTCTTTTCTCATCATCCTCATTCACAAACGAGAACTTGCTTCTTCTGTTTAATGCAAGACAGTTAGCACTCGAGCCAGACGAGTCATACACTTGAGAATAGACAATCAAGTAGTTCACAAGTCAATTTATCTTTCAGTCTCTTTGAGTCGAACTATGGTGTTCTGACTTCCTCATTGCACGAGAGGATACGTAGGCATAACTTAACAGTTATCGAACAAAAGTCTCTGTGTCTTCCCCTCTTTCAGTTTTCTCTTTTAAGCCTCAGTCCCTGAGCATTCACCTTTTGCACTGAAACCTATACATTTCTTTTCTAGATTTTGCACAAAGATAGCACGTACACTACCCCTTTAAACACAATCTTTTAAGCGTGGATCCCGTCGAGTACGACGGACAATCTGGGTGCTAATACCTTCCCAAGTTGTAACCAACCCCCTTTCTTAGTTTCTCTGGTTCACAACCGTCTTATCCATCTTTTCTAGGTTTATGCAGCATTACCTTTCCTTCGGGATAAAAATTCCTAGCTGGCGACTCTATTCATCTTCACTTCATTTCTCCTTTCGCCGACCGTTCGCGTTTGTACCCTATCTGACCAGGTGTATTTTTAGGGGACCGACAGCTTGGCGACTCTGCTGGGGACCTTATATTGCAACCAGGGCTTATGGTTTTTTTTGTGGGTTCCTCTTAGCACTTGTTTGATTTGTGTTTACGGGGGTGTTATATGCTACTTGTGCTTATTTATTTGCTTTATTTATTGCTTTCTGTACAACTTTATTTATTGCTCTCATTTACAATTTTGTTTATGCATTTCATACTGTCATTATCATGTGTTGGGTCTTCTATTTTCTTGGTGGGTGGGGGATCATTGAGTGATTAAGGTCCTATACCTGGGACCTGAGTGACACATAGGCTAGAGTGGCTTCATGTTCTTTCCCATTCCATTTCGGTCTGGTGCGGGAATATGAAACACGGTTCAAACATGGGTTTCTTCTTGAGAACTTTGTGCTACGGATTTCCTGTAGTACTAGGGCTATCTGGGAAGCCTGCTAAGTCTGGATGATCTTTTATGACCTTCAGCATCTGAGGTGAATTATAGGAAGATCTTTTATGGTTAGTGTAAACACTGTACCTTCGGGTTAGAAGTGTTTACACTTCTCATAACTGATCCAAGTCTGAGGATCCTTGTTCTAGAACATTACATGTGAGAGGGTTGGGATGTTTACAGGTTTGCAGGAACCCTTGGCCACATCATACCCTGTTACTAGTTTTGTTAAGAATGCATCACTTTGGAAAGTTCTTGTGATTACCCTGGACTTGTCAATCTTTATTTGAGTCCCCCACCTGGTTACTGGATTTCTAAACCTCCATCCGGACTTATGGACACACATGGACCTTATCAAGGCAGATAAACAGATCCAACACTTGATCACAAACCCTTTGCATATCATTTTGCATACATCATTTTTGTATCATTTAACATTTACCTATTTGTTTTACAGGGTATCCACCTTATTATCTTTGGTTTGGTTTTTGAACCATTCTGCTGCTCAGACTTCTTCAATTATCTTCTCCGGCACCTTCATCAGTTTGTCAGAGACTCTCCTCCAGTCTTCAGCAGTTACCTTCATCGGCAGTCACTCTTAGTTCCTTCACCAACACCCATTATCAGTATGGACACTTCAAGAAAGAGCAACATCACATACCACTTCTTTGAGCCCACCCTGACAGGCATCAGGCAGATCCATTCCCTCATTACTCCTGATCATGTCCCACTATTCAGAGAACACTATGGAGGCATATTGGACATGATCATGGACCTGGATGCATCCCAGAGGAGCATGATCCATACTTGCTTGCAGTTTTATGATCCTCCTCTCAGATGCTTCACATTCCCTGATTTTCAGTTGGGACCTCTACTATAAGAATTTTCCATGTTGTTAGGTGTCCTCATCAGGAGGGGGATTCCTTTCAACCCTGAGATGGTTGCTCCCAAGAATGAAGACATAGCTAGGGCATTGTATTTGGAGCCTACCCTCATTGATCAGAGCATGACCACCAAGGCTGGGGTTCCAGGCCTTCACCTAGATTCCTTGATCTCCCAGGCTACCCTGCATGCTGCAGCAGGGAAATGGAATGATGTTTGTGCACTTCTAGCCCTCAGTATATATGGGGTTATCTTGTTTGCAAATGAGTCAAAGTTTGTAAGCAAGAATTCCATTCACCTGTTCTTGCTGAGAAACCCAGTGCCCACTTTGCTTGGATACTTCTATTATTCAGTACACCAGAGGAATGAGAAGCAAAGAGGAAGACTGGTCAGATGCTATGCTCCCCTCTATTACTCTTGGTTGTTAAGACATTTTCCAAAGTCAGATACTTTCCTGAACCCCCATCAGCCAAAGAACTGGGTTAAGAGATTGATTGCCTTGACATCAGAGGACATCAGATGGTGCACTCAGAGCACCAAGGGCAAAAATATCATTACTAGTTGTGGGCAATATTCTAATGTGCCTTTGATTGGAGTAAAAGGTTGCATCAATTATAACCCTTTACTTTTTAAGAGACAATTAGGGTATGCTTTGGTTCATCCTCCCAGAGGGCAAGACTTGATTAAGGCCTTCTATTGTGAAATCCATCACAACTCTGCTGTTGTCAGACAGGCAGCCTGGGCCTGGGACAACATCCAGACCAAAGGGATAGCCATTTTGGGAAAATGCAACAATATAGCATCGGCACAGTATCTTGGTTGGTCCCGTACCAGGGCACAAATCACCCGGATGCCATTCACCTTAGAAGATGTACCTGGACCTTCCACAGTACAAGCTGCAGCTACTGTCAGTCTGGAAGAGTTTGAGAAATTGAAAGAGAGGAATACTCAGCTCTCTGAAGCCTTGAAGAAGACTCTCTGGGAGAGAAATGACAGCCGTCTAGATAATGAGAGATTGGAGAGGCTCATGATTGAGCATTTGACCAAGATTGAGAGGACGGACGACTACATCAGAAAGGCTAGAGCAGGGGAGTTAGTACTGAAAAATGCTTGCAAGGAAGCAAAGACTCAGAAGGCTAGGGCATAGCATTATCTAGAGGAAAGCCAGGCTAGGTGGATCAGGATCACTGAGGTCCGTGCACAAGAAGTTCAAAGGACTCAAGCTAAGATAGAGCAGCTGGAGGCTAGTGAGAAGAAGCATCAGGCAGCCTTGATAGAAGCACAAAAGGAGATATCTGAATTGAAACTCCGGGCGGGGTTGAAGAGGTCAAAAGATCAGGATAAGAATAAGAAGTTGACCAATGCCATTGCTACCAGGAACCTCTTCATCAGGACTAACACAGAGCACCCAGTAGGTCCAGTGACTGAGGCACTCCTGAAGGAAGTCAGAGAGGATGACTTTGGATTAGATGTTTGACTCTTTTGCTTGTACTTTCCTTTTGTTGTACTTTTGATTTTATTGTTGTATTTTGACCTACCATGGGAATATTATTTGTAATCAAACTATGTATTTTCACTCTTTGTAATATATCAGTTAGTATTATTTTTGGTGGGATTTATATATCTCTACAACATCATCAGCATTTCCTCGAGGTCTGGAAAGGTCAAAACCAAAGAACCAAACCGGATACCCTTGGAAGACAAATAGGCATCCTGCATTGCATACTAACATTTTCTTTGTTTTGTAGGTTTTTGTTTTATTGTCGTTTCTCACTTTGTCGTGGTTTCAGGAAACATTTCTCGCAGAAGAGTGTTCCCTGTCAACAGAATACACCGGTACCCGACAAGAAACAACCTTCCGGGGCTACAGATGGATCAAGTCCAACAAGACCTGAATGAAGTAAGGGCCCAGATGGCCAATGAAAGGGTTAAGACGAGGAATCAGATGACTCAATTCATGACTGTAATGACTGGTTTAGCTCAGAGCCAGGAAAGACTGAGGGAGTTGGTTGAGAGACAAACTCCTGAAGAACACCATCTAGGTACAGGAGGTACTAGTAACAACAATCACGTGCAGCCTCGCACTGATCCACCAGAGTTTGGATCTCATCTAAACCCAGAAATCAATGCCATAAGGAATACTCAGGGTAACACTGCTGGAGGAAGGGTCTTGCAAGAAGATCCTCAAGAAGAGCAGTTTACTGTGGTCGGGGCTGGAGACGAAGTTTACGACCGACGGTTGGATGAGATTGCAGAGAATCTGAGATCTCTTGAATCCCAAAACTCCTTAGGTTTTGATGTCATGGAAATGGGATTGGTGGAAGGGGTGAGAATTCCTCACAAGTTCAAACCCCCGTGTTTTGAAAGATATAATGGCACGTCTTGCCCACGTACCCACCTTCAGTCTTTCTTGGGAAGATTAAAGGCATACACCATGGACGAGAAGCTGTGGATGTTTTACTTCGAGGATAGCTTGATAGGGGGATCTCGAGAATGGTATTCCCATTTGACCAGAGCCACAGTAAGAAACAGAAAAGACTTGGCTGAAGCTTTTATCCGTCAATATCAGTATAACCTGGACATGGCTCCAAACAGGACCCTTCTAATGGGAATGTCTCAATCTTCCCGTGAGAGCTTTAGGCAATATGCCCAAAGGTGGAGGCAACTTGCTGCTGCAGTTCAACCCCCCACGTCTGAAAGGGAGATGGCAGACATGTTCATGAATACTCTCCAGGGTACATATATTGATAGATTGGCTGCATTTTCTTCCACCAGCTTTGCAAATGTGGTGATATTTTGGGAAGAATAGAGAGCCTACTGAAGATGGGAAAGATCTCCGACAACGGTGCCAGTTCAAGTAGTACAAGGAAGCCATTTGCTGGGCCCCATAGATCTGGTGAGACAAACTATGTACACCTGGGAAGAGGGAGACCCCAATACCTGCCCAGAACAGTTGTTGCTGTTATTATCCCTGCTCCACCTCCTCAATATACTCAATAACCACAACACTTTCCGCAAAAACAACAGTTTCCACAACAGAGATCTTATAACAACAACAATAACAACAATCAACAACAACGCCCTTTTCAACAGCGGCCATCCCAGATCAACAGGGTGATTGACCCTATTCCAATGCCATATGCTACACTACTGCCACAACTCCTACAACTCAATCTTGTTGAGTTAAGGACATTGGCTCCACCTGATCCTCAGAACCTTCCGAGAAACTACGATGTCAACGTTAGGTGTTCTTTTCATTCCAACGCACCTGGTCACTCTACAGAAAAATGCAGAGCCCTGCATATGAAGGTCCAGGATCTGGTAGATTCAAAGGCCCTGAACTTTGCACCACCTCCCAACGTCATGAAAAATCCTATGCCGAGCCATAGTGGGACAAGGATTAATGCTATAGAGGAAGGCTCACCCATGAGTTTAATAGAAGATATTGCAAGTATTCAGACACCTCTGGCAGAGGTTAAAACCCAGCTTTTGAAATGCCAAGTGTTTCCAGGTTGTGAGGCCTGTTGTGAATCATGCAAACTTTCCGAGAATGGGTGTGCAAGCTTGAGGAGTGGAATTAATGGCTTAATCAGAGAAGGCATTCTGCAAATTACCACAACAGCTTCTACAACACCAGCAACTCTTTTATCAACAACAAGTGAATCTTCTACAACTGCAACAACCATTGTTCCTACTGATTCAGCTACAACTACAACAACCATTTCTTCCATCACTTTAGCAAACAACAGTTCCATTTCATCTCCTTCTACAACTCCAACAACCGCCAACAATGATGACTCCATGGTTACAATTTATTATGCCCCGATAGTTTAAACCAAGCTTCAATTCACCATCACCAACATCCACCAGAAGTCCTGTCACTATCTTCTATGACCCACAGACAATTATAGTTCCAACTTCTGCTGCAGTAAGCCCAGTCACCATCATGGTTCCCGGGCCAATTCCATATGATAAAGACAGTGTTATACCATGGCATTATGGTGTTGACCTTTACTGCAACGGTGAGAAAGTCCTTCTTGATTCTCCAGTTCTTACTCCCTAAGTGGATAATGTTGGGGGAGGCGGAGGCTTTACCCGAAGCGGACGTCTCTTCGCATCACAGGCTCCAAGAATCAATACTGAGGCAGAGGCTGCTACCAAAGCCAAAGGGAAGAGTATGATACCTGAAGAATCTGCACCAAAAGAGACTCATAAATCATCCTTCGATCAGGATGTGGATGAGTTTATGAGGATTATTAAAAGAAGTGACTATAAAGTTGTGGACCAGCTCCACCAGACTCCTTCAAAGATCTCTATCTTATCCCTGCTGTTGTGTTCCGAAGCCCATCGGGATGCACTACTCAATGTTCTGCACGCTGCCTACGTGCCAGAAGAGATCATAGTAAATCAGCTTAAAAATGTTGTGTCAAATGTCAATACTAGCCACGGGCTAGGTTTCACTGATGCTGATTTGACAACAGAAGGGCGTCACCACAACAAAGCTTTGCACATAACCCTGGAATGCAAAGGAGTTGTACTATCTCATGTTCTTGTAGACACTGGGTCCTCACTCAATGTCTTACCCAAGAAAGCTATTGTCAAGCTCGAATATGATGGATTAGCTCTCCGGCCAAGTAATCTTGTGGTCAGGGCTTTTGATGGCTCCAAAAGATCTGTTCTTGGAGAGGTGGAGCTGCCAGTGATAATCAGTCCGCAGGTCTTTAAGACCACTTTCTACGTGATGGACATTCAGCCGACATACAACTGTCTGTTAGGTCGACCATGGATTCACGCCGCAGGCGCAGTAACGTCAACCCTTCACCAGAAATTGAAGTATGAATGGGAAGGACAGATTATCACCATCTGTGGTGAAGAGGACATATTTGTTAGCCATCTGGCTATACAAATATATTTAGATGGATGGTGAAATCTATGAAACTATGAGCCAAGGGTTCGAGGCCCTGAATGTCAATGAGGCGACGATTGAAGTATTTGCTGCATCCCAGGAAGATAGGATGGGTACTTTAATTGTCTCCTATCAGCAAGCCCGTAAGGTTGTTGAAGACGGTAATGCCCAAGGCTGGGGCCAGTTGCTGCCAGTGGAAAAGAAGGAAGATAGATTCGGTTTGGGTTACAGACCATTCTGACAAGATCAATCAGAGGCTGCCAAAGAGCCCAAGCTCATCAGTGGGGGATGCTCACCCCATATGCTGTTAACAACCTAGAAGACGAGGCGGAAAGCGACCGCAACCTGGAGAGCTGGATACGTCCAAGGATCCCGGGGAATCAAGTCCTTAACTGGTCTTCCCAGGAAATTATAAGGGTTACTCCTACAGAGTAATTATTATTTCCTGTCTTTTTAGAATATATCAAGTCCTGTATCTTGCCCAAGGTGTTAGGAATTATTTGTAACAGGGCCATATTGTAATTTTGTGCAAATGAATTATCAATGAATATCGGACATCTTTTGCAAACGAGTTTCTTTTTTCGCTCACTATCTTTTCATTTTTCACTTTTGTACAAAACAATAAAATGGCAATGTTTTCAAAATAAATAACTTCATTTTCACTTTTTCTAAACAAGATTAAAACTGATCACTAAAACGAGCCAATCTCAACCCTTGCAGAGATTATCCTCCAGATTGCATCGACAACAACAATATTATGACCTTGTATGACTTCGACAATCCAATTAATCAAGCTGAAGAAGGGGTTGGTGAAGACTATGAGTTACCTGAGGAGTTAGCCAGGTTGTTGAGGCAAGAAAAGAAAGTGATCACTCCTCATCAGGAGGAGGTTGAAACAATGAATTTTGGTACCGAAGAGGATTTGAAAGAAGTGAAGATTAGGGCCGGTTTGCAAGCTTCAGTAAAAGAACAGCTTATTGACATGCTTCGAGAATACGTCGATGTCTTTGCTTGGTCCTATCAAGACATACCAGGTCTAGATACGGATATTGGTCCTTTGAAGGAAGATTGTCTTCCAGTAAAGTAGAAGCTACGTCGTACTCGTCCAGATATGGCAATGAAGATTAAGGAAGAAGTACAAAAACAGTGGGATGCTGGTTTCCTTGCTGTAACTAGTTACCCGCCGTGGGTTGCTAATATTGTACCTGTGCCTAAGAAGGATGGCAAAGTAAGGATGTGTGTGGATTACCGGGAACTGAACAGAGCTAGCCCGAAGGATGACTTCCCATTACCTCACATTGATGTATTGGTCGACAACACAGCTCAGTTCTCGGTGTTTTCCTTCATGGATGGTTTTTCCGGGTATAATCAGATCAGAATGTCACCCGAAGACATGGAGAAGACTACCTTCATCACACCTTGGGGAACATTTTGTTATAAGGTAATGCCTTTCGAACTAAAGAATGCCGGTGCTACTTATCAATGGGCTATGGTAACGTTATTTCACGATATGATCCACAAAGAAATTGAATGCTACGTGGATGATATGATTGCCAAGTCCCTCACTAAAGAAGATCATCTGGTAAATCTACTAAAGTTGTTCAAGCGTCTGAGAAAGTATCAGCTGAAGCTAAACCCCAACAAATGCACATTCGGGGTACGTTCCGGTAAGTTGCTGGGATTTATCGTAAGTGGAAAGGGAATTGAAGTTGATCCTGACAAAGTCAAAGCCATTCAAGAGATGCCTGCACCAAGAACCGTAAAGGAAGTTAGAGGGTTCTTAGGTAGATTGAATTACATATCAAGGTTCATATCTCACCTTACTGCAACTTGTGAGCCCCTGTTCAAATTATTAAGAAAGGAACAAACGGTCAGGTGGAACGAAGATTGTCATAAAGCTTTTGACAAGATCAATGAGTACCTGCAAGAACCTCCAATTCTTATGCCTCCAGTTGAAGGAAGACCTCTAATAATGTACCTGACAATATTAGAAGGATCAATGGGGTATGTGCTGGGCCAGCATGACGAGTCTGGTCGAAAAGAGTATGCAATATACTACCTAAGCAAAAAAGTTTACCGATTGTGAACAACGTTATTCACTGCTCGAGAAAACTTGTTGTGCTTTAGCGTGGGCTACTCACCGACTAAGACAGTATATGTTGACTCACACTACCTTATTGATCTCAAAAATGGACCCCGTCAAGTACATATTTGAGAAGCCAGCACTTACCGGAAGGGTTGCAAGATGGCAGATGATTCTGACAGAGTATGACATTCAGTACACATCTCAAAAGACCATCAAGGGAAGTGTACTGTCTGACTATATAGCTGAGCAACCCATTGATGATTACCAACCAATGAGATTTGACTTCCCTGATGAAGACATCATGTTTCTAAAAGCCAAAGATCATGAAGAGCCTGTTCACACTAAAGGGCCTGACCCAGAAGAAGAATGGACAATGATGTTTGATGGGGCTGTCAATATGAATGGTCGTGGAGTTGGTGCAGTACTCATTAAACATAAAGGAGTTCATATGCCTTTCTCGGCAAAACTCACCTTTGCATGCACCAACAACGAAGCTGAATACGAAGCCTGTATCATGGGTCTTGAGGAAGCCATTGACCTCAGGATCAAGACTTTAATTGTATTCGGAGATTCAGCTTTGGTAATCAATCAGACCAACGACAAATGGTACACTCACCAAGAGCATCTGATCCCATACTGTGACTATACGAGGAAATTATTGACTTTCTTCACAATGGTCAAACTTGAGTATATCCCTCGAGACGAAAATCAGTTCACATATGCTTTAGGTACCATTTCCTCCATGATCAAGGTTCAAACTGCCAATTATATGCCTCGGATTTCAGTATCCAGACTAGACCGACCGACATACGTATTCTCTGTGGACACTACTAAGGATGACAGACCTTGGTTCCATGATATCAAGAACTTCTTAGAGGATCAAACATACCCACCTGGGGCATCATCCAATGATAAGAAGACATTAAGAAGGCTGGCCGGTGGTTTCTTCCTTAATGTTGATGGTTCATTATACAAGCGAAACTTTGACATGGTGCTGCTCAGATGTGTTGATAAGAAGGAGGCAGACTTGCTGATGCACGAGGTGCATGAAGGATCTTTCGGTACCCATGCTGGAGGATATGCAATGCCTAAGAAATTATTAAGATCAGGTTACTACTGGATCACAATGGATGTAGACTGTTGTGCATATGCTAAGAAATTCCACAAATGCCAGATTTATGCAGATAAGGTGCATGTGCCTCCGAATCCTTTGAACGTGATGTCTTCACCTTGGCCCTTTGCCATGTGGGGCATTGATATGATTGGAAAGATCGAATCGACTGCTTCAAATGGCCACAGATTCAATCTGGTAGCCATTGATTACTTCACCAAATGGGTTGAAGCAACTTCGTATGCAAACGTCACCAGGCAAGTGGTAGCCAGATTTCTGAAAAGAGACATCATCTGTCGATATGGAGTTTTAGAGCGAATCATTACTGATAGCGGTTCCAATTTGAACAACAAAATGATGGCAGAACTGTGTCTGGACTTCAAAATCTAACATCACAACTCTTCTCCTTACAGGCCAAAAATGAATGGCGCTGTTGAGGCAGCTAACAAAAACATCAAGAAGATTGTGCAGAAGATGGTGGTTACTTATAAGGATTGGCATGAAATGCTACCATTTTCTTTGCATGGGTATCGAACATCAATCAGAACGTCTACTGGGGCAACACCTTATCAACTGGTATATGGTATGGAAGCCATCCTACCTATTGAAGTTGAATTACCCTCCTTACGGGTACTGATGGATGTAAAGCTGAATGAAGCAAAATGGGTCCGATCTCGGTACAATCAACTGAATCTGATCGAAGAAAAGAGATTAGCTGCAATATGTCATGGGCAGTTATATCAGAAAAGGATGAAGAAAGCCTTCGATCAGAAAGTTAGACTTCGGGAATACCAAGTGGGAGATCTTGTGCTGAAAAGACTCCTTCCTCCTCATACAGACCACAGGGGAAAGTGGACTCCAAATTATGATGGTCCATTCATAGTAAAGAAGGTTTTCTCTGGTGGAGCACTGATGTTCACTACTATGGATGGTGAAGATTTCTTATCCCCTGTGAATTCAGATGCAGTTAAAAAATACTTCGCATAAAATGACCTGCTGGACATAAAAACAGAATGTAAGTCCAGGAAAAAATAGGGCATCTCGGCGAGTCAAAAACAGAATAAAAGACTCGGGCAAAAATAAGGGGAAAATAAATAAAATATATGTACACCCGCTGAGTTGAAAAGCCGCATTGGACAACTCAGGCAAAAATGGGTATCCCGGTGGATTGAAAACCCGAAAGTGTGATCCACGCAAAATAAGGGAACAAGCGAACAACTGCATTCTGAATTCGTCTATATCACTCATAATACAACAAGCTTCGAAAGGATAAAGCATCAGTCAAAATCAACTTCTCCAGAAAGCAAGATGAGAAGAGCGTCAAGGTCATGCAGGTCATAGCAAAGGAAGTTCATCGGAGCGTCATCAACATTGCCAGCACTTTTACTTTTCTCAATTTATAGCAATCTCCTAATTCCAGGGGATTTGTTTCTTTGGCTGTATTTGCCAATTTTGGGCACCCAGATTAATAAAATCAGAATTTTCAGTCACATATCTTTTTGTACATTTTTGTTTCGTTTGCAAAATGTCCAATATTCATAATAAGTACTTGCATAAAACAAATGAGCCATTCTTAATAAATGCTTGCAGGAAATATATTTATTCTCAGGAATATCTAACTCCTATGATGGAATCCGGTAAGGGATACCTCGGGGTACGTGTTCGTTTCTTTGTCTTAACAGGCTGCAGGTATGCAATACGCAGCATGGGGCATGCCAAGCAAACTTCCCCAGCATACCTTCTCCCCATGCAGTACCTGGAATGCTTCTCCCCAGCAGAGTTGTCAAAGCCTCCTCATCCCCTAGCACGGGTCAACTCAACAGGAGCATCCCCAGCCAATCTCCCCACAGAAGTTCCAGCCTCTCCCAGAAGAGAAATGCCTGAGACTTTCACGCAACAAAGTTACGGAAGCTTCCTTCTCCCCAATTGGGTTTCTCCTTACAGGATAGGTTTATCAATGGTTTAGTTCTCCAGACAGAGCTATATATCTTATCAGATCTACCAAAGATCTCCCCCAGCTGGGATATCCCTCCGAGCAGATCAGCCAGAGATCTTTACAGCAGCGGGATCCGAATCCCGGATCGGTTTCTTTTTGCATAATCATAGCATTCACATCGTTTTCTCCACAGAGCGTAACATTCCGTCTAATACGGAGCATTACGGAAAAAATCAAACATTTGCATGATCACAAGCCAGGTTCGAGCCAGTCACCTGCAAATACCCTCAGTATCTCATCAACAATGTATATAAAAGCTCACATTCCTTCCACGTAAAAAAGCCAAAGCGTCCCCTTTGCACTCTCCAACAGATACATGTTCATATATACTCTTTTGACACTCGTCCGTGTCATATTATTCCCTGCAAATATGAATCACAACACCCTCTTTGCATTCTCGCATCCATAAACTTGTACATGCCCTTGTTGACACCCGTCCGTGTCACCCTTCCCCAGCACGGTTGCCCAATCATTTGTTGCAAACCAAACACTTATTCATAATACACTTTTGTCGACACCCGTCCGTGTCATCCTATCCTCACAGGTCACCGAAGCACCTTTTACACCCTCACATGCAAATTTTTGTTCATAACTTATACACGTTCTCTTTTGACACCCGTACGTGTCATACTTTCCCCAGCAAGTTGAACACTCGTTCGTGTCTTGCTCATACTTCACCAACAATACTCACTCATACTTATACAAAAGTCTTTGATACTCGTCCGTATCTTATATATTATTCCCCCACAGATTCGACACTCATCCGTGTTCTTTGTTAACCAGTTGGTACTCGTCTGTATCATCATCTCTGAACACGCGTCAGCGTTTGTTTCTACCGATACTCGTCTGTATCATGGTCTTAAGGATGTTCGTCTGCATCTTTAATCTATACACAGTGTCAAACATTTATACCTTTTACTTCGGAAAGCGTAAACACTCATCCGTGTTTACCATCTCCCCAACAGAACAACTTTCTTCTATCCAACATTCGTCATATGTCGTGATACTTTCGGCAGCCGTACCCTGCCAGGTGATCGTCCTTCGCCTTTGGATGACCGTCCCTCATCCTTCCCCCAGTGGAATCTCCATTATTGGTGTAGATGTTAAGAATTGGCAGAATTTTTGACAAACAAGAAGTGTTGAACTTAGTTCAGGATGTCACACCAGATGTTGTGACATTGACAAACAGAGTAACTGTTAATGAATTTAGTTCAGACATCAGGATGTCACACCAGATGTTGTGACATCGTAAACCTGCTACCAGACTTAAATGATGCATAACAGAAGTGAGTAAATTCAGGAGAATTTATCTGGAATTAATTGTGAATAGATAAGCACTACAAGGCGCATCATTAGGGAGCTTAGTTATCTGATTTCAGTGTAACAGAATAACTAACTCACCTTGAATCAAGGAAGTAACAAACTAACTAACCCTAATTCAAGGTGATGACTGTGAGATTTATCAGGACTGGATAAATTGCAAAAAGCCCAAAAACCAAGCATCTATTTAAGTGTAGATGTTTAAGAATTGGCAGAATTTTTGACCAAACAAGAAATGTTGAATTCAGTTCAGAATGTCCTATCAGATGTTGGGACATTATCAAACAGAGTATGTGAATTTATTTCAGGATGTCTCATCAGATGTTGGGACATTGTGTGAATAAATTAAGTTCAGTTTTTCAGGATGTCCCAACAGATGTTGAGACATCTCAGACCTGCTACCAGAATTAATTAATGATTAACTGATCAGAGATATTTAAGGAGAAGTATCTGGAATTAATTAATGATGGATAAAAACAGAACAAGGCGCATCTGTAGGGTGTTTTATATTGAAGATTCAGATTAAAACAGAAGACCTAAATCACCTAGAATATAGGAGGTAACAAACCCTAAATTCAAGGTGACAGTTGCTGCACATTAGGGCTGGATTACTCTACAGAAAGCCCAAAATTCAGATACCTATTTAAACAACAGAAACTCATAGAATTGAGTACGAATTTCAGAAGACCAAATAGGGTGTCTAGTGTTTTAATAGCAGGTTATTTATTATGTACCACTTTATGAGCTTTTAAGCAAAAGTGCATTTGTGACTTGATTGAAACTGTTAAGTAAGATCAAGCTGTTTTGTTTGAAGGATGTCTTCAATTTCAGTAAACTTGTAAACTTGATCACTGGGTGATTGAGGGGGAGTGAGTAGGGTACTCTTATCTAAGTGAGTCTTAGGTAGAAATTGCATTGGGTAAGTATTAAGTGATAGATTAAACAGGGTGGTTTAAGTCTAGAATTAATATTACTAATAGTGGATTTCCTCCTGGCTTGGTAGCCTCCAGATGTAGGTGTGGTTATACACTGAACTGGGTTAACAAACTTCTGTGTTGTTTACTTTTCTTGCTGTTTAAGTTTTGGTTAAATTTGTCAAATGTCCTATTAAGTGTTGGGACATCTCTTAGGACATCTCATACCTGATCACAGAATTTCAATTGGCATCAGAGCAGGCACCCTGCCTGTTTATACTGGGTGAGATCTAGGGAAAATAAATTCTGTAACATGGACAGAGATATAGGGTCAGTAAATAGACCACCTATACTGGATGGTTCTAATTATGACTACTGGAAGCCAAGAATGATTGCATTCTTAAAGTCACTTGACAACAGGGCATGGAGAGCAGTAAATGTTGGATGGAAACATCCTGTTCAAGACACCAAAGATGGATCAATAGTTCTGAAACCTGAAGAAGAATGGAGTAAAGAGGAAGAAGATTCAGAACTAGGCAACTCAAAAGCCCTAAATGCTTTATTCAATGGCATTGATAGAAATATTTTCAGACTAGTGCATCATTGTGAGCTGGCCAAAGATGTGTGGGATACCCTCAAGACAACTCATGAAGGAACATCAAAAGTAAAAATGTCAAGACTTCAACTTCTCACCACCAAGTTTGAGAACTTAAGAATGAAGGAAGATGAATCAATTCATGAGTTCTACTTGAACATCTTGGATATAGCCAATACTTCTGGAGCCTTGGGAGAAAAGATGACTGATGAAAAGCTTGTAAGGAAGATTCTCAGATCTTTGCCAAAAAGATTTGACATGAAAGTCACAGCAATAGAAGAAGCACAAGACATATGCTCCATGAAAGCTGAAGAACTAATTGGTTCCCTTCAAACTTTTGAAATGGGAATGAATGACACACATGCTAAAAAGAACAAAAGCATAGCCTTGGTGTCAAATACAGATGAAGAAGAAGATGATGAATCAGCAAATGACAAAAGCTTATCAGAAAACCTTGCCTTGCTTGGAAGACAACTCAAACAGATTCTCAGAGGAATGGAAGGCCAATCCAAATCCAGTGGAAGAAACACAAACTCTGAGAACAGGAGACCATATGATGCTAACAGAAAGTCAAAGTTTGCTGAAAAGACCAGTCAAGATAAAGGAGTCAAATGCCATGAATGTGAAGGATATGGACACATCAAGTTTGAATGTCCTACCTACTTAAAGAGGCAAAAGAAAGGACTCTCTGTGACCTGGTCTGATGAAGACTCAGGAGAGTCAGAAGAAGAATCAGCTAAGCATATTACTGCTCTAGCTGGACTGTGTGAATATGATAGTGATTCCAGTTGTGGAGAACTTACTTATGAAGAACTTGAGCAAGCATTCAAAGATCTATACAAAAGAAGCTCTGAAATATGCAGTGATGTTATAAAGCTAAAGAAGCAGAATGAGACTTTAGAAGATGACAAAGCAAATGATCAGGAGATCATTGAAACCTTAAAAAGTGAAGTAAGCCTTCTCAACTCTAAATTGGAACATATGTCCAAATCTGTTAGAATGTTGAACAGCAGCTCAAACACACTGGATGTTATTCTCAGCAATAATAAACATTCAGGGGACAAAAGTGGACTGGGATATGACAGAGATGAAGCAAGCTCTAGCAGAACTACTTCAAAAACTACACAGTCAAACAAGATGTCCCAACAGATGCTCCAACATCAGAACACAAAGACAAACATAATGTTCCAACAGATGTCTCAACATTCTGGAAAGAACAAAATGAAGAAAAAATATCAAAGATGGAGATGTCATCACTGTGGAAGATTTGGGCATATCAAACCTCACTGTTATAAGCTACATGGATATCCAAATCAGATGTGTCAGCAACCTTCCAAGCAGAAAGTAGTAGGTACCAAGAAAGTGCTGCATAAAAGTCAGCAATATCCTAAGCAAAAGACAGAAGTAATCAAGAAAGTTTGGAGACCAAAAGCTGACATTCAGACTGATCAAAGCCACATACACAAGAACAAGATCAACAATCAAGCTTGGAGATCAGCTGAACAACACTCAGAGCAGAGGCATCAAAAGAAATCTCAACTCATCTGGTCAACGAAAAGTACTGCATACATAGCACATACATCATTGAAAGTATCAGCTAAAGAAGACTGGTACTTTGACAGTGGATGCTCAAGACACATGACTGGATTGAAGAATTTGCTAGTAAACTTAAAGCCACATTCATCCAGGTATGTTACCTTTGGAGATGGAGCTAAAGGAGAGATCAAGGGAGTTGGAACCTTGGATTGTCAAGATGTTCCAAGATTAGATGATGTGCTGCTTGTTAAAGGTTTAACTGCTAATCTGATCAGCATAAGTCAACTATGTGATCAAGGATACAGTGTAAACTTTACCAAATCTGAATGCATAGTGACTAACAAAGAACAAGAGGTTGTCATGAAAGGAGCCAGATCTAAAGACAACTGTTACATGTGGGAATCCCAAAATCTCAGTCTCACTTCAACCTGCTCTCTAGCTAAGGAAGAAGAAGTGAAACTGTGGCATCAAAGACTAGGTCATCTTCATTTCAGAGGCATAAAGAAGATCATATCTATGGATGCTGTAAGAGGTATTCCTAAACTGAAGATTGATGATGGCAAGATATGTGGTGAATGTCAAATAGGCAAACAAACCAAGATGTCCCATCCAAAGCTCCAACATCTGACAACTTCCAAAGTTTTGGAACTTCTACATATGGATCTTATGGGACCTATGCAAGTTGAAAGTCTTGGTGGTAAAAGGTATGCCTATGTTGTAGTTGATGATTTTTCAAGATATACATGGATAAACTTCATCAAAGAAAAGTCAGATGTATTTGATGTATTCAAAGAATTATGTCAAAGATTGCAAAGGGAAAAATCCAGCTGTGTGATCAGAATAAGAAGTGATCATGGAAAAGAATTTGAGAATCAAAAGTTCTTAGATTTCTGTTCTTCAGAAGGAATCAACCATGAGTATTCCTCTCCTATCACTCCTCAACAGAATGGGATTGTTGAAAGGAAGAATAGAACTATTCAAGAATCAGCAAGAGCTATGATCCATGCTAAAAAGTTACCTCTGTATTTCTGGGCTGAAGCTATGAACACTGCATGCTACATCCATAACAGAGTTACCTTGAGAAAAGGAACCCTGTCCACAATATATGAAGTCTGGAAGGGCAGAAAACCCACTGTGAAGTACTTTCATGTGTTTGGAAGTAAATGCTATATTCTGGCAGATAGGGAGCAAAGGAGAAAAATGGATCCTAAAAGTGATGAAGGGATTTTCCTTGGATACTCTATAAACAGCAGAGCATATAGAGTATTTAATTACAGAACAAAGGTTATCATGGAGTCCATAAATGTGGTAATTGATGATGTTTCTACCGATGTCCCAGAAGATGTTGGAACATCTGCTGATATCAAGATTGAAGCTGAAGAAAAGAATGATCAATATAACTTCATTCAAAATGATACAAGGTCAGAAGATTCAAGCAAACCTCCCTCCATCAGAATACAGAAGGATCATCCCAAAGATTTGATAATTGGTGATCTCAACAGAGGAGTGAGCACTAGATCAAGAGAAGTGATTTCAGGTTCTTGTTTTGTTTCCAAAATAGAACCTAAAAATGTCAAGGAAGCTCTCACTGATGAATACTGGATTTGTGCTATGCAAGAGGAATTAGGTCAATTCACAAGGAATGAAGTGTGGAATCTTGTACCTAGACCTGATGACATAAATGTGATTGGTACAAAATGGGTGTATAAGAACAAGTCAAATAAACAAGGAATTGTTACAAAGAACAAAGCTAGACTTGTGGCTCAAGGATACACTCAAATTGAAGGGGTAGACTTTGATGAAACCTTTGCACCAGTAGCAAGGCTTGAATCAATAAGACTACTGTTGGGAATTGCTTGTATCTTAAAGTTCAAGCTATTTCAAATGGATGTGAAAAGTGCCTTTCTTAATGGTTATCTTAATGAAGAGGTATATGTAGAACAGCCTAAAGGATTTGTTGATCCAAGCTGTCCAAATCATGTTTACAAACTCAAGAAAGCACTTTATGGTCTGAAGCAAGCTCCAAGGGCATGGTATGAAAGACTTACCACATTTCTTATCAAGCAAGGATACAGAAAAGGTGGGATTGATAAAACCCTGTTTGTTAAAGATGAAGAAGGAAATGTCATGATTGCACAAATATATGTTGATGACATTGTGTTTGGGATGTCTGATAAGATGGTCAAACATTTTGTCAAGCAGATGGAAGCTGAATTTGAAATGAGTCTAGTAGGTGAATTAACCTATTTTCTTGGTCTGCAAGTTAAGCAAATGGAAGACTCAATGTTCATCTCACAAAGCAAGTACTCCAAGAACATAGTGAAGAAATTTGGAATGGAAAATGCTTCTCATAAAAGAACTCCTGCTCCTACACATTTAAAACTGACTAAAGATGAGAAGGGTGAGAATGTAGATCATAGTTTATATAGAAGCATGATTGGAAGCTTGTTATACTTGACTGCTAGCAGACCAGACATTGCATTTGCAGTAGGAGTTTGTGCAAGATATCAAGCTGATCCAAAAGTCAGTCATCTCAATCAAGTCAAGAGAATCCTTAAATATGTTAATGGTACTTGTGACTATGGCATAATGTACTTTCATGGTTGCAAACCTATTCTCACTGGCTTCTGTGATGCTGATTGGGCAGGAAGTGCTGATGACAGAAAAAGCACTTCAGGAGGATGCTTCTTTCTAGGAAACAATCTGATTTCTTGGTTCAGTAAGAAACAGAATTGTGTATCTTTATCTACAGCTGAAGCTGAATACATAGCAGCAGGTAGCAGTTGTTCTCAGTTGGTTTGGATGAAGCAGATGCTCACTGAGTACAATGTCCCACAGGATGTCATGACATTGTACTGTGACAACTTAAGTGCAATCAACATATCTAAAAATCCTATTCAACATAGCAGGACAAAGCATATTGATATCAGACATCATTTCATCAGAGATCTTGTAGAAGAGAAGGTGATTTCATTGGAGCATGTTGCTACAGATCTGCAATTAGCTGATATCTTTACCAAAGCATTGGATGCTACACAATTTGAGAACTTAAGGGGCAAACTTGGAATATGTTTATGTGATATTTAGCAGTTAATGAGATGTGCCAACATGTCATATGACATTGCATGGCATAAGTTCCAGATGGCAAAGCTAGTCTGGACAAGATCCTTGGGAATTCCATTCTTAATCATTTGGACTGTAACGGCTACTTATTTAGTAACTACTTATAAGAAGCTATCAAGATTCTCATCATATCATCACAAGCGAATCACATTAACTCTCAAATCTTCAGAAATCATAAACCCTAAAGCTGTTCATCCTTCTTCCTCTACAATGTCTCAAAACCCTAAAACAGCTGAGGAAATTCTCAACAAGGAAGACGTGGTTCATGCCACTCCAATCTCTGTTGTGCCAATGCCTTCAACACCATTGGACGAGCTCAGGGGAAGCGCCTCTCACACTAAAAAGGCAAGAACACCAAAGAGATGTAAAGATCAAATCAGAAGCAAAGCTAAAGGCATTCCCTCTCCTGCTAACATGTCTACAAGATACTCCAAATATGTTGATGATTCCATCAAGGAGATTGTTAACCAAGTCTTTTCTGAACAAAGAGTGGTGAAAGGGATCTCTGTTCCTTTGAACACCATTCCTGCACCTCAAGAAGAACCAACTCAAGCTACAAAGGACACTGCTGCAGAACAAGATGTCCCAACAGATGTTGGAACATCTGAAGATAAGAAAAAGAACTTATCTGATGTTGATCTGGAACAATCTAAGGACAAAGTCTCAAATGAAAATGATGAAGAGGTCTCTGAAGAACAGGCTCAAGGCTCAAATGAAGATCAAATCCCTGCTGATCAACCAGCTGAAGAGGAGGCTGCTCAATCTCCTCCAGTGGCCAATCTGGAGCAGGACTCTGATGCAGAGATCATAGCATCTGTGAAACCCAGCATTGCTAAAAGACTAAGGTCCAGGAAAGGAAAGATGCAAGCTGAACCTGTCATCCCTGAGAAAAATAAGGCTAGTTCAAAGAAAGGCAAAGCTAAAGCTATCTTTGGTCCAACAAAACCATGGAGCAAAGTTCAAACCCAGAAGAGAAAAGCTGCAACATCATCAGATTCAGATGTTGGATCAGATGTCCCAACATCTCCTCCCAAGAAGAAACCAGCACAAGCTAGAGTTTCAACTGCTGTCCCAGAAGCTCCCTTGGACAACATATCCTTCCATCATGTCTCCAGTGTCAACAGATGGAAATATGTGTATCAAAGAAGGGTTGCCTTGGAAAGAGAACTAAGCAGCAATGCACTTGAGTGCACAGAACTGATAGACCTCATCTCTGCTGCAGGACTATTCAAAACAGTCTCAGATCTCTCTCCCTGCTATGAACTACTTGTCAAAGAGTTCATTGTGAATCTTCAGGAGGATTGCTCAAATGGTAAGTCTTCTGAGTTTAGAAAAGTTTTTGTTAGAGGTAAATGTGTACAGTTTTCTCCTCAAATCATCAATGAGTATCTAGGAAGAGAAACAGATGGACCTAATGAATTAGGTAAGACAGATAATCAAGTCTGTAAAGTGATCACTGCAAACCAGGTCAAGGCATGGCCTGTGAAGGGAAAGCTCTCTGTGAGCATGCTTACCAGAAAGTATGCCATGCTGAACAGAATTGGAACTGCTAACTGGGTGCCTACCAACCACACTTCCTCAATCTCAACTGGTCTAGCCAGATTCATCTATGCTGTGGGAACTCAAACCAATCTGGACTTTGGAGCTTTTATCTTTGATCAAACCATGAAGCATGCCAGCTCCTCAGCAACAAAGCTTCCAATAGCCTTTCCATCATTGCTGTGTGGGATAGTGCTCAATCAATACCCTGGCATTCTCACTGACAAGGATACAGCATGCAAAAGAGAGAGCCCCCTGGCTTTTCACTACAAATTATTTCTCAGTCACCATGCTGCAGATGTTGAAACACCTGCTGGGACATCTGCTGGTCCCTCCTCTGCTAAGAATCCAATCTCCAAGAAAGAATTAATTGCTGAGCTAAAGTGCACCTGCAAAGAGCTTGAAGCTAGAAAGAAGAAGCTGGAGGAAATAATTAAGAGGTTGGAAAGTGAAGAAGATCAGACAGCTGCATCTGATGAAGACAGTGAAGCTGAAAGTGAAGCTGATAAAGATGAAGACACTGAAGTGGAGGAAGCAACTAAGAGTGATGATTCTGAGTGATCAAATGTATGTGAGGCAAATGTAATGACAGCAATGTAGTGACTGAAATAGTATCTTTGGCCCCTAATTTTGTGTCTACCAAGGGGGAGAACAACATCAAATGTACTGCTGTTTAATTTTTGAATGAAATCTGTTTGTTTCTGTCTGAACTGAATCAGTGTGTATTTCTGTTGCAACAAGACTGGACTCATATTTGTTTGAGGGGGAGTAATCTCAAATAAGAATCAACAGAAAAGTAATGATATACTCTGATAAAAAGAACTTCTGCTGCACTCTGAAAACCAGAAAAGATGTTAGCCAAAAATTAGCCAAAGGGGGAGTTTGTAGATGTTTAAGAATTGGCAGAATTTTTGACCAAACAAGAAATGTTGAATTCAGTTCAGAATGTCCTATCAGATGTTGGGACATTATCAAACAGAGTATGTGAATTTATTTCAGGATGTCTCATCAGATGTTGGGACATTGTGTGAATAAATTAAGTTCAGTTTTTCAGGATGTCCCAACAGATGTTGAGACATCTCAGACCTGCTACTAGAATTAATTAATGATTAACTGATCAGAGATATTTAAGGAGAAGTATCTGGAATTAATTAATGATGGATAAAAACAGAACAAGGCGCATCTGTAGGGTGTTTTATATTGAAGATTCAGATTAAAACAGAAGACCTAAATCACCTAGAATATAGGAGGTAACAAACCCTAAATTCAAGGTGACAGTTGCTGCACATTAGGGCTGGATTACTCTACAGAAAGCCCAAAATTCAGATACCTATTTAAACAACAGAAACTCATAGAATTGAGTACGAATTTCAGAAGACCAAATAGGGTGTCTAGTGTTTTAATAGCAGGTTATTTATTATGTACCACTTTATGAGCTTTTAAGCAAAAGTGCATTTGTGACTTGATTGAAACTGTTAAGTAAGATCAAGCTGTTTTGTTTGAAGGATGTCTTCAATTTCAGTAAACTTGTAAACTTGATCACTGGGTGATTGAGGGGGAGTGAGTAGGGTACTCTTATCTAAGTGAGTCTTAGGTAGAAATTGCATTGGGTAAGTATTAAGTGATAGATTAAACAGGGTGGTTTAAGTCTAGAATTAATATTACTAATAGTGGATTTCCTCCTGGCTTGGTAGCCTCCAGATGTAGGTGTGGTTATACACTGAACTGGGTTAACAAACTTCTGTGTTGTTTACTTTTCTTGCTGTTTAAGTTTTGGTTAAATTTGTCAAATGTCCTATTAAGTGTTGGGACATCTCTTAGGACATCTCATACCTGATCACAGAATTTCATTAAGGAACAAAGACTCTCAGAATAGAGTACGAATTTTAGAAGACCAAAAAGGGTGTTTGTGTTTAATAGCAGGTTTTAATTGTGTATCACTTTATGAGCTTTTAAGCAAAAAGTGTATTGTGTCTTGATTGAAACTTTTAAGTAAAATCAAGTTGTTGTGTTTGAAGTGTGACTTCAATTTTATTAAACATTGTAAAATATCACTGTGTGATTGAGGGGGAGTGAGTAGGTACTCATATCTAAGTTGTGTCTTAGGTAGAAATTGCCTTGGGTAGATATTAAGTGAAGGATTAAACTGGTTGGTTTAATTCCAGAATTAATATTACTTATATTGGATTTCCTTCCTGGCTTGGTAGCCCCCAGATGTAAGTGTGGAGATACACTGAACTGGGTTAACAATTTCCTGTGTTATTTAATTTACCTGCACTTTAAGTTTTGTTTAAGTCTTCAAGTGTTTAAACATCTGATTCGACATCACGTACCTGATCCCAGAATTTCAATTGGCATCAGAGCAGGCACCCAGCCTGTTTACTGGGTGAGATCTAGGGACTGCAAATTTTGGGAACATGGACAGAGATGTAGGATCTGTGAATAAACCACCTATATTGGATGGATCCAACTATGACTATTGGAAGCCAAGAATGGTAGCATTCTTAAAATCTCTTGATAGCTGGGCTTGGAAAGCAGTCAACAAAGGATGGGAGCACCCTGTCCAAGACAATAAGGATGGGGCCAAAGTGTTAAAGCCTGAAGAAGAGTGGAGCAAGGAGGAAGAAGATTCAGCACTTGGAAATTCCAAAGCCTTAAATGCCTTATTCAATGGCATTGACAGGAACATATTTATACTTGTGCATCACTGTGAGCTGGCCAAGGATGTTTGGGACTCTCTCAAAACCACTCATGAAGGAACATCAAAGGTGAAGATGTCAAGACTTCAACTTCTCACCACCAAGTTTGAAAACTTAAGGATGAAGGAAGATGAGACCATTCATGAGTTTCACATGAACATCCTGGAAATTTCTGATACTTCTGGTGCCTTGGAGAGAAGATGAGTGATGAAAAGTTGGTAAGAAAGATTCTCAGATCTCTGCCAAAAAGATTTGACATGAAGGTTACTGCCATAGAAGAAGCTCAGGACATCTGCACAATGAAGGTTGAAGAGCTCATTGGTTCTCTTCAAACCTTTGAGATGGGAATGAATGATACAATTGTGAAGAAAAACAAAAGCATAGCACTGATTTCAAACACTGATAAAGAAGAAGAAAGTCATGAAGCAGGATCTGAGGACAACTTATCAGAATCAATTGCTATGCTTGGAAGACAATTCAACAAAATTCTCAAGAAAATGGAAAACAGGCCCAGACCAAGTGGAAGAAACTCAACCTCTGAGAATAAAAGACCTTATGATTCTAATAGAAGGTCAAATTATGATGAGAAGACTAACCAAGGAAAAGGGATTCAATGTCATGGATGTGAAGGATATGGACACATCAGAAGTGAATGCCCAACATATCTAAAGAAGCAAAAGAAAGGTCTCTCTGTAACCTGGTCAGATGAAGACTCAGGATGTGAGTCAGAAGAAGAATCTGCAAAGCACATCACTGCTCTAGCTGGAGTATATGAAACTGAAGGGGGATCCAGTGATGAGGAGCAGACATTTGAAGAGCTTGAAGAATCCTACAGGATGCTGTGTAAAAGGAGCACTGAAGTATTCATGGAGAATATACAGCATAAGAAGCAGATTGAGGAATTAAAGGCTGAAAAGACAAGTAATCTAGAGATCATTGACAATTTGAAAAGTGAAGTAAGCCTACTCAACTCCAAAATGGAGCATATGTACAAATCTGTCAGAATGCTGAACAGTAGCTCAAACACACTGGATGTCATTCTCAACAACAACAAGCACTCAGGGGATAGGACTGGGCTGGGATTTAATAAAGCTCAAAAGTTTGAGGCTAGCACCAGCCAAACAACTCCAAATCCCATGAAGTCAAACAAGATATCCAAGCAGATGTCTCAACATCATGACAAGAACATGATGAAAAAGAAATATCAAAGATGGAGATGCCATCATTGTGGAAGGTTTGGTCACATCAAACCTTTTTGCTACAAGCTGCATGGACATCCAAATCAGAGGTCTCAACAACCCCCTAAGCAGAAGACAGAGGTCAACAAGAAAGTGCTGCATGGACATCCAAATCAGAGGTCTCAGCAACCCCCTAAGCAGAAGACAGAGGTCATCAAGAAAGTATGGGTACCTAAAGCTAGTCTTCATGCTGATCAAAGCTACAAATACATGCCCAAGAACAAGTTCAACAGACAACCTTAGAACTCTAAAGATGAACACTACACAGGGCAGATGCATCAAAGGAAACCTCACAACATGTACAAATGGTCCAAGAATGTTGTTGCCTATATAGCTCATACATCTCTCAGAGTATCTGCTAAGGAAGACTAGTACTTTGACAGTGGCTGCTCAAGGCATATGACTGGACTGAAGAATCTGCTGGTAGACTTAAAGTCACACTCATCCAAATATGTAACCTTTGGAGATGGAGCAAAGGGAGAAATCAAGGGTGTTGGGACCTTGGATTGCCCAGGTGTACCAAGTCTAGATGATGTACTACTGGTAAAAGGATTGACTGCTAACTTGATCAGCATAAGTCAATTATGTGACCAAGGTTAATGTGTAAACTTTACCAAAACTGAATGCATAGTGTCTGATAAAGAACAGAAGGTTGTCATGAAAGGAGCTAGATCAAAAGACAACTGCTATACGTGGGAACCTCAAGATTTCAGCCTCACATCAACTTGTTCCTTAGTGAAATAAGAAGAAGTGAAGTTGTGGCACCAAAGACTGGGTCATCTCCATCTCAAAGGAATAAAGAAGATCATATCTATGGAGGCTGTAAGAGTAATTCCAAGACTGAAGATTGATGAAAGTAAAGTGTGTGGTGAATGTCAAATAGGCAAACAAACCAAGATGTCACACCCAAAGCTCCAACATCTGACAACTTCCAAAGTTTTGGAATTATTGCATATGGATCTTATGGGACCAATGCAGGTTGAGAGTCTTGGTGGAAAAAGATATGCCTATGTGGTTGTTGATGACTTTTCAAGATACACATGGATAAACTTCATCAAAGAGAAGTCTGATTTGTTTGATGTATTCAAAGATCTGTGCCAAAGAATCCAAAGAGAAAAAGCAAGTTGTGTGGTCAGAATAAGAAGTGGCCATGGAAAGGAGTTTGAGAATAAAAAATTCTCAGATTTCTGTTCTTTAGAAGGAATCAATCATGAGTATTCTTCTCCTATCACCCCTCAACAGAATGGGATTGTTGAGAGGAAAAACAGAACTATTCAGGAGTCAGCAAGAGCCATGATTCATGCCAAGAAGTTACCCCTGTACTTTTGGGCTGAAGCTATGAACACAACATGCTATATCCACAATAGAGTCACACTAAGAAAGGGAACTTTGTCCACCATCTATGAAGTCTGGAAGGGCAGAAAACCTACAATCAAGTACTTTCATGTGTTTGGAAGTAAGTGTTACATTATGGCTGATAGAGATCAAAGAAGGAAGATGTACCCTAAAAGTGATGAAGGGATTTTTCTTGGATACTCCATAAATAGCAGAGCTTACAAAGTATTTAACTCTAGAACCAAGGTTATAATGGAGTCAATAAATGGGATTATTGATGATGCCTCTGCGGATGTTGCTGATGATGTTGGAACATCTGCTGACAATCAGACTGAAGTTG
The DNA here is from genome assembly GCA_963966055.1 of Lathyrus aphaca. Classification (NCBI taxonomy): domain Eukaryota; kingdom Viridiplantae; phylum Streptophyta; class Magnoliopsida; order Fabales; family Fabaceae; genus Lathyrus; species Lathyrus aphaca. Next base: position 475,708,233 of record OZ014525.1, read on the forward strand.
AAATAAAGAGTGATAATCCTGACTTCACTCTAACTGAGGCAAGGTCAGAACAATCCAACAAACCTCCCTCCATCAGAATCCAGAAAGATCATCCTAAAGATCTGATAATTGGTGATCCCAACAATGGTGTAATCACTAGATCAAGAGAGATGATTTCATGCTCTTGCTTTGTTTCAAAGATAGAACCTAAAAACATCAAGGAAGCTCTGAATGATGAGTACTGGATCTCTGCTATGCAAGAAGAATTAGGCCAGTTTACAAGGAATGAAGATGAGATCTTGTTCCTAGGCCTGATGACATAAATGTGATTGGCACTAAGTGGGTGTACAAGAACAAGTCAAATGAGCAGGGGGTAGTTACAAAAAACAAGGCTAGACTTGTAGCTCAAGGATACACACAAATTGAGGGAGTTGACTTTGATGAAACCTTTGCACCAGTAGCAAGGCTTGAATCAATCAGACTACTCCTAGGAATTGCTTGTATCCTAAAGTTCAAGCTATTTCAGATGGATGTTAAAAGTGTCTTTCTAAATGGGTACCTTAATGAGGAAGTTTATGTAGAGCAACCTAAGGGATTTGTTGATCCAAGTTGTCCAGATCATGTATACAAACTAAGGAAGGCTCTTTATGGTCTTAAGCATGCCCCAAGAGCATGGTATGAAAGACTGACCACTTTTCTCATAAAACAAGGGTACAGGAAAGGTGGAATAGACAAAACCTTGTTTGTGAAGGAAGAAGAAGGAAAGGTCATGATTGCTCAAATATATGTAGATGACATAGTATTTGGTGGGATGTCAGACAGGATGGTTAAACATTTTGTTACTCAAATGGAATCTGAGTTTGAGATGAGCCTAGTAGGAGAACTAACCTACTTCCTTGGACTACAAATCAAGCAGATGGAGGACTCCATGTTCATATCCCAAAACAAGTATGCAAAGAACACTGTCAAGAAGTTTGGGATGGACAATGCAAGTCACAAGAGAACACCTGCCCCCACTCATTTAAAGCTGACAAAGGATGACAAGGGTGAGAATGTGGACCAAAGCTTATACAGAAGCATGATTGGAAGCCTACTATATCTGACAGCTAGCAGACCAGATATAACTTTTGCAGTAGGTGTATGTGAAAGATATCAAGCTGAGCCAAAAGTAAGCCATCTAAACCAGGTTAAGAGGATTTTGAAATATGTCAATGGTACTTGTGACTATGGCATAATGTACTCTCATGGCTGTGAACCAATTCTCACTGGCTTTTGTGATGCTGACTGGGCTGGAAGTGCTGATGATAAAAAGAGTACATCAGGAGGATGCTTCTTCCTAGGAAACAATTTGATTTCTTGGTTCAGTAAGAAACAAAATTGTGTATCCTTATCCACTGCTGAAGCTGAATATATTGCAGTTGGTAGCCGTTGTTCATAGTTGGTATGGATGAAGCAAATGCTCACAGAATACAATGTCCCACAAGATGTCATGACATTGTACTGTGACAATTTAAGTGCTATCAACATCTCAAAAAATCCTATCCAACACAGCAGGACTAAGCACATTGATATCAGGCATCATTTCATCAGAGATCTTGTGGAAGAGAAGGTGATCACATTAGAACATGTAGCCACAGATCTGCAATTGGCTGACATATTTACTAAAGCTTTGGATGCTACCCAATTTGAAAACCTAAGGGGTAAATTGGGAATCTGCTTATGTGAAATATAGCAGTTATGGAGAAGTGCCAGCATGTCTCATGACATCGTGTGGCATGATCACCAGATGGCAGCATCAGTCTGGTCAATAACTCTGTGTATTCCACTCTTAAAAATTCCAATAGCAACTGTTTCTATAAATGCACAAACGTGTTCTCAGCTCTTCACCTCCTCATTATCTCCACTAAACGATTTGCATGCTAAAGCTGATTTTCTAAGCTCATCAAAATCAATCAAACCTAACTCCTCTTCCACTACATTCGAAAAATGTCTCAACATTAAAACCCTAACTTCATTGATGAGGGTCTCAACCAAGAAGATGTAGTGCATGCAACTCCAATCTCTATAGTACCCATGGATACTACTCCTATAGACGAAATCAGAGGAAGTGTCCCTATTGCTCAAAAACCTAGAACTCCAAATGTAAGAAGAGCAAAGGAACCTGTGTTCAGCAAAAGCAAGGGGACTCCTTCATCTACAGGCACCCCCAAAGCTTCTGACTATGTGGATGCATCCATCAAGCATCTTGTGAACAGGATTCTTTCTGAACAAAGAGTGGTGCGTGGGGTATCTGTTCCCCTGAACAGCATGCCTGCTCCACAAGAAGAACCGAGCAACCAGGCTGAAGAGGACATTCCTGCTCAACAGGATGCCCCAATAAATGTTGAAGCATCTGAGGACCAGAACAAGGTCTCAACTGATAATGATGAAGCCACTGATGATCAAGCTCATGTTGATCAATCTGCTGAAAAAGAGGCCTCCCAACCTCCTCCTGTTGAAAACCTAGATGATGACTCTGACAGAGAGATCATTGCATCTATTAACCCTAGCATAGCCAAGAGGCTTAGGGCTAGGAAGGAGAAGAAGCATGTTGCACATGCAACACCTGAAAAGAAACAATCAACTCCAAAGAAAGACAAGGCCAAAGTTGCATTTGGACCTACTAAGCAATGGAGCAAGGTAAGCACCCAGAAGAGGAAAGCTGCAACTCCACCTGACTCAGATGTTGAGGAGGATGTCCCAACATCCCAACCAAGGAAGAAGCCAACACCTCCCAGGTCTGCCTCTGCTGTTCCTGAAGCTCCTCTGGACAATGTATCCTTCCATCATGTCTCTAGTGTGAGCAAATGGAAGTATGTCTACCAAAGAAGGGTGTCTCTGGAAAGAGAGCTGGGCAGCAATGCGTTGGAGTGCTTTGAGGTAATAAACTTAATCTCCAGTGCTGGTTTATTCAAGACTGTTTCAAATTTTTCTCCCTGTTATGAACTACTGGTCAAAGAGTTCATAGTAAATCTGCAAGAGGGGTGTGTTGATGGAAAGTCAGAAGATTTCAGAAAGGTTTATGTGAGAGGGAGATGTGTTGAATTCTCTCCTAGGGTTATAAATCACTACCTGGGGAGAGAGTCTGATGGGCCAAATGAACTGGGCGAAACTGACAACCAAGTCTGCAAGATCATCACTGCCAACCAGGTCAAGTCTTGGCCAGTCAAGGGAAAACTATCTGTCAGCCTACTTACAAGGAAGTATGATATGCTGCACAGGATTGGAATTGTCAATTGGGTCCCCACCAACCACACTTCTTCTATAGCTACTGGGCTGGGAAGATTCATCTGTGCTGTAGGTACCCAAACAAAGTTGGACTTTGGGGCTTACATCTTTGATCAAACCCTAAAGCATGCAGGAACATAAGCAACAAAGCTTCCAATAGCTTTTCCCTCTCTGCTTTGTGGAATAATCCTCAATCAATATCCAGGCATCCTTACTGATAAGGATTCTGTCTGCAAGAGGGAGAGTCCTCTGGCCTTCCACTACAAACTGTTCCTGAGCCATCATGCTGCAGATGTTGAAGCTCCCAGTGGGACATCTGCTGGACCATCAAATGTCAAGACTCCTATATCCAAAGCAGCCTTGATTGCAGAACTCAAGACCACTTGCAAAGAGCTGGATGCTAGGAAGAAAAAGCTTAAGGAAATAATTCAAAGGCTGGAGCTGGAAGAGGGTGCTCAGAATGTTGATGGATCAGATGCTGAGACTGAGGATGAAGAAGATACTGAGTATGATGAGTCTGGGTGAAGCTGGTTGTGATGAAAACTGTATTGCCTGATCTGAATTGTATTTTTGCTTTGTAATGATTTGTTTTTCTCTCTGCTTGTGTAATGTTTGGCCCCAAATTTCTGTCTAACAAGGGGGAGAAGTGTACTGAACAACACCAATGTCTGCTGCAGTTTGCCTGATTAATGAACAATGTTGATTTTCTGTCTTCTGAACTAAATTTTTTATTGCTCATTGGTATATAAAATTCTGTTGAACAAGTCATAGCAGTATACATACAGGTTTGAGGGGGAGCAAATTATTAGCTCTTACATGATTCAACAGAAAAGAACTCTGCTGCACTCTGATAAAAGAACTCTGCTGCACTCTGATAAAACCAAAAGATTGTGTTAGCCAAAAATTAGCCAAAGGGGGAGTTTGTAGATGTTAAGAATTGACAGAATTTTTGACAAACAAGAAGTGTTGAACTTAGTTCAGGATGTCACACCAGATGTTGTGACATTGACAAACAGAGTAACTGTTAATGAATTTAGTTCAGACATCAGGATGTCACACCAGATGTTGTGACATCGTAAACCTTCTACCAGACTTAAATGATGCATAACAGAAGTGAGTAAATTCAGGAGAATTTATCTGGAATTAATTGTGAATAGATAAGCACTACAAGGCGCATCATTAGGGAGCTTAGTTATCTGATTTCAGTGTAACATAATAACTATCTCACCTTGAATCAAGGAAGTAACAAACTAACTAACCCTAATTCAAGGTGATGACTGTGAGATTTATCAGGACTGGATAAATTGCAAAAAGCCCAAAAACCAAGCATCTATTTAAGGAACAGAAACTCTCAGAATAGAGTACGAATTTTAGAAGACCAAAAAGGGTGTTTGTGTTTAATAGCAGGTTTTAATTGTGTATCACTTTATGAGCTTTTAAGCAAAAAGTGTATTGTGTCTTGATTGAAACTTTTAAGTAAAATCAAGCTGTTGTGTTTGAAGTGTGACTTCAATTTTATTAAACATTGTAAAATATCACTGTGTGATTGAGGGGGAGTGAGTAGGTACTCATATCTAAGTTGTGTCTTAGGTAGAAATTGCCGTGGGTAGATATTAAGTGAAGGATTAAACTGGTTGGTTTAATTCCAGAATTAATATTACTTATATTGGATTTCCTTCTTGGCTTGGTAGCCCCCAGATGTAAGTGTGGAGATACACTGAACTGGGTTAACAATTTCATGTGTTATTTAATTTACCTGCACTTTAAGTTTTGTTTAAGTCTTCAAGTGTTTAAACATCTGATTCGACATCACATCCCTGATCCCAGAATTTCAATTGGAACCCTTCTTTATCCGGCATTCGTCCTATGTCGTGATATTTAGCATCCGTCCCCTGCTAGGTGATCGTCCTTCACCTCTTGATGATCGTCCTTCATCATTTTATCCGATGGTTGTCCCCATCGTTGATCTTGTTATCTGACATTAGTCCTATGTCATGATACAACCCCGAGAGTAGTCGTACCCTGCTAGGTGATCGTCCTTCATCATGCTTATCCGATGGTCGTCCCCATCGTCGACTTTTTCTATCCGACATTCGTCCTATGTTGTGATAAAGAGCAGTCGTCCCCTGCTAGGTGATCGTCTTTCACCTTTGATGACCGTCCCTCATCATTATTTCATTTATTCTTTAAACCGATGACCGTCCCCATCATTGTTTACTTTACTTTGCAAACCTGATGGCTGTCCCCATCATTTACTTTAATCCCCAGAGAATCTTATTTCCTTACCTGATGGTCGTCCCCATCATGGTATCTTTACTTCCCCAGCTTGTCGACCGTCCCCGTCATTGCTTTACCCCCAACAGTCGTCCTCTGGTCGATGGTCGTCCTCCATCGCCTGCATTTGATAATCATACTATACTATCTCTTACAATTTATATCCCTTTTCTTCTTCTCCCCAATGAGTGCAAATTTTGGACTGTCTTTGGTATTCAACCACAAGTTATCTTGTTTGTCTGTTAAGCCAAGCGCTTACATCCTACACAGCTAACTCATGTTTGAATAGGAGCAGCTGTAAACACCAAAAATTTGCCCTCACTCATTTCACACCATGGCTTGTGATATTTCATGTTTGCATAAGCATAAGCACACCATCTCATATTGCATATTTGTTTCACTGTATAAGTTCAAGTTCATCTGCATCTAGGGTTTGTGATCTGAGCAATCCAAGATTCCATCTGAGCCACTCCAAAGGCCTCAAAGCATTCCAAGAGGGTCCATGTGTGTTCTATCATCATATTTTATCCCTCAAAGTTCAAAGAAGTCAAGAAATCACAAGAACTGGCAAGGCATGGAAGCAGAGCTAGGGTTTTCACTGCACAGATGACCAAAATTAGGGTTTTGGTTTCAGAGGCCTTAACTCCAAATTTTTGGGTCATTCTTGTTTCTAATGTTCTTAAAATGTTATAGGGATCATGTGTACCAAGTTTGATGAAGAAATTCATTGTGGAAGTCATCTGTTCACTGGGTAACTTCTTGAGCAAGTCAAAGCAAAATCAGGGCATTTGAGGCCCCCAACAATGGAACCAAAGTGATATTTTCATCAAATTGAAGTTATATGATCTTTATTTGATCATTGAAGTGCTTGTAATTTCACAAAATTGAAGAAATTTGAGCTAAACCAAAAGTTGCCAAAAATGGAAATGACTTGTAATGGAAACTTTCCATTTTGGGAAAGTTCTTCAACCTCCTCTTTCTCAACCAAAAATGCTTCAAATGAAAAATTGTTGGTCATGAAAGTTGTATATTGGATAATTCTCTTTTCAAAAAGTACAAGAACTTGATCTAATTCTTCCTGGAACTCAAGTTATGATCTTTCAAAGTTGGCAAAAATCCTATAATTTTCACTTTCATACCAAAGAGGATTTTTTGCAATTTCACATGCCAAGCCATTTTGTGACCTCTAATGCATCTCTAGGCATCATACAAACATAGTACAATGCATTGTGATCATAATTGCCCAAGGAATCACTTGTTTTCTGGCCTTGCATCACAAGATATTTCAAAAGGGGCAAATTTGCAAAGTCTTGCAAAACCTATGAAATCTCTCCCTCTAAGCCATCCAGCTGCATAATTTCAATCCCATGGCTCTCCTTGATCAATGCTGAACCAGGACATGCCATGAAACAGCTGATGCACGAGCCCATACCTCAAGTACACAAGTTGTTGACTTTTTGCAATTGGACCCATACCAATCAGCTGCAGCCACAACAACTCTCTGGCCAATAGAGACTTGTTTGTGGACCAAAAGCAAGCCAATTCACATAACCTTGGAGCTCAGAACCTCTCATACACCAAGTTCCACAAAATCACCCTCAACCTTCAAGCTTTTGATTCTCTCTGCTCAGCCACTCAAACCTCAAACAAACTTCACCATTCAACTCACCATCATCAATAGAACCTTTCCCAGCCATTAAACAAGCCTGAAACCCCACAAACACAAAACACGATTTCAGTGCAGTTGAGCTGCAATCTCTCAAACCAGCTCATTTCAACTCCTTCCAAGCCTTGCAACATCATCGGTGGATCAAGTGGAGGCTATATGCATAAGAGAGAGGTCCAGAAAGTGCCAAACTGAAAAGATTCATATCAGGTATACCTCAAGAACAAATTTTCCAGAACTTGTTTTTTATGTTATAAAAATGATCTATATACTTCACTGATCACACTGCACTTGTTTGTTTTAAAAATGGTTGCGTATTGAGTATTTCATGGCTGTCTGAAAGTTGTCATTTTTAGGTTTTTATTTGAATCTTGATATTGATGAATGAGAAATGAATTTTAGGGTCAGATTCTTGTTTAGGGTAGTGAGTTGATCATTTCTGGAAAGTTTGAGAGTCTGGGGTGGTGTTTGGAGGAAGCTCAGGGGAGGAGCTCGCCGGAGAAGACGACCGGAAGTCTTCTCCGGCCACCTGAGATTAATTAGGGTTTAATCTGGGTAATTAATGAACTTTGAATGTGGAGCGTTGGATCTGGGGTTCGCGCGTGTTTAGATGGTCAGGATGAGTTCACTTAACTCTAATTATTTTTAATTAATTTAATTAATTAGGATTAATATTAAATATGTCAGTTTGAATCTGGTCCTTTGATCTGCGCGCCAGTCAACACCTTTTTCTCAGCTTTAAATCCCATTCATTGGATCCTCATACTTTTTATTTAAATTGATTTTTATTTATTTTTTCTTGTATTTTCTTGCACATTTATTTTAAAATACTTAGAAAAATCACAAAAATATTATTTTCTGCATTTTAGTTCCAAATATTTTTCTCAACTCAAAAACAATTTTTATTTTATTTTTTGCATTAAAAAAAGCATTTTTAAAAAATTTAAGTGTTTATTTTAATTAATTAATAGAAATTAATTAATTAAAATACCATTTAGGTTTCTAAAAATCACAACAAAATTCACATTGCATCTTGAGACATTTAGAAACATTGTCAAACCATTCATACAAATTTCTTTTTGGTTTTGATCATACTTTGACATTTTATTTGAATTTAGGGTTCATAAAATTCCCTTTTTAGAACCCTAACTTTGAAAATTCTTTTTTGCCTAACCATGAAGGGTTTGATAATGGTTCTTTTTGCATTGTTTTCTATATAACATATAGTTTCTAGGATAGTTTTTTCATGAATTTATCTTTCATTTTCAAATTGATTTTCATTTTTTCTTTTAAGGTACCCAAAAACCCTAGTTAACTTAGGAAAATCATAACATCCTTTAGGTTAAGAGTTAAACCTTCTCCTTTGGGGTGTGATATCATATGGGGTTAGGGTTTTGTTTGAGCTCATTTGCAAATTTTTATCATGTGAATTGCTTCTGTTTTGATCATTTGCATCTCATCCTTTCATGTAACCCTAATTTTGCATCCTTACTTGCATCTTACATTGCATTGCATGAACATATGAACTTGTCATGTCATTCAAAGCACTTGTATGCCATCTTAGACATCTTAAGAGATTGCTTGATCATTGCTTGGTAATTTATTCATACATTTGCTATGCTTTGCATCCATTTGATTTCATAAACATCCATGTGATTTCATGCTTCCCACATGCTTCATTTGCATTCTTTTTCTTGTATGATCATCCATTGCACTTTGTATGTCTTTGCACCATGTCATAGCATCCTTTGCATCATGTATTTGCTTCTGGTTTTGGCATTTTCCCATTCATATGCATTGTTTCATATCTTTTCTTTTCTTATGCATCTTGTGCTAACATTTTCAGGTGGTAAGTTAATTTGAGAAGTGAATTTGCCTTCACTTCTCATTTCTTTTCATCTTCTTCATATGCATATTTGCTGCATTTTTATTTGTCTTTGAGTGGGCTTGCTCATTCATGTTCATCTCTCACTTTCTTTCTCTAAGTTACTTATCTTCTTCAGTGAAGTAAGCAACTTGTTTCTTCTGCTTCTCCTTCCTTCCATATGCTTCTGCCATTGGTGGCTTCCTTGAAGATCTCTCTTAAGCCTCACAAACTATAGGAACATCCAAGCATGATAATAATTAGGCTAGTGATTAGTCCCCCTTAGTTTTCACCTTTGAGTCTTCTTTGTGTCTCTCTTCTCATCTCATCATTAGAGACTAAACCTTTAAGGTTTTAGGACTTTGGAATTAGGGTTATGCCTGCATCCTTCTCTTAGGATAGAGTGTATAACTTTAATCCTAAGTGTTAAATCCTTAATTTGTTTAAACCTCTTAATCAATCCATCTAACAATCACTAAGACATTAACTTGTAACTTGGGCCTTACATTAGGGTTCTAATTCTTCATCTATTGGTTAAGAAGGACTAACCCTAGTGTTTAATGGACAAGTCCCCCTCAAGTTGTCTTACAAACCATAAAAATTACTTCTTAATTTCACTTAATTAAAATCCACCTTAATAAAGGCCTTGTTTTGTCATGAATTTAATCTCTAATCATGGATTAAGTTGGGGTATCTTCCTCAGCTTAAGTGTGCTCACCTATTATCCTTCTATTAGGATGGTGTAATGAGTTCACTAATCCTTGATTATGGCTTAAACTCATTACTTAACACTAAACAAAAATAAAAAAACATATAAATAATCACAAGTAGGTTAATGATCTTAATCCTACATCATCATGGCAATTAAGTTGTGATGCTTATCTCATACTTAAGTATTCTCATTATCCTCATCATCACCTTCGGGATTCTTTTCTCATCATCCTCATTAACAAACGAGAACTTGCTTCTTCCATCTAATGCAAGACAATTAGCACTCGAGCCAGACGAGTCATACACTTGAGCATAGACAATCAAGCAGTTCACAAGTTAATTTATCTTTCAGTCTCTTTGAGTCGAACTACGGTGTTCTGACTTCCTCATTGCACGAGAGGATACATAGGCATAACTTAACAATTATCGAACAAAAGTCTCTGTGTCTTCCCCCTCTTTCAGTTTTCTCTTTTAAGCCTCAGTTCCTGAGCATTAACCTTTTGCACTGACACCTATACATTTGTTTTCTAGCTTTTGCACACAGATAACACGTACACTACCCCTTTAAACACAATCTTTTAAGCGTGGATCCCGTCGAGTACGACAGACAATCTGGGTGCTAATACCTTCCCAGGTTGTAACCAACCCCCTTTCTCATTTTCTCTGGTTCGCAACCGTCTTATCCATCTTTTCTAAGTTTATGCAGTATTACCTTTCCTTCGGGATAAAAATGCCTATCTGGCGACTCTATTCATCTTCAATTCATTTCTCCTTTCGCTAACCGTTCGTGTTTGTACCCTATCTGACCAGGTGTCTTTTCGGGGGAGCGACAATGGTACAATACTGTCTTTTTCATATGGAAAGGGCCCTGGCACCGTGATGGTGATTGGGCTCACTACAACAGAGGTTGGAACCGTTATTGTATGTGGATCATAGAAAATGGTGACAGGACTTATGGTGGATGTTGGAGGTGATGAATTGAAGCTTGGTTGAAACTGTTGCTGAGATTGTTGAAAGTTGCTGGAGTTTTGGACCGTTGTAGGGTCATAATAAATAGTCACTATGGAGACGTCGTTGTTGGTGGTTGCTGAAGTTGTAGAAGGAGATGAAATGGAACCGTTGTTTGCTGAAGTGATGGAAGAAGTGATTGCTGAAGTTATAGATGAATTAGTAGGAACAATTGTTGTTGCAGTTGTAGAAGAATCACTTGTTGTTGTTAAAGGAGTTGCTGGTGTTGTAGAAGTTGTTGTGGTTATTTGCAGAATGCCTTCTTTAATCAAACCATTGATACCATTCCTCTAGCTTGCACACCCGTTCTCGGAAAACTTGCATGATTCACAATAGGCCTCACAACCTGGATACACTTGGCATTTCAAAAGCTAGGCTTTAACCTCTACCAAAGGTGTTTGAATACTTGCAATAACTTCTATTAAACTCATGGGTGAGCCATCCTCTATAGCATTAATCCTTGGCCCACTGTGGCTTGGCATAGGATTTTTCATGACATTGGGAGGTGGTGCAAAGTTCAGGGCCTTTGAATCTACCAGATCCTGGACCTTCATATGTTGAGCCCTGCATTTTTCCGTGGAGTGACCAGGTGCATTATAATAAAAAGCACACCTGGCGTTGACATCGTAGTTTCTCGGAAGGTTCTGAGGATCAGGTGGAGCCAATGTCCTCAATTCAACAAGATTGAGCTTTAGGAGTTGTGGCAACAGTGTGGCATATGGCATTGGAATAGGGTCAATCACCCTGTTGATCTGAGATGGCCGCTGTTGAAAAGGGCATTGTTGTTGACTGTTGTTATTGTTGTTGTAGGATCTCTGTTGAGGAAACTGTGGTTGTTGCGTAAAATGTTGTGGTTGTTGAGTATACTGAGGATGTGAAGTAACAATAGTGATGGCATCAACTGATCTGGGCAGATATTGGGGTCTTCCTCTTCCCATATGCACATAATTTGTTTTACCAGATCTATGGGGCCCAGCAAATGGTTTCCTTGCACTGCTTGAACTGGCACCATTGTCGGAGTTCTTTCCCATTTTCAGTAAGCTCTCAATTCTTTCCCTAGCTATCACCACGTCTGCAAAGCTGGTGGAAGAAAATGCAGCTAATCTGTCAATATAAGTACCCTGGAGAGTGTTCATGAACATATCTTCCATCTCCCATTCTGACATCGGGGATTGAACAACAGCAGCTAGTTGCCTCCACCTTTGGGCATACTCTCTAAAGCTTTCACGGGAAGACTGTGACATTCCCATCAGAAGGATTCTATTTGGAGCCATGTCCAGATTATACTGATACTGACGGATGAAAGCTTCAGCCAAGTCTTTCCAATTTCTTACTGTGACTCTGGTCAAGTGAGAATACCATTCCCGGGATGCCCCTGTCAAGCTATCCTCGAAATAAAACATCCACAGCTTCTCATCCATTGTGTAGGCTTTCAATCTCCCCAGGAAAGACTGAAGGTGAGTACGTGGGCAGGATGTGCCATTGTATCTTTCAAAACAAGGGGGTTTGAACTTGTGAGGAATTATCACCCCTTCCACCAACCCCATGTCCATGACATCAAAACATAATGAGTTTTGGGATTCCAGAGACCTTAGCTTCTCTGCAATTTCATCCAGCCGACGATCGTAAACTTCGTCTCTAGCCCCAACCACAGTAAACTGCTCTTCTTGAGGGTTTTCCTGCAAAACCCTTCCTCCAGTAGTGTTACCTTGGGTGTTTCTTATGGCATTGATGTCTGGGTTTAGATGAGGTCCAACTCTGGGGGATCAGTGTGAGGCTGCACGTGATCGTTGTTACTGGTACCCCTTGTACCTGGATGGTTTTCCTCAGGAGTTTGTCGCTCAACCAACTCCCTAAATCTTTCCTGGCTCTGAGCTAAACCAGTTATCACTGTCATGAATTGATTCATTTGGGCCCTCATCTATGTCCTCTCATTGGCCATCTGGGCTCTCACTTCAATCAAGTCTTGTTGAACTTGATCCATTTGTAATCCCGGAAGGTTGTTTCTTATCGGATACCGATGCACTCTATTGACAGGGAACACTCTTCTGCGAGCAATGTTTCCTGAAACTACAACAAAGTGAGAAACAACAACAAAACAAAAATCTACAAAACAAAGAAATGCTGTTAGTATGCAATGCAGGATGCCTATTTGTCTTCCAAGGGTATCCGGTTTGGTTCTTTGGTTTTGACCTTTCCAGACCTCGAGGAAATACTGATGTTGAAAGAGATTAAGCCCATGAAGTAAAACAAAACCATATATATTACAAAGAGTGAAGATACATAGTTTTGATTACAATAAAGTACCCATGGCGGGTCAAAATACAACAAAAACAGAAATACAATCAAAATGAAGTACAAACAAAAAAAGTCAAACATCCAATCCAAAGTCATCCTCCCTGACTTCCTTCAGGAGAGCCTCAGTCATTGGGCCAACTGGGTGTTCTGTAATAGTCCTGATGAGGAGGTTCTTGGTGGCAATGGCACTGGTTAACTTCTTGTGCTTATCCTGATCCTTTGACCTCTTCAACCCCGCCTGGAGTTTCAACTCGGAGATCTCCTTTTATGCTGCTAACAAAGCTGCCTGATTCTTCTTCTCACTAGTCTCCAGTTGCTCTATCTTAGCTTAGGTCCTTTGATCCTTTTGTGCACGAGCCTCAGTGATCCTGATCCACCTAGCGTGGCTCTCCTCTAAATAATGCTCTTCCCTAGCCTTTTGAGTCTTAGCTTCCTTGCAAGCATTCTTCAACACTAACTCCCCTACTCTAGCCTTTCTGATGTAGTCATCCGTCTTCTCAATATTGGTCAAGTGCTCAATCCGGAGCTTCTCTAACCTCTCATTATCTAAACAGATGTCATTCCTCTCCCATAGGGTCTTCTTCAAGGCTTCAGATAGTTGAGTATTCCTTTCTTTTAACTTCTCAAACTCCTCCAGGCTAACAGTAGCTGCAGGTTGCACTGTTGATGGTCCAGGTGCATCCTCTAAGGTGAATGGCATCCTGGTGATCTGTGCCCTAGTACGAGACCAATCAAGGTATTGTGCTGAGGCTATGTTGTTGCACTTGCCAAGGATATCTGTCCATTTAGTCCGAATGTTGTCCCAGGCCCAGGCTGCCTGTCTGACAATAGCAGAGTTGTGTTGGATGTCACAATAGAGGGTTTCTGTCAGGTCTTGCCCTCTTGGAGGATGAACCAAAGCATACCCTAATTGCCTCTTAAAAAGCAAAGGGTTGTAGTTAATGCAACCTTTTACTCCAATCAAAGGCACATTGGGATATTGCCCACAGCTGGTAATGATGTCTTTGCCTTTGGCGCTCTGGGTGTACCATATGATGTCTTCTGATGTAAGGGCAATCAATCTCCTAGCCCAATTCCTTGGCTGATGAGGGTTCAGGAAAGTGTCTGATTTTGGCAAGTGTCTTAACAACCAACAATAATAGAGGGGTGCACAACATCTGACCAATCTTCCTCTTTGCTTCTCATCCCTCTGGTGCACTGAATAGTAAAAGTCTCCAAGTAAGGTAGGAACTGGGTTCCTCAGTAAAAACAGGTGAATAGCATTCTTGCTTACAAACTTTGGCTCGTCTGCAAACAAGATAACTCCATATATGCTAAGTTCTAAGAGTGCACAAACAGCATCCCACTTCTCTGTTGCATCATGAAGTCTGAGTGAAGGTATGTAATTCCAGCTTTGGTGGTCATACTCTGATCAATGAGGGTAGGCTCCAAGTGCAAGGCCTTAACTATGTCTTCATTCTTGGGAGCAGCCATCTCAGGGTTGAAAGGAATCCCTCTCCTGATAGGAACTCCTAAAATCATGGAAAATTCTTCTAGCAGAGGTCCCAACTGAAAATCAGGGAATGTGATACATCTGAGAGGAGGATCATAAAACTGCAAGCAAGTGTGAATCATGCTCCTCTGGGATGCATCCAGGACCATGATCATGTCCAATATGCCTCCATAATGTTCCCTGAATAATGGGACTTGATCAGGGGTGATGAGAGACTTGATCTGTCTGATGCCTGTCAGAGTGGGCTCAAAGAAGTGGTATGTGATATTTCTCTTCTTGGAAGTGTCCATGCTGATAATGGATGCTGGTGAAGAAACTGAAGAAGCCCTAATGAAGGCAATTGCTGAAAAACTGATGAAGATAAGCTGGAAAAGATGCTGAAGAGGGGTCTCTGATGAAGACAACTGGAGAAGAGTCTCTGATGAAGACAGACTGATGAAGGTGCTGGTGCAAATAACTGAGGAAATATGAGAAGCAGAACAGGTCAAAACCAAACCAAAGATAAGAAGGTGGATACCCTGTAAAACAAATAGGAAAATGTTAAATGATGCAAAATGATTTATGCAGAATGATATGCAAAGGGTTTGTGATCAGGTGCTGGATTTGTTATCTGCCTTGGTAGGTTCCATGTGTGTTCATAAGTTCGGATGGAGGCTTAGAAAACCGATAACCAGGTGGGGGACTCAAATAAAGAGTCACAAGTCTCGGGTTTCACAAGAACTGTCCAAAATGATGCATTCTTAAAACCAAACTGATAACAGGATATGATGAGGCCAAGGGTTCCTGCAAACCTGTAAACATCCCAACCCCCTCACAGGTATTGTTCTAGAACAAGGGTCCTCAGACTTGGATCAGTTATGAGAAGTGTAAACACTTCTAACCCGGAGGTACAGTGTTTACAATAACCATAAAAGGTCCTCCTCTAATTCACCTCAGATGCTGAAGGTCATAAAAGGTCATCCAAACTTAGCGGGTTTCCCAGATAGCCCTAGTACTAAAGGAAATCCGTAGCACAGAGTTCTCAAGAAGAAACCCATGTCTGAACCGTGTTTCATATTCCCGCATCAGACCGAAATGTAATGGGAAAGAATATGAAGCCGCTCTAGCCTATGTGTCACTCAGGTCCCCGGTATGGAACCTTAATCACTCAACAATCCCTCCCACCAAGGAAACAACAGATCCAACACAGTATGAAATGCATAAAACTGTAAATGAAAAGCAATAAATAAAGCTGTACATAAAGCAATAAATACATAAATAAACAAAAAGCACAAGTAGCACATAACACCCCCGTAAACACAAATTAAACAAGCGCTAGGAGGAACCCACAAAAAGAACCAGAAGCCCCGGTTGCAATATAAGGTTCCCCAGCAGAGTCGCCAAGCTATCGCTCCCCTGAAAAGACACCTGGTCAGACAGGGTGGAGACGCGAACGGTCGGCGAAAGGAGAAAGGAAAATGAAGTGAATAGAGTCGCCAGCTAGGCATTTTTATCAAGAAGGAAAGGTAATGTTGCATAAACCTAGAAAATAGATGGATAAGACGGTTGCGAAACCCGAGAAACTGAGAAAGGGGGTTGGTTACAACCTAGGAAGGTATTAGCACCCAAATTGTTTGTCGTACTCGACGGGATCCATGCTTAAAAGATTGTGTTTAAAGGGGGTAGGTGTATGTGCTGTCTATGTGTAAAAGCTGAGAATAAATAAACAAGTGTCAGTGCAAAAAGGTGATTGCTCAGGAATGAGGCTTTTAAAAGAAAGCTGGAAAGAGGGGGGTGACAAAGAGACTTTTGTTCGATAACAGTTAAGTTATGCCTATGTATCCTCTCGTGCAATGAGGAAGTCAGAACACCGTAGTTCGACTCAAAGAGACTGAAAGATGAATTTGACTGTGAACTGCTTACTTGTCTATGCTCAAGTGTATGACTCGTCTGGCTCGAGTGCTAACTGTCTTGCATTAGACGGAAGAAGCAAGTTCTCATTTGTGAGTGAAGATGATGAGAAAAGAATCCCGAAGGAGACAATTATTGTTTGATTTTTGTGTTTTCAGTTTTGTTATTGTTTTTGGTGTTTTGCATAAGTTAATGAGCTTAAGCCTAAATCAAGGGCTTGTAAACTCATTATATCCTCCCTGATTAGAGATGATGAGAATACTTAAGTATGAGATAAGCATCTCAACTTAATTACCATGATGATGTGGGATTAAGATCATTAACCTACTTGTGATTATTAAGATGTTTTTGGGTTTTTGTTTAGTGTTAAGTAATGAGTTTAATCTCTAATCACAGATTAGTGAACTCATTACATCATCCTAATAGAAGGATAATAGATGAGAACACTTAAGCTGAGGAAGATACCTCAACTTAATCCATGGTTAGGGATTAAATTCATGACAAAACTAGCCTTTATTAAATGGATTTTAATTAAAGGTGATAAGATTAAGAAGTGGATTTTATGATTTGTAAGACAACTTGAGGGGGACTTGTCCATTAAACACTAGGGTTAGTCCTTCTTAACCATAAAGGAAGAATTAGAACCCTAATGTAAGGCCCAAGTTACAAGTTAATGTCTTAGTGATTATTAGATGGATTGATTAAGAGTTTTAAACAGATTAAGGGTTTAACACTTAGGATTAAAGTTATACACTCGATCCTAAGATAAGGATGCAGGCATAACCCTAATTCCAAAGTCCTAAAACCTTAAAGGTTTAGTCTCTAATGATGAGATGAGAAAAGAGACACAAAGAGGACTCAAAGGAAAAAAGTCTAAAGGGAAACTAATAAGTCCTAGAAGTTATCATGATTAGGCATCCTATGGTTTTGTGAGGCTTAAAAGGAGAAGTCTTCAAGGAAGCCACCAAGGAGAAGCAAGATGAAAAGAGAAGGAAGCAGAAGAATAAGTTACTTACTTCCTAAGAAAGTAAGTAACTTAGAAGAAGAAAGGAAGAGAAGCACAAGTGAGGCAAGCCCACTCAAAGACAAACAAAAATGCAGTAAGAATGCAATATGAAGAGATGAGAAGAGGTGGGAGGTGAAGGCAAATACACCCCCCAAACAACTTACCATTAACCTGAAAAGTTAGTACAAGATGCAATATGAAAGGAATGAAATGAAATGATGCATATGCAAGGGTAAAGACCAAGACCAGAAGCATACACATGATGTAAATGATGTTATGATATAATGCAAAGGCATACAAGATGCACATGTGTGATCATGCATAGAAAATGCATGAATAAATGATCAAGCAATGTTCAAGCAATGTCTTAAGATGTCTAAGATGCCATGCAAATGCTTAGAATGGCATGGCAAGCTCATATGTTCATGCAATGCAATGGAAGATGCAAAATTAGGGTTACATGGCAACATGAGATGCAAATGACCAAAAAAGAAGCAAATGACATTATAAAAAATTGAAAATGTACTCAAAGGAACCCTAAATCTATACTAGGTTACCATCCAAAGGGGGAGGTCAGAAACTAAACCTAGAAGAAGTTATGAATTTCCTAAGTTTCTAGGGTTTTTTGGGTGATCTTCAATGTAAAATGCCAAACAATTTGAAAATTCAAGATAAAAATGAAACAAAAATGTTTTTAGAAACTAGAGGCCATGCATAGAACAATGCAAAAAGAACCATTCACAAACTCAACTTGGTTTGAAAGTTGTGAATTTTTGAAGTTAGGGTTAGAAAATGAACATTTTTAAGAACCCTAATTCATTGAAAAATCTCAAAGTGTGATCAAAACCAAAAAGAAATTTGTATGGTGAGTTTGTAAATGCTTCTAAATGTCTAAGAAGGCTCTCTGATTTTTTTTGTGATATTTAAATACTTAAATGTAATTTTAATTAATTAAAATGAATTAATTAATTAAATAAAACATTTACATGATTTAATAATATTTTTTTAATGCAAAAAATAAAAATAAAAATTTTTTTGGTTTCTAAAAATTAATAAAAGTCATGATAAAAATTTTCAGAATTTTTTAATGATTTTTGCTATTTTAAATAATTATATGAAAAGAAATAGAATAAAATGGAATTAAATGGAAGTCAAAGCATCTGATGGTCAGGGTTTAAACCTAGGTTGACTGCGCGTGCAGATGGAGGGTCTGGATTGCATCTGGGTTAATTAACTGATTAATTTAATTAATTGAAAATTAGGGTTAATCGATATGATCTGGACCCTTAAAAATTGCGCTAAGCAAGATCCAATGGCTCAAATTCAAACTGACCCCCTAAACCCTAATTAGTGCCCTAAGCACTTTCAGGTGATCGGAGCTAGCTCCGGTCATCTTCTCCGGCAGCCCCTTCATGCTATCTCACTCAAAACGCAAGCCCAAGCTCTCAAACTCTCCAGAATCAATCATCTAACAACCCTAAACATGAATCCAGCCCCAAAACTCAATTATTTTTCCTCAAGAACACGAATCAAAGCAAAACGAAAAATACAACAAAAATTTCAGAAGCTCAGTACATGCACGAAACTCAACCATTTTCAAAACAAACTACATCATGGTGATCAGGAGAGCTCATAGATTCATTTAGAAGCAAGAAATGCAAGTTCTGGAAAAAAGTTTGAAGATGACTACCTGAGCTGGAGCTTTACAAACTGGTACTTTCTAGACCTCTCCCTTGTGCAAATCCACTCCAATGAACTCCTTGATGATGTTGAGAAGATTTGCAAGAGTTTATATGGCTTGGTTTGTGAGTTTTGGTTTTGTGGAGGAAGAAATCGTGTTTTTGATTCTTGAGGTTTTAGGCTTGTTTAATGGTTGGGAAATGATTTGGAGGATGTATGGAGATGATTGGTGAAGTTTGCTTGAAGTTTTTGTGGTTGTGTTATGAAATTCGAAGAGGGAAAGTTTCTTGAGGATTTTGTGAATCTAAATGTATGAGATCTTGCCGGCTTGTGTGTTGTATGAAATGAGTCCCTTGAGGCATGTATGTGAAGATGTGATAGGTCAGAAGAGTTGTTGTGGGCTATGTTGATTGGTATGAGTGATTTTGCAAAAAGTCAACATTGTGTACTTGAGGTATGGGCATGGTGCAGGCCTGAGATTTTGGGGTGTCTGGCCTCAGCATGAATCAAGGGTGGCCATGGGATATGTTTGATGAAGCTGGAACACATGGAACTAGGGTTTGTATGAGTTTTGCATATTTTCCCTCTTTGACATTTCTTGTGATTCAAGGCATGAAACCTTCCAATTCTTGGGCCAATTCTGATCTTTTGAAGTTGCTTGATCATGTCATGTCACATTTGGGCACATTAGAAGTCATTAGAAGCCTTGACAAATGGTTTTGCAAAAATCCCTCTTTGGCATGAATGTGAAAATTATGTGATTTTTGCTACCTTTGAAGGATCATAACTTGAGTTCCATAATGAATCAAGATATGTTCTTGTACTTTTTGAAAAGGGAAAGACCTAATCTACAACTTTCATGACTAAGAATTTTTCATTTGAAGCATTTTTTGATGAGAAAGAGGAGGTTGAAAAACTTTCCCAAAATGGAAAGTTTCCATTACAAGTCATTTCCATTTTTGGCAACTTTTGGATTAGCTCAAATTTCTTCAATTTTATGAACTTACAAGAACTCCAATAATCAAATAAAGATCATAGAACTTAAATTTGATGAAAATACCCCTTTGATTCCATTGTTGGGGGCCTCAGATGCCCTGATTTTGCCTTAACTTGCTCAGGAAGTTACCCAGTGAACAGATGACTTCCACAATGAATTTCTTCATCAAACTTGGTACACATGATCCTTATAATATCTTAAGAACATTAGAAACAAGAATGACCCAAAAATTTGGAGTTAAGGCCTCTGAAACCAAAACCCTAATTTTGGTCATCTGTGTAGTGAAAACCCTAGCTCTGCTTCCATGCCTTGCCAGTTCTTGTGATTCCTTGACTTCCATGAACTTTGAGGGACATAATATGATGATAGAATACACATGGAACCTCTTGGAACACTTTGAGGACTTTGGAATGGCTCAGATGGAATCTTGGATTGCTCAGATCACAAACCCTAGATGCAGATGAATTTGAACTATGTAGATGAAACAAATATGCAATGTGATATGGTATGCTTATGATTATGCAAATATGAAAGATCACAAGCCAAGGTGTGAAATTAGTGAGGGAAAATTTGGGGTGTTTACAACCATCTACTATGATCCACAGACTATTACAACTCCTTCTTCTGCTGCAATTAGTCTGGTGAACATCACGATGCCTGGACCGGTTCCTTATGATAACAACAATGTTGTGCCTTGGCATTATGGTATGAATCTTTACTACCACGGAAGAAAGATCACTCTGGACTCCTCAACATCTGCTCCACAAATTGACAATGTCGGGGGAGGTGGAGGCTTCACTCGGAGCGGACGTCTCTTCGCTTCACAGTTTCCCAGAGTTAATGCTGAAGCAGAAGCCGCTGCCAAAGCAAAAGGAAAAAGTGTGGTGCCAGAAGAACCAGCTACAAAAGAAACTCAGAAGACACCCTTTGATCAGGATGTAGACGATTTTTTGAGGATAATCAAGAGAAGTGACTACAAGGTTGTGGATCAGCTCCACCAAACACCCTCCAAGATCTCCATTCTATCTCTGCTCATGTGTTCCGAGGCTCACCGGAATGCACTACTCAAAGTCTTGCACGCAGCTTATGTGCCTGAGCAGATCACAGTCAATCAGTTATGAACGGTGGTTGCAAACGTTAATACTAGTCATGGACTAGGTTTCACCGATACTGACTTGACTATGGAGGGGCGTAATCACAACAAGGCTTTGCATATCACTTTGGAATGCAAAGGTGCCGTACTTTCTCATGTCCTTGTTGATACCGCATCATCACTCAATGTGTTGCCAAAGAAAGCATTAGTCAAGCTGGAGTATGATGGTCTTACACTCCGTCCGAGCAACCTAGTTGTCAGAGCTTTTGATGGTTCTAAGAGATCGGTTCTCGGAGAGGTTGAGCTGTATGTGGTAATTGGCCCACAAGTTTTCAAAACTATCTTCTATGTGAGGGCCAAATTATGACAATTTATGGAGAAGAAGACATCTTGGTCAGTCACCTGGCTACGTACAAATACATAGAGATGGATGGGGAGATCCATGAGACAATGAGACAGAGCTTCGAAGCTCTTATGTCAATGAAGTAACAGCTGAAGTATCAGGTACTTCATTTTCCTCTTACAAACAAGCTCGGAAGGTTGTTGAAGATGGGAACGCCCAAGGCTGGGGCAAGCTACTGCAAGTTCAGATAAAGGAAGACAAGTTCGGTTTGGTTTACAGACCATCCCGACAGGTCCAAGAGGAGGTTGTTGAAGCTCCCAAATTTGTGAGTGGGGGAATGCTGACCCCGGATGCTGTTATCAATGTGGAAGACAAGGATGAAAGCGACTTCAACCTAGAAAGCTGGATTCTTCCAAGAGTCCCAGGCCAACGAGTCCTCAACTGGTCTTCCTAGGAAATTATAAGGGTTACTGCCGCAGAGTAATTATTATTTCCTGTTTAAGCATGCATCAAGTCCCGCATCTTACCCAAGGTGTCAGGACTCATTTCGTAATAGGGCCATATATGTATTTTGTGCAAGTTGAAATTAATAAACAATGGACATCTTTTGCAAACAATCTTTTCGCCCACTGCCTTTTCATTTTTATTTCTCGCACAAAACAATAAATGGAAATGTTTTCTCAATAATAACTTTATTCACTTTTTCTAAATAAGATAAAATCAATCACTAAAATGAACCAAATCTCAACCCTTGCAGAGATAGCCCTCCAGATCGCACCGACAACGACATTGATATGACCTTGTATGACTTCGAAAATCCGATTAATCAAGAAGATATTGAAGAAGACTACAATTTACCTGAAGAGTTAGCCAGGTTATTGAGACAATAGGAAAAGGTGATTGCTCCTCATCAGGAGGAGGTTGAGACTATCAATCTCGGTACCGAGGAAGATGTGAAAGAGGTGAGGATTAGGGCCAGTCTGCAAGCTCCAGTAAAGGAACAACTTATCAGTATGCTGCGAGAGTATGTCGATGTCTTCGCTTGGTCCTATCAAGATATGCCGGGTATGGATACAGATATTGTCATGCACAAGTTGCCATTGAAGGAGGATTGTCCGCTAGTTAAACAGAAATTGCGTCGTACTCGCCCGGACATGGCCATGAAAATCAAAGAGGAAGTACAAAAGAAGTGGGGCGCCGGTTTTCTCGCTGTAACTAGTTACCCGCCTTGGGTTGATAACATTGTACCAGTACCTAAGAAAGATGTCAAGGTGTGTATGTGTGTCGATTACCAGGATTTAAACAGAGCAAGCCCGAAATATGATTTCCCATTACCTCACATTGATGTATTGGCAGACAACACAGCTCAGTTTTCGGTATTTTCCTTCATTGATGGATTTTTTGGATACAATTAGATCAAGATGTCACCTGAAGACATGGAGAAGACAACTTTCATCACACCATGGGGCATGTTCTGCTACAAAGTAATGTCGTTCGGTCTGAAGAACGCTGGTGCAACATATCAACGGGCTATGGTAACGTTATTCCACGACATGATCCATAAAGAAATTGAGTGCTACGTGGATGACATGATTGCCAAGTCCCAAATAGAGTAAGAGCATTTGGTAAACCTATTGAAACTTTTCAAGTGTCTGAGAAAGTATCAGTTAAGGTTGAACCCTAACAAATGCACATTCGGGGTACGTTCTGGTAAGCTACTGGGTTTTATTGTAAGTAGAAAAGGAATTGAGGTTGATCCCGATAAAGTCAAAGTCATTCAGAAAATGCCTGCACCTAGGACTGAGAAAGAAGTTCGAGGGTTCTTAGGTAGATTGAACTACATCTCAAGGTTCATATCTCATCTCACTACAACCTGCGAACCCTTGTTCAAACTGTTAAGAAAGGAACAAACAGTCAGGTGGAATGATGATTGTCACAGATAGTTTTTGACAAAATCAAAGAATATTTGCAAGAACCTCCAATTCTCATGCCTCCAGTCGAAGGAAGACCTCTAATCATGTACCTGACAGTATTAGAAGAGTCGATGGGGTGTGTGTTGGGCCAGCATGACGAGTTTGGTCGAAAAGAGTATGCAATATACTACCTAAGCAAAACGTTTACCGACTGTGAACAACGTTATTCACTACTCGAGAAAACTTGATGTGCTTTAGCGTGGGCTGCTTGCCGACTAAGACAATATATGTTGATTCATACTACCTTATTGATCTCAAAGATGGATCCAGTCAAGTACATATTTGAGAAGCCAGCACTTACCGGAAGGGTTTCCAGGTGGCAAATGATTCTAACAGAATATGACATTCAATACACCTCTCAGAAAGCCATCATGGGCAGTGTATTGTCTGACTATTGGGATGAGCAACCCATTGATGATTACCAGCCTATGATATTTGACTTCCCTGATGAAGACATCATGTTCTTAAAAGCAAAAGATTGTGAAGATCATATTCACACTGAAGGGCCTGACCTAGAAGAAGCATGGACTATGATGTTTGACAGGGAATTTAATTGCAATGGTTGTAGGGTTGTTGCAGTGCTTATGACACCTAAAGAGGTTCATATGCCTTTCTAGGCAAGGCTCACCTTTGCCTGCTGTAAACACCCCAAATTTGCCCTCACCCATTCACACCATGGCTTATGATCTCCTTATATGCATAAACTCAATCATACCATCTTGTAAACACCCCAAATTTGCCCTCACCCATTCACACCATGGCTTGTGATCATTTCATATGCATAAACACAGTCATATCATCTCATATCTCATTTTGATTCACTGCATTGGTTCTAGGTCATCTGCACCTAGGGTTTGTGATCTGAGCAATCCAAGAGCCTCATGAGCCACTCCAAAGATCATCAATCACTTCAAAGGGGTCCATGTGTGTTCTTATATCATATTATATCCTCTCAAAGTCAAAAATGCAAAAGAATCACAAGAACTGGGATGGGTATAGATGCAGAGCCAAGTTTGACTGCACAGTTGACCTAAAATTAGGGTTTTGGTTTCAGAGGCCATAACTCCAAATTTTTTGGTCATTCTTGTTTCCATTGGTCTCTATATGGTATAGGGAGTGTGCATATCAATTTTCATGAAGAAATTCCATGGGGAAGTCATCTGATCAAGAGTTGACTTTTCAGACAAGTCAGTGCAAAATCAGGGCATCTGAGGCCCCCAGTGACCCAACCAAGGGGTGATCTTCATCATTTTGAGTGTATATGATCTTTATTTGATCATGGAATAAGGTTGAAGTTCACAAAATTCAAGAATTTGAAGTTTTTGCAAAGTTGACTTTTTAGGGCATAGTTGACTTTTAAGGAATTTGTCAATTTAGGTCACTTTTCAAACCTTACTTTTTGATCCAAAAATGCTTCAAATGGAAAAACTTTGGTCATGAAAGTTGTAGAATACATTTTTCCCTTTTCAAAAAGTACAAGAACATGATCTAATTCATTTTGGATCAAAAGTTATGGTGTGACAAAGTTGGCAAAAATCACTAATTTTCAAGTTATGCACCAATTGGAAAATTTGCAAAATCATGAACCAAGGCAAATTGTAACTTCTAGTTCACATCAAACCATTACACAAACATTCTATGTGACCTAAAAATCAGATTTGGACCAAGGTTTCTCACATTTCATGGCTTGTGTAGCAAGATAGTCACATGTGAACCAAAGATGATCAACTTGCAAAACTCATGATCACACTTCACCAACTTGCTGCATTGGCTATTGAACCTTTCTAGCTTCACTCATACACCATGCTGCGCCAGCCCACATACTTGTACCAAGCTAGAGCTTAGCCCATGCCTCTCTTACAACAAAGTGGACTTTTTGCAAAAGGTGACTTACCTATCACAGCAGGCCAGGTCACATCATCTGACCAATAGGAGTCTTTTATGCAAAGCAAAGGCTAGCCATTTCATACAGGAAGCCAGCCTGAAGCAAGCCCTAAGACAACATTCACAAACTCACTCCCTCAAGCATTTCTCTTCGAATCTCTCTGCACAACACACAAACACAAAAACCATTTTCATAGATCAATTCACCTTGCTTCATTGATACAAAACCAACAAGACCCAAGCCTGAAACCAGCAAGAACATCACTCTTCCATTTTTCACTCTCAAAGCCAAAGCCTTCGAAACTCATCCCACAGGCCTCAAACACTTGAACAAACTCCACAAACCTTCTTAAAACATCACCCTGATCACAAAGAACCACTCACATTGGCCTGAAACAACCTGAATCACCAGCACCATTTTCACCTGAGCTTGAGCAGAAGCTGTTCAAACTCATCAACCAGCCAACCTAAACTCCTCCTAAGCATTCAAGGATCATCAGGGGACCAAGTAGAGTGGATTGCATCAAAGGGAGAGGTCAGAAAGTTGCTAAAGTGAAGGCTTCGAAACTCAGGTAGCTCAAGAACTTTTTTTCCAGAAATGGATTTTTAAGTTCTAAAGTTGTTCTCCATGCTTCACTGATTGCTCTGATATCTTTGGTTTTGAAAATGGTGGAGAGATGAGAGTTTAATTAGTCTCTGAAACTTTTTTGCCCTAGTTCTTGTTTGCTTCGATTCAGCCTTTGTAGGAAGAATAAATTTGTTTTGATTTGGGGTTTTGATTCGTGAGTGAGTGGGAATCATTTCTGTGTTTTTAGATTTTGTTTTAGATGCGTTTTAGAGGAGTTTGAGGTTTGGGGTGAACGGAGAAGATGACCGGAACACTGTTCCGGTCATCTGAAAGTGATTAACGGCGTAATTAGGGTTTAAGCATTAATTAGCCAGGTTTGAATGCTGGCCTTTGGATTTGGCGCCAGGTCAACGCGCGCGTGTTTTCATTTGAATCTCCACCATCAGATTGCATGACTTTTACTTATTTCAGTTTAAATTCATTTATTTTCATATTTATTTCATTTGTTTTGCATAATTTATTTAAAATAGCAAAATTGTTTTAAAAATTATGAAACTTTTTCTCAAGAGTTTTATTAATTTTTAAGACACAAAAATATTTTTATTTTCATTTTTAGCATTTAAAAAGCATTTTTAAATATTTAAAGGTTTATTTTTAATTGATTAATGGAAATTAATTTATTAAAAATACTTTTAGGTATTTAAAAATCACCAAAAAATTCATGAAATGTTCTAAGACATTTAGAAACATTGTCCAACCTTCAAACCAAATTTATTTTTTGATCTTGATGCATTTTAAGAATTTCTCATTGAATTAAAATCATTTTTGTGCATTAATTTGATCCAAGGTTCAAAAAATCATTTCTGCCTACTCATGAAGAGTTGGACATTGATTCTTCTTGCATTGCATTGTGTTTAGCATGTAGTTTATGAGATTAAATGGCCATGATTTGATCTTTCATTTTCCATTTGTTTGACAATTTTCTTGTTTAGGAACCCTAAAACCCTAGAAATCTTGTAAAAACCATAACTTGAACTTGGTTAGGAGTTGAGACTTCTCCTTTGGGCATTGGTTTAGTATAGGATTAGGGGTCCTTTGTGTGGCATTTTCAATTTTTTTATCTTAGGGTTTGCTTCTGATTTTGATTTTTGTTTGATGTATGGTTCATAAACCCTAATTTGGGCTTCCATATGCATCCATCTTGCATTCTCTTGCATAACATGATTTGCCATGACATTTCAAGCATCCATTTGATTCATTTGACATCATAAGACATATTGAAAGCATGTTTGATCATTGCATCATGTATTTGCCTTGTTGTATGCCATGTGCACTTCATAACTTTTCATGTATGTCCATGCTTCCTAACTTGCTTCACTTGCATTCATGAACTTGTATGATCATTTCCATGTGCTGCCTCATGTTTGTAGCATCTCATAGCATCATTAGCATCATGTAATTGCTTCTGGTTTTGTTTCTCATCATGTCATCTCATCCCATTTTGCATTGCATTGCATTTCTTTCCTAACCTTTCAGGTGGTAAGTGATTTTGGGAAGTGAATTTGCCTTCACTTCTCATAACTTTTCTTCTCATCTCTCTTGCATCCATTGCTGCATTTTTTGTTTGTGTTTGAGATTGAGCTTGCTCATTCTTCTTCTCCCCACTTTCTTTCTTCAAGTGACTTGACTTCTTGAATGAAGCAAGTCACTTTGCTTCTCTTGATCCTCTCATCTGCTTCCTGGTGGTTCCTCTGAAGATTTCCCTTGTTAACCTCACAAACCTTAGGAACAACCAAGCATGACAATGATTAGGGTTTTGATTAGTCTCCCCTCTTAGTTTTACCTTTGTGTCTCTCTTGAGTCTTCTCTTCTCATCTCATAATCAGGGACTAAACCCTAAAGGCTTTAAAGCTTTGTGATTAAGTTTATGCCTGCATCCTTCTATTAGGATGGAGTGTATAACTTTAATCCTAAGTGTTAAACCCTTAATGTGTTTAAATCTCTTAATCAATCCATCTAATAATCATCAAGACATCACACTTGTAACTTGGGCCTTGCATTAGGGTTCTAATTCTTCCTTAATTGGTTAAGAAGGACTAACCCTAGTGTTAATGGACAAGTCCCCCTCAAGTTGTCTTACAAATCATAAAATTCACTTCATCTTCATACCATTAAATAAAATCCACTTAATCAAAGGCTTGTTTTGTCATGAGTTTAATCCCTAATCATGGATTAAGTTGAGGATTTTTCCTCAGCTTAAACATTCTCATCTATTATCCTTCTATTAGGATGGTGTAATGAGTCTGTTTAATCCTTGATTATGGCTTAACTTCATTATTCAACACTAAACAAAAACACCAAAAACATCTAAATAATCACAAGTAGGTTAATGATCTTAATCCTACATCAAAGGTGATTAAGTGTGAGAATCTGACTTCACACTTAAGGTATTCTCATTACCCCTAAACAGAGGGAAGATGTGATGAGTTTACTAACCCATTGGTTTAGGCTTAAGCTCATTAACTTATGACAAACTTTCAAAAGCAATAAAAGACTGAAAATTCAAAAACAAACAATAATCGTCTCCTCCGGGATTCTTTTCTCATCACCTTCACTCACAAACGAGAACTTGCTTCTTCCGTCTAATGCAAGACAGTTTGCACCTGAGCCAGACAGGTCATACACTTGAGCATAGACAAGCAAGCAGTTCATCAGTCAATTCATCTTTCAGTCTCTTTGGGTCGAACTACGGTGTTCTGACTTCCTCATTGCACGAGAGGATACGTAGGCATAACTTAACAGTTATCGAACAAAAGTCTCTATATATTCCCCCTCCTTTCAGCTTCATTCTTTTAACCTCATGATCTTGAGAATTTCACTCCTTTCTTACACTGACACTTTCATACTTCATATCACTTATACACTATACACTGACACCTGTACATCTTTTCCAGCTATTCTATACACAGATTGCACTGACACTACCCCTTTAAAACACAAATCTTTTTAAGCGTGGATCCCGACGAGTACGGCGGACAATCTGAGTGCTAATACCTTCCCAGGTTTTAACCAACCCCCTTTCTCAGTCTCTCTGGTTCGCAACCGTCTTATCCATCTCTTTCTAGGCTTATGCAGCATTGCCTTTCCTCCGGGATAAAAATGCCTAGTTGGAGACTCTATTCATCTCCAGTGAGTTCACGGCTGTGTGTTCTCACTGTCCCTCTCGCCGACCGTTCGCTTCTGTACCCCATTTGACCCAGCTTCATTTGGTGGGAGCGACACATCTCATATCACATTTTTAACACATTGCATTGGTTCAAAGTCATCTGCACCTAGGGTTTGTGATCTGAGCAAATCAAGAGCTTCTTGAACCACTCCAAAGGTCATCAATCACTTCAAAGGGGTCCATGTATGTTCATGCATCATATTATATCCCCTCAAAGTCAAGAATGTCAAAGAATCACAAGAACTGAAGATGGCATGGAAGCAGAGTCAGGTTTAACTGCACAGATGACCTAGAATTAGGGTTTTGGTTTCAAAGGCCATAACTCCAATTTTTTTGGTCATTCTTGTTTCTATTGGTCTCTATATTGTATAGGGATCATGCATATCAATTTTCATGAAGAAATTCCATGGGGAAGTCATCTGATCAAGAGTTGACTTCTTGAGCAAGTCAGTGAAAAATCAGGGCATCTGAGGCCCCCAATGACCCAACCAAAGGGTGTTCTTCATCATTTTGATTGTGTATGATCTTTATTTGATCATAGAAGATGTTGGAAGTTCACAAAATTGAAGAATCTCAAGTCATTTGCAAAGTTGACTTTTTGGGAAAGTTGACTTTTAATGAAAATTGCCATTTTGGGAAACTTTTTCAACCCTTGCTTTTTGATTCAAAAATGCTTCAAATGGAAAAACTTTGGTCATGAAAGTTGTAGAATGGATCATTACCTTTTCAAAAAGTACAAGAACTTGACCTAATTCATTTTGGATCAAAAGTTATGGCTTGTCAAAGTTGGCTAAAATCACAAAATTTGAAGTTTTCTACCAAAGAGACATTTTGCAAAATGGTTTGATCAAGTGTTCTAAAGGCCTCAAATGTGTACCATTTCTTCACAACATGATCATATGACCTCTAAAATTCAGAATGGGCCAAAGAACTTTGCACTTTGATGCCTTGAAACTCAAGAAATCCCAAAGGAACCAAACTTGAACCAACTTGCAAAACTTATCATAAGTTACAAACCACTTGCTGCATTGCCTCTAAACCTTTTTCATAGCATTCCTTGATTCAAGCTGAACAAAAGCAAGCCAAAAAGCAAGTTGTACCATAGCCCATGCTTCAAGTACACATCAAGTTGACATTTTGGCAAAAGACCCATACCAATCACCATAGGCCACCAACAACTTTCTGACCTATCCCCTTTTGATACATGGACAAAACCCAGCCTAACACAACACACAACTCATTCTGATCTTGCCCACAAGTCATAGTTATCAAAATCTCTCCCATTTTCAAAACCTTTCGAAACACTCTCCACAAGCTGCAAACACACAAACAAACTTCACAAACAAGCTTAGCACACTTCACTGATCAAAAACCACCCATCACCATAGCCTGAAACTCACTGAAATCAAAATACGATTTCCACCCCTCCTTGAACAGAACTTCTGTAATTTTCCAAACCAGCCATCACAAACTTCTTCTAAGTATCAAGACTTCATTGGGAGCTCAAAAGGAGTGAGTTTGCACAAAGAAACAGCCCAGAAAGCCCAGAACCAGAAGGTTCCATCTCAGGTATAGCTCAAGAACAAATTTTCCAGAACTTCATTTACTTGTTATAAATTGATTCTACATGTTATCCTGATCATCATGATGTGTTTGAAATTGAAAATGAGTGGAAAATGAGGATGTATTGATGTTCTGAAATTTCTCCCGTAAAAAATGTTTGCTTCGATTTGCTTGATTCATGTAGTTTAAATGTTGTTTGATGGTTGATTTATGTTCCATGATGTTAGAGGATCATTTCCCTGTGTTTAATTTGAAGTGGGGTGGCTTGTAGTGAAACCTAGGGTTTTGGTTCGCCGGAGAAGACGACCGGAAGTCTTCTCCGGCCACCTGAGAACCATTAGCCCTAATCTGTGTCATTAAGTGAGATTTGAATTTGGAACGTAGGATGAGTTGACCAAGGCTGACTGGCGCGCGTTTGAATGGCTAGGATGTGTCCTCAGAAGCCCTAATCCTCATTAACCTAATTAATCCAAATTAATTAATTCATAAACCTGATTTAACCAGGTTTGAACTTGGGCCATTGGATGTGGCGCCAAGTCAACCTTCCCTTGCCCAGAACGCATCTGATCCATCCATTGCTCATACTTTTCATTTTATTAATTTTTATTTCACATTTTTCTTATTTAATTTGTGCCTTTTATTAAAAATAGTAAAAATCATTTAAAAATTCTGGAAATTTTTATGCAACCTTTTATTAATTTTCAAAAACCAAAAATATTTTTATTTTTATTTTTTGCATAAAAAAATATATTTAAATCATTTAAAAGTTTATTTTTAATTAATTAATGATAATTAATTAATTAAAAATACTTTTAGGTATTTAAAAATCACCAAAAAATTCATGAAACATTTAAAGTCATTTAGAAACATTGTGCAACCTTCAAACCAAATTTGTTTTTTGATCTTGATGCCTTTTGACAATTTTCCATGGAATTAATTTTATTTCAAAGCATTATTTTGATCCAATGTTCAAAAATTCATTTCTGCCTAGTCTTTAGGAGTTGGACTTTGATTCTTTTTGCATTGCATCTTGCATATCATGAAGTTTATAGGGTTAAATTGGCATGATTTGATCTTGCATTTCCTATTTGTTTGACATTTTTCTTGACAAGGTACCTTAAAACCCTAGCAACCTCAGGAAATTCATAACTTTCACTAGGTTAAGAATTGGATCCCCTCCTTTGGGCAGTGAGTTTGTATAGGTTTAGGGTTCCCTTGATTGCACTTTCAAATTTTTATCTTGATGTTTGCTTCTGGTTTTGGTTTTTGTTTTGTGTATTGATCATAAACCCTAATTTGGGCTTCCTTTTGCATTCATCTTGCATTTGCTTGCATACCATGACTTGCCATGACATTTTGTGCATCCATTTGACTCATTAGACATCTCAAGACATATTAGAAGTATGTTTGATCATTGCATCTTTCACTTGCCATGATTGTATGCCATTTGCATTCCATAACTTTTCATGTATGTTCATGGTTCTAAGCATGCTTCATTTGCATCCATATGTTTGTATGATCATCCTCATGCTTTGTTTCATGTTTACATCATCTCATAGACTCATTAGCATCATACTCATGCTTCTGGTTTTGGTTTGCCTCATCCCATTTCATCTCATTTGGCATTGCATTGCACTCCTTTCACTAACTTTTCAGGTGGTAAGTAATTTTGAGAAGTGAATTTGCCTTCACTTCTCACAATTTCTTTTCATCCCTCCTATGCATCATTGCTGCATTTTGACTTGTGTTTGAGATTGAGCTTGCTCATTCTTCTTCAACTTACTTTCTTTCCTCAAGCAACTTGACTTCTTAAGTGAAGCAAGTTGTTTTGCTTCTCTTTGTTCCTTTCATCTGTTTCCTGGTGGTTTCTCTGAAGATGTCTCTTGTAAACCTCACAAACCTTAGGAACAACTAAGCATGATAATAATTAGGGTTTGATTAGTCCCCCATTTAGCTTTTACGTTTGTGTCTCATTGATTATTCTCTTCTCATCTCATAATCAGGGACTAAACCCTAAAGGCTTTAAGGCTTTGTGATTAAGCTTATGCCTGCATCCTTCTATGAGGATGGAGTGTATAACTTTAATCCTAAGTGTTAAACCCTTAATGTGTTTAAATCCTTTAATCAATTCACTTAATAATCATCAAGACATTAAGCTTGTAACTTGGGCCTTGCATTAGGGTTCTAATTCTTCCTTAATTGGTTAAGAAGGACTAACCCTAGTGTTAATGGACAAGTCCCCCTCAAGTTGTCTTACAAACAATAAAACACACTTCTTCATCATATCATTAAATAAAATCCACTTAACAAAGGCTTTGTTTTGTCATGAGTTTAATCCCTAATCATGGATTAAGTTGAGGAGCCTTCCTCAGCTTAAACATTCTCATTTATTATCCTTCTATTAGGATGGTGTAATGAGTTTGTTTAATCCTTGATTATGGCTTAATCTCATTACTCAACACTAAACAAAAACACCAAAAACATCTAAATAATCACAAGTAGGTTAATGACCTTAATCCTACACCATGGTGATTAAGTGTGAGAAGCTGACTTCACACTTAAGGTATTCTCATTACCCCTAATCAGAGGGAGGATGTGATGAGTTTACTAAATCCATTGGTTTAGGCTTAAGCTCATTAACTTATGACACATTTCCAAAAGCAATATAAGACTGAAATCACAAAAACAAACAATAATCGTCTCCTCCGGGATTCTCTCCTCATCTCATTCACTCACAAACGAGAACTAGCTTCTTCCGTCTAATGCAAGACAGTTTGCACCTGAGCCAGACAGGTCATACACTTGAGCATAGACAAGTAAGCAGTTCACAAGTCAATCCACCTTTCAGTCTCTTTGGGTCGAACTACGGTGTTCTGACTTCCTCATTGCACGAGAGGATACGTAGGCATAACTTAACAGTTACCGAACAAAAGTCTCTGTATATCCCCCCTCTTTCCAGCATCATTCTTTTAGCCTCATTATCATGAGCATTTCACTCTTGTCCTTACACTGACACTATACATATCACACTTCACTTTCTTTTACACTGACACCTGTACATCCTTATCCAGCTTTCTATACACAAATTGCACTGACACTACCCCTTTAAAACACAAATCATTTAAGCATGGATCCCGTCGAGTACGGCGGACAATCTGGGTGCTAATACCTTCCCAGGTTGTAACCAACCCCCTTTCTCAGTCTCTCTAGTTCGCAGCCGTCTTATCCATCTTTTCCTAGGTTTATGCAGCATTACCTTTCCTTCGGGATAAAAATGCCTAGCTGGCGACTCTTCCTTTTCTGTAGTTCACTCCTGTGTGTTCTCATTTCATCCTTTCGCCGACCGTTCGCGTCTGTACCTTCATTTGAGCCAGTCTCATTTGTCCGGAGCGACAGCTTGGCGACTCTGCTGGGGAAACTTATACTGTAACCAGGGCTTCTGGTTCTTTTTGTGGGTTCCTCCTAGCGCTTGTTTGATTTGTGTTTACTGGGGTGTTATGTGCTATTTGTGTTTGTATATTTGCTTTATTTACTGCTTTATCTACAATTATTTATTGCTTTCTTTACAGCTTTATATCATCATACTGTCATACTGTTATCTGGCTGGATCTGTTTTCTGTCTTGGTGGGTGGGGTTCTATTGAGAGTTTAAGGTCCTATACCTGGGACCTGAGTGACACCTAGGCTAGAGTGGTTCATGTTCTTTCCCATTCCATTTCGGTCTGGTGCGGGGATATGAAACACGGTTCAGATATGGGTTTCTTCTTGAAAACTCTGTGCTACAGATCTCCTGTAGTGCTAGGGCTATCTGGGAAGCCTGCTAAGTCTGGATGACCTTTATTATGACCTTCAGAAACTGAGGAGAATTAGAGGAGGATTTTTATGGTTATTGTAAACACTGTACCTCCGGGTTAGAAGTGTTTACACTTCTCATAACTGATCCAAGTCTGAGGATCCTTGTTTTAGAACATCACCTGTGAGAGGGTTGGGCTGTTTACAGGTTTGCAGGTACCCTTGACCTCAGCATACCCTGATATTTTGTTATGTTTGAGAATGCTTCATTTTGGACAGTTCTTGTGATTTAACCCTGGATATGTGACTCTTTATTTGAGTCCCCCACCTTGGTTACTGGACTTATGAACCTCCATCTGGATTTCTTGGACCTATATGGACTTATACCAAGGCAGTTAATCAGATCCAACTTGATCACAAACCCTTGCATATCATTTGCATACATCATCATTGCATCATTTAACATGTGTTTATTTGCTTTTCAGGGTATCCATATCACATTTGGCTTGGTTTTGACCCCTTCATCTGCATAGACCTTTGTTCACCAGCTATTTGCTTCAGTTGTCTTCATCAGCTACCTACTTCAGTCACCTGCATCATCATTCTCAGCCTATCAAGGGCTCACTCCTAGTACCAGTCATCATCATCAGCATCAGTCTCAGCTCTTCATCAGCAGACATGGAACCCAAGAAGAGCAATATCTCCTACCATTTCTTTGAGCCTGAGCTGGCTGGCATCAGGAAGGTCCAGGCCCTGATTACTCCAGACCAAATACCACTGTTCAGAGAACATTATGGAGGCATCCTTGATGTGGTTATGGATTTGGACCCTTCCCAGAGGAGCTTGATTCACACCTGCCTATAGTTATATGATCCTCCTTTGAGATGCTTCACCTTCCAGAATTTTCAGTTGGGACCCTTGTTGGAAGAATATTCATCACTGATTGGTGTACCTGTCAGGGGTGGTGTCCCCTTCAACCCTGAGATGGCTTTTCCCAGTAATGAAGAGGTAGCAAAGGCAATGTATCTGGAACCAGTTCTGATTGAGCAAAACATGACAGCAAAGGCTGGAATCTCTAGTCTACACTTGGATTTCTTGACCTCTCAGGCTACCCTGAAGGCCTCCTTGGGAGAATGGAAGGCAGTCTGTGCATTATTAGCACTTAGCATATATGGGGTTATATTATTTGCAGATGAGCCTAAGTTTATTAGCAAGAATGCAATCCATCTTTTCATTCTGAGGAACCCAGTGCCCACCTTACTGGGAGATTTCTACTACTCTGTTCACCAAAGGAATGAAAAGCAAAGGGGAAGGCTGGTAAGATGTTGTGCTCCCCTATTCCATACCTGGCTGCTCAAACACTTGCCCAAGAATGATTCCTTCTTGAATCCTCACCAACAGAAGAATTGGGCTAGGAGGCTTGTTGCTTTAACCTCAGATGACATCAGGTGGTGTACCCAGAGCACCAAGGGCAGAGACATCATTACTAGTTGTGGGCAGTTCCCCAATGTACCTCTGATAGGAGTGAAGGGTTGCATCAACTACAACCCTCTGCTATTCAAAAGACAATTGGGCTATGCATTGGTCCACCCTCCTAGAGTGCAAGATCTAGCTGAGACCCTTTATTGTGAGATTAAGCCTAATCTGGCTATTGTCAAGAAAGCATCCTGGGCTTGGGACAATGTCCAGACCAAAGGGATGGCCATTCTCGGGAGATGTAACAATGTGGCCTCAGCTCAGTATTACGAGTGGTCTCATGCTAGGGCTCAAATTTCTGGGATGCCCTTCACCATTGAAGATGTACCTGGACCATCCACAACACCACCTCCAGCAACTGTCAGCCTGGAGGAATTTGAAAAGCTAAGAGAGAGGAATGAGAATTTGTCTGAAGCCTTGAAGAGAACCCTCTGGGAGAGGAGTGATGGTCGTCTGGACATTGAAAGGTTAGAAAAGCTTAAGGTGGAGCATCTAGCCAGGATTGAAAAGTTAGAGGACTACATCAAGAAGTCAAGGGCTGGAGAACAGATTTTGAAGAATGCCTGTAAAGAGGCCCAATTCCAGAAGGCTAGGACTGATCTCTATCTGAAGGAGAGCCAAGCTAGGTGGGTCAGGATCACTGAAGCTCGCACTCGGGAGGATAAGAGAACCCAGGACAAGATTGAGCAGTTGGAGGCTAATGCAAAGGAGCAACAGGAAGCCCTATTAGCAGCCCAGAGGGAGATCTCAGAATTGAAGCTCAAGGCTGGTGTGAAGAGGTCAAAGGACCAAAGCAGACACAAGAAACTAACCACTGCTATCACCACCAGGAATCTTCTCATCAGGAACCTCACGGAGCAACCAGCTAATCCTGTGACTGAAGCACTTTTGAAGGAAGTTCAGGAGGATGAGTTTGGTCTTGGTGTCTGACTTTTGCTTGTTGTTGTTTCATTTCATGTACTTTTCTTTTATGTTGTATTTATTGACCCCTCAGAGGCATGTATTGTAAAGAACAAACTATGTATGATTCTCCATTTGTAATATATTCATTAGTCTATTTCATCTGAGTTCTTTTTCTCAAGCAACATCAAAGCACCCTCCTCAGGGGTCTGGAAAGGTCAAAACCAAATGCCAAGCCGGATACCTTGGAAACAAATAAGCATACTACATTGCATACTAACTTTTGTTTTGTTTTGTAGGTTTTAGTTTTGTTTGTTACTAACTTTGTTGTGATTCAGGAACTATTGCTCGACGACGGGTGTTCCCACTCAACCGTCCACACAGATATCCCACTCGCAACAACCTTCCGGGTATACAAATGGACCAAGTACAGCAGGACCTTACAGAGGTCAGGACTCAAATGGCCAATGAGAGACTGGAGATGAGAAATCAGATGACCCAGTTTATGGAGGTGATGAATGGATTGGCACATAGCCAAGAGAGACTAAGGGCATTGGTAGAAAGGCAGACCCAGGAGGAACCCCATCTAGGGACTGGGGGAACAAGCAACAATGAGAGGGTTCAGCCTCATGTTAATCCTCCAGTGTATGGGCCTCACCTTCATCCAGAAATCAACATCCCTGCTAATGTGCAAGGGAATGCCACTGCAGGCAGAGTATTACAAGAAGACCCCCAAGAGGATCAATTCACTATGATGGGAGCTGGGGATGAAGCCTATGACAGAAGGCTAGATGAAATTGCTGAGAAATTGAGATCCCTGGAGTCCCAGAATTCCTTGGGCTTTGATGTTATGGACATGGGTCTAGTGGACGGGGTAAGGATTCCCCACAAGTTTAAACCTCCGTGCTTCGAAAAGTACAACGGAACTTCCTGTCCCCGAACCCACTTACAATCCTTTCTGGGGAGGCTGAAGGCATATACCATGGATGAAAAGCTATGGATGTTTTATTTTGAAGATAGCTTAACAGGAGCTTCAAGGGAATGGTACTCTCACTTGACTAGAGCAACCATCAGATTCTGGAAGGACCTAGCTGAGGCCTTTATCAGACAATACCAGTACATCTTGGATATGGCTCCTAACAGGACCCTCCTGATGGGAATGTCTCAATCATCCAGGGAAAGCTTCCGGGAATACGCCCAGAGGTGGAGACAGCTTGCTGCTGCTGTCCAGCCACCCATGTCGGAAAGGGAAATGGCCGACATATATTGACAGGCTAGCTGCCTTTTCTTCCACCAGCTTCGCTGACGTAGTCATAGCTAGAGAAAGGATTGAGAGCCTATTAAATATGGGCAAAATTTCTGATAACGGTGCGATCTCGTCCAGCAACCCCAGAAAGCCTTTTGTGGGTCCAAGAAGAACCGGAGAGACTAATGCTATTCAGGCCAGCAGGGGCAGACCACAATATGGTCATAGGTCAATGGCAGCAGTCACTATTCCCGCTCCAATTCCTCAGCAGCCGGCGTATCAACCACAGCAACAACCCCATTACCAGCAACAGACTCAATATCTGCCTCAGAGAAACTACAACAACAACAACAATAATCAACAAAGACCGTTTCAACAGAGACCATCTCAGGCCAATAGGGTGATTGATCCAATCCCTATGCCTTATGTCGCTTTACTGCCACAGCTCCTGAAGCTCAACCTGGTTGAGTTAAGGACGTTGGCACCACCAGATCCTTCCAGTCTGCCGAGAAATTATGACGCCAATGCCAGATGTGCTTTTCACTCCAATGCACCTGGCCACAGTACAGAGAAATGTAGGGCTCTACAAATGAAGGTACAGGACTTGGTAGATTCTAAAGCTCTAAACTTTGCACCCCCGCCAAATGTTAACAAGAACCCCATGCCCAACCACGGAGGACCAAGAATCAATGTTATTGAGGAAGATAAGCCGTCTTTCTTAATAACCAGTGTTGGGCAAATCCGGACACCCCTGGTAGAGATTAAAGCTCAACTCCTTGAATGCCAGATATTCCCTGGGTGTGAGCTCGGGTGCGGTTATTGCAACATTTCGGTAAATGGGTGTGATAATTTGAGAAGCAGCATAGACAGTCTTATCCAGAATGGTCTACTTCAAATCACAACATCAATACCTTCAAATCCAGCAATCCCTCCGACAACAGTTCCAGAGTCTCCTACAACTGCAACAACAATTATTCCAAACAATTCTTCAGTTTCATCAACAAATGCTTCAAATATCACTTCAACAAGGCAGATATCAACAAACATTACTTCTACAACGTCAGCACCCCTCTATTCAGAATCTTCTCCTACAACACCAGCAAATATCTCAGCAGTCACTATTTATTATAATCCGTCAAGTATTCCTCCGAACAACAATTTCCAACAAGAAGCAGTGGCATCTCCTGCCAGGACACCGGTCACCATCTACTATGATCCACATACTATTGCAACACCCTCCTCTGCTGCAGTCAGCCCGGTTACCATCACAGTACCTGGGCCCGTTCCATATGAAAGCACTAATGCCATCCCTTGGCATTATGGCTCTGACCTGTACTGCAATGGGGAGAGAATCACTCTTGACTCTTCAACCTCTTCTCCACAGATTGACAATGTCGGGGGAGGCGGAGGCTTCACCAGAAGCGGACGCCTTTTTGCCTCGCAATCACAAAGACCCAATGCCGAAGCAGAAGCTGCTGCCAAAGCAAAAGGGAAGAGTGTAATAGCTGAAGAACCCGTTCTCAAAGAAACACAGAAGACATCTTTTGAACAAGATGTAGACGAGTTTATGAGAATTATCAAGAGGAGTGATTAAAGGGTGGTGGATCAGCTTCACCAAACTCCCTCAAAAATCTCCATTTTATCCCTACTGATGTGTTCTGAAGCTCACCGGAATGTATTACTAAAAGTCTTGCACGCAACATATGTGCCGGAGGAGATCACCGTTAATCAGCTGGAGACCGTGGTAGCAAATGTCAATACCAGCCATGGATTGGGTTTTACCAATGTTGATTTAACAACTGAGGGTTGTAACCACAATAAGGCTTTACACATCACTCTCGAATGCAAGGGTGCTGTTCTATCACATGTACTGGTACACACTGGGTCTTCACTCAATGTATTACCAAAGAAAGCCTTGGTGAAGCTGGAGTATGATGGGTTGGCATTACGTCCAAGTAATTTGGTAGTGAGAGCGTTTGACGGCTCTAAGAGATCAGTGCTAGGAGAGATTGATCTACCTGTGATGATTGGCCCACAGACATTTAAAATAACCTTCTATGTGATGGACATTCAGCCGGCCTACAGCTGTTTGTTGGGTAGACCTTGGATTCATGCCGCTAGCGCAGTTACGTCTACCCTTCACCAGAAGTTAAAATTCGAGTGGGAGGGCCAGATCATCACCATCTGTGGTGAAGAGGATATTTTTGTTAGTCACCTGGCTACCTACAAATATATTGAGATGGATGGGGAGATCCATGAAACCATGAGCCAGGGATTCGAAGCCCTGAACATTAATGAAGCATCTACTGTACTTGGAACCTCCATGACATCTTATCAGCAAGCCAGGAAGGTTATTGAAGAAGGGAATGCCCATGGCTGGGGCAAGCTGTTGCCTGTGGAGAAGAAGGAGGACAGATTTGGGTTGGGTTACAAACCAACTCAACAAGATCAATCAGAGGCTGCTAAGAAGCCCAGTTTTGTCAGTGGGGGGATGCTCACCCCAGATGCTGTAAACAACTTGGAAGATGAGTCGGAAGATGAGTGCAACCTGGAGAGCTGGATACGTCCAAGGATCCCGGGGAGCCGTATCTCAAGCTGGTCTTCCCAGGAAATTATAAGGGTTACTCCTGCAGAGTAATTATTATTTCCTATATTTTTAAGCATGCATCAAGTCTTGCATCTTGCCCAAGATGACAAGACTCATTTTGTAATCGGGCCATCTTGTAATTTTGTGCAAACAGATCAATCAATGAATATCGGACGTCTTTTGCAAATGAGTCTTTTTCTTTTCTGCTCACTGTTTTTCATTTTTCTTTTTGTACAAAAATAAAATGGCAATGTTTTCCAAAATGATAACTTCATTTCACTTTTTTCTAAACAAGATTAAAATCAATCACTAAAATGAACAATCTAAACCCTTGCAGAGAGTGCCTTTCAGACTGCACCGACAACAGCACAACTATGGCTCCGTATGACTTTGACAATCCAATCAATCAAGCCGATGAAGGGGTTGAAGAAGATTTTGAGCTTCCTGAAGAGCTAGCCAGGTTGTTAAGGCAAGAGGAGAAAGTTATCACTCCTCATCAGGAGGAGATTGAAACAGTTAATCTTGGTACGGATGAAGACGTGAAAGAGGTTAAGATCGGGGCCTGCCTACAAAACTCGGTGAAAGAACAATTGATTGATCTGCTTTGGGAGTATACGGATGTGTTTGCTTGGTCTTACCAGGATATGCCAGGGTTGGACACCGATATCGTCATGCACAGGCTGCCTTTGAAAGAGGATTGCCCGCCAGTAAAACAGAAGCTGCGCCGTACTCGCCCAGATATGGCAATGAAGATAAAGGAAGAGGTGCAAAAGCAATGGGACACCGGGTTCCTTGCTGTGACTAGCTATCCACCGTGGGTTGCTAATATTGTACCTGTGCCTAAGAAAGACGGAAAGGTGAGAATGTGTGTGGACTACCGGGACCTGAACAGAGCCAGCCCGAAAGATGATTTCCCATTACCTCACATTGACGTATTGGTTGATAATACGGCTCAGTTCTCGGTGTTCTCCTTCATGGACGGATTTTCAGGCTACAATCAGATCAAGATGTCACCTGAAGACATGGAGAAGACAACCTTCATCACACCCTGGGGCACTTTCTGTTATAAGGTGATGCCATTCGGACTGAAGAATGTAGGTGTAACATATCAACGGGCTATGGTAACATTATTCCACAATATGATCCATAAAGAAATCGAGTGTTATGTGGATGACATGATTGCCAAGTCCCTCACAGAAGAAGACCACCTGGTAAATCTGCTAAAACTATTCAAGCGTCTGAGGAAGTACCAACTGAAGTTGAACCC
The DNA here is from genome assembly GCA_963966055.1 of Lathyrus aphaca. Taxonomy (NCBI): domain Eukaryota; kingdom Viridiplantae; phylum Streptophyta; class Magnoliopsida; order Fabales; family Fabaceae; genus Lathyrus; species Lathyrus aphaca. The sequence continues at coordinate 475,750,282 of OZ014525.1, forward strand.
CAACAAGTGCACATTCGGGGTGCGATCTGGTAAGCTGTTGGGTTTTATTGTAAGCGAGAAAGGGATTGAGGTTGACCCTGATAAAGTCAAAGCCATTCAAGAAATGCCTGCACCGAAGTCAGAAAAAGAAGTTCGAGGGTTTCTAGATAGATTGAACTACATTTCTGCAACCTGTGAACCCTTGTTCAAGCTGTTAAGAAAAGAACAGACGGTCAGGTGGAACGAAGACTGCCAGAGGGCTTTTGACAAGATTAAATAATACTTGCAAGAACCACCAATCCTTATGCCTCCAGTTGAAGGAAGACCTCTGATAATGTACTTGACAGTATTAGAAGAGTCGATGGGGTGTGTGCTGGGCCAACATGACGAGTCTGGTCGAAAAGAGTATGCAATATACTACCTGAGCAAAAAGTTTACCGACTGTGAACAACGTTATTCACTGCTCGAGAAAACTTGCTGTGCTTTAGCGTGGGCTGCTCGCCGACTGAGACAGTATATGTTGACCCACACTACTTTATTGATATCCAAGATGGACCCAGTTAAGTACATTTTCGAGAAGCCAGCTCTTACCGGACGGGTTGCAAGATGGCAAATGATCCTCACATAATATGACATTCAGTACACATCTCAAAAAGCCATCAAGGGCAGTGTATTGTCTGATTATCTTGCTGAGCAACCTATTGATGATTACTAGCCTATGAGATTTGACTTCCCTGATGAAGACATCATGTTCATAAAAGTAAAAGATCATGAAGAGCCTATTCACACTGAAGGGCCTGACCCGGAAGAAGAATGGACTATGATGTTCGATGGGGCTGTTAATATGAATGGTCGTGGTGTTGGTGCAGTACTCATTACACCTAAGGGAGTTCACATGCCTTTCTCGGCAAAACTCACCTTTAACTGCACTAACAACGAAGCTGAATACGAAGCCTGTATTATGGGTCTTGAGGAAGCCATTGACCTCAGGATCAAGACTTTGACTATATTCGGGGATTCAGCTCTGGTAGTTAATCAAACCAACGGCAAATGGTACACCCACCAGGATCATCTGATACCTTATAGGGATTATACAAGGAGGTTATTGACTTTCTTTACAACAGTCAAGATTGAGTATATTCCCCGGGACGAGAATCAGTTTGCAGATGCTCTGGCTACTATTTCATCCATGATCAAAGTTCAAGCCGCCAACTTTGTGCCTCGGATTTCAGTGTCCAGACTTGACAGACCAGCATATGTATTTGCAGCAGACATTGTCAAAGATGATAAGCCTTGGTTCCATGACATTAAGTGCTTCTTGGAGGATCAAACATACCCACCTGGGGCATCTTCCAATGATAAGAAGACTTTAAGAAGGCTAGCCGGTAGTTTCTTTCTGAACACTGATGGTTCCCTGTACAAGAGAAACTTTGATATAGTACTCCTCAGATGCGTTGATAGAACAGAAGCAGACTTATTGATGCACGAAGTGCACGAAGGACCCTTTGGTACCCATGCAGGAGGGCATGCCATGGCTAAAAAGTTGCTAAGGTCATGCTATTACTGGATCACAATGGATGTTGACTGTTGTGCCTATGCCAGAAAATGCCATAAATGCCAGATTTATGCGGATAAGGAGAATGTGCCTCCCAATCCTCTGAATGTGATGTCTTCACCCTGGCCCTTCGCTATGTGGGGCATTGACATGATTGGAAAGATTGAACCGACTACTTCAAATGGCCACAGATTCATCCTGGTTGCCATTGACTATTTTACCAAGTGGGTTGAATCAGCTTCCTATGCAAACATTACAAGGCAAGTGGTAGCCCGATTTCTGAAAAGAGACATCATTTGTCGATACGGAATTCCCGAGCGAATCATTACTGATAATGGTTCCAACTTGAACAACAAAATGATGGCAGAGCTATGCCGGGACTTCAAAATCCAACACCACAATTCTTCTCCTTACAGGCCAAAGATGAATGGCGCTGTCGAGGCAGCTAATAAGAATATCAAGAAGATTGTGCAGAAGATGGTAGTCACCTACAAAGACTGGCATGAAATGCTACCATTTGCCTTGCATGGGTACCGCACGTCAATCAGAACATCCACCGGGACAACACCGTATCAGCTTGTGTATGGTATGGAAGCAGTCCTACCAGTTGAAGTTGAATTACCCTCCCTACGGGTACTGATGGATGTTAAGCTGAACGAAGCAGAATGGGTCCGATCCCGATACGAACAACTGAGTCTGATTGAAGAGAAAAGGTTGACTGCAATCTGTCATGGGCAGTTATATCAGAAAAGAATGAAGAAAGCCTTCGATCAGAAAATTAGGCTCCGAGAGTACCAAGTAGGAGATCTTGTGCTGAAAAGAATACTCCCTCCTCATACAGACCACAGGGGCAAGTGGACTCCGAACTATGAAGGACCATTCGTAGTAAAGAAAGTTTTCTCTGGTGGAGCACTTACGCTCAGCACTATGGATGGTGAAGATTTCCCGTCCCCTGTGAATTCAGATGCAGTTAAAAAATACTTCGCATAAAAAATGACCCGCTGGACATAAAAACAGAATGTAAGTCCAAGCAAAAATAGGGCATCCCGGCGAGTCAAAAACAGAATAAAAGACTCGGGCAAAAATGAGGGAAAATAAACAAAAAGATGTACAACCGCTGAGTTGAAAAGCCGCATTAGACAACTCAGGCAAAAATGGGTATCCCGATGGATCGAAAACCCGAAAGGGCAATCCATGCAAAATAAGGGAATAAGCGAACAACTGCATTCTGAATTCGTCTGTATCACTTACAACTTGGTAAGCTTCGAAAGGATCAAGCCTCTTTCAGAATCAGCCTTCTTCAGAAAGCAAGACGAGAAGAGTGTCAAATGTCATACGAGTCATAGCAAAAGGGAAGCTCCTTGAAGCGTCGTCAACATTGCCAACATTTTGTTTCTCCATTTGTAACAATCTCCTCTTTTTAGGGGATATGTTTCCTTGACTGTATCTTGCCAATTCAGGGCACACGAATTAATAAAATCAGATTTTCAGTCATGTCTCGTTTCGAACATTTTATTTTCATTTGCAAAATGTCCGATGTCTTTAAGATACTGGTTGCGTGAATACAGATGTTTCTTTTCTGAGGAATAAGTGCTTGCAGGAAATATATTTGCTCCCGGGAGTGTCTAGACTCCTATGATGGAATCCGGTATGGGGTACCTGGGGATTACTTGTACGTTTCTATCTTTGCAGGATTGCAGGTATTCAAAACACGACATGGGGCATGAAAGCTTCTCCCCAGCTGAGTTGCCACTTGCTATTTCTCCCCAGCCGAGATGCCAATCCTTCTTCTTCCTCAGCCAGATATAGAAGCCAGGGAACCATCTCCCCACAGAGTGTCAACCTCTACCCGGAAAAGCAACACACGAAGAAATCACAACAGAGTGACGAAGGCTTCTACAAACCCCAGCTGGGTCCCTCATTACCAAGAATGGGTCTATCAGTGACCTATTCCCCCAAGGAGATACAACTCATCAGATCTACCAATGATCTCATCCCCAGCTGGGATGCCCACTTCAAACAGATAAACCAGAGATCTTCGCGGCAACGGGATCTGAATCCCGGATCTTTATCTTTTGCATAATCATAGCATTCGCATCATATTCACCCCACAAAGCGTAGCATTCTGTCCAATGCGGAGCATTACGACAAAAAATCAAACATGTTGCATAATCATAAGTCATGGTCTGAGTCAAACACTTGTGAATATTTGCCAACCCATCAACAATATACAGAATGCTCCCCAGATTCCCCAGCGAAGAGCTAAAGCAGTTGCCTTACACCCGCAAACATCAGTATATACACCTTGTGGCACCCGTCCGTGTCATATCCCCAGTAGAAAGCCAAAGCGTCCCCTTTTGCACTCATAGATACATATACATATATATAACTTTCTTCACACTCGTCCGTGTCACCTTCCCCAACGTAGTTACTTAAACACTTTGTAAAGCAAATACTTATATATAACTCTCTTGACACTCGTCCGTGTCACTCTCCCCAGCAGTGTAAACACTCAACTATACACCACTCATACTTATTACTCCTGTTTTCACTCATACAGATACTCGTTTGTATCTTGTATATATTACTTATTACTCCTAAGATTCGAAACTCGTCCGTGTTCTTTGTTAACCAGTTGGTACTCGTCCGTACCATCATCTCAGAGCATGCGTCAAGCGTTTGTTTCTACCTGATACTCGTCCGTATCAGAGTCTTAGGGATACTTGTCCGCATCTTTAATCCACACACTGTGTCAAACACTCTTGTCTTCTTGAATTTAGACATTCGACAATGTCTACTATTCCCCAGAAGAGTCCCCTCAGATTCGACACTCGTCTGTGTTCTTTGTTAACCAGTTGATACTCGTCCGTATCATCATCTCTGAACACGTGTCAGTATTTGTTTCTACCCGATACTCGTCCGTATCGTAGTCTTAAGGATGCTCGTCCGCATCTTTAAATCTATACACAAACATCCAAACACTTATACCTTTTATTTCTTGGATATAAACACTCGTCCGTGTTTACTATTCCCCAGTAGATCGCCAGCAAAGCAAAATTTCTTTCCTATCTGACATTCGTCCTGTGTCATGATAAATCCTAAGAGCAGCCGTACCCTGCTAGGTGATCGTCCTTCACCTCTTGATGATCATCCTTCATCATGCTCATCCGATGGCCGTCCCCATCATGGATCTTTTCTATCCGACATTCGTCATATGTCGTGATATTTAGCAGCCGTCCCCTGCTAGGTGATCGTCCTTCACCTTTTGATGACCGTCCTTCATCATTTTATCCGATGGCCGTTGTCGCTCCCGACAAATGAAACTGGATCAGATGAAGGTACAGACGCGAACGGTCGGCGAGAGGGACAATGAAAACACACAGCCGTGAACTCACTGGAGATGAAAAGAGTCGCCAGCTAGGCATTTTTATCCCGGAGGAAAGGCAATGCTGCATAGGCCTAGAAAGATATGGATAAGACGGTTTGCGAACCAGAGAGACTGAGAAAGGGGGTTGGTTACAACCTGGGAAGGTATTAGCACCCAGATTGTCCGTCGTACTCGACGGGATCCACGCTTAAAAGATTTGTGTTTTAAAGGGGTAGTGTCAGTGCAATTTGTGTATAAAATAGCTGGAAAAAAGATGTACAGGTGTCAGTGTAAGAGAAGTGAAGTGTATAAATGATGTGTCCGTGTAAGAAAAGGAATAAGATGCTCAAGATCATGAGGCTAAAAGAACGATGATGGGAAGAGGGGGAATGTACAGAGACTTTTGTCCGATAACTGTTAAGTTATGCCTACGTATCCTCTCGTGCAATGAGGAAGTCAGAACACCGTAGTTCGACCCAAAGAGACTGAAAGATGAATTGACTTGTGAACTGCTTACTTGCCTATGCTCAAGTGTATGACCTGTCTGGCTCAGGTGCGAACTGTCTTGCATTAGACGGAAGAAGCAAGTTCTCGGTTGTGAGTGAAGATGATGAGAAAAGAATCCCGAAGGAGACGATTATTGTTTGTTTTTGTGTTTTCAGTCTTTTATTGCTTTTTGAAGTTTATCATAAGTTAATGAGCTTAAGCCTAAACCAATGGATTTAGTAAACTCATCACATCTTCCCTCTGATTAGGGGTAATGAGAATACCTTAAGTGTGAAGTCAGATTCTCACACTTAATCACCTTTGGTGTAGGATTAAGATCATTAACCTACTTGTGATTATTTAGATGTTTTTGGTGTTTTTGTTTAGTGTTGAGTAATGAGGTTAAGCCATAATCAGGGATTAAACAGACTCATTACACCATCCTAATAGAAGGATAATAGATGAGGGTGTTTAAGCTGAGGAAAGCTCCTCAACTTAATCCATGATTAGGGATTAAACTCATGACAAAACAAGCCTTTATTAAGTGGACTTTATTCAATGGTATGATGATGAAGTGATTTTTATGATTTGTTAAGACAACTTGAGGGGGACTTGTCGATTAACACTAGGGTTAGTCCTTCTTAACCAATTAAGGAAGAATTAGAACCCTAATGCAAGGCCCAAGTTACAAGTGTAATGTCTTGATGATTATTAAGTGAATTGATTAAGAGATTTAAACACCTTAAGGGTTTAACACTTAGGATTAAAGTTATACACTCCATCCTAATAGAAGGATGCAGCCAAAGCTTAATCACAAAGCCTTAAAGCCTTTAGGGTTTAGTCCCTGATTATGAGGTGAGAAGAGAAGACTCAAAGAGATGACACAAAGGTAAAAATCTAAGTGGGGAAAAGTCTAATCCTAGTATTCACATGCTCGGATGGTCCTAGGTTAGTGAGGCTCACTATCCTAAAGAAGCAGGAAAGAAGAAGAGAAAGATGAAAGGAGAAGCTCCATGGTGGCCTAAGCGCACCTCAAGTTAATAAAAGAAGATGAGAAAGAAAAATTGATATGAATAAGAATGAAGAATGAAATAAGATGAGTTGGATGAAATAGAAATAAGATAAGATGAGAATGCGATATGGAGATGAATAAGAATGAAGATAAGGAATGCACAAACAGAGCCTACACCAGTAGGACTTCCAGATGCAACGGCATGCAATAAGTAAAATCGGACCATAGCGTTACCTAACGGAGAAGGTCCGTTGCCTCTTTAATACGCGCAAGAGAAAATCAAGAAGAAGTATCAAGTTTAGAACAGATTTATAACTCAGGCACAATTGTTCATTATTGGGATATCAGGTAAAAATCAAGTATAAGCTTCCATCATTCAAGCCATCCAATAAAAAGAACCAGAGTTAGCCAAAACAATTATCAAGCCGAGTCTTCAAATTCAAGGAACAATTTGACATAAGGTGATCACTGAAGTCGAACATTAAGCCTACAAAACATTGAGCACGGACTAGGACCAAAATTAAATACAATTCTAATTAATTAAAACTCAAATAAATTGAAACAATAACTAAAACCAAAGTTATGTTAATAATCAACAACAAAATTTAAACAAAAATTTAATAAAGTTCTAAATTATTAAAACTCTAACAAATGTTAATAACATAATTAATAAACAAAATTATAAATCAAAATCTAATAAAGTTCTAAAATTAACTTAAACAAAATTAAGAAACTAAATTAATCAAGGTTATATTAACATAAATAAAAGAATTTAAACAAAAAAACTAATGAAATTCTAAACTAATCTAACAAACATTATAATTAAAAGGTTAAGAGAAAAAAAATAACAAAATATGAGGGGGGGAGGATGCGCAGGTCTTGGTGTACCAACAGCAACATTAACGGGCTCTTAAGGCCCATTGGTGAACAGCAGAAGCAAAGGCACACGTTGGGTGGAGTAACGGGTGATGCAGTACGCCGTACATCCTGGATCAGTCCCTGTCAAACAGCAAAAGCAGAAAAATATAATAATAAGAAAAACAAAGTTAACAAAATGAAAAAAGAAACTCAGGATTAACACCAAAAGGAACAGGGGAGACGATTGAGTCCCTCTCTCTTTCCTCTTCATCGCCATCAAACGCCCTTTCCGAAATCAAATCGCGGCGGAATCAGACCAGCTCTGCTTTCCAAGATGTGAATCTGACGCCACCCATCTCATCCCTTCATTGCGTGTTGCGTGGCCTTGTTCTTCTTCCTCGAGAACCCCGGCGGCCTTGCTTCGATCTCATCTTCTCGCCGACGAACCTCTCCGACGATCGAACATGGCGTTGTCTTCTCCTTCAACGATACTTCTCAGCGGTGTCTGTACGACGGCTTTACTATTTGCGTTTCAGTTTAAGGGTTTCAAATTTCTCTTCTTCTCACGCTCATCTTCATCTTTTTCTTTGTTGTTGTTTTTCTGGATTTGCGTTTCCGTTGTTGTTGCTCAGGGTGGCTGAAGAGTGTTGCTGTGGTTGTTTACAGGTGGGTTGGAGGCGAGTTAGATGGGGAGTGATGAAGGTCGAAATGGTTTACAGGTGAAGGGTTAGTGTAAGGGTGGCGGTGATGGTTCCTTTCGGAAGGGTTCGAAGAGTGATGCGTGGTGAAGGTAGGAAAGGGTTTTCGAAGAACGAGGGAAGATTTTGCAGGTTGTGGTTTTCTATGGAGCTGGTTTTTTGAACAAGGAGTGATGAAGTTGAGGGATGAGGTTTCAACAGTAGCACGATGAGGAGCAAAAAGATTATGTGAGTGTTTGTGTTTGCGGATTTTGAAGGATGTATTGGTTTATGCTGCTTGAGGGTGAGATGCTGGAGATTGTTGATTGTAAATGTGAAAGGTGAGGAAGGGGTGGTTGAGGAATGAAGAAGGTTGGTGAGGCTGAAATATGTTTATTGATATTGTTTGTTTGCTGCAAGTCGCAGGGAGTGGCTTTGGGTCTTCAATCCGAATGAAGGTGAGGGATGTGGTTATTGCTTTGCTGGTATGAAGATTGGAGATACTTTGGTTGAGGAAAGGATTTGGGGTTGTGAGCTGTGTTTGCAGGAAGAAAAATGGAAAAAAAATCTTGCTGTGTGTTGGTGTGTGATGTGCGTGTTGAAGGAGTTGAGGAGTTGTTTCTGTATTTTTTTTGCAGGTTTTCAGGTTGTGTTGTGGCTAGCAGATTTTGTTTAGGGATTTTGGCTGGAAGACTTTTCTTTTGCGGCTACCCTGCTGTACTTTTTTTCTGTGAAGCCCCCATTTTGTTGGCAATTTTAGTGAAAAGCTTGGACTATAGTTGCAGGCTGTAGGCAGCTTGGGGTGTAGGTAGAGCAGGCTATGGGGATTGTGAATCAAGTTAAGAAAATTAGTTACATATGAACTACATTAAGTCAACTAAATATTGGATTCAAGAAATAAAAAAATAAAAATAAAAATTAAACTTGGTAAAAGAAAGCTAATAATAATAAATTAAACAAAAATTAGTTAATAAAAATTAATTTTAAACTGACTAATAAACTTATAAACTAAAGTTTAAAATCAACTTCTAAAAATGGAAAAAACATAAATAATAAAATGGAGCAAATATTAATTAATAAATAAATAAAAAACAATTCTAAGTTTAAAGCAAATTCTAAGTCTACACATTAAAATTCTTATTTAACCAAAATTAAACAAATTCTAATGGTTTTTGACATGAATTATTTACCTAAAAATAAAAATAAGAGAGAAAAAAAAAATGATCATAAAATGAGACGAAACAGATAAACTCTAAAATTGACTCGAATTCTAAAGTAGAGATTAAATAAAAAAACGAGCTTTCTAATTCAAGAATCGAAACAAAAAATTTTAAAATAAAACAAGATATGAAATGGTAAAATGTACGGTTAATGAAATGGACATTCGGATAACCGAAAATATGGACGTGGTGAAATCGTTGTGAATTAGGACATGAAAAGTGGTTTGGAAATGAAGGAAATTACGGGTATGTGTTAATTTGGACATGAACTAAATCAAAGGCCACTGATGCACAATACACCTGAGTTTAATCCAACACCAAATTTATACCAACTCCCACACGCCTCAGATGAAATAAACACGACTGCCACAGAACAACTCGCAATTGGAACAACAACCATCTGAATCACTTATAAATCTTGACTTGATTATTGAACTTGATGACCTCCATAACTCAACCCGAGACACATACTTCTTGAAAGTTATTTGAGAATGAAGATAGCCTGAGATGCTGAGAAGACAAAAATATCCGTGTAACTTGAAGAAGAAGAAAATATCCTGATGATATGCCAGATGCACATTGAATAGTCCTTGCAGACATGAAATCCTTGAAGACCGCCAAACTAGGGAAATAAACCCTAATTCAGTAATAGGAGTCTAAGAATATGACGTCATTGATGACTGCAAAGCCAAGGCGTTGAATTCCTCTGATAATCCGCAAATAGGATGTGAAACCCTAATTTCTTCAGAAAATGGCGATCCCATGTCCTAGGAGCTTAAGCAAATGGTATGCAAAATGCGTATGAATGCAAAATGAAAAGCTGAAAAAGATACAAAAGCCAGAGGGCAAATTTAGGGTGTCTACAGCTGCCCCTATTCAAGCAACTGTTAATTTGAAGAGGATGAGAGCAACGGCTATTAGACGTTCAAGATAAACAGTGGTTGAATACCAAAAAGACCCCGAAATTTGCACTCACAGAATGAGGAAGAAAAGGGATATAGATTGTAAAAGAAAGATAAAGTATATTGTAAAGCGTGGGCGACGGAGGACGACCGCCGAGCAGAGGACGACTGCTGGGTAAAGAGCGATGACGGGGACGGCCGACATGCTGGGGATAAAAGGTAAAGCTAAGACGGGGATGACCGACTAGCTGGGGAAAATAAAATTATGATGGGGACGGCCATCAAGATAAAGCTGTAAAATTTTCTGGGGATTAATGAAACATGACGGGGACGGCCATCAAGTTAAAGAATAAATGAAATAAACAGATGATGGGGTACGGCCATCAAAGGTGAAGGACGATCACCTAGCAGGGGACGGCTGCTCTGTTGGGAGTAAAAGAAAAATGATGGGGACGACCATCAAAGGTGGAGGACGACCACCTGGCAGGGTACGGCTGCCGAAAGTATCGCGACATAGGACGAATGCCGGATAAAAAGTCAACGATGGGGACGGCCATCGGACGAGCATGATGGAGGACGACCATCAAGAGGTGGAGGACGACCACCTAGCAGGGGAAGGCTGCTCTCAAGGTTTATCATGACATAGGACGAATGTCAGATAACCAAAATCAACAATGGGGACGGCCATTGGATAAATTGATGAGGGATGATCATCAAAAGGTGGAGGACGACCACCTAGCAGGGGACGACTGCAAAAAATCAACGATGGGGACGGCCATCGGATGAGCATGATGGAGGACGACCATCAAGAAGTGGAGGACGACCACTTAGCAGGGTACGGCTGCTCTCAGGATTATCATAACACAGGACGAGTGTTAGATAGAAAGAAAATTGCTTTGTTGGTGATCTACTGGGGATATAGTGAACACGGACGAGCGTTCACAACCAAGAAAGGAAAGTATAAGTGTTTGGTACTGTGTATATTGGAGATGCGGACGAGCATCCTTATGACTATGATACGGACGAGTATCATGTAGAAACAAATACTGACACGTGTTCAGAGATGACGATACGGACGAGTACCATCTGGTTAACAAAGAACACGGACGAGTGTTGAATCTGAAGGGACTCTTCTGGAGAATAGTAGACGCGGACGAGTGTCTATATTCAAGAAGACATAAGTGTTTGACACAGTGTATGGATAAAAGATGCGGACGAGCATCCTTAAGACTATGATACGGACGAGTATCATGTAGAAACAAACATTAGACGCAATGTTCTGAGATGATGATACGGACGAGTACCAACTGGTTAACAGAGAACATGGACCAATGTCGAATCTGTGGGGATATAAATGGTGTATACAAGATACGGACGAGTATCTGTATAAGTATGAGTAGTAAGTATGAGTATGAGTGGTGTATAGTTGAGTATTTAACTGTTGGGGAGAGTGACACGGACGAGTGTCAAAAGGAGAAGAGTATAATATGAACGAGTATCTGATATACAAAGTGTTTGGGTAATTGTGCTGGGGAAAGTGACACGGACGGATGTCAAGAAAGTTATATATATACAAGTATCTGTGAGTGCAAAGAGGATGTTTTGGATTTCTGCTGGGGATATGACACGGACGGGTGCCACAAGGAGTATATGCTGATGTTTGTGAATGTGAGGCAACTGCTTTTGCTGGAGACTCTGGTGGAGAATCTGGGAAGCATTCTGTATACTGCTGACGGGTTGAAAGCTTTTAACTCTGATGGGAACGAAGTGTTGGCAACCTGATGCTGGTTGGGGAGGTTTCCACTGGAGGAAAAACGACTCTGTGTGAGGTATACTTCGTTTAACTGCTTTGAACATCTGCTGAGGGTCTGATCATCCTGCTCTGACTCCACTGGGGAGAATTTCTTCTTGCTCTGCTGGGGAAATCCCTTGGAAATGAGAATCCCGATGACTCTATGGGGAACGATCATCTTTAGACTTGGCTAGGGAAGAGGCTTGATCACACAATCCTGCTGAGGAGGGAATTCTGATAATCCTAACTTTGTGGGGATGCAAGGCCTTCAGCTGCCTGTTGGGAAAACTTCGCTGTGGACAGATAAGTCCGCTTGGGGATGAGAACGATTCAATTAGCCTTGAAGTTCTGTTGGGGTTATCATCTGTTCCAACTCAGCTGGGGACGTGTCAACCCTCTGGCATGGTTGAGGAAAGATTTGGCAATGCTCTGCTGAGGAGAGACTTTGCTGGAGAATCAAAATATGCCCCAAGTATAGCATAACAGCTGTGCTGGGAAGATACGCCAATGAAAATTGGCTTTGACTGAATGCGAATAAACAACTCCTCATGAGGGAAACTTGTCGGCTGAAAGAAGATCTTTATGCTCGGGGAAGAAATAAACTTCCAATGCCCTGCTGGTAAAATAAATACCAGACATTCCCTGAGAATTAACACAGTGCTTCAAACTTCTGAGCTCAACAAAAGCATTACCGATCATCCTGAGTGAACTATCATTCCCTTAACTCCTCAATTATACCATACTGCATCATTCATAAGAAGATTGTCTTAAGAGGATTTTACAGAAAACTTGGCATCCAGAATTGCCCCAGTGTCTTCAAACTCTCGCAGAAATTCAACAAGTCTTGAGATAACTGCCCCAGATTGCGTCTTGAAACGATTCTTGCCCCACATCAGAGCTAAAACAGAAACCATGCGGTATGAAGATGCAATGCAAATGATGCAAGATGCATATGTATACTCATAACCAAAGATATGAAACAAGGATGGTTGGGCGCTAGGGCCAGGTTGATAGATATATGTTTTTTTTGGTTGCCAAGCAATTGGACTTTTGAAGGTGAATTACCAGACAAGAACTGGTTTATTAAAGGTAGGCCAACAGACGAGAACTGATGGGCAAAGAATAAGTCGTCAGACGAGAACTGACTACTTGGGGTTCATTGTCAAACGAGAATTGACTCTAAAAAAGAATGACTACCAGACGAGAACTGGCGTTCAATGGGTTGAATGAAAAGGTGACCAGACGAGAATTGGTTAAAGGATTCGCCTACCAGACGAGAACTGGTATTTGAAATTGGATTTCCAGACGAGAACTGGACTTTGGGTTTGTCTGCCAGACGAGGACTAGACTTTGAAAAGTTTTGCCAGACGAGAACTGGACTTTGGGAAGGCTTGCCAGACGAGAACTGGACTTTGAAAGGTTGATAAGTTGGGGTTACGAGGCCCTGGATGTAAGATTGATGTTGTGGGGTTATGCTCAATGCAAATATGATGCGTATGCTCTAGCGAAGCGACATGAATAACGTATGCAAATGATTTATGCAATGATTATGAAAGGCCAGAAAAACTCCCGAGGTGGGAAGAAAGGTCTAATGTAGCTTCTGGTTGAGAAAGGTTACAAAGGCGACGGTGGGTAGCATGATTTCCCGACACTCGTCTTGAACTCTGAGATTACTGATACACTTGCTCTGCATAGCTAAAATTTGCCCCTGTTGGGCGAGTCTCTGAACAGACTGTTGCTGATTATCCAATTTCTGGAATAGCAGACCTGGATGCTCGAGGAGAATTGCATCTAGTGAGCTCTGGAATTATTCTGCCCCGGTATGAGCGTGGAAGCGACTTGACTCACTCTGACTGGGCATTGGAAGATTTCATCCTTGGACAACAGAAATTTCGGGTGGCCTGCCCCTGTTTGGCAGATTCATCTCTGATCAACTGACTTTGAATGACGTTCCTCGATCAACTGATGCTTGGGAACTCTCTTTACCTTGACAGATTCCTTGGTCAACAACACCGCTGGATAACACGCCCCTGATTCATAGGCCTACATGATGCGCTTGATTCTGGTCATCATTGTTGAATGATCAAGTTCCCTCGCGATTGCTCTTTGTAGGAACTTTCCTGATGACACAGGCTGACTTGCAATTAAAACTGTTCATTTACAAATGGTAATTTTAATGTAGTACACATGCAAGTTTTTGAAAATTTATTTATTTTGATGCTGTGACTTTGTGTGACGAATGGACGATTAGTCCAAACGTAGTGCTGAATTAGCAAACCTTTAGGAGTCAGTTTACGCAACCTTGTCGTAGTATGCTTTCAGAATTGAACCTGATTCAATTAGGACTTTCAGGGGTTGCAACGTGGTCTGGTTCACGGTTTTAGAAAGAAAGATTTATGGCTCAAAGTTTATCTGTGCCCACCCGTTCTCCTTGATGTTCTCCAGTCCTATGTTCAGCTAATTCGACTTAAGCGCTCGTTTCTCACAAGGGTTTTGTAATGATTGAGGAATCAATGACGTTGATGGTTTACGCACCAATGAGGTTTCTTGGAGTAACAGTCACCCCTTCTGATTTTGTGTCTGGTCACACGACTTTGTTCTTATGGAATATATTCTTTCATCATTTTTTTTTTTTTTTTTTTACTCCCTAACTTTTGCCTGGACTGATCTTCTTTTTGAATTTTCGATTTCGAAGTCCAGCGGGATGCCCTAACTTTTGCCTAAGTCATATGTTTTCACACATTTTTTCGACTTAGCGGGCTTTATTTCTTTTTTTTTTTTTTGATTTTTGTTGAACAAATCGTGTGACACTGGCTTGCCATGACTTGCTGAAAGGGTTGACTGCCTCATTCTTTTGTTGGTGAGGGATAACCATTGTGGTTTCACGTCCCCTGACCTCTCGAGGTGTAATGAATAAAGGTAATGGTCCCTCGGATGCACACTTCTTTGGACATTTGAACGCTTGGTCAAATTAACTGATGACCACCCTACCCCGGGTTAAATGTGAGGGGGTTTTTTGGTTTAGAAAAGAAACTCCTACTTCAAGGCTCAAAGGGGTTGACGAGGGTCTATCTCCCTTATGTCTTCGGTGTTTGGGAATTGAAGCAATGCCTGTACATCGTCAGCAGGTTCTACGCTGAAAGCATACCTTGAACAGTTATGGGTATTCAGTTGTCATCATCCTCCCTCAAACCTGCTAAACAACAGTGAAATAAATGGGAGGTATATGGATGCAATTTTTTCTTTTCTTTTCTTTTTTTTTTTTTTTTTTTTTTTTCAATGCAAGTACAGAAAAATGAGCGAATGCGACATAATTGATTCAAAAATGCAAGATCACTACATTAACATTACCATTTAAAATAACAATGCTTAAAAGACAAGTAGCTGCTAACAGGAAAGAAACTACAATGCAAATGATAAAAGGATACAATGATCACCAACTCTGCTGACATACTGTTGTCTGAGCCACTGAAATCAAGATACGCTTCTTCTGAAGTCTTTGAACTCAATCAGGCGAGAGGTTGACGTGCACAACCGAGCTTCCTTCTGGAAAGGAGATGTAGCCCTTGTCGATCAATTGTTGTACTTTGGCTTGAAAAGCTTTGCAATCTTCAGTTGAATGCCCCATTGATTCACCATGATACCCACATTGCTCATGAGGATTGTACCCTGGAGGGTACGGCTCTGACAACGGCTTGAGAGGCTTCGGAACCACCAATGAGCTCTGAATTAGATGTGGCAATAGTTCACTGTATGCCATGGGGACTGGATGAAGAGGAGCAATCCTTCTTTCCAGATTGTTACGAGGCCTCGGCTGGCTCTGAAGTTGATTCTGAGGTCTTCGACCATGAGATTGTAGATTTGGACGAGGAGGAGTCCAAGGCTTCTGATATGGTGCTCTGAGCATTGCCGAATGTCCGTAAGAGTAATCAGATTCAAGAAAAGATGATCTCTTAGAAGATGTTGTTCTAGAATACTTGATATTTGCCATGACTGCACTGACGTCATCCCATTCTTCCTCTTGGGAGCTAACAACAGACTCACCTTCACTAGCTGGGATATTCGAAAAGTCCTGGATCTTTCCACTTTTGAGCAGGCTCTCAATGCGTACTCCAACTGTCATCAAATCAGAGAAGCTTGTCATCCCAATGCTACTCATTCTTTCCAAGTATGGATCCTGCAAGGTGCCCACGAACAGGTCAGTTAATTCTCTGTCTGAAAGTGGGGGTTGCACTTGGGCTGCCAATTCTCTCCACCGCTGTGCATATTCTCTGAAAGATTCACCACTCCTCTGGGATAGGCTCTGCAAGTGCGTGCGATTGGGCGCCACGTCCATATTGTACTGGTATTACTTTACGAAAGCTCTGGATAAATCATTCCAAGATCGGATATAACTGCTTTCCAAATCCAAGTACCAACTTAAAGATGCCCCACTTAAACTGTCCTGAAAACAGTGAATCATCAACTTATCATTGCGGGCATAAGAAGTCATTTTTCTACAGAACATCACCAAATGACGCTTCGGGCAACTGACACCAGTGTATTTTTCAAACTTCGGAGTTTTGAAATCTGGAGGAATGACAAGACCAGGCACCAAACACAGGGTTAGAGCATCAAAACCGAAGGCGTCAGGATCCGCTAAGGCTTTGAGTCGCTCGTCCAACACACGAAATCTTTCATCAGGACCAATAACTTGTGGATCCTTGGTTTTCACAAGAGGGATTGCCCCTTGGAAGTTCGGCATGGGGAAGGCAAACCTCTGATAATATGTGGTATCAGAAGAAGATGAAGGTCCACCTCGGGCAGCAGATGGTTCAGGTACATTCTGATTCACGATCGGGGTCTGTACAGGTTGAGCTTGAGCAAGATTGTTCACTTGTGGAAGATCTTCATCAGGAGAGAGACCATACAAAGGATTGGTCATTGAAGTGAAACCAGGTGGAAACTCAACATTCTGACGGTTGTTCTCTGACATAGCCACTGACTGCTTCCAAACTGACCCTTCTTAACTCTTGACACTGTTCAGTCTAGCTTCCCACACTCTGTCGTCTTCTAACTGTTACCACTTGTTCAAACTGAGTACCGGGAAATCAGCTGGCTGGCCATGGACAAAAGAGGAAGGATGAGCTCTCTGAAGGAGGAAATGCAATGCAGATGCAAATGTAAAATGCAATATGATGATGCAAACGATGCAAAGACATGGGATCACAGCTGGAAACTGCCTGGAATCTGGGATACTGAACCAAGAATCGAGTGTCTGTAACCACAAGATCTCTGTATAGTAACCCGAAATAGTAACTGAAAACCAGAGGTCAATAACTTCAGGATCATAGTGACCGGATCAAACAATTGTACTGCAATGAGGGTATGCTGAGGTCAAAGGGTTCCTGCAAACCTGTAAACAGCCCAACCCCCTCACAGGTAGTGTTCTAAAACAAAGATCCTCAGACTTGGATCAGTTATGGGAAGTGTAAACACTTCCAACCCGGAGGTACAGTGTTTACAATAACCATAAAAAATCCTCCTCTAATTCTCCTCAGTTTCTGAAGGTCATAGTAAAGGTCATCCAGACTTAGCAGGCTTCCCAGATAGCCCTAGCACTGCAGGAAATCTGCAACACAGAGTTCTCAAGAAGAAACCCATATCTGAACCGTGTTTCATATTCCCGCACCAGACCGAAATGGAATGGGAAAGAATATGATTCACTCTAGCCTAGGTGTCACTCAGGTCCCAGGTATAGGACCTCAACACTCAATGAAATACCCACCCACCAAAGAAAAACCAGATCCAGCCAGCATGACAGTATGATATATGAAAAGCAATAAAGAAAGCAGTAAAGCAAACTGTACATAAAGCAAAATAAATACAAGCACAAATAAGCACATAACACCCCAGTAAACACAAATCAATCAAGCGCTAGGAGGAACCCACAAAAAGAACCAGAAGCCCTGGTTGCAGTATAAGGGTCCCCAGCAGAGTCGCCAAGCTGTCGCTCCCGACAAATGAAACTGGATCAGATGAAGGTACAAACGCGAACGGTCGGCGAGAGGGACAATGAGAACACACAGCCGTGAACTCACTGGAGATGAAAAGAGTCGCCAGCTAGGCATTTTTATCCCGGAGGAAAGGCAATGCTGCATAGGCCTAGAAATATATGGATAAGACGGTTTGTGAACCAGAGAGACAGAGAAAGGGGGTTGGTTACAACCTGGGAAGGTATTAGCACCCAGATTGTCCGTCGTACTCGACGGGATCCACGCTTAAAAGATTTGTGTTTTAAAGGGGTAGTGTCAGTGCAATTTGTGTATAAAATAGCTGGAAAAAAGATGTACAGGTGTCAGTGTAAGAGAAGTGAAGTGTATAAATGATGTGTCCGTGTAAGAAAAGGAATAAGATGCTCAAGATCATGAGGCTAAAAGAACGATGATGGGAAGAGGGGGAATGTACAGAGACTTTTGTTCGATAACTGTTAAGTTATGCCTACGTATCCTCTCGTGCAATGAGGAAGTCAGAACACCGTAGTTCGACCCAAAGAGACTGAAAGATGAATTGACTTGTGAACTGCTTACTTGCCTATGCTCAAGTGTATGACCTGTCTGGCTCAGGTGCGAACTGTCTTGCATTAGACGGAAGAAGCAAGTTCTCGGTTGTGAGTGAAGATGATGAGAAAAGAATCCCGAAGGAGACGATTATTGTTTGTTTTTGTGTTTTCAGTCTTTTATTGCTTTTTGAAGTTTATCATAAGTTAATGAGCTTAAGCCTAAACCAATGGATTTAGTAAACTCATCACATCTTCCCTCTGATTAGGGGTAATGAGAATACCTTAAGTGTGAAGTCAGATTCTCACACTTAATCACCTTTGGTGTAGGATTAAGATCATTAACCTACTTGTGATTATTTAGATGTTTTTGGTGTTTTTGTTTAGTGTTGAGTAATGAGGTTAAGCCATAATCAGGGATTAAACAGACTCATTACACCATCCTAATAGAAGGATAATAGATGAGGGTGTTTAAGCTGAGGAAAGCTCCTCAACTTAATCCATGATTAGGGATTAAACTCATGACAAAACAAGCCTTTATTAAGTGGACTTTATTCAATGGTATGATGATGAAGTGATTTTTATGATTTGTTAAGACAACTTGAGGGGGACTTGTCCATTAACACTAGGGTTAGTCCTTCTTAACCAATTAAGGAAGAATTAGAACCCTAATGCAAGGCCCAAGTTACAAGTGTAATGTCTTGATGATTATTAAGTGAATTGATTAAGAGATTTAAACACCTTAAGGGTTTAACACTTAGGATTAAAGTTATACACTCCATCCTAATAGAAGGATGCAGCCAAAGCTTAATCACAAAGCCTTAAAGCCTTTAGGGTTTAGTCCCTGATTATGAGGTGAGAAGAGAAGACTCAAAGAGATGACACAAAGGTAAAAATCTAAGTGGGGAAAAGTCTAATCCTAGTATTCACATGCTCGGATGGTCCTAGGTTAGTGAGGCTCACTATCCTAAAGAAGCAGGAAAGAAGAAGAGAAAGATGAAAGGAGAAGCTCCATGGTGGCCTAAGCGCACCTCAAGTTAATAAAAGAAGATGAGAAAGAAAAATTGATATGAATAAGAATGAAGAATGAAATAAGATGAGTTGGATGAAATAGAAATAAGATAAGATGAGAATGCGATATGGAGATGAATAAGAATGAAGATAAGGAATGCACAAACAGAGCCTACACCAGTAGGACTTCCAGATGCAACGGCATGCAATAAGTAAAATCGGACCATAGCGTTACCTAACGGAGAAGGTCCGTTGCCTCTTTAATACGCGCAAGAGAAAATCAAGAAGAAGTATCAAGTTTAGAACAGATTTATAACTCAGGCACAATTGTTCATTATTGGGATATCAGGTAAAAATCAAGTATAAGCTTCCATCATTCAAGCCATCCAATAAAAAGAACCAGAGTTAGCCAAAACAATTATCAAGCCGAGTCTTCAAATTCAAGGAACAATTTGACATAAGGTGATCACTGAAGTCGAACATTAAGCCTACAAAACATTGAGCACGGACTAGGACCAAAATTAAATACAATTCTAATTAATTAAAACTCAAATAAATTGAAACAATAACTAAAACCAAAGTTATGTTAATAATCAACAACAAAATTTAAACAAAAATTTAATAAAGTTCTAAATTATTAAAACTCTAACAAATGTTAATAACATAATTAATAAACAAAATTATAAATCAAAATCTAATAAAGTTCTAAAATTAACTTAAACAAAATTAAGAAACTAAATTAATCAAGGTTATATTAACATAAATAAAAGAATTTAAACAAAAAAACTAATGAAATTCTAAACTAATCTAACAAACATTATAATTAAAAGGTTAAGAGAAAAAAAATAACAAAATATGAGGGGGGGAGGATGCGCAGGTCTTGGTGTACCAACAGCAACATTAACGGGCTCTTAAGGCCCATTGGTGAACAGCAGAAGCAAAGGCACACGTTGGGTGGAGTAACGGGTGATGCAGTACGCCATACATCCTGGATCAGTCCCTGTCAAACAGCAAAAGCAGAAAAATATAATAATAAGAAAAACAAAGTTAACAAAATGAAAAAAGAAACTCAGGATTAACACCAAAAGGAACAGGGGAGACGATTGAGTCCCTCTCTCTTTCCTCTTCATCGCCATCAAACGCCCTTTCCGAAATCAAATCGCGGCGGAATCAGACCAGCTCTGCTTTCCAAGATGCGAATCTGACGCCACCCATCTCATCCCTTCATTGCGTGTTGCGTGGCCTTGTTCTTCTTCCTCGAGAACCCCGGCGGCCTTGCTTCGATCTCATCTTCTCGCCGACGAACCTCTCCGACGATCGAACATGGCGTTGTCTTCTCCTTCAACGATACTTCTCAGCGGTGTCTGTACGACGGCTTTACTATTTGCGTTTCAGTTTAAGGGTTTCAAATTTCTCTTCTTCTCACGCTCATCTTCATCTTTTTCTTTGTTGTTGTTTTTCTGGATTTGCGTTTCCGTTGTTGTTGCTCAGGGTGGCTGAAGAGTGTTGTTGTGGTTGTTTACAGGTGGGTTGGAGGCGAGTTAGATGGGGAGTGATGAAGGTCGAAATGGTTTACAGGTGAAGGGTTAGTGTAAGGGTGGCGGTGATGGTTCCTTTCGGAAGGGTTCGAAGAGTGATGCGTGGTGAAGGTAGGAAAGGGTTTTCGAAGAACGAGGGAAGATTTTGCAGGTTGTGGTTTTCTATGGAGCTGGTTTTTTGAACAAGGAGTGATGAAGTTGAGGGATGAGGTTTCAACAGTAGCACGATGAGGAGCAAAAAGATTATGTGAGTGTTTGTGTTTGCGGATTTTGAAGGATGTATTGGTTTATGCTGCTTGAGGGTGAGATGCTGGAGATTGTTGATTGTAAATGTGAAAGGTGAGGAAGGGGTGGTTGAGGAATGAAGAAGGTTGGTGAGGCTGAAATATGTTTATTGATATTGTTTGTTTGCTGCAAGTCGCAGGGAGTGGCTTTGGGTCTTCAATCCGAATGAAGGTGAGGGATGTGGTTATTGCTTTGCTGGTATGAAGATTGGAGATACTTTGGTTGAGGAAAGGATTTGGGGTTGTGAGCTGTGTTTGCAGGAAGAAAAATGGAAAAAAAATCTTGCTGTGTGTTGGTGTGTGATGTGCGTGTTGAAGGAGTTGAGGAGTTGTTTCTGTATTTTTTTTGCAGGTTTTCAGGTTGTGTTGTGGCTAGCAGATTTTGTTTAGGGATTTTGGCTGGAAGACTTTTCTTTTGCGGCTACCCTGCTGTACTTTTTTTCTGTGAAGCCCCCATTTTGTTGGCAATTTTAGTGAAAAGCTTGGACTATAGTTGCAGGCTGTAGGCAGCTTGGGGTGTAGGTAGAGCAGGCTATGGGGATTGTGAATCAAGTTAAGAAAATTAGTTACATATGAACTACATTAAGTCAACTAAATATTGGATTCAAGAAATAAAAAAATAAAAATAAAAATTAAACTTGGTAAAAGAAAGCTAATAATAATAAATTAAACAAAAATTAGTTAATAAAAATTAATTTTAAACTGACTAATAAACTTATAAACTAAAGTTTAAAATCAACTTCTAAAAATGGAAAAAACATAAATAATAAAATGGAGCAAATATTAATTAATAAATAAATAAAAAACAATTCTAAGTTTAAAGCAAATTCTAAGTCTACACATTAAAATTCTTATTTAACCAAAATTAAACAAATTCTAATGGTTTTTGACATGAATTATTTACCTAAAAATAAAAATAAGAGAGAAAAAAAAAATGATCATAAAATGAGACGAAACAGATAAACTCTAAAATTGACTCGAATTCTAAAGTAGAGATTAAATAAAAAAACGAGCTTTCTAATTCAAGAATCGAAACAAAAAATTTTAAAATAAAACAAGATATGAAATGGTAAAATGTACGGTTAATGAAATGGACATTCGGATAACCGAAAATATGGACGTGGTGAAATCGTTGTGAATTAGGACATGAAAAGTGGTTTGGAAATGAAGGAAATTACGGGTATGTGTTAATTTGGACATGAACTAAATCAAAGGCCACTGATGCACAATACACCTGAGTTTAATCCAACACCAAATTTATACCAACTCCCACACGCCTCAGATGAAATAAACACGACTGTCACAGAACAACTCGCAATTGGAACAACAACCATCTGAATCACTTATAAATCTTGACTTGATTATTGAACTTGATGACCTCCATAACTCAACCCGAGACACATACTTCTTGAAAGTTATTTGAGAATGAAGATAGCCTGAGATGCTGAGAAGACAAAAATATCCGTGTAACTTGAAGAAGAAGAAAATATCCTGATGATATGCCAGATGCACATTGAATAGTCCTTGCAGACATGAAATCCTTGAAGACCGCCAAACTAGGGAAATAAACCCTAATTCAGTAATAGGAGTCTAAGAATATGACGTCATTGATGACTGCAAAGCCAAGGCGTTGAATTCCTCTGATAATCCGCAAATAGGATGTGAAACCCTAATTTCTTCAGAAAATGGTGATCCCATGTCCTAGGAGCTTAAGCAAATGGTATGCAAAATGCGTATGAATGCAAAATGAAAAGCTGAAAAAGATACAAAAGCCAGAGGGCAAATTTAGGGTGTCTACAGCCGTCCCCATCGTTGATATTGTTATCTGACATTCGTCCTATGTCATGATAAACCTTGAGAGCAGCCGTCCCTTGCTAGGTGATCGTCCTTCACCTCTTGATGATCGTCCTTCATCATGCTCATCCGATGGTCGTCCCCATCGTTGACCTTTTATCCGACATTCGTTCTATGTCGCGATATTTTCGGCAGCCGTCCCCTGTTAGGTGATCGTCCTTCACCTTTGATGACCGTCCCTCATCATTATTTCATTTATTCTTTAACCCGATGGCCGTCCCCGTCGTGGTCCCTTTTCCTTTTCCTGATGACCGTCCTTCATCAGTTTAGCCCGATGGTCGTCCCCATCGTTGTTTACATTACTTTATGAACCTGATGGCCGTCCCCATCATTTTACATTAATCCCCAGAGAGTCGTATAGCTTTACTTGATGGCCGTCCCCATCATAACCCCTTTTATCCCCAGCATGTCGGCCGTCCCCGTCATTGCTTTATTTCCCGCACTTTTCCCAGCATGTCGGCCGTCCCCGTCATTGCTCATTCCCCAGCAGTCGTCCTCTACTCGACGGTCGCCCTCCGTCGCCCACACTTTATAATATACTTTATTTGCTTTTACAATCTATATCCATTTTCTTCTTCATTCTGTGAGTGCAAATTTCGGATTGTCTTTGGTATTTAACCACAAGTTATCTTGTTTGCCTGTTAAGCCGTTGCTTACATCCTACACAGCTAACTCATGTTTGAATAGGGGCGGCTGTAAACACCCCAAATTTTCTCTCACCCATTCACACCATGGCTTATGATCTCCTCATATGCATAAACTCAATCATACCATCTCATATCACATTTTTAACACATTGCATTGGTTCAAAGTCATCTGCACCTAGGGTTTGTGATCTGAGCAAATCAAGAGCTTCTTGAACCACTCCAAAGGTCATAAATCACTTCAAAGGGGTCCATGTATGTTAAAGCATCATATTATATCCCCTCAAAGTCAAGAATGTCAAAGAATCACAAGAACTGAAGATGGCATGGAAGCAGAGCCATGTTTAACTGCACAAATGACCTAGAATTAGGGTTTTGGTTTCAAAGGCCATAACTCCAATTTTTTTGGTCATTCTTGTTTCTATTGGTCTCTATATGGTATAGGGATCATGCATATCAATTTTCATGAAGAAATTCCATGGGGAAGTCATCTGATCAAGAGTTGACTTCTTGAGCAAGTCAGTGAAAAATCAGGGCATCTGAGGCCCCCAATGACCCAACCAAAGGGTGTTCTTCATCATTTTGATTGTGTATGATCTTTATTTGATCATAGAAGATGTTGGAAGTTCACAAAATTGAAGAATCTCAAGTCATTTGCAAAGTTGACTTTTTGGGAAAGTTGACTTTTAATGAAAATTGCCATTTTGGGAAACTTTTTCAACCCTTGCTTTTTGATTCAAAAATGCTTCAAATGGAAAAACTTTGGTCATGAAAGTTGTAGAATGGATCATTCCCTTTTCAAAAAGTACAAGAACTTGACCTAATTCATTTTGGATCAAAAGTTATGGCTTGTCAAAGTTGGCTAAAATCACAAAATTTGAAGTTTTCTACCAAAGAGACATTTTGCAAAATGGTTTGATCAAGTGTTCTAAAGGCCTCAAATGTGTACCATTTCTTCACAACATGATCATATGACCTCTAAAATTCAGAATGGGCCAAAGAACTTTGCACTTTGATCCCTTGAAACTCAAGAAATCCCAAAGGAACCAAACTTGAACCAACTTGCAAAACTTATCATAAGTTACAAACCACTTGCTGCATTGCCTCTAAACCTTTTTCATAGCATTCCTTGATTCAAGCTGAGCAAAAGCAAGCCAAAAAGCAAGTTGTACCATAGCCCATGCTTCAAGTACACATCAAGTTGACATTTTGGCAAAAGACCCATACCAATCACCATAGGCCACCAACAAATTTCTGACCTATCCCCTTTTGATACATGGACAAAACCCAGCCTAACACAACACACAACTCATTCTGATCTTGCCCACAAGTCATAGTTATCAAAATCTCTCCCATTTGCAAAACCTTTAGAAACACTCTCCACAAGCTGCAAACACACAAACAAACTTCACAAACAAGCTCAGCACACTTCACTGATCAAAAACCACCCATCACCATAGCCTGAAACTCACTGAAATCAAAATACGATTTCCACCCCTCCTTTAACAGAACTTCTGTAATTTTCCAAACCAGCCATCACAAACTTCTTCTAAGTATCAAGACTTCATTGGGAGCTCAAGAGGAGTGAGTTTGCACAAAGAAACAACCCAGAACCAGAAGGTTCCATCTCAAGTATAGCTCAAGAACAAATTTTCCAGAACTTCATTTACTTGTTATAAATTGATTCTACATGTTATCCTGATCATCATGATGTGTTTGAAATTGAAAATGAGTGGAAAATGAGGATGTATTGATGTTCTGAAATTTCTCCCGTAAAAAATGTTTGCTTCGATTTGCTTGATTCATGTAGTTTAAATATTGTTTGATGGTTGATTTATGTTCCATGATGTTAGAGGATCATTTCCCTGTGTTTAATTTGAAGTGGGGTGGCTTGTAGTGAAACCTAGGGTTTTGGTTCGCCGGAGAAGAAGACCGGAAGTCTTCTCCGGCCACCTGAGAACCATTAGCCCTAATCTGTGTCATTAAGTGAGATTTGAATTTGGAACGTAGGATGAGTTGACCAAGGCTGACTAGCGCGCGTTTGAATGGCTAGGATGTGTCCTCAGAAGCCCTAATCCTCATTAACCTAATTAATCCAAATTAATTAATTCATAAACCTGATTTAACCAGGTTTGAACTTGGGCCATTGGATGTGGCTCCAAGTCAACCTTCCCTTGCCCAGAATGCATCTGATCCATCCATTGCTCATACTTTTCATTTTATTAATTTTTATTTCACATTTTTCTTATTTAATTTGTGCCTTTTATTAAAAATAGTAAAAATCATTTAAAAATTTTGGAAATTTTTATGCAACCTTTTATTAATTTTCAGAAACCAAAAACATTTTTATTTTTATTTTTTACATAAAAAAATATATTTAAATCATTTAAAAGTTTATTTTTAATTAATTAATGAGAATTAATTAATTAAAAATACTTTTAGGTATTTAAAAATCACCAAAAAATTCATGAAACATTTAAAGTCATTTAGAAACATTGTCCAACCTTCAAAACAAATTTATTTTTTGATCTTGATGTCTTTTGACAATTTTCCATGGAATTAATTTTATTTCAAAGCATTATTTTGATCCAATGTTCAAAAATTCATTTATGCCTAGTCTTTAGGAGTTGGACTTTGATTCTTTTTGCATTGCATCTTGCATATCATGAAGTTTATAGGGTTAAATTGGCATGATTTGATCTTGAATTTCCTATTTGTTTGACATTTTTCTTGACAAGGTACCTTAAAACCCTAGCAACCTCAGGAAATTCATAACTTTCACTAGGTTAAGAATTGGATCCCCTCCTTTGGGCAGTGAGTTTGTATAGGTTTAGGGTTCCCTTGATTGCACTTTCAAATTTTTATCTTGATGTTTGCTTCTGGTTTTGGTTTTTGTTTTGTGTATTGATCATAAACCCTAATTTGGGCTTCCTTTTGCATTCATCTTGCATTTGCTTGCATACCATGACTTGCCATGACATTTTGTGCATCCATTTGACTCATTAGACATCTCAAGACATATTAGAAGTATGTTTGATCATTGCATCTTTCACTTGCCATGATTGTATGCCATTTGCATTCCATAACTTTTCATGTATGTTCATGGTTCTAAGCATGCTTCATTTGCATCCATATGTTTGTATGATCATCCTCATGCTTTGTTTCATGTTTACATCATCTCATAGCATCATTAGCATCATACTCATGCTTCTGGTTTTTGTTTGCCTCATCCCATTTCATCTCATTTGGCATTGCATTGCACTCCTTTCACTAACTTTTCAGGTGGTAAGTAACTTTGAGAAGTGAATTTGCCTTCACTTCTCACAATTTCTTTTCATCCCTCCTATGCATCATTGCTGCATTTTGACTTGTGTTTGAGATTGAGCTTGCTCATTCTTCTTCATCTTACTTTCTTTCCTCAAGCAACTTGACTTCTTAAGTGAAGCAAGTTGTTTTGCTTCTCTTTGTTCCTTTCATCTGTTTCCTGGTGGTTTCTCTGAAGATGTCTCTTGTAAACCTCACAAACCTTAGGAACAACTAAGCATGATAATAATTAGGGTTTGATTAGTCCCCCATTTAGCTTTTACCTTTGTGTCTCATTGAGTATTCTCTTCTCATCTCATAATCAGGGACTAAACCCTAAAGGCTTTAAGGCTTTGTGATTAAGCTTATGCCTGCATCCTTCTATTAGGATGGAATGTATAACTTTAATCCTAAGTGTTAAACCCTTAATGTGTTTAAATCCTTTAATCAATTCACTTAATAATCATCAAGACATTAAGCTTGTAACTTGGGCCTTGCATTAGGGTTCTAATTCTTCCTTAATTGGTTAAGAAGGACTAACCCTAGTGTTAATGGACAAGTCCCCCTCAAGTTGTCTTACAAACCATAAAATACACTTCTTCATCATATCATTAAATAAAATCCACTTAACAAAGGCTTTGTTTTGTCATGAGTTTAATCCCTAATCATGGATTAAGTTGAGGAGCCTTCCTCAGCTTAAACATTCTCATCTATTATCCTTCTATTAGGATGGTGTAATGAGTTTGTTTAATCCTTGATTATGGCTTAATCTCATTACTCAACACTAAACAAAAACATCAAAAACATCTAAATAATCACAAGTAGGTTAATGACCTTAATCCTACACCATGGTGATTAAGTGTGAGAAGCTGACTTCACACTTAAGGTATTCTCATTACCCCTAATCAGAGGGAGGATGTGATGAGTTTACTAAATCCATTGGTTTAGGCTTAAGCTCATTAACTTATGACACATTTCCAAAAGCAATAAAAGACTGAAAACACAAAAACAAACAATAATCGTCTCCTCCGGGATTCTCTCCTCATCTCATTCACTCACAAACGAGAACTAGCTTCTTCCTTCTAATGCAAGACAGTTTGCACCTGAGCCAGACAGGTCATACACTTGAGCATAGACAAGTAAGCAGTTCACAAGTCAATCCACCTTTCAGTCTCTTTGGGTCGAACTACGGTGTTCTGACTTCCTCATTGCACGAGAGGATACGTAGGCATAACTTAACAGTTATCGAACAAAAGTCTCTGTATATCCCCCCCTCTTTCCAGCATCATTCTTTTAGCCTCATTATCATGAGCATTTCACTCTTGTCCTTACACTGACACTATACATATCACACTTCACTTTCTTTTACACTGACACCTGTACATCCTTTTCCAGCTTTCTATACACAAATTGCACTGACACTACCCCTTTAAAACACAAATCTTTTAAGCGTGGATCCCGTCGAGTACGGCGGACAATCTGGGTGCTAATACCTTCCCAGGTTGTAACCAACCCCCTTTCTCAGTCTCTCTGGTTCGCAGCCGTCTTATCCATCTTTTCCTAGGTTTATGCAGCATTACCTTTCCTTCGGGATAAAAATGCCTAGCTTGCGACACTTCCTTTTCTTGAGTTCACTCCTGTGTGTTCTCATTTCATCCTTTCGCCGACCGTTCGCGTCTGTACCTTCATTTGAGCCAGTCTCATTTGTCGGGAGCGACACCTGCACTAACAACGAAGCAGAATATGAAGCTTGTATCATGGGTCTTGAGGAAGCCATTGACCTCAGGATCAAAACCTTGAATGTATTCAGAGATTCAGCTTTGGTAATCAACCAGACCAACGGTAAGTGGTACACTCATCAGGATCATCTGATTCCCTACCGTGACTATAAAAGGAGATTGTTGACCTTCTTCACAAAAGTTAAGCTTGAATACATCCCTCAAGATGAGAATCAGTTTGCAGACGCTTTGGCTACCATTTAATCCATGATCAAAGTACAGGTCGCCAATTATGTACCTCAGATTTTGGTATCCAGATTGGACAGACCGACATATGTATTCTCTGTGGACATTGTCACTAATAACAAGCCTTGGTACCATGACATAAATTGCTTCTTGGAAACTCATACATACCCACCTGGGGCATTGTCAAACGATAAGAAGACATTAAGAAGGATAGCCGACAGTTTCTTCCTCAACACTGATGGTTCTTTGTACAAGCGAAACTTCGACATGGTCATGCTCAGATATGTTGACAAGAAGGAAGCAGACCTACTGATGCACGAAGTACATGAAAGTTCTTTCGGTACCCATGCCGGAGGACATGCAATGGCAAAGAAGTTATTAAGATCGGGTTACTACTGGATCACAATGGATGCAGACTGTTGCGCCTACACTAGAAAATGCCACAAATGCCAGATCTATGCAGATAAAGTGCATGTGCCTCTGAATCCTTTCAATGTAATGTCTTCACCTTGGCCCTTCGCCATGTGGGGCATTGATATGATTGGAAAGATTGAACCAACTGCTTCAAATGGTCACAGATTCATCCTGATAGCCATTGATAACTTCACCAAATGGGTTGAAGCAGCTTCGTATATAAACGTCACCAAACAAGTGGTTGCCCGATTTCTGAAAAGGGATATCATCTGTCGATATGGAGTTCCCTTGTGAATCATTACTGATAATGGTTCGAACCTTAACAACAAGATGATGGCAGAACTTTTTCGGGACTTCAAAATTCAACATCACAACTCTTCTCCTTACAGGCCAAAGATGAATGGCGTTGTTGAGGCCGCTAAACAGAATATTAAGAAAATTGTACAAAAGATGGTAGTCACCTACAAATACTAGCACGAAATGCTACCATTTTCCTTGCATGGGTACCGAACTTATATCAGAACATCTACTGGGGCAACACCTTATCAGCTTGTGTATGGTATGGAAGTTGTCCTACCTGTTGAAGTTGAACTACCCTCCTTACGGGTAATGATGGATGTGAAAATGGATGAAGCATAATGGGTCCGATCTCGATATAATCAACTGAGTCTGATTTAAGAAAAGAGATTAGTAGCCATATGTCATAGTCAGTTATATCAAAGCGGATGAAGAAAGCCTTCGGTCAGAAAGTCAGACATCTGGAATACCAAGTGGGATAGCTTGTTCTGAAAAGACTTCTTCCTCCTCATAAAGATCACAGGGGAAAATGGACGCCAAACTACGAAGGCCCATTCATAGTAAAGAAGGTTTTCTCTGAAGGAGCACTGATGCTCACTACTATTGATGGCAAAGATTTCTTATCTCTTGTGAATTCAGAGGCAGTTAAAAAATACTTCGCATAAAAGACCCGCTGGACATAAAAACAAAATGTAAGTCCAGGCAAAAATGGGCATCCCGGCGAGTCAAAAACAGAATAAAAGATCGGGAAAAAATAAGGGAAAAATAAAAAAAAACGTGTACACCCGATGAGTTGAAAAGCCACATCGGACAGCTCAGGCAAAAATGGGTATCCCAGTGGATTGAAAACCCGAAAGGGCAATCCACGCAAAATCTGGGAAAAAGCAACTTCAACATTGCCAACACCTTTATTTTCTCAATTTACAGCAATCTCCTCCTTTCAGGGATTCGCTTCTTCACTGTACTTGCCCATTCAGGGCACACAAATCAATTAAATCAGAATATTCAGTCACACTTTGTTTAATACATTTTTGTTTCGTTTGCAAAATGTCCAAAGTTCATAATACAACACTTACATGAAAACATATAAGCCATTTTCAATATATGCTTGCAGGAAATATGCACTCTTGAGCAAATCTAACTCCTATGATGAAATCCGGTTGAGGATACCTCGGGACACTTGTGCGTTTCTCTTTAACAGGTTGCAGGTACTCAAGACAGACAATCTCACAGCATGGGGTATATCAAGCCTCGTATCCCCAGCCAAGTCAGCAATCACCTCATCAGCAGGGTTACTTGACAAGAGTTTTTCCTCACGAAGTTGTCATCCCCTCAGAGGATCCTTCGAGAAACTCATTAAATCCCCAACATGTCACTTGGACGAAGGATTTACAACAAATTACTTCCCAGAAGTTCTCTTCTCCCAAAGCAGGATCTCCCTAGCAATGCTTGAACTGCTGTTCCCCAGCAAGTTGCCAGAGTTTTCCTTTTCCTCAACCAGTCGCTAGGATTTTCTGTTCCCTATCAGAGTTGCCAATTCCTCCCCAGTAGAGTTGCCGAAGCCTCCTCATCCCCATCATGAGTCTCTTCAACAAAAGCTTCCCTAGCTAAGATCCCCACAGAGGTCCCTAGGAAGATCGTTCGGTGATTCTCTCTCCACACAGATTGGCCACTGATCTCTTTCCCTAGAGGAGTTCTCCCTCCAGACAGATCGCCCAGAGATCTTTCTCCCCGCAGGATCCGGATCTCGGATCAGTTCTCTCATTTTTGCATTATCATAGCATTCACATCATATTTTCCCCAAAATAGGCGTAGCATTCCGTCTAATACGGAGCATTACGGCAAAAATCAAACATTTTCATGATCATAAGCCAGGTTCGAGCCAATCACCTGCAAACATCAGAATCACTTCACCAGTAATATAAAAAACTTATCCCCCAAAGACAAAGCCAGAATACGTTTTGCACTCTCAATACAGATACTTGTTCATACTTATACATATTATTTTTGACACTCGCCCGTGTCATACTTCCCCAGCAATTCAACCACTCGTCTGTGTCCCTTGCTCAATATTTTTGATACTCGTCTGTGTCTTGCACATATTTCCCCAGCAGGTCAAACACTTGTACATACTTATACACAATCCTCTGATACTCGTCCATATCTTGTATGTATCATCTCCTCAGCAGATCAACACTCGTTCGTGTTCCTTGCTTAACCGATTGATACTTGTCCGTATCATCATCCTTAAACACGTGCCATCGTTTGTTTCTATCGATACTCATCTGTATCGTGGTCCTAAGGATGCTCATCCGCATCTTTAGTCTATAGACACTATCAAACACTTATACCGTTTATTTTAAAGCGTAAGAACTCGTCTGTGTTTACCATTCCCTAGTAAGTCACCAACAAAACAACTTTTCAATCCATTCGTGGTATTTTCGGCAGCCGTCCCCTGCCAGGTGATCATACTTCACCTTTGGATGACCGTCCCCCATCCTTTCTCCCAGTGGAATCCCCATTGTTGGAACTTTCTATCAGGCATTCGTCCTATGTCGCGATATCTTTTTAGCAGTCGTCCCCTGCTAGGTGATCGTCATTCACCTTATGATAACTGTCCCTCATCATTTATCCTATGGTCGTCCCCATCGTTGATCTTTGTTATCTGACATTTGTCCTATGTAGAGATAATCCCCAACAGAGCAGTCGTACCCTGCTAGGTGATCGTCATTCACCTCTTGATGATCGTCCTTCATCATGCTTATCCGATGGCCGTCCCCATCGTTGATCTTTTATATCTAGCATTCGCCCAATGTCGTGATATTTTCAGCAGCCATCCCCTGCTAGGTGATCGTCCTTTTGATGACCGTCCCTCATCATTATTTCATTTATTCTTTTACCCGATGGCCGTCCCCGTCGCGGTTTATTTACCCTTTAACCTGATGGTCGTCCCCGTCAGTGCTTTCCTCATTTCTTTAATCCCTAGAGAGTTTTATTTCTTTACTTGATGGTCGTCCCCGTCGTGGTCTTTTCCTTTATCCCGATGATCGTCCTTCATCAGTTTACTCGATGGTCGTCCCCGTCGCGGTCTCTTTATTTCCCAGCATGATAGGCATCCCCGTCATTGCTTTACTTACCGTTTTTCATCCCCAGCAGTCGTCCTCTTCTCGATGGTCTTCCTCCATCGCTTTCACTTGATATTCATACTATACTACCTATTACAGTTTATATCCCTTTTCTTCTTTTTAAAGAGTACAAATTTTGGATTGTCTTGGTATTCAACTACAAGTTATCTTGTTTGTCTGTTAAGTCAGGCGCTTACACCCTGCACAGCTAACTCATGCTTGAATAGGGGCAGCAGTAAACACCCCAAATTTGCCCTCTCTTTTTCACACACCATGGCTTGTGATCTTTCATATTGCATTGCATAAGCATACCATCTCACACTGCAAAAGTATTTCACTGCATGAGTTGCATAGCTAGGGTTTGTGATCAGATGAATCTTAGAAGTGATTTGAGACATCTCAAAGGCCTTGAAGCTTGTCAAGAGGGTCCATGTGTGTCCTATGATCATAATATGCTCCCCAGGGTTCTTAAAAGTCAAGAGATCACAAAGCATTGCAAGGGTGTTCAAGCAGACTGAGCAATTTCTACACAGATAACCTAAAATTAGGCTTTTGGGTTTGAGGCCCTTTCCCTCAAATTTTTTATCCATTCTTGATTCCATGGTCTTTATATGTAATAAGGATCATGTGTACCAAATTTTATGAGAAAATTCAGTGTGGAGGGCATCTGATCAATGGATAACTTGTTGTGCAAGAAAAGTCAAAATCAGGGCATCTGAGGCCCCCAACAACGGCACCAAAGGGTCATCTCCAACATTTTGAGGTCCTATGATCTTTATTTGATCTTAGAAGTGGTTAGAGGTTCACAAGATTGGAGAATTTTGAGCCATTTGCAAACTTTCCATTTTTGGACATGACTTGTAATGAAAACTTTCCATTTTGGGAAAGATTTTCAAATTCTTCTTTCTTGATCAAAAAGTCTTCAAATGGAAAATTTTTGAATATCAAAGTTGTAGATTGTATCCTCCCATTTTCAAAAAGTACAAGAACTCCTCTTGATGCATCTTAGAACTCAAGTTATGGTGTTTCAAAGTTGGCAAAAATCTTATCAATTTCAAGTTCATGCCAAAGAGGAAATTTTGCAAATTCAAGTTCTAAGCACTTTCATGACTTCTAACTGACCTCTTCATGCCATAATATGATCATGCAACAGTACAAGACCAAATCCTTGCCTTGCTTCACAAGTTTTCATGCCTAATCTTCACAAAATTTCCAAAGAGGGAAAATTGAAAAACCACTTCAAATTCTTGATCCAAGTGTTGCAGATCATCTCTAGTCATCAAAGGGCCATCCTCAAACTCAGATGAAGCAAGACAAGCCAAAGAACAAGTTTTGTCCCATGCCATGCTTAGGTTTCACCAACTTTGACTTTTTTTAAAATTGGCCCATACCAATCAAACTATGCCACCACCCACTCTCTGGCCAATCAGCATACATTATGTGAACATCAAGGACCTCAAAACATAACATACACAAGCCTGAATGAAGCCATAAGCTCAGTTTGCCAAAAACCTCAAAAATATTCATCTCTTCGATTCTCACTGCACAAGCCTCAAACATCCAATATTTTTTCACCATTCAACTCACCATCATCCATAGAACACAAAGCACCCATCATATTTCCCTGAAAACCACTCAAACACAAACACGAGTTCTGCTTCATCAAAACTGGAGCATTCAAAGGAGGCCATTCAATCCTGTTCTAAGCATTCCATTCACTCAAGGGAGGTCATTGGAGTTTGATTGCACAAAGAAAGAGGCCATAAAGCTCAGGTTTGGAAAGCTCCAACTCAGGTAGTCATCTAAAAACATTTTTCCAGAACCTTCATTTTAAGTTATAAATTGATTCTATGTGCTCTCCTGATCATCATGATATGTTTGCTTTTGAAAATGGTTGAGAAACAAGGATGTATTATTGTTCTGAAATTTTTAACCTAAAAATGTTCTTGCTCGATTCTTGATTTTGATGCATGATAAATAGTTTTTGTTGCTTGATTCTTGTTTATTGATGTTTGATGAGTGATTCTGGAGATTTATGGGCATTTTCATGGCGTTTTGAGTGAGCTCAGGGGAGGGGGTGTCGGAGAAGACGACCGGAGCTCTTCTCCGGTCGCCTGAATGTGTTTTGCCCTAATCACAATTAATTAGCCAGGTTTAAATTAGGACCTTTGGATTTGTTTTAACCGCGCGCAATGAATGGCTCAGATTTTTCCATTAAACCCTAATCACTTTAATTAGATTAATTTATAATTAATTTAGTCAGGATTAATCTCAACCTTTGGATCACACGCCAAGCCTCAGTTTGAACCACAGCCCTAGATCTTTCCTACCACTGGTCTTGTTGACTCACGCCCTGGACCTTTGATCTGCTCAGCATTCAATCACAGTCGTCCCTTTGGATTACTTCTCATTTTTATTTTATTTTCTTTACATTTTATTTTACATATTTATTTAAATAACAAAAATATTTATAAAATCATCATTTTTTGAATTTTCATTTCAATATTTTTCAAAACTCAAAAACATTTTTATTTTTAATTTTTTGCATTAAAAATGTATTTTTAAATCATTTAAATGTTTTATTTAATTAATTAATTCATTTTAATTAATTAAAAATACATTTAGGTATTTAAAAATTACCAAAATATTCATGAAGCATTCTCATACATTTAGAACAATTTACAAACTTATCTCACAAATTTCTTTTTAGGTTTGATCATGTTTTCATAATTTACTTTGAATTGGGGTTTCTAAAATTTCCTATTTTCTAACCCTAACTTAAAAAAGTCATTTATGATCAACCAAGATGAGTTTGCATTTGGTTCTTTTTGCATTGTTTCATACTTTGCATCTAGTATCTAGGTTATTTAACTCATAATTTTTCATTGCATTTTCAAATTGTTTTGCATTTTTCATGAAGAACCACCCAAAAACCCTAGTTAACTTAGAAAATTCATAACTTCCTTTAGGTTTAGCTTCTGACCTCCATATTTGGAGAGTGATCTTGTGTGTGTTTAGGGTTTGTTTGAGTTCATTTTCAATTTTTTATCATGATGTATGCTTCTGTTGTGGACATATGCATCTCATACATTCTTAAAACCCAAATTTCTCATGTTCATTTGCATTCATCTTTGCATATCTCCATCATATGATATTGCCATGACATTTCATGCATTTGTATGTCATATTATACATCTTAGAACATTTTTGAACATTTCTTGATCATTTCTTCATTCATTTGGTATGCTTTGCATTCATTGCATTTCATGTTTATCCATGGGTTTTCAAGCTCCTAACATGCTTTCTTTTGCATTCCATCTCTTGTATGATCACACATGCATCATATATGACTTTGCATCATCTCATGACACATTTACATTGCATGATTGCTTCTAGTCTTGGTCATTGCATCATTACTTGTTGCATTTCATTTCATTTCTTTCCTTATGCATCTCATACTAACCTTTCAGGGGCTCATGGTAAGTTGATCAGGATGTGGATGTGCATCCACATCCTACCTTTTTCTTATCTCTTCATTTGCATCTTTGTTTGTCTTTGAAGTGAATTTATTTCACTTGTGTTCTCTCCTTGCTCATTTTCTTTCTCTTAGGTTACTTATCTTCTTCAGGAAGTAAGTAACCTATCCTCCTTTCTCTTCTCTTTTCATCTGCTTCTTCTTCCTTGGTGGCCATCTGAAGATTTCTTGAAGATATTTCTTTAAGCCTCACAAACCATAGGAACAACCAAGCATGATAACTTTAGGGTTGTATATAGTCCCCCTTAATTTTTTACCTTTGAGTCTCCTTGAGTCTCTCTTCTCATCTCATAATTAAGGCTAAACACTTAAAGCTTTAGGACTTTGAATTAGGGTTATGCCTGCATCCTTATCTTAGGATGGAGTGTATAACTTTAATCCTTAGTGTTAAACCTTTAATTTGTTTACACCTTTAATCAAAAACACTTAATAATGATTAAGACTTAAGCTTGTAACTTGGGCCTTATATTAGGGTTACATCTCTTCCTTTTGGTTAGAGGGACTAACCCTAGTGTTTAATGGACAAGTCCCCCTCATGCTAAAGTCTTGCAAACATGAAAAACATTCATCTCATCTTTAATTAAAATCCACTTAATAAAGGCTTGTTATATAATGAATTTAATCCCTAACCATGGATTAAGTTGAGGTATCTTCCTCAGCTTAAGTGTTCTCATCTATCATCCTTCTCTTAGAATGGTGTAATGAGCTCACTAATCTTTGATTGGAGATTAAACTCATTACTTAACACTAAACCCAAAAACACTTAATAATTACCAAAGTATGTTAATGATCTTAATCCTATACCATCATGATAATTAAGTTGAGATCTTTATCTCACACTTAAGTTGGCTCATTATCCCTAATCAGGGAGGATATAATGAGTTTACAACCATCGATTTAGGCTTAAGCTCATTATCTTACGCAAAACACCAAAAACTATAAAAAAACTGAAAACACAAAAACAAACAATAAACGTCTCCTCCAGGATTCTTTTCTCATCACACTCACTCTGAAAACGAGAACTCGCTTCTTCCGTCTAATGCAAGACAGTAAGCACTCGAGCCAGACGGGTCATACATTTGAGCATAGACAAGTAAGCAGTTCACAAAAAATCATCTAAGTCTATTTGAGTCGAACTACGGTGTTCTGACTTCCTCATTGCACGAGAGAATACGTAGGCATAACTTAACAGTTATCGAACAAAAGTCTCCAGGTCTTCCCCCCTCTCCTTCCAGCTTTTCTTTTCAAAACCCTAATCTTGAATTCCATATCCTTTTTGCACTGACACTTTGTACATCTTTTTCCCCTTCGCTTTTATGCACAATTTAGCACATATATTATCCCATTTTAAACACAATCAAGTAAGCATGGATCCTGTCGAGTACGATGGACTATCTGGGTGCTAATACCTTCCCAGGTCGTAACCAACCCCCTTACTCAGTTTCTATGGTTCGCAACCGTCTTATCCACTTTTTTCTAGGTTTATGCAGCATTACCTTTCCTTCGGGATAAAAATGCCTAGTTGGCAACTCTATTCAACCTCAACCTCCAACATCACCGACGGTTCGCGTTTGCACCGGGACGAAAGTCCGGGGAGCGACACCTACCTAATAAAGGCACATAATGAAATTCACCACACCTTGTAATAAACTCTTTCCCTACTAAGTTTCTGCTACACCCCCAAGCTATATCATCAGATGTTAACCCCATCAATCTTCTAGCCCACTTCCAATCTTGCTTAAGATCTTTGAACTGTCTTGACTTTGGAAGCTTCTTAGCGAACCACTCAGCAAACAATGGAGCACAACAATTCACGTACCCTTTTCTTTTCTCATTTCTGTGATGGACACTAAAGTAAAAGTTTCCCAACAGCGTAGCACTGGGTTTTCTTTGATGAAAAAGGTAATAGCTTCCAAGCTCACCCAATCTTTCTCTCCTGGGAATAGACTTATCCCATATGCTATCAAAGTTAACAACGCACTGAATTCTAACCACTTTCCTCCCAAAGCAAACACATGAGCTTCTATGATAAGAAAATCCAGAGCAAACCCCTTCCCCTTACTAGATTCTAGACCCATCTTTAATCTAAGCATACTCAAATGACAGGCGCCTGCTATATCCTTGTATGGGGGAAACTTCTCTGCAGCATAATAGTGAACACCATTCCTGATAGGAATCTTCAGGATGTCATAAATCTCTTCCATAGTAGGAGCCAAGACATAGTCAGAAAATACAAAAATTCTCAACTGAGGATCATAAAACTGCAACAAAGAGTGAAAGCTATCTCTCTAATCAACGGTAGGCTTGTTCATGTAACCCAATATCTTCCCATACCGGCTTCTGAAATCATCTGAAACCTTGTCATTCATTAAGCCCACCAGTTTCTGAATACCCTAAATTTCTGGTTGCGGGAAAGTGTAATGAGCATTC
Organism: Lathyrus aphaca; assembly: GCA_963966055.1. Lineage (NCBI taxonomy): Eukaryota > Viridiplantae > Streptophyta > Magnoliopsida > Fabales > Fabaceae > Lathyrus > Lathyrus aphaca. Next base: position 475,789,067 of record OZ014525.1, read on the forward strand.
CTTTTTCTGGGTATCTCTTGGGCTTTTGCCATCTGGAGAGATAATGAATACCAGAACTGGGTACAATGGATAAATAACAACCTGGAATGAAAACACAAACATTTAATGCAAGTATGATGTGATGCAAATGCAATGCAGGCATATGAACAACATCTGGGACTATCTGGTTACTGAATGCTGGACCCAAGTGACCAAGAACCAGAATCCTCTGAATAAAGCCCCATGAACAAGAACTCAACCTCAAATAAGCCCCAAATCAAATATCAGATAACTTAAGAACTCCAGAATCCATGTAACCATATCAAGTCATAGGACTGTACTGGTAATGAGGTATGATGAGGTTAAGGGTTCCTGCAAACCAGTAAACCCCTCCCAATCCCACGGGTGTGCTCCGGATCAAACATCACGGACTCTCAAAGCCGAATAGCAACAATACGTTCACCATTTCCGAGAAATGGCTCATGACCAAATCAGGAAATCGGCTTGGCATTATGTACTACTCAGGGAGGTCTCAGCGTGAGTCCGGGAAAAACAAGCATCCTTTATAAGTTCCCAGCTTTGAGCGCTGAAATCGAGAAACAATAGTACATTCAACCCGTAGGATACATTACTATTGTCATACGACCAGATGCTTTGATTGAGTTCCTATAAAAGAACCAGGCCATCCTATGCGAGTTCCCAGTGGGCCCTCGGGTGAGAATGGGTTTGCCACAAAATGTAGTCTGCCATTGTCACCACTGGAGAGGGATGTTTCACAAAGGTCCTCAATGATCGGTCCCTAGATGCACATAACTGTCGAGGTCGTGTAATGATCCAAGAAAGATTCCTACATCAAAACATTTCCAAGATGGTCACAAGTCTGGGTGTGGAACTCACTACTACCAACATATCAAGATGCCATGAAGCCAAAGTGACTGTCCACGCTAAGTCCTAGGGTGCACTCGAGCCCCGGTTACGAGCTCATCTCATAATAGCAGTTCCCAATCCCACAAAGCAGAAAACCAGTACAACCAGACAGTCCAGTATAAAACATATGATGCATGAAAATAAATACTGAAAACTGTAAATAAAGTTGTAAATAAAACTGTAAATAAACAACAGTAACATATACACACAACAACAAACAATCAACACCCAAAGAAACACACAAGCGCTAGGATTGACTCTCAAGGGGAAACCAGAGATTCTGGGTTCGATCCCCAGCAGAGTCGCCAGCTGTCGCTCCCTGGATTTCCATCCTGGTACAAACGCGAAAGTGGCGCGGAAAGAGGTAGAGTCGCCAGCCATGCATTTTTATCCCGAAGGAACGGGAATGGTAATGTTGCACAAACCAAAGAAAAGAAAAGGAAGGACAAAGGTCATGCTAACCAAATAAACTGATTTCGGTAGTCGGTTACGACCTGGGAAGGTATTAGCACCCCAGATCGTCCGCCGTACCCGACGGGATCCACGCTTGCAAAGAAAATGTTTCAAAGGGTGAAAGAATGAAGGTTGCTGCAGAAAGAAAGGACTGAAACTGGAAAAGGAACTGAGAAAGAAAACAAAGAGGAAAAATGTAGGGAAAATAAGGATGTTGCTCAAACAGGCCCTACCCCACTGCCTACGTACCTCACTAGACATGAGGATCAGAGTCGTCGTAGTTCCCCAAACTAGGGGTGGAAAGGTTGCTTGTGTGTTAAGCTTGAACTGCTTATGTCAATGCTCAGGTGTTGCAGGCTCGGACGATGAGTGCGTTACCGTCTTGAAAAATGACAAGTAGGAGCAAGTTCTTACGTAAAGAGTGAGGATGATGAGAAGAGAATTCCCGAAGGAGAGACGCTTATTGTTTGTTCAGTGTTTTTTATGAGTTTTTTTTATTTGTGTGGCACAAGAGAGTGAACTCAAGCTCTTTTCCATGGAATGTGTACTTGCTACAACATTCCAAGATGGAATAATAGAACAAGCACACCAAGTACGGAGAATTTATCCAAGACTTGTTTCCAAGGGCAAGGGCCTAAGCTCACTAACTAGTTGAAATTATTAAGTATCTTAATGATTAGGTGAAGAAGTGTTTTTTTAGGATTTTCTTGATGAAGATGACCTCATGATCAGACTTGTGCATCGTGCTAGACAAGTGTACTATTCCAAGATGGAATGAATACATATGCCCCATGGAATAAGTCACTTCTTTATTTATTAATGGTTTTTTTATTGTTTTGTTTGGAGATGAGAAAGAGAGAAACCAAAAGATCTTAAAGGTAAAAGTCTAATGGGGAAAGTCTAATCCTAAAGTTATCATGCAAAGATGGTCCTAGGTTAGTGAAGTTTAAACTATCCTAAGAAAGAAGAAGAAGAGAAAAGAAGAAGAAGAAGAGAGGAAGAAAGTTAGAGAACAACTTACTCCTCTAAAGGAGATAAGTTGCTTATAAAGGGGGAAGAAGAAGAGTTGAATAACAAGATGGAATAAGGCACATCAACAATCACAAAATAGAAAGCAAAGTAAGAGAGGAGATGAAGAGTTGAAATGTGGATAACATCCATACTTCACTTACCATGAGCCCCTGAAATGGTTAGTACACACTTAAATGAACAAACTTAAACCAAATGAAGTGTAAACAAACCAAGATATCAACTCTACTCACAAAAAACAGAAGCAAAGGAATCCACTCATCACACTAAGACTCGCCAATCAAAATAAATCAAGCAAGAGTTAAAGCACACAAACCAAATCCAAGCTTCACAAGTTCTTATGAAGAAACAAAACACAAATGAAGTACAAAAGGATCAAGCAAGTTAGACAATCATTATACAAATCAAGACCAGAACCTTATCATGTTAAAATGTGCCTAAATAATAAAGAAACTCATAGGAAGAAGAATACAAGCTCAAACAACATCATCATAGTAAATGAATAAGCATGGGAAGTGGAGTGAGCATTAAGTGTAAGGACAAAAAAATGCAAATCAATTCAAAGCATAAGTATCATCTAAAGACCAGGGACCTAATCATATTAAAATGTGCCTAAGAAGCATGAACAACCATGGGAAAAAACATACAAACTCAAGCATAAATATCATGGAGGGCAAATGAACAAAGACTGTGTGGTGAACATGCATACATTTGTGAGAGACTTCAAAGACAAGCAACACAAAACCTTTCAAAGCACAAACACTAATCAAGGACCAGGGATCTATCCTCATACAAAAAGAGCTCTAAACATCCTATAGGAGTTGGCACAAGTGCCCTCCTAGTCTAAGAACTAAGCATGTGACAAGAAAAGGCAAAAACTAGGGCAATCACCTATGAAAATTCAAATCAAATCACAACTTCATTCAAAAATTCTACAATTAAGCACAAATATTCATTAATCATGTAATAACATCATACCAAAAGAGAAAGATCATAATCAAAATCAAACTAGGTCAAAGGACCTCATGAACACAAACTAGGGTTTTGAAACTTCATGCTCAAGCAAATTGCCAAACATATTCATGCAAGCTTCTAAAAATCAGAGTGGAAATCATCAATAAACTACATCCTAAGATGAATCAGATGCAAAAAGAACCAACCTAAAATTCAAGTTAACGATCAAGATATAAATTCTACAAGACAACATATATTTAAAATGAATTAAAAAACAAACAATAAAAGAAGGAATTAATTCAAGCGTGACAATTAAAAATAAATGGAAAATAAAAATGCCAAATATTAAAGAAAACTAAAAGGATCAGTCATGAATTATTTTAGAATTTTTGGAAGCTTATTGCTATTTTTAAAAATTAAAAATCAAACTGAAAACAAAATGAAATAAAAAATAAAAGAAATAAACCAGGGGTGCATTTAGTAAGTAAACACAGTTCAATTAATTGGGCCAAGCAAACAGGGGGTGCATATAGCAAGGGAGGCCCAAAGGATCAGCGCAACATATAATAGCAACCATGGAAATTCACTAAATCAGGGAAAATAAACAACCAATGGATCAAACCAATGCACAGGATGAAGTCAACCAACTAAGGCAAGTCAACCAAACCAACACTCTGAAGCGCGCGCACATGACAACTACAATAGGCTAGCACACAAAATGCATTATTCAGAAACAAATTATAAAGGCCAGGCACGTGAGAAGGAGGCTGCATTTTTAATGTGCTGGCACACCATCAACCCTCCAGATCAACAGATCCAACGTTCACAACATCATCTCCTTCATCCAATCTATTTCCAGAATCCGGTGACCGGAGCTAGGGCTCCGGCACCGGAAAACTCATGGCCAAGAACAAACACTCACAAAAATACTTCAAAACATCCAGATCCAATAATTAGAGCATGGTGAATCCAAATAAGGCAATGAAAATAACAATAGATCAAGGATCAAGCCAGATCGAACAGAAACAAAATTATACATCAAACTTTAATTCAACACAACATGCTTATTTCCTACTCAAATTCAAATCTAAACACATCAGGATCATCAGCATAGCACGTAGATCACATTGTAAGCATTTAATTTCAAATCCAGATCCAAAAGTTCCAGAGCATACCTGAGGTTGAAGATCCTTTAAACCTCCAAGAAAATGCTCCTACAACTGCAGATCCACGTATTTTGACCTCCTCTTGCAAAATAAATGCAAGATGGAGCTTGAGAGAAGCTGAATCTTGGAATCCGAATGCTTTTGCTCTTGAATAGCACCTCAAGGATTCTTCACTCTTAGCTTGAATCAGTGAGTGTAATGTGATCCATAGAGCTCAAGGATGAAGATTATGTGAAGAGATTAGGAGATGAGAGCTTGAGGAGAGAATTTCGAAAGAAAATGCAAATGTGCAAGAGATTTTGAATCTGGAAAATGAGGGTGTATGCTTACGAATTCAGGGCACAAATAGCTTATATATGGTTAGCACTCACACCTGATTAGGGTTTTAGGAGTAATAGTGGCATGAGGTGTGTGATTCAAATGAAAATGAAAAGTTGCATGAGAATTGTGATTGTGTAATCCATGCATGCAAAGCCTCTCCCATGTACACATTCTGATCACATTTCATCCACACTCCACCCTTGGATTAATCTTGGACATTGGATGTAAGTGAATCATGCTTTCCTCATGATTTTGCGATAAATGCATTTTGAGAAATATTCTTCATTCCATCCACGGGTTGCTTGATTTTCCTTGAGCCAAATTCCTTTCATGCCACGTATTATGATATTATGACTTTATTTTTCCCATAGGATACCTTAGAACTGAAGTAGAGCTCTTTTTGCAACTTGGTGAAAAATGGATTCCATGTAAAACCCTAAAAATAAGTGAACTTCAAATGACCATAACTTTCAAACCATGATGTAATACCTCGAAATTTTCCCTCATATTTATTACCACTAACTGGCTTTACGCTTCGCATTCATCTGCATTACCCATTAGGTCATAACATCCACAATCATGCATTTCATTAAATTCCTCAGGCATGAGATCAATGCCCTATGAAGAGACAAGTTATTCCATTGGTTTTTGGTTTCTACTTCACTATAATTTTACTTCATGGATTGTGGGGTTAGAGTTTTGCACCTAATTTATGGTTATCTAATGAATTCAGAATCTTGATTACGTGGCCATCAATAACTTCACCCACTCATGCTTTTGCTACTTGGTTAGGGTTTATTTCCCTGATTAAGTAATCTTCAAGAAAGTTACGTTCAACGACTGTTCATTGGTTCATCGAGCTCGTCATCAAGGTTGATTAGGATTTTATTCAAGTTTAAACTCGATGACATCTCACCAACTAAAATTCAGTGAATTAGGGTTCTCGCACCAAATTATATTTGGTCGTGCATCACCAAATGAGTCATTGTAATCGAAGCCCTTTTATTTGGTACTCACAAGCTTATTTCAAGCGTGTCATTTGCAAGAGATTCGGGAAACATGGTTCATTTTGGTTAAGGGATTCAGTTCAATTTAAGGACGAAAAAATACAAAGTTATGGCTCATTGGGAAAGCATTATTCAAATTTAGCTTAGTTCCATTTTTATTCCAAATACATTTTATATCCCATTAATTCCATTTTTTACCCGTTTCAAATCCGAAGACCCATTCGTAATTCAATTCATTTTCTCAATATCCATTCCCAAAATAGATCCCTAAATTATTTTAATCTTGTTTTTCAAACCATAATTAAGACCCCATTTCTTGTCCATAAACCTTTCTTAAAATCATTACAAAACTCATATGTAAAACCATAACATTATTTCTTTTTATTGGCTGCACTAACGTATGCAGGAGCTGGTATTAAATATGACCAAAAACCAGTTACACAAAAAGGGAATAATCGATAACAGCAAAACTGATAAACAGTGGAACAAAAATATCAGTTACAATAAGGAAAAAAGATAACAAAATTTATCAAAAGAACTATAGAAATTTCAGTTATAAAAAGAGTCCAACAAAAAAGGCAGTGACAAAAAAAATCAGTGACAAACTGATATATCGAAAATCCATAACATTTTCTCAAAAAAAAGTCAGTTATAAAAAATGGCAGAAAGCATGGGATAACAGAAACAGATTGGAGTGTATTCACAGGCTGATATAACATAATCAGTTGGAAAATTCGTAACAGAATATATAGCAGGAAAAATTCAGTTGCAGATGGGGATTAATATACATAGATTCTCTAACTGATAAAAAAATAACTCAACAAAAGAAAATCATGAAAGAAGATCTTTCTCTCCAATTTCACTTTGGAATCTTCATTCGATCACTACCCTCTCTTCAGGCTCTCTCTCTGAATCAGCAAAAAAAACCACCAATGATCATCAACTTCAACAATCATTCATCGAACCTATAGTCTCATATCTTCATCAACTCTTCTTCCAATCTTCAATATCCCAAAACAACAATCGAATCATCGCCTCCTTCACATTTCCTCATCATCATTTTCAAACTCTGCAGCAAGATTCATTGGATCAAATACCAATCCTTTAATCTCCAATCTTCAGTATTGTTCAGAAAAGTGGAATCTTGAATCAACATCAACATCTTCAATCAACTGCAATGATTCAGTTTGGCTCAGAATCATCCAAGAACAATCGGATCCGCCTCGACATTGACGTCGCAACCTTGATTACTTCAGCATCGATTCAAACCTGCAATTCAAGAACCCTGCAGAATCACATACCAACAAATATTTTCATCATCAATATCATATCAACATTAGAACCATCAAATATTCAGAGTCAAGAATGATTCAACACTCACCAATCACTATGTAAAAGCCATCTCCATCGCTCACGTTCATCATCAACAAGACTTCATCAATCCAATGCTACCGTGGATAACAAAACAAATCAACATTAAGAATTCATTATTCAACCTTCACCTATTCAAAACCTACAGAAACAAATTCAATCAGTTTCGACAACTTCTCTCAAAATTTGCACCTCACCAACAACAAGACTTCGGATAAGCAACACTCGCAGAAGCAACGCAGAAGAAGAGATAACTCGTAAAGTTGAAATTCCGAAACATACCTGAGCGGAAGCTTCAATTCATCAGATATCGACTCGTGTCTTTTCACGTATTTTGATTTGTCGCTTCTCACATAGCTTCAACTATTGGAGCAATTTTCTGCGGCTGCGATAGACGAATCGAAGACAAAGGATATGGCGAACATCACAGAAAATCGTGAACACGGAGGAATGAGGTGAGGTCGCGGCAGAGGACTTTGATTTCTAAAAGAGAATCTCGAGAAGCAGTGGACACGAGAATGAGACGGATTCTTAAGGGCGGAGAAGGAGCAAGATGAGGAAGTTACGGTGGCGGAGTCCGTGTCGTTTCCTTTGACACCGTGATGATGGTGATGCGAATAAGATCACGGCGGTGGCTTGGATCGGAGTAAATGAGAAGGACGGTGATGAGGTTTTTTCCTCCGACTGTGAGGTTTCTTTGAGAATAATGAGTGCGTACACGGTTGAAGGAGAAGATGTTTCATTGTGTTTGTTGACAACGAGAAATGGAGGAGAAGGGTTGAACACCGAAAGAGAAAGACGGAGGCTCGATTGTGGAGAGGAAACTGAGATGAAGGTGGTGTAATGACTTTTGAGGAACGACGTGTTTTTGGTATTTTCCGGCGAGTGGTTTTGATGAAGGAGGGAGTTATGTGAATGATGAAGAGGAAGACCATGGCTTCTGTGTGATTAGGTCATGTGCATCTAAATCCCCTTGTGGTATCAATTGGACCGGGTTCTCTCTCATTAGCCCAATAAAACATAATTCACACCCTCTATTATGCTAAATGGACCCTCCCTTGCACTGGGTATTGCGAATGGGTTTTCTTCGGGCCAATGGTGTTATTCACCATCCCTCAATTGCTAGTTACACCCCCTGTGCCGAGGTTAAAGGTGACTGGGCCTTGGCCAGTCTTGCTATTTGCTGCTGCTGGGTTTCGTTTGCACCCCATGTGCCTCTATATTCTTATTTTTTTTATTTTTTTTTTAGATTTTGTTAATTATTTTTTCTTGTAGATTCCTAAATTAATTTCCTTGTTAATTAATATGTGTGGATTAACATTTAATCCATTTTTCTTGTAATTATTAATTAGAATTTTTTTAATTATGGTTTAGCATTAATTTTAGATTAATTGGTTCATGAGTTTTTGATCGATATGAATCGATTTCGGTTATGGTGGAGTGTTACAAAGCGAATATGGAAGATAAGCTTTTATTTTGCTTATGGAGATCACTAGACATTGCTTGAAGTTTTTTTTGGAATTCTTTTATGTGAAAAATCGGCACTTCGATCAAGTAAGTAATTTCGAATTCCTCCACTTTAACGCACCATTTTAGTAGAATGTGGCTTAGGATCATATAGCTTAAGGTGAATATTGAGCCCTCCCACTTGAGGCACTGTATTTATTTGTGAATTATGATTATATGTGTCGATTTCGGAGCTTAGGGATTAGGTTATGAATTATAGAATTCAGTTCCTTTCACATTCCCTTAAAACACCATTTTTTGCCCGTTTCGTCGCAATTATTAAAAATAGTTTTAGGTGTGATAAAATTCTGGAAAAATTCATGAGTGATCCTTATCCTCTTATTTTTGGATTCCAGGTTTGATTGGTTTTAGTAATTAATTTAGATTTTTTATCACAAGCTGTCCCAAAAGGAATGGTATTGACATAAGAGATCAAAAACCATTTTTTCCCATAGGTGTGAGATCTATTTTTTGTGTGTGATTAACCACTGGAATTTGTGACAATTTTATTCTCCTTAGGCATTTTTTTCATAATTTTTGGTCCCCTTTTTGATCCACTTTGTGGTGTTGTTTTTCGGCGATCATGCCTTGTTATCTTGATTATCAAGTATTTGTTTTGGCACTTTGGTGCATAATTTTGTGAAATACTTTTAGAATATGTGAGATACTGACTTTATCATTCCAGGGATTTAATATCATAATTTTTCAAGCCTTTTTGCTATTTTTCCATGTCACCTAGATCATAGGTTGAGTTATGTGCCTATTTGTTCCATACCATAGATATTAGGAAGGCATTCATGCCATTTTCTTGAGAGACTTTTTGGTAACTTCTAGGAGTTAATTATAGGTCATTTTTAGTTCCTTAATTCCAGTTATAGGTACCTTTTTGAACCATACTCATTTGGTTTGTTTTTGTGTTCCTAAGTGCATTCTTATGTGAAATAGTTTAACCTAAACTAGCTTCTCTTCACCTCTAATTGTTAACATGAATTATGTGGAAATCATTAATGCCAATCCATGAACTCTAATTACATCTCATAAATTGTATGCTACTGACCCATAATCATACTATGCATATTCACATGTCATTCATCATTAACTTGCATCATTTGGGATCTTACGCGATGTTTGCTCCATTTCTTCTCACATCTTCTTCTCCTTGCTCCATATGCTTAAGTCATTGCATCCATGATTGTATATTCATTCATCAACATTCATAAGAATTCACTATTGACTTTGATACTCATTTCATGTATTAATTCATGCTTGTATTCCATATGCACTCATACTTCATAATTGAACCCTAACTTGCATTTAGGTGAACTTAGGTGAACTTCTTGTACATAGTTTGACATAGTTTGATCTTGTGAGGTATCCTAGCATACTTAGGGAACTATAGCATGTAGATACTTACTTTAGAAGTCATGTAACCTTTAGGTACCTTCACCTTTAGCATTAGGTCTTATTTTGAACCCTAGTTCCATTCTAGGACGTTTATGGTACTTAATCGCTTTTTATGCTTTGATTTTACTTTCACTATGCATTGTCATGCTAATTTTTGTTTTCTAGGGGAGAAGATTGAGGTAAGTCTCACTTCATTCCTATATCTTATGCATTTAATTTTCACTTGCCTTACATTTCATATTTGTGCTTGTATAGGCTTCCCCCATTTCTTAGAACCAACTTAACTTCCTTAGGAAGTAAGTTGAGTTCTAATTCTCTTTTCTTCTATTTTCTTTTCTTCCTTAGGAATAGAAAAACCTCACAAACCATTAGGACCTCCCTTTTGTATATGATAACTAACTTAGGGTTGTGTCTTAGTCCCCCTTAGTTTTTTTCCTTTTTCCACTTGAGTCTTTCTTTCTCACCTCATGAAGAAAATAATAAAAATACTTAATAAAAATTGAACGTTCTTATACGCCATGAGACTTTGCTGCGGAGTAATTATATGCGTCCTGTTTTGGGGAGAGGTGTAAGTATTTACCACAATGGATAGGTCTTAGTATGAGAATGTTCATAAACAAATTCAAAACACTTCTCATAAAAGACAAAACAAATAATAAGCGACTATCCTGTGGGAACTTCTCTTTCTCATCTCATTCACTCTGAACGCGAACTTGCGACGACTTGTCTCGCATGCCAGACGGTAAACACACTCGTACCAGATGAGACTGCAACGCCTGAGCATAGACATACGCAGTTCCAGCGCATAAAAAAAACACAAATAAATAGTTCCCGCCTTAGTTAGGCGAACTACGTCGACTCTGATCCTAATTTTCCCAATGAGGTACGTAGGCAGCGGGGTAGGGCCCGTTCGAGTACATTCTTTATTTTCCCTACATTTTCCACATTCTTTATTTTCCCTACATTTCCCTCTTTCTTTCCATTTTATTTTCCAATACTTTTTCTCATTTCAATTCCCATTCTATCGCTCCCGCCAAATGACACAGGGCCAAGAGGGGTACAGACGCGAACGGTCGGCGAGAGGAGAGAACACGAGGGTGAACTGAAAAGAGTCGCCAGCTAGGCATTTTTATCCCGAAGGAAAGGTAATGCTGCATAAACCTAGAAAGAAGATGGATAAGAGGGTTGCGAATCAGAGATACTGAGAAAGGGGGTTGGTTACAACCTGGGAAGGTATTAGCACCCAGATTGTCCGTCGTACTCGACGGGATCCACGCTTGAAAGATTTGTGTTTAAAAGGGGTAGTGTTAGTGCTATTTTGTGTGCAAAAGCTGGAAAAGAATGCAAATGTCAGTGCAAAAGAAATGTGAAGTGAAATAAAAGAGTGTCAGTGTAAGGAAAGAATGTGAAGCCCAAGATCACGAGGCTTAAAGAATAATGCTGGAAGAGGGGGGAATATACAAAGACTTTTGTTCGATAACTGTTAAGTTATGCCTACGTATCCTCTCGTGCAATGAGGAAGTCAGAACACCGTAGTTCGACTCAAAGAGACTGAAAGGTGAATTGACTTGATGAACTGCTTACTTGTCTATGCTCAAGTGTATGACCTGTCTGGCTCAAGTGCTAACTGTCTTGCATTAGACGGAAGAAGCAAGTTCCCGTTTGTGAGTGAATGAGATGAGAAAAGAATCCCGAAGGAGACGATTATTGTTTGTTTTTGATGTTTTCAATCTTTTATAGCCTTTTTGGTTTGTCATAAGAAAATGAGCTTAAGCCTAAACCAAGGGTTAGTAAACTCATCACATCCTCCCTTTGATTAGGGGTAATGAGAATACCTTAAGTATGAAGTAAGCACCTCACACTTAATCACCATGATGTAGGATTAAGATCATTAACCTACTTTTGATTATTTAGATGTTTTTGGAGTTTTTGTTTAGTGTTAAGTAATGAAATTAAGCCATAATCAAGGATTTAATGGTCCCATTACACCATCCTAATAGAAGGATAATAGATGAGAACATTTAAGCTGAGAAAGGCTCCTCAACTTAATCCATGATTAGGGATTAACCTCGTGACAAAACAAAACCTTTATTAAAGTGGATTTTAGTTAATGATAAGATTAAGAAATGGATTTTATGGTTTGTAAGACAACTTGAGGGGGACTTGTCCATTAACACTAGGGTTAGTCCTTCTTAACCAATTAAGGAAGAATTAGAACCCTAATGCAAGGCCCATGTTACAAGCTTGATGTCTTAGTGATTATTAGATGGATTGATTAAAGGATTTAAACACATTAAGGGTTTAAGACTTAGGATTAAAGTTATACACTCCATCCTAATAGAAGGATGCAGGCATAAGCTTAATCACAAAGCCTTAAAACCTTTAAGGTTTAGTCCTTGATTAAGAGATGAGAAGAGAAGACACAAAGATGACACAAAGGTAAAACTAATGGGGGGACTAATCAAACCCTAATTGTGGTCATGCTTGGTTGTTCCTAGGGTTTATGAGGCTTGCAAGAGATCTTCAAGGAACAACCACCATGGGAGAAGCAGGATGAAAGGAAGAGAAACAGAAAGAAGTAAGACAACTAATTCACTTAAGAAGATAAGTTGCTTGAAGAGAGAAAGTGAGGAAGGAACATGAATGAGCAAGCTCATCCTAATACAAAAGTAAAATGCAGCAAAGAATGCATAAAAGAGATGAGAAGATATTATGAGAAGTGAAGGCAAATTCAACTTCTCAAACACTTACCACCTGAAAAGTTAGCAAAAGGAAATGAAATGAAATGAAAATGAGATGAAATGCAAAGAGGCAAACCAAAATCAGAAGCATGTTCATGATGCAAATGATGTTATGAGATGGTATGAAAACATGCCAAGTGATGTGGATGATCATACAAGCAATGAAGATGCAAATGAAACATGAAAGGAGGCATGAAAGTTCATGAATGCTTATGACATCAAATGAAAGAAAAAGCATGGCAAATGGATGAGGAAATGATCAAGCATGAGTCTAATGTGTCCTCAGATGTCTTAGAAGTCATGTGAATGTACAAAATGTCATAGCAAGTTCATGTATGCAAGCATATGAAGAATGAATGCAAATGAAGGCAAAGATTAGGGTTTATGTACAAGATGCAATGAAAAATTCAAAATCAGAAGCAAATCGTAAGATAAAAAATTGAAAATGGGATCAAAGGTACCCTAAACCCATACAATCTCACTGCCCAAAGATGAAGGTCAGAAGCTAAACCCTAAGGGTCTTATGATTTTTCTAAGTTCCTAAGGTTTTAAGGGTGATCCTAAAGGAAAAAGGCCAAACAAATTGAAAATGCAAGATAAAAATGAAACAAAATTGTTTTTAGAAGCTTGAAAGTATGCATAACACAATGCAAAAAGAACCATTCACAAACTCAACTTGGATCAAAAGTTATGAATTTTTGAAGTTAGGGTTAAAAATATTCAAATTAAAGAACCCTAATTCAAATGAAAATTGTCAAAGTGTGATCAAAACCAAAAAGAAATTTGCTTGGTGAGTTTGTAAATGTTTTAAAATGCTCTCTGAATTTTTTTGGGATTTTTAAATACCTAAATGTATTTTTAATTAATTAATTTCCATTAACTAATTAAAAATAAACATTTAAATGATTTAAAAATAATTTTTAATGAAAAAAATAAAATAAAAATTATTTTCAGAATGAGAAAAATATTTAAAGTCATGATGCAAAAAATGAACAAAGAAATGCAAATAAAATGAACAAAGAAATGCAAATAAAATGAACAAAGAAATGCAAATAAAATGAAAATAAAATCAATTTTAATGAGAAGTATGCAGATCCTAAGGCCAGGATTTAAACTGGGGACGCGGGAATTGACTGGCTCCTTATCCTATGGTCCACATTCAAACTGAGGTTTTGAGTTTAATTAATTTTGATTAATCCTAATTAAATGAGATTAGGGCTAATGAGCTAATCCTGACCACTCAACACGCGCAGGAAGCCCAGATCAAAGGGCTCATATTTAAACTCAGCCTAATCACACAATTAGCCCTAATCGTGCCCTAACCACTCTCAGGTGACAAGAACAGTGTTCCGGTCATCTTCTTCGGCCAACCTCTCTTGCTAACTCACTCAAATCGTAAAATTAAACCACTAAACTCTCCAGAAATGATCCTCACCCTATTCTAAACAAGATTCAGCCATCAAACAACATTTATTTCACATGAACACACAAATTCGAAGCAAAACGGAAAATTGTTCAGAAAATTCAGAAACTTCATACATACTTAAAATCAATCATTTTCAAAACCAAAAGGTGCAGTGTGATCAGTGAAGCATGGAGAACAATCTAATAACTTAAAAAAATCATTTCTAGAAAATTTGTTCTTGATGTTACCTGAAATGGAGCTTTCGAAAAAGGCACTGTCTGGACCTTTCCTTTGTGCTTTTCTCCTTCTTTTGACTCCCTCTTGCTTCTGGGATGCTTGGATGAAGCTTTTGTGGGCTCCTTTGGAAGTTTACTGAAGTTCAGTTCAAGGAGGGGCCAAAATCGTGTTTTTGATTTGGAGTGTTTCAGGTTGTTTCAAGGGGTGGGAAATGATCAGTGGATCATGGTGAGTTGTTCTATGGAATTTGTTTTGATGTTTGTGGCTTATGTGATCAGTTTCGAAGAAAAATGCAAAGAGGGGAGTTTTGGTGAATGCTGAGTTGTGGGAGGATTCAACTTGTGTTGTTGTGTGAAATGGCTTGCTTGAGGTCCACATAACATGTTCTGATTGGGCAGAGAGTTGTTGTGGAGCAGTTTGATTGGTATGGCTCAATTTGCATAAAGTCAATAAAGTTGTCCTTGGAAGTATGGGCTCATGGAAGGCCAAGGACAAAGTCATGTCCTACGCAGCTGGATTTAGGGAGGTCCATGGAATTCAGATTTTGTAGCTGGCACAAGTGGATGTCAAGATTTGGGACATTTTGCAATTTGTGAAGGTTTGGCCCTTTTTGAAATACTTGATGATCAAGGCATGAAACTTGAGAATTCTTTGGGCAATTCTTAATTATAGGTCATGTATGATGTTTGTGTAATGGTTAGAAGTCACTTTGAGGTCACAAATTGCCTTGGTATGAGTTTTTGCAAGTTTCCCTCTTTGGTACATAAGTGAAATTTAGTGATTTTTCCCAACTTTGCAAAGCCATAACTTGAGTTCTATGATGAATTAGATCAAGTTCTTGTACTTTTTGAAAAGGGAATGATCCAATATACAACTTTCATGACCAATAATTTTTTATTTGAAGCATTTTTGAATAAAAAAGAGGAGGTTCAAAAACTTTCCCAAAATGGCAAGTTGGCATTACAAGTCACTTTCCCAAAATGGCAACTTTGCAAATGGCTTGAAATTCTTCAATTTTGTGAACTTATAACTTCTTATAAGATCAAATAAAGATCATATACACCCAAAATGATGGATAAGACCCTTTGGTTGGATGATTGAGGGCCTCAGATGTCCTGATTTTGCACTGACTTGCTCAAGAAGTCATCTATTGATCAGATGCCTTCCCCGTTGAATTTCTTCATGAAAATTGGTATGTATGATCCTTATAAAATATAGAGACCAATAGAAACAAGAATGACCAAAAAATTTGTAGTTATGACCTCTGAAACCAAAACCCTAATTTTAGGTCATCTGTGCAGTTAAACCTGGCTCTGCTTCCATGCCTTTCTCAGTTCTTGTGATTTTCTGACTTTCTTGATCTTGGGAGGATACAATATGATATTTGAACATACATGGACCCTCTTGAGATGATTGAAGACCTTTGGGGTGGCTCATGGATTGCTCAAATCACAAACCCTAGATGCAGATTACTTTGAACCAATGCAGTGAAGCAAAAATGCAATATGAGATGATATGATTGGACTTATGCACATGAAAAGATCACAAGCCATGGTGTGAACTTAGTGAGGGCAAATTTGGGGTGTTTACAGCTGCCCCTATTCAAGCATGAGTTAGCTGTGCAGGATGTAAGCGACGGCTTAACAGGCGAACGAGATAACTTGTGGTTGAATACCAAAGACAGTCCAAAATTTGCGCTCACTGGTTATGAAGAAGAAAAGGGATATAGATTGTAAAAGGAAGTAAAATATGTTTATAAAGTGCGGGGGACGGAGGAAGACTGCCGGGCAGAGGACGACTGCTGGGGAAATAACAATGACGGGGACGACCGACATGCTGGGGTGATGGAGGTATCATGATGGGGACGGCCATCAGGTTTTATAAAGTAAAGGATGAAAAACGATGGGGTACGGCTACCGGGTTAATGAAATCAAAGGTGAAGGACGATCACCTAGTAGGGGACGGCTGCTCTGTTGGGGATAAGATGAGGGACGGTCATCCATTGGTGAAGGACGATCACCTGGAAGGGTACGGTTGCCGAAAGTATCATGACATAGGACGAATGTCGGATAAAAAAGGGTCAACGATGGGGACGGCCATCGAATAAGCATGATGAAGGACGATCATCAAGAGGTGAAGGACGATCACCTAGCAGGGTACGGCTGCTCTCGGGGTTTATCATGACATAGGACGAATGTCAGATAACAAGATCAACGATGGGGACGGCCATCGGATAAAATTATGAAGGACGGTCATCAAGAGGTGAAGGACGATCACCTAGCAGGGTACGGCTGCTAAAATATCACGATATAGGACGAATGTCGGATAGGAAAAAGTTCCAATAATGGAGACTCCGCTGGGGGATTATGAAGGACGATCATCAAAAGGTGAAGGACGATCACCTGGCAGGGTACGGTTGCCGAAAGTACCATGAAATAGGACGAATGTCAGATAGAAAGGAAATAATTTATTGGGATTTGCTGGGGACTCTTCTGGGGAATGGTAGACACATACGAGTGTTTAAATTCATGGAAGAAAGGGTATAAGTGTTTGACACTGTGTATGGATTAAAGATGCGGACGAGCATCCTTAAGACCATGATACGGACGAGTATCGGTAGAAACAAACACTGACGCATGTTCAGAGATGATGGTACGGATGAGTACCAACTGGTTAACAAAGAACACGGACAAGTGTTGAATCGGGGAAAAGATAAGTGGTGTATACAAGATACGGACGAGCATCTGTATGAGTAAAGTATGTATGAGTGAGACACATACGAGTGTTCAACTTGCTGGGGAGAGCATGATACAGATGAGTATCATAAAAGGAAGTGTATAAGTTATGAATTTATAAATGTAAGAGATATTCTGACGATCTGTGGGGATAAGATGACACGGACGGGTATCGGAAGAAGTGTGTTATAAACAAGTGTTTGGTTTTCCATAAGTGTTTTGGTAATCATGCTGGGGAATAGTGACACGGATGAGTGTCCAAAGAGTGTATGGATATCTATTTGTGGTTTATATCTGCAGGGGAGTGATACGATACGGACGAGTATCGAAAAAAGTATATATTAATATGTATTAGTGAGTGCAAAGGGGAGGCTTTGGCTTTCTGTTGTGACTGTGGGTCTTTGTATATATATATATTTGCTGATGGAATGTTGGTATAGACAGGTGTTTGATTCAAAACATGGCTTGTGATTATGCATGTTTGATTTTTGCCGTAATGCTCCGTATTAGACGGAATGCTACGCTCTGGAGGAAAATATGATGCGAATGCTATGATTATGCAAAGATACCGATCCGGGATTCGGATCCCGTTACTGTGAAGATCTCTGGCTGATCTGCTTCGAAAGAATATCCCAGCTGGGGATGAGATTATTGGTAGATCTGATATATGGCCCTGCTTGGGGAAAATAGGTCATTGATAGACCTATCTTGGCAATGAAGGACCCAACTGGGGTCTGCAAAAGCGTCTGTCACTTTGTTGTGCGGGAAATCCAGACACCGCTCTTCTGGATAGAGGTTGGAGCTCTGCGGGGATATGGTTCCCTGTCCTTGCACTTGGATGGGGAGGAACGATCATTGAACGACCTTCCTAGTGATTTTTGTGGGGATCCTGCTGAGGATGATGAACTCAGTTGGGGAAATGAGCCCCTTCTGATGCTGCTTGGAAGATGTGTCGAGGAAATAATGATTTGAAAGCTTGCTGGGGAGAAGCTTTCATGCCCCATGTTGCACTTTGAATACCTGCAATCCTGTTATGACAAAGAAACATACAAGTATCCCGAGGTATCCCTTATTGGATTCCGTCATAGGAGTTTAGACACTCCCGGGAGCAAATCTATTTCCTGTAAGCATGTAATTTAGAAAAGACGCATTTGCATTTATGCAATCAATATTATAAGGACATCAGACATTTTTGCAAATAAAATATACGAGACGAAATGTGACTGAAAATATGATCTGATTAATTTGTGTGCCCTGAATTGGCAAGTACAGTCAAAGAAACAGATCCCTAAAATGAGGAGATTGTTACAAAATTGAGAAACAAAAGGTGTTGGCAATGTTGATGACGCTTCAGTGAGCTTCCCTTATTTTTGCCCGAGTCTTTTATTCTGTTTTTGACTCGCCGGGATGCCCTATTTTTGCCTGGACTTACATTCTGTTTTTATGTCCAGCGGGTCATTTTATGCGAAGTATTTTTTAACTACATATGAATTCACAGGGGACAGGAAATCTTCACCATCCATAGTACTGAGCATCAGTGCTCCACCGGAGAAAACTTTCTTTACTATGAATGGACCATCGTAATTCGGAGTCCACTTGCCCCTGTGGTTTGTATGAGGAGGAAGGAGTATTTTCATCACAAGATCTCCTACTTGGTATTCTCGAAGTCTGACTTTCTGATCGAAGGCTTTTTTTATTCTTCTCTGATACAGATGCCCATGACAGATTGCAGCTAACCTCTTCTCTTCGATCAGACTCAGTTGTTCGTATCGGGATCGGACCCATTCTGCTTCACTGAGTTTAACATCCATTAGTACCCGCAAGGAGGGTAATTCCACTTCAACAGGTAGGACTGCCTCCATACCATACACAAGCTGATATGGTGTTGCCCTAGTGGACGTTCTGATTGATGTACGGTACCCAGGCAAGGCAAATGGTAGCATTTCATGCCGGTCTTTGTAGGTGACCACCATCTTCTGTACAATCTTCTTGATATTCTTGTTAGCCGCCTCTACAGCGCCATTCATCTTTGGCCTGTAAGGAGAAGAATTGTGATGTTGGATCTTGAAGTCCCGGCACAGTTCTGCCATCATTTTGTTGTTTAAGTTGGAACTATTATCAGTAATGATTCGCTCGGGCACACCATACCGACAGATGATGTCTCTCTTCAGGAATCAGGCTACCACTTGCCTGGTGACATTTGCATAGGAAGCTGCTTCAACCGACTTGGTAAAATAGACAATGGCAACCAGGATGAATCGGTGGCCATTTGAAGCGGTTGGTTCGATCTTCCCAATCATATCAATGCCCCACATGGAAAAAGGCCATGGTGAAGACATCACATTCAAAGGATTCGGAGGCACATGCACTTTATCTGCATAAATTTGGCATTTATGGCACTTCCTGGCATAAGCACAACAGTCTGCATCCATTGTGATCCAGTAATAGCCTGATCTTAACAACTTTTTAGCCATTGCATGCCCTCCTGCATGGGTACCAAAAGATCCTTCGTGCACCTCGTGCATCAACAAGTCTTCTTCTGTCTTATCAACACATCTAAGAAGTACCATATCAAAGTTTCTCTTGTACAGGGAACCATCAGCATTCAGGAAGAAACTACCAGCCAGCCTTCTTAGTGTCCTCTTATCATTGGGTGATGCCCCAGGTGGGTATGTTTGATCCTCCAAGAAGCACTTGATTTCATGGAACCAAGGTTTATCATCTTTAGCAAGGTCTGCTGAGAATACATATGCTGGTCTATCAAGTCTGGATACTGAAATCCGAGGCACAAAGTTGGCAGCTTGAACTTTGATCATGGATGAAATGGTAGCTAGAGCATCTGCAAACTGATTTTCGTCTCGAGGGATATACTCAAGCTTGACTGTTATGAAGAATGTAAGTAACCTCCTTGTATAGTCCCGGTACGAAATCAAATGCTCTTGGTGGGTGTACCATTTGTCGTTGGTCTGATTGATTACCAGAGCTGAATCTCCGAAAACTGTCAAAGTCTTGATCCTGAGGTCAATGGCTTCCTCAAGACCCATGATACAGGCTTCGTATTCAGCTTCGTTGTTAGTGTAGTTAAAGGTGAGTTTTTCCGAGAAAGGCATGTGAACTCCCTTAGGTGTAATGAGTACTGCACCAACACCACGACCATTCATATTAACAGCCCCATCAAACATCATAGTCCATTCTTCTTCTGGGTCAGGCCCTTCAGTGTGAATAGGCTCTTCATGATCTTTTGCTTTTATGAACATGATGTCTTCATCAGGGAAGTCAAATCTCATAGGCTGGTAATCATCAATGGGTTGCTCAGCAAGGTAATCAGACAATACACTGCCTTTGATGGCTTTCTGAGATGTGTACTGAATGTCATATTCTGTGAGAATCATTTGCCACCTTGCAACCCTTCCGGTAAGTGCTGGCTTCTCAAATATGTACTTGACGGAGTCCATTTTTAAGATCAACAAGGTAGTGTGGGTCAACATATATTGCCTTAGTCGGCGAGCAGCCCACGCTAAAGCATAACAAGTTTTCTCGAGCAGTGAATAACGTTGTTCACAGTCGGTAAACTTTTTGCTTAGGTAGTATATTGCATACTCTTTTCGACCAGACTCGTCATGCTGGCCCAGCACACACCCCATTGACTCTTCTAATACTGTCAAATACATTATTAGAGGTCTTCCTTCAACTGGAGGCATAAGAATTGGAGGCTCCTGTAAGTATTCCTTGATTTTTTCAAAAGCCCTTTGGCAGTCTTCGTTCCACCTGATCGTTTGTTCTTTTCTTAACAACTTGAACAATGGCTCACAGGTTGCTGTAAGGTGAGATATGAACCGTGAAATGTAGTTCAATCTACCTAAAAACCCCCAAATTTCTTTTTCAGTCTTCGGTGCAGGCATCTCTTGAATGGCTTTGACTTTGTCAGGGTCAACTTCAATCCCTTTCTCACTTACAATAAATCCCAGCAGCTTACCGGATCGCACCCCGAATGTACACTTGTTGGGGTTTAACTTCAATTGGTACTTCCTCAGACGCTTGAATAGCTTCAACAGATTCACCAGGTGGTCTTCTTCTGTGAGGGACTTGGCAATCATGTCATCCACATAACATTCAATTTCTTTGTGGATCATGTCATGGAATAATGTTACCATAGCCCGTTGATAGGTGGCACCAGCATTCTTCAGTCCGAATGGCATTACCTTATAACAGAATGTGCCCCAGGGTGTGATGAAAGTTGTCTTCTCCATGTCTTCAAGTGACATCTTGATCTGATTATATCCTGAAAATCCATCCATGAAGGAGAACACCGAGAACTGAGCCGTATTGTCGACCAATACATCAATGTGAGGTAATGGGAAGTCGTCTTTCGGGTTAGCTCTATTCAGATCCCGGTAATCCACACACATCTGTACTTTGCCATCCTTCTAAGGCACTGGTACAATGTTAGCAACCCACGGAGGGTAACTAGTTACAGCAAGGAAACCGGCGTCCCACTGTTTTTGTACCTCTTCCTTTATCTTCATGGCCATATCCGGACGAGTACGGCGTAGCTTCTGTTTTACTGGAGGGCAGTCTTCCTTCAAAGGAAGCTTGTGTACAACAATGTCAGTATCCAGACCTGGCATGTCTTGATAGGACCAAGCAAAGACTTCAACGTACTCTCGAAGCATGTCAATAAGTTGTTCCTTCACTGAATCTTGCAAACAGGCCCCGATTTTCACTTCTTTCAAGTCTTCTTCGGTACCAAGATTAACTGTCTCAACTTCCTCCTGATGAGGAGTGATAACCTTCTCCTCTTGTCTTAACAACCTGACTAGTTCTTCAGGTAGCTCATAATCTTCTTCAACCCCTTCATCGACTTGATTAATCGGATTGTCAAAGTCATATGAAGTCATAGCAGTGTTGTTGTCGGTGCAGTCTGGAGGGCACTCTCTTCAAGGGTTTAGATTTGTTCATTTTAGTGATCAGTTTTATCTTGCTTAGAAAAAGTGAAAATGAGGTTTTTTTTTTTGAAAAACATTGCCATTTTTTTTTGTACAAAAAATTAAAAATGAAAAATAGTGAGCGGAAAAGAAAAGACGCATTTGCAAAATATGTCCTAATATTCATTAATTGATCGTTTGCACAAAATACAAGATGACCCGATTACAAAATGAGCCCTGACATCTTGGGCAAGATGCAGGACGTGATGCATGCTTAAAGACAAGAAATAATAATTACTCTGCAGGAGTAACTCTTATAATTTCCTGGGAAGACTAGTTTGAGACATGGTTCCCCGGGATCCTTGGATGTATCCAGCTTTCCAGGTTGCGCTCGTCTTCTGACTCATCTTCCAAACTGTTCACAGCATCCGGGGTGAGCATTCCCCCGCTGACAAACTTGGGCTCCGCTGCAGCCTCTGGTTGATCTTGTCGAGTTGGTCTGTAACCCAACCCGAATCGGTCTTCTTTCTTTTCTACTGGCAGCCGCTTGCCCCAGCCTTGAGCGGTACCCTCCTCAACAACCTTCCGGGCTTGTTGATATGATGTGATGGAAGTCCCAAACACAATAGATACTTCATTAATATTAAGGGCCTCAAACCCCTGACTCATGGTCTCATGGATCTCCCCATCCATTTCTATGTACTTGTACGTAGCCAGCTAGCTAACAAAGATGTCCTCCTCCCCACAGATGGTGATGATTTGGCCTTCCCACTCGAATTTTAACTTCTGGTGAAGGGTATACGTAACAGCGCCAGCGGCGTGGATCCAGGGTCTACCCAACAGACAGTTGTAGGCCGACTGTATGTCCATCACAAAGAAGGTAGTTTTGAAGGTCTGCGGTTCAATCAACACAGGCAGATCAATCTCACCAAGCACTGATCTTTTAGAGCCATCAAATGCTCTTACCACCAAATTACTTGGGCGTAATGCCAATCCGTCATACTCCATCTTTACTAAGGCTTTCTTTGGCAGGACATTGAGGGAAGACCCCGTGTCTACCTGTACATGAGACAGAACAGCACCCTTGCATTCCAAGGTGATATGCAAAGCCTTGTTATGGTTACGCCCCTCCATTGTTAAATCAGTACTTGTAAAGCCCAGTCCATGACTGGTGTTGACATTTGCAACCACAGTTTCTAACTGATTAACAGTAATCTCCTCCGGCACATATGATGCGTGCAGGACCTTCAACAATGCGTTCCTGTGAGCTTCGGAACACATTAACAGTGATAATATGGAGATCTTGGAGGGTGTTTGGTGAAGCTGGTCCACCACCTTGTAATCACTTCTCTTTATTATTCTCATGAACTCGTCTACATCTTGTTCAAAAGATGTCTTCTGAGTTTCTTTGGCAGATGGTTCTTCAGATACCACATTCTTTCCTTTTGCCTTAGCAGCAGCTTCTGCCTCAGCATTGGGCCTTGGTGTTTGTGAGGCAAAAAGGCGTCTGCTTCTGGTGAAGCCTCCGTCTCCCCCAACATTATCAATTTGTGGTGAAGAGTTTGATGAATCCAAGGTGATTTTCTCCCCATTGCAGTAAAGATCAGAGCAGTAATGCCAAGGTATGGCATTGCTGCTTTCATAAGGAACAGGCCCTGGTACCGTAATGGTAACTGGGTTGATTGCTGCAGAAGAAGGAACTGTAATGGTGTGAGGATCATAGTAAATAGTGACCGGAGATCTGGCAAAAGGTGCCACAGTTTGTTGTTGGAAATTGCTACTGGGAGGAACATTTGATGGGTCGTAGTAGATTGTAACTGTTGAGACATCTTCATTAACTTTTGCTGGTGTTGTAGAAGATTCCTTTGGTAAAATGGATGCTGACGTTGTAGAAGAAATAGTTGTTGAAATTTGACTTCTTGAAATGGTGGACGGAGTAATTGCTGGTGATGTTGATGAATCTGTAGGAATGATTGTTGTTGCTGTTGTAGGAGAATTTGTTGCTGAAGGAATGATTGTTGATGTTGTAGGAGATTCCAGTGTTGCTGAAACAAAAGTTGCTGAAGGAGCCGTTGAAGTAATTTGTAAAATCCCATCTTGGAAAAGGCCATTTATGCCAAATCTCAGCTTCTCGCAACCATTAGTAGCTATCTTACACAATTCACAGCAGGCCCCACAGCCTGGGAACACTTGGCATCTTAAAAGTTGAGCTTTGACTTCTACCAGTGGTGTTTGAATCTGTGTAACATTATCAATAAATGTAGATGGTTGGTCCTCCTCAATAGCATTAATCCTAGGCCCACCATGATTAGGCATAGGATTTCTGTTGACGTTCGGAGGAGGTGCAAAATTGAGAGCTTTAGAATCAACCAAATCCTGAACCTTCATCTGTAATGCCCTACACTTCTTAGTATTGTGACCAGGTGCATTGGAGTGGAAGGCACACCTGGCATTGACATCATAATTCTTTGGGAGATTGAGAGGATCTGGTGGTGCCAATATCCTTAACTCAACCAGGTTGAGCTTCAGGAGTTGTGGCAAAAGAGCAGCATAAGGCATGGGGATAAGATCAATCACCCTATTTTCCTGAGATGGCCTCTGTTGGATGGGACGCTGTTGTTGGTTGCTATTGTTGTTGTTGTAGGTTCTCTGTTGCGAAAAGTGGGGTGGTTGCTGATAGTGATGTTGTTGTTGTTAAGGATAGAGTAGTTGTTGTGGAACTGGAGCTGGGATGGTAACAACTGCTACTGACCTGTGAGAATACTGGGGCCTGCCCCTGCTTGTATGAATAGAATTTGTTTCACCCACCCTCCGGGGTCCTGCAAAAGGTTTTCTGGGATTGCTGGAGGAACTTGCACCGTTGTCGGAGATTTTGCCCATTTTCAAGAGACTTTCAATCCTCTCACCAGCTATGACCACATCAGCAAAACTGGTAGAGGAGAAAGCAGCCAGTCTATCAATATAAGTCCCTTGCAATGTGTTCATGAACATGTCAGCCATTTCTCTTTCTGACATGGGTGGTTGGACAGCAGCAACAAGTTGTCTCCACCTCTGAGCATAATCCCGGAAGCTCTCCCTTGAGACTGAGACATGCCTATTAGAAGAGTTCTATTGGGAGCCATGTCTAGGTTGTACTGATATTTCCGAATGAAGGCCTCGGCTAAATCCTTCAGACATCTTATGGTGGCCCTAGTCAAATGCGTATACCATTCTCTTAAAGCTCCAGTCAGACTGTCCTCAAAGTAGAACATCCATAACTTCTCATCCATGGTATAAGCCTTGAGCCTTCCCAAGAAAGACTGCAGATGAGTGCGAGGGCAGGAGGTACCATTATACTTTTCAAAGCATGGGGGTTTGAATTTGTGGGGAATTCTCACCCCATCTACTAGTCCCATATCCATCACATTGAAGCCCAAAGAATTCTGAGATTCCAAAGATCTTAACTTTTCAGCAATCTCATCCAATCTTCTATCATATACCTCATCTCCAGCCCCTATAACAGTAAACTGTTCTTCTTGGGGATCCTCTTGCAGGATTCTGCCCCCAGCAGTATTCCCTTGGACATTCCTCGGGATGTTAACTTCAGGATTCAAGTGAGGTCCATACTCTGGTGGATCAATACGAGGCCGGCCCCGTTCATTATTGCTAGTTCCCCCTGTTCCCAGATGAGGCTCTTCAGGAGTTTGTCTTTCCACCATCTCTCTTAACCTTTCCTGACTCTGGGCTAAGCCAGTCATTACTGCCATAAACTGAGACATCTGATTCCTCATCTCTACTCTCTCATTGGCCATCTGATTTCTGACCTCAGTCAGGTCCTGCTGTACTTGCTCCATTTTAATGCCGGGAAGGTTGTTACGAGTCGGGTACCGGTGCGTGCGGTTGACAGGGAACACTCGGCGACGAGCAATGTTTCCTGAGATCACAACAAAGTTTGAAACAATAATAATAACAAAACCTACAAAACAAAAACAAAGTTAGTATGTAATGAAGTATGCTTATTTGTTTTCCAAGGTATCCGGTTTGGTTCTTGGTTTTGACCTTTCCAGACCTCGAGGAAGATGTGTGATGTTGTTGAGAGAAAACCCAAATGAAAACAAACTAAAATATATTACACATGATGAACAATACATAGTTTGTTTTACAATACATGCCCATGGAGGGTCAAAAATACAAAAAAGGAAAAATACATCAAATGGAAACAAACAACAAGCAAAGAATCAGACATCCAGTCCAAACTCATCTTCCATGATCTCCTTCAGGAGTGCCTCAGTCACTAGACCAGTTGGGTGCTCTGTAATGGTCCTAATGAGGAGGTTCCTGGTAGCAATGGCAGTAGTCAGCTTCTTATGCTTGTCCTGGTCCTTTGATCTCTTCAAACCTGCTCTGAGCTTTAACTCTGATATCTCTTTCTATGTAGCCAACAGAGCTTCCTGCTGCTTCTTCTCATTGGCCTCTAGCTGTTCAATCTTGGCTTGAGTCTTCTGGTCTTCTTGTGTACGGGTTTCAGTGATCCTAACCCACCTAGCCTGGCTTTCTTGCAGATAGTGCTCAGCCATAGCTTTCTGAATCTTGGCCTCCTTGCAGGCATTCTTCAATATTTGTTCCCCAGCCCTTGCTTTCCTTATGTAGTCTTCTGTCTTTTCAATTTTGGCAAGATGCTCTACCCTGAGCTTTTCCAATCTCTCAATGTCTAGACGACCATCACTCCTTTCCCAAAGGGTCTTCTTCAGGGCCTGAGATAGCTGCTCATTTCTTTCCTTCAACTTTTTAAATTCCTCTAGGCTAACTGTGGCTGCAGGTTGTACTGTAGATGGTCCAGGTATGTCTTCCAAGGTGAAAGGCATTCTGGTAATCTGAGCTCTAGTACGGGACCAGTCTGCATACTGAGCTGAAGCAACATTGTTACATCGTCCAAGAATAGCTACCCCTTTTGTCTGGATGTTGTCCCAAGCCCAGGCAGCTTGCCTGACAACAGCTGAATTAGGTTGCACTTCACAATATAGGGTCTCAGCTAAATCCTGTCCTCTGGGAGGGTGAACCAAGGCATAGCCCAATTGTCTCTTAAATAGTAAAGGATTGTAGTTGATGCAACCCTTCACTCCTATCAGAGGCACATTTGGGTATTGCCCACAACTGGTGATAATGCCCTTGCCCTTGGTGCTCTGGGTGCACCATCTGATATCATCTAAAGTCAAGGCAATGAACCTCTTGGCCCAATTCTTCTGCTGGTGGGGATTCAAGAAAGCATCTGATTTAGGCAGGTGCCTGAGCAGCCAGGTGTAAAACAAAGGAGCACAACATCTTACCAACTTCCCCCTTTGTTTCTCATTCCTCTGATGAATGGAGTAGTAAAATTCTCCTAGCAATGTGGGTACTGGGTTCTTCAGAAGAAACAGATGGATGGCATTCTTGCTGACAAATTTAGGCTCATCTGCAAACAATATAGCCCCATATATGCTGAGGGCTAACAGTGCACAGACTGCCCTCCACTCTCCCAATGAAGCCTTCAGGATGGCCTGAGAAACCAAGAAGTCCAAATGCAAACCAGGAATCCCAGCTTTTGTTGTCATACTTTTCTCAATAAGGGCAGGCTCCAAGTACAATGCCCTTGCTATCTCTTCATTCCTGGGAGCAGTCATCTCTCTGATAGGTAATCCAATCAATAAAGAAAACTCTTCCAGCAGAGGCCCTAACTGAAAGTCTGGAAAGGTAAAACATCTCAATGGAGGGTCATAGAACTGCAAGCATGTGTGGATCATGCTTCTCTGAGAAGGATCAAGGTCCATAACCATATCCAGGATACCCCCATAGTGTTCTCTAAACAGTGGGATGTGGTCAGGTGTGATAAGTGACTGGACCTGCCTGATACCAGTCAACACAGGCTCAAAAAAGTGGTAGGATATGTTGCTCTTCCTGGAAGTAGTCATGAGTGCTGCTGAAGAAGCTGAAGATAAGTGCTGATGAAGATCACAGACTGGGATGCTGAAGGTGGACCACTGACAGACTGATGCAGGTAGGGATGGAGATAACTGAAGCAGATAACTGATGAAGACAGCTGAAGCAGAGGTCTAAGCAGAAGAAGGGGTCAAAACCAAAACCAAGATACAATGAAGTGGATACCCTGAAAAGCAAATAAACAAATTTCAAATGATGCAATGATGATATATACAAATGATATGCAAGGGTTTGTGATCAAGCTGGATCTTGGTCAACTGTCCTGATATAAGGCCCATTATTTGCTCAAAAGTCTAGATGGGGGTTTAGAAATCCAGTAACCAGGGTGGGGGACTCAAATAAAGAGTCACATGTCCAAGGTTAATCACAAGAACTGACCAAAGTGGAGTACTCTTAAACAAAACAGTAATAGGGTATGATGTGGCCAAGGGTACCTGCAAACCTGTAAACAGCCCATCCCCCTCACAGGTAATGTTCTAGAACAAGGATCCTCAGACTTGGATCAGTTATGAGAAGTGTAAATACTTCTAACCCGGAGGTACAATGTTTACAATAACCATAGAAGATCCTCCTCTAATTCACCTCAGTTTCTGAAGGTCATAATATAAGGTTATCCAGACTTAGCAGGCTTCCCAGATAGCCCTAGTACTACAGGAAATCTGTAGCATAGAGTTCTCAAGAAGAAACCCACATCTGAACCGTGTTTCATATTCCCGCACCAGATCGAAATGGAATGGGAAAGAACATGAACCACTCTATCCTAGGTGTCACTCAGGTCCCAGGTATAGGACCTTAAACTCTTGTGTTATTCACCATCCCTCAATTGCTAGTTACACCCCCTGCGCCGAGGTTAAAGATGACTGGGCCTGGGCCAGTCTTGCTATTTGTTGCTGCTGGGTTTCGTTTGCACCCCATGTGCCTCTATATTCTTATTTTTTTATTTTTTTTAGATTTTGTTAATTATTTTTTCTTGTAGATTCCTAAATTAATTTCCTTGTTAATTAATATGTGTGGATTAACATTTAATCCATTTTTCTTGTAATTATTAATTAGAATTTTTTTAATTATGGTTTAGCATTAATTTTAGATTATTTGGTTCATGAGTTTTTGATCGATATGAATCGATTTCGGTTATGGTGGAGCGTTACAAAGCGAATATGGAAGATAAGCTTTTATTTTGCTTATGGAGATCACTAGACATTGCTTGAAGTTTTTTTTGGAATTCTTTTATGTGAAAAATCGACACTTCGATCAAGTAAGTAATTTCGACTTCCTCCACTTTAACGCACCATTTTAGTAGAATGTGGCTTAGGATCATAGAGCTTAAGGTTCATATTGAGCCCTCCCACTTGAGGCACTGTATTTATTTGTGAATTATGATTATATGTGTCGATTTCGGAGCTTAGGGATTAGGTTATGAATTATAGAATTCGGTTCCTTTCACATTCCCTTAAAACACCATTTTTTGCCCATTTCGTCGCAATTATTAAAAATAGTTTTAGGTGTGATAAAATTCTGGAAAAATTTATGAGTGATCCTTATCCTCTTATTTTTGGATTCTAGGTTTGATTGGTTTTAGTAATTAATTTAGATTTTTTATCACAAGCTGTCCCAAAAGGAATGGTATTGACATAAGAGATCAAAAACCATTTTTTCTCATAGGTGTGAGATCTATTTTTTGTGTGTGATTAACCACTGGAATTTGTGACACTTTTATTCTCCTTAGGCATTTTTTTCATAATTTTTGGTCCCCTTTTTGATCCACTTTGTGGAGTTGTTTTTCGACGATCATGCCTTGTTATCTTGATCATCAAGTATTTGTTTTGGCACTTTGGTGCATAATTTTGTGAAATACTTTTAGACTATGTGAGATACTGACTTTATCATTCCAGGGATTGAATTTCATAATTTTTCAAGCCTTTTTGCTATTTTTCCATGTCACCTAAATCATAGGTTGAGTTATGTGCCTATTTGTTCCATACCATAGATATTAGGAAGGCATTCATGCCATTTTCTTGAGATACTTTTTGGTAACTTCTAGGAGTTAATTATAGGTCATATTTAGGTCCTTAATTCCAGTTATAGGTTACTTTTTCAACCATACTCATTTGGTTTGTTTTTGTGTTCCTAAGTGCATTCTTATGTGAAATAGTTTAACCTAAACTAGCTTCTCTTCTCCTCTAATTGTTAACATGAATTATGTGGAAATCATTAATGCCAATCCATGAACTCTAATTACATCTCATAAATTATATGCTACTGACCCATAATCATACTATGCATATTCACATGTCATTCATCATTAACTTGCATCATTTGGGATCTTACGCGATGTTTGCTCCATTTCTTCTCACATCTTCTTCTCCTTGCTCCATATGCTTAAGTCATTGCATCCATGATTGTATATTCATTCATCAACATTCATAAGAATTCACTACTGACTTTGATACTCATTTCATGTATTAATTCATGCTTGTATGCCATATGCACTCATACTTCATAATTGAACCCTAACTTGCATTTAGGTGAACTTAGGTGAACTTCTTGTACACAGTTTGACATAGTTTAATCTTGTGAGGTATCCTAGCATACCTAGGTACCTATAGCATGTAGCTACTTACTTTAGAAGTCATGTAACCTTTAGGTACCTTCACCTTTAGCATTAGGTCTTATTTTGAACCCTAGTTCCATTCTAGGACGTTTATGGTACTTAATCGCTTTTTATGCTTTGATTTTACTTTCACTATGCATTGTCATGCTAATTTTTGTTTTCTAGGGGAGAGGATTGAGGTAAGTCTCACTTCATTCCTATATCTTATGCATTTAATTTTCACTTGCCTTACATTTCATATTTGTGCTTGTATAGGCTTCCCCCATTTCTTAGAACCAACTTAACTTCCTTAGGAAGTAAGTTGAGTTCTAATTCTCTTTTCTTCTTTTTTCTTTTCTTCCTTAGGAATAGAAAAACCTCACAAACCATTAGGATCTCCCTTTTGTATATGATAACTAACTTAGGGTTGTGTCTTAGTCCCCCTTAGTTTTTTTCCTTTTTCCACTTGAGTCTTTCTTTCTCACCTCATGAAGAAAATAATAAAAATACTTAATAAAAATTGAACGTTCTTATACGCCATGAGACTTTGTTGCGGAGTACTTATATGCGTCCTGTTTCGGGGCGAGGTGTAAGTATTTACCACGATGCATAGGTCTTAGTATGAGAATGTTCATAAACAAATTCAAAACACTTCTCATAAAAGACAAAACAAATAATAAGCGACTATCCCGCGAGAACTTCTCTTTCTCATCTCATTCACTTTGAACGCGAACTTGCGACGACTTGTCTCGCATGCAAGACGGTAAACACACTCGTACCAGACGAGCCTGCAACGCCTGAGCATAGACATACGCAGTTCCAGCGCATAAAAAAAACAAAAATAAATAGTTCCCACCTTAGTTAGGCGAACTACGTCGACTCTGATCCTCATTTTCCCAATGAGGTACTTAGGCAGCGGGGTAGGGCCCGTTCGAGTACATTCTTTATTTTCCCTACATTTTCCACATTCTTTATTTTCCCTACATTTCCCTCTTTCTTTCCATTTTATTTTCCAATACTTTTTCTCATTTCTATTCCCATTCTGTCGCACCCACCAAATGACACAGGGCCAAGATGGGTACAGACGCGAACGGTCGGCGAGAGGAGAGAACACGAGGGTGAACTGAAAAGAGTCGCCAGCTAGGCATTTTTATCCCGAAGGAAAGGTAATGCTCCATAAACCTAGAAAGAAGATGGATAAGACGGTTGCGAACCAGAGATACTGAGAAAGGGGGTTAGTTACAACCTGGGAAGGTATTAGCACCCAGATTGTCCGCCGTACTCGACGGGATCCATGCTTGAAATATTTGTGTTTAAAAGGGGTAGTGTCGGTGCTATTTTGTGTGCAAAAGCTGGAAAAGAATGCAAGTGTCAGTGCAAAAGAAATGTGAAGTGAAATAAAAGAGTGTTAGTGTAAGGAAAGAATGTGAAGCCTAAGATCATGAGGCTTAAAGAATAATGCTGGAAGAGGGGGGAATATACAGAGACTTTTGTTCGATAAATGTTAAGTTATGCCTATGTATCCTCTCGTGCAATGAGGAAGTCAGAACACCGTATTTCGACTCAAAGAGACTGAAAGGTGAATTGACTTTATGAACTACTTACTTGTCTATGCTCAAGTGTATGACCTGTCTGGCTCAGGTGCTAACTGTCTTGCATTAGACGGAAGAAGCAAGTTCTCGTTTGTGAGTGAATGAGATGAGAAAAGAATCCTGAAGGAGACGATTATTGTTTGTTTTTGATGTTTTCAATCTTTTATTGCCTTTTTGGTTTGTCATAAGAAAATGAGCTTAAGCCTAAACCAAGGGTTAGTAAACTCATCACATCCTCCCTTTAATTAGGGTAAATGAGAATAGCTTAAGTATGAAGTAAGCACCTCACACTTAATCACCATGATGTAGGATTAAGATCATTAACCTATTTGTGATTATTTAGATGTTTTTGGAGTTTTTGTTTAGTGTTAAGTAATGAGATTAAGCCATAATCAAGGATTTAATGGGCCCGTTACACCATCCTAATAGAAGGATAATAGATGAGAACATTTAAGCTGAGAAAGGCTCCTCAACTTAATCCATGATTAGGGATTAACCTCATGACAAAACAAAACCTTTATTAAAGTGGATTTTAGTTTAATATAAGATTAAGAAATGTATTTTATGGTTTGTAATACAACTTGAGGGGGACTTGTCCATTAACACTAGGGTTAGTCCTTCTTAACCAATTAAGGAAGAATTAGAACCCTAATGCAAGGCCCAAGTTAAAAGCTTGATGTCTTAGTGATTATTAGATGGATTGATTAAAGGATTTAAACACATTAAGTGTTTAACACTTAGGATTAAAGTTATACACTCCATCCTAATAGAAGGATGCAGGCATAAGCTTAATCACAAAGCCTTAAAACCTTTAAGGTTTAGTCCTTGATTAAGAGATGAGAAGAGAAGACACAAAGATGACACAAAGGTAAAACTAATGGGGGGACTAATCAAACCCTAATTGTGGTCATGCTTTGTTGTTCCTAGGGTTTATGAGGCTTGCAAGAGATCTTCAAGGAACAACCACCATGGGAGAAGCAGGATGAAAGGAAGAGAAACAGAAAGAAGTAAGACAACTTACTTCACTTAAGAAGATAAGTTGCTTGAAGAAAGAAAGTGAGGAAGGAACATGAATGAGCAAGCTCAACCTAATACAAAAGTAAAATGCAGCAAAGAATGCATAAAAGAGATGATAAGAGATTGTGACAAGTGAAGGCAAATTCAACTTCTCAAACACTTACCACCTGAAAAGTTTGCAAAAGGAAATGAAATGAAATGAAAATGAGATGAAATGCAAAGAGGAAAACCAAAATCAGAAGCATGTTCATGATGCAAATGATGTTATGAGATGGTATGAAAACATGCCAAGTGATGTGGATGATCATACAAGCAATGAAGATGCAAATGAAACATGAAAGGAGGCATGAAAGTTCATGAATGCTTATGACATCAAATGAAAGAAAAAGCATGGCAAATATATGAGGAAATGACCAAGCATGAGTCTAATGTGTCCTCATATGTCTTAGAAGTCATGTGAATGCACAAAATGTCATAGCAAGTTCATGTATGCAAGCATATGAAGAATGAATGCAAATGAAGGCAAAGATTAGGGTTTATGTACAAGATGCAATGCAAAATTCAAAATCAGAAGCAAATGGTAAGATAAAAAATTGAAAATGGGATCAAAGGTACCCTAAACCCATACAAGTTCACTGCCCAAAGGGGAAGGTCAGAAGCTAAACCCTAAGGGACTTATGATTTTTCTAAATTCCTAAGGTTTTAAGGGTGATCCTAAAGGAAAAATGCCAAACAAATTGAAAATGCAAGATAAAAATGAAACAAAAATGTTTTTAGAAGCTTGAAAGTATGCATAACTCAATGCAAAAAGAACCATTCACAAACTCAACTTGGATCAAAAGTTATGAATTTTTTAAGTTAGGGTTAAAAATATTCAAATTAAAGAACCCTAATTCAAATGAAAATTGTCAAAGTGTGATCAAAACCAAAAAGAAATTTGCTTGGTGAGTTTGTAAATGTTTTAAAATTCTCTCTGAATTTTTTTGGGATTTTTAAATACCTAAATGTATTTTTAATTAATTAATTTCCATTAACTAATTAAAAATAAACATTTAAATGATTTAAAAATAATTTTTAATGCAAAAAATAAAATAAAAATTATTTTCAGAATGAGAAAAATATTTAAAGTCATGATGCAAAAAATGAAAATTTTTGAAAGTGTTTTGCTATTTTAAATAAAATGAACAAAGAAATGCAAATAAAATGAAAATAAAATCAATTTTAATGAGAAGTATGCAGATCCTAAGGCCAGGATTTAAACTGGGGACGCGGGAATTGAATGGCGCCTTATCCTATGGTCGACATTCTAACTTAGTTTTTGAGTTTAATTAATTTTGATTAATCCTAATTAAATGAGATTAGGGCTAATGAGCTAATCCTGACCACTCAACACGCGCGTGTCGCTCCCACCAAATGACACCTGGTCAGAAGGGGTACAGACGCGAACGGTGGGCGAAAGAGAAAAAAGAAAAGAGTCGCCAACTAGGCATTTTATCCCGAAGGAAAGGTAATGCTGCATAAACCTGGAAAAAGATGGATAAGACGGTCGCAAACCAGAGAAACTGAGAAAGGGGGTTGGTTACAACCTGGGAAGGTATTAGCACCCAGATTGTCCGTCGTACTCGATGGGATCCACGCTTGAAAGTTTGTGTTTTAAAGGGGTAGTGTCAGTGCTATTTTGTGTGAAAAAGCTGGAAAAGAAAACAAGTGCCATTGCAAAAGAAGTGTGAAGTGAAGTAAGAGAGTGTCAGTGTAAGAAAAGAATGTGAAGCTCAAGACTATGAGGCTTAAAAGAACAATGCTAGAGGAGGGGGAATATACAGAGAATTTTGTTCGATAACTGTTAAGTTATGCCTACGTATCCTCTCATGCAATGAGGAAGTCAGAACACCGTAGTTCGACTCAAAGAGACTGAAAAATAAATTGACTTGTGAACTTCTTACTTATCCATGCTCAAGTGTATGACCTATCTGGCTCAGGTGCAAACTGTCTTGCATTAGACGGAAGAAGCAAGTTCTCGTTTATGAGTGAATGAGATGAGAAAAGAATCCCGGAGGAGACGATTATTGTTTGTTTTTGATGTTTTCAATCTTTTATTGCTTTTTGTGGTTTGTCATAAGAAAATGAGCTTAAGCCTAAACCAAGGGTTAGTAAACTCATCACATCATCCCTCTGATTAAGGGTAATGAGAATACCTTAAGTGTGAAGTAAGCACCTCACTCTTAGTCACCATGATATAGGATTAAGATCATTAACCTACTTGCAATTATTTAGATGTTTTTTGGAGTTTTTGTTTAGTGTTAAGTAATGCTTTAAGCCATAATAGAAGGATAATAGATGAGAACATTTAAGCTGAGAAAGGCTCCTCAACTTAATCCATGATTAGGGATTAACCTCATGACAAAAAAGGCCTTTATTAGAGTGGATTTTAGTTAATGGTAAGAATAAGAAGTGGATTTTATGGTTTGTAAGACAACTTGAGGGGGACTTGTCCATTAACACTAGGGTTAGTCCTTCTTAACCAATTAAGGAAGAATTAGAACCCTAATGCAAGACCCAAGTTACAAGCTTAATGTCTTAGTGATTATTAGATGGATTGATTAAGAGATTTAAACACATTAAGGGTTTAACACTTAGAATTAAAGTTATACACTCCATCCTAATAGAAGGATGCAGACATAATCTTAATCACAAAGCCTTAAAACCTTAAAGGTTTATTCCCTGATTATGAGATGAGAAGAGAAGACACAAACGATGACACAAAGGTAAAACTAATGGGGGGGACTAATCAAACCCTAATTGTTATCATGCTTGTGTGTTCCTAGGGTTAATGAGGCTTGCAAGAAGATCTTCAGTGAAACCACCAAGGAAGAAGCAGATGAAATGAAAAGAAGCAGCAAGAAGCAAGACAACTTGCTTCACTCAAGAAGGCAAGTTTCTTGAAGAAAGAAGGAGGAAAAAGAGCATGAATGAGCAAGCTCACTCTAATACATAAGTAAACGTGCAGCAATGATGCATAAAAGGGATGAGAAGAGATTATGAGAAGTGAAGGCAAATTCACTTCTCAAACACTTACCACCTGAAAAGTTAGCAACAAGAAATGAAATTGAAATGCAAATGAGATGAAATACAAAGATGAAAACCAAAGTCAGAAGCTTATTCAAGATGTAAATGATGCTATGAGATGGTATGAAAGAATGTCAAGAGATGAGGATGATCATACAAGCAATGAAGGTGCAAGTGAGACATGAAAGGAGGCATGAAAGTTGATGAAAACTTATGAAATGTAATGGTTGCATAACATGGCAAATGGATGATGCAATGATCAAATATGATTGCAATGTGTCTTAGGATGTCTTAAATGTCATGTGGATGCACACAAAGTCATGGCAAGTTCATGAATGCAAGCATATGAAGAATTAATGCAAATGAAGGCAAGAATTAGGGTTTATGTACAAGGTGCAATACAAAATTCAAACTCAGAAGCAGATGACAAGATAAAAATTGAAAATGGGATCAAAGGTACCCTAAACCCATATGAGTTCACTACCCAAAGGGGAAGACCTAACTCTTAACCTAATGGAAGTTATGATTTTCCTAAGTTTGCTAGGGTTTTAAGGTACCTCACAAAGAAAAATGTAAAACAAATAAAAAATGAAAGATAAATTCATGCCAATTTTATCCTAGGAACTACATAATATGTGGAATGCATTGCAAAAAGAACCATTATCAAACTCTTCATGGTTAGGCAGAAAAGATTTTTCCAAGTTAAGGTCAAAATATTGATTTTTAAGAACCCTAAATCAAAAGAAAAATGTCAAAATGGATCAAGAACCAAAAATAAATTTGTATGAATGGTTTGATAATGTCTCTAAATGTGTCAAGATGCAATGTGATTTTTTTGGTGATTTTTAGAAACTTAAATGGTATTTTAATTAATTAATTTCCATTAATTAATTAAAATAAACATTTAAATATTTTAAAAATACAAATTTTATGCAAAAATAAAAATAAAAATTATTTTCAGAATGAGAGAAATATTTAAAGTCATGATGCAAAAAATGAAAAATTTTAGATGCATTTTGCTATTTTTAATAAAATGATAAAGAAAATGCAAATAAAATGAAAATAAAATGAGAATTAATGAAAGACAACTAATCCAAGGGCCAAGGTTTGAAGTTGGGACGCGGGAATTGACTAGCGCGCGCATCTGAATGGCTATAATTCAAACTTCACTAATTACGCAATTAAACCCTAATCTGAACCCTAATGACTCTCAGGTGACCGAAACAGTGTTCCGGTCATCTTCTCCGGCCAGCCAAACATGATATCTCACTCAAAACGTAAAATAAACGCATCAAACTCTCCAGAAATGATCCTCACCTCACTCTAAACAAGAATCAACCAACAAATTTCATTTATTTCACATGAACAGCTTGAATCGAAGCAAAACGGAAAATCAAGCAGAAATTTCAGAAGCTTGTGAAATGCTTAAAACGCAACCATTTTCGAAACCAAACATATCATGGCAATCAGGGGAACACATAGAATAATTCTATAACATAAAAAAGAAGTTCTGGAAAAATAAATTCCATGGCTACCTGAAGTTAAGCTTTCAACCTAGGAGCTTTCTGACCAGTTCTTTGCCTCAAATCACCTCCAATGACTCCCCTGAAGAGTTTGCAATGCTTGGTTGGAGTATAAATGGCCTCTATGTGAAGTTGGATGAAACTCAGATCAAGAAATATGAAAATCGTGTTTTTGATTTGCGGTGTTTCAAGGAAAAATGAAAGGTGGGAAATGATCAGTGATGAATGTGTAGTTGAATGATGGAAAAAGTTTGAAGATTTGTTGGTTGAGCTATGATTTCGAAAGCTTTTGCAAGTTAGAGGGATTTTGTGTATGCTGAGGATTCTGAGGTTTCAGCTTGTGTTGTGTGTTGTGTTGAGTTGCTTGAGGTCCACATATCAATCCTTGATAGGTCAGAGAGTTGTTGTGGAGCAGTGTGATTGGTATGGAGCAAAATGCATAAAGTCCACAAAGTTGTCTTTGGAGGTATGGGCTCATGGCAGGCCAAGGACAATGGGGTGTCTTGCGCAGCTAGCTTTAGGGAGGTCCATGGAATTGGTTTTGAGGCAATTCAGCAAGTGGGATGAAGTTTGTGTGATGTTTTGCAATTATGTGAAGCTTTGGCCCTTTTGTAATTTCTTGATGTTCAAGGCATAGAATGATGCAATTCTTTGGGTAATTCTGATTTATAGGTCATGTACTATGTTTGTGTAATGGTTAGAAGTGTGTTTGAAGTCACAAAATGCTTTGGCAAATGGTTTTGCAAGTTTCCCTCTTTGGTACATAAGTGAAATTTTTGTGATTTTTCCCAACTTTGCAAGGCCATAACTTGAGTTCTATGATGAATTAGATCAAGTTCTTGTAATTTTTGAAAAGGGAATGATCCAATATACAACTTTCATGAACAAGAATTTTTCATTTGAAGCATTTTTGAATCAAAAAGAGGAGGTTGAAAAACTTTCCCAAAATGGCAAGTTTGCATTACAAGTCACTCTCCCAAAATGGCAACTTTGCAAATGGCTTGAAATTCTTCAATTTTGTGAACTTATAACTTCTTATAAGATCAAATAAAGATCATATACACCCAAAATGATGGAGAAGACCCTTTGGTTGGATGGTTGGGGGCCTCAGATGCCCTGATTTTGCACTGACTTGCTCAAGAAGTCATCTATTGATCAGATGCCTTCCCCATTGAATTTCTTCATGAAAATTGGTACGCATGATCCTTATATCATATAGAGACCAATAGAAACAAGAATGACCAAAAAATTTGGAGTTATGGCCTCTGAAACCAAAACCCTAATTTTAGGTCATTTGTACAATTAAGCTTGGCTCTGCTTCCATGCCTTTCTCAGTTCTTGTGATTCTTTGACTTTCTTGATCTTGGGAGGATACAATATGATGATTGAACATACATGGACCCTCTTGAGATGATTGAAGACCTTTGGAGTGGCTCAAATGGCTCAGGGATGGCTCAGATCACAAACCCTTGATGCAATGACTTTGAACCAATGCAGTGAAGCAAAAATGTAATATGAGATGATATGTTTGAAATTATGCAAAATGAAAAGATCATAAGCCATGGTGAAATGAGTGAGGGAAAATTTGGGGTGTTTACAGCTTCCCCTATTCAAGCATGAGTTAGCTGTGTAGGATGTAAGCAACGGCTTAACAGACGAACAAGATAACTTGTGGTTGAATACCAAAGACAATCCAAAATTTGCGCTCACTGGGGAAAAAGAAAGGGGATATAAATTGTAAAAGGAAGCAAAGTATGATTATAAAGTGCGGGTGACGGAGGACGACCGTCAGGCAGGGGACGACTGCTGGGGATGAAGCAATGACGAGGACGACCGACATGCTGGGGAAATGAAAAGATTATGATGGTGACGACCATCAAATACAGTAACAAGGTTCTTTGGGGATTAAAGGTAAATGATGGGGACGACCATCGGGTTGAAGGAATAAATGATGAGGGACGGTCATCAAGGGTGAAGGACGATCACCTAGCAGGGGACGGCTGCTCTGTTGGGGATAAGATGAGGAACGGTCATCTAAGGTGAAGGACGATCACCTGGCAAGATACGGTTGCCGAAGGTACCACGACATAGGACGAATGCCGGATAGAAAGAGGTCAACGATGGGGACGACCATCGGATAAGCATTATGAAGGACGATCATCAAGAGGTGAAGGACGATCACCTGGCAGGATATGGCTGCTCTCGGGGTTTATCATGACATAAGACGAATGTCAGGTAACAAAATCAACGATGGGGACGGTCATCGGATAAAATGATGAAGGACGATCATCAAGAGGTGAAGGACGATCACCTAGCAGGGTACGGCTGCTAAAACATCACGACATAGGACGAATGTCGGATAAGAAAAGGGTTCCAATAATGGAGACTCCAGTAGGGGAATGATGAAGGACGATCATCAAAAGGTGAAGGACGATCACCCGGCAGGGTACGGCTGCCGGAAGTATCATGACATAGGACGAATGTCAGATAAAAAGGAAATAATTCTCTTTACCAGGGATTTGTTGGGGACTCTTCTGGGGAATGGTAAACACGGATGAGTGCTTACATTCAAGAAAAAGGTATAAGTGTTTTGATATTGTGTATAGATTGAAAATGCAGACGAGCATCCTTAAGACTACAACACGGACGAGTATCGGTAGAAACAGTGCTGACACATGTTCAGAGATGGTGATACGGACGAGTATCAACCGGTTTAACAAAGAACACAGACGAGTGTCGACTCTGAGGGGAGAAAAGGTGTGTATGCAAGATACGGACGAGTATCTGTATGAGTAAGAAGTAAGAGTGAAACACAGACGAGTGTTCAACTTGCTAGGGAGAGCACGATACAGATGAGTATCATATAAGTTATGAACTTATAAGTGTAAGAGATGTTCTGACGATCTGTGGGGATAGGATGACACGGACGGGTGTCGAAAGAGAGTGCATTATAAACAAGTGTTTGGTTTGCAATAAGTGTTTAGGCAACCATGCTGGGGAAAGGTGACACGGACGAGTGTCCAAAGAGTGTATATTGATATATATGTTTGTAGAGAAAGTTCGGGCGACTTTACTGGGGAATGATGACACGAACGAGTGCCAAAAGGAGCATGTAGCTGTATTTGTGAGTGCAACGGGGACACCTTGGCTTTCTGCCGCGGAATTTGAGGGGTATTTTGTATACTGCTGATGGAATGTTGGTATATACAGGTATTTGTTCAAAGCATGGCTTACGATTATGCAATATGTTTGATTTTTGCCGTAATGCTCCGTATTATACTGAATGCTACGCTCTGAGGGGAAATATGATGCAAATGCTATGATTATGCAAAAGATACCTGT
Organism: Lathyrus aphaca; assembly: GCA_963966055.1. Lineage (NCBI taxonomy): Eukaryota > Viridiplantae > Streptophyta > Magnoliopsida > Fabales > Fabaceae > Lathyrus > Lathyrus aphaca. Next base: position 475,830,312 of record OZ014525.1, read on the forward strand.
CGCTCCCCGGATTTCCATCCTGGTACAAACGCGAAAGTGGCGCGGAAAAAGAATAGTCGCCAGCCAGGCATTTTTATCCCGAAGAAAGGGAATGGTAATGCTGCACAAACTAGAAGAAAGGAGAAGGAAGGACACAGATCCTACGAACATAAGAGACTGAGTTCGGGAGTCGGTTACGACCTAGGAAGGTATTAACACCCAGATCGTCCGCCGTACCCGACGGGATCCACGCTTGCAAAAGAAACTGTTTCAAAGGGTGAGGGTATGAAAACTGCAGCAAAAGAAAAGAAATGAACTGGAAAAGAAACTGAGAAAAGAACTGAATAAGAAATGAAAATGAAAAAATGTAGGGAAAATAAAGATTGTGCTCAAAAGGGCCCTACCCCGCTGCCTACGTACCTCATCAGGATAATGAGGATCAGAGACACCGTAGTTCCCCTAACTAGGGGTACTAAAAGGAAATTGCTTGTAAATTAAAGCTTGAACTGCCTATGCCATTGCTCAGGTGTTGCATACTCGGACGACGAGTGCGTAACCGTCTTGCAAAGTGACAAGTAGGAGCAAGTTCGCGTACGGAGCGAATGAGGTGAGAAAAGAATTCCCGAAGGAAAGACGCTTATTGTTTGTTTGTGTTTTTTATGAAGATTTTATGAGTATGTCACAAGAAAGTGAACTCAAGCTCTCTTCAATGGAATGTGCACTTGTCGCTACATTCCAAGATGGAATAATAGAACAAGCACACTCAAGTAAGGAGAAGATCCCCAAAACTTGAACCCAAAGATTAGGGCCTAAGCTCGCTAACTTGTTTACTTATTAAGTGTTTTGGTATTTACAGATGAAGAAGTGTTTTTTATGCTTTTCTTTTATGAAGAAGATACCTTGATCAGACTTGTGCATCACAAAGTAAACTTGTACTATCCCAAGATGGGAAGACTACAAGCATACCTCATGGGATAAGGCTATGGATCAATGCACCACTTCAAACTTATTAAAGTGTTTTTTAGAGTTATGAGATGAGAAGAGAAGAAGAACCAAAGAGGATCTCAAAGGAAAAATTATAAAGGGGGACTAAAATAATCCTAAGTGTTAACATGCATGGATGTCCTAAAGGTTAGTGAGGTCTCTATCCTAATGAAGAAGGAAAGAAGAAGAAGAAGTAGAGATGAGAAAGGCCTAAGCCCAACAACAAAGAGTTAGTTCACATGAACATAAGAGGAGAAGATGAGAATTGGAGATATGGAACTCAATTCCCACATCTCACACTTACCATAGCCCCTGCAAGGTTAGTATGCACATAAGTGAAACAAAATTAGCAAAATAGCATGCTAACATCACACAATCAGAAGTGAAATGATATGAACATATGCACAATGCGAATGCAACTCAAAGAAATGAGACATGAAGCTTACAACTCAAAATGATGCAACATGAACACATATGAAAACAAAATGCACACTTATGAAATATGCAAAGCAAAATGCCCAAAATAAAGACTCAAATCTTACAACCAGAACCAAAACAAGATGAAGAATGGATTAGGAAGCCAACAAGATGGAAAGAAAAGAGGTATAAGACCAAACAAAACCAAAATGGAAGCAAAAGAAACAATAAGATGAAGTAAAAGCACTTAAGAAAGAAAATGACTTAAAGAAGAAGCAAACACCAAAATTCAGAAGACACAAACCCTATCCTAGGACCAGGAAGGTACCCACACCCCAAAGGAACCCCAAATGAGAAGAAAAAATGGGCACAAGTGCTTTTCTAGGCTTAAAAGATACCAAAAGGTTCAAAGGAAGCAAAATGGGACAAGGTTCAAGATAAAATCCACAACCAATCAACCAACCATCTAAAAATTCCACAATTGAAACCAAATGATCCTCAAACATGTTATATCAACTATCCAAAAGGATTTGAAAAGATTCAGAAGCAAACTAGGTTAAATGGAGGCAAAAACACAAGTTAGGATAGCAAACTTACATCACAAGTTACAAGACCAAGACTAAAGAAATAAGCTTCTAAAAATGAAAATAAAAATCACATGAAAAGATCAATGTCTTAGGAATTCAAAGCAAAAAGAATGGGATCCAAAATCAAAATATTGAAGAGTATGGCAAATGAACAAGGCAGACTGGTCAAGAAAGGATTCAAATGAAGCTATGTGCAATGGAGAATTAATTCTGACACATGGAAAAAGGAAAAAAATAAAATAAAAATATGATAAAATAATAGAGATACAAAATAAGGCACATGATTTTTTTGGGGTTTTATAAGTGAATGGAAGTATTTTAAATGAATTAAAATGGAACTGAATAAAAAGAAAAATTAAATTGGAAAAAAGAAAATGAAAGAATGGAGTGAGGTGTATGAAGCAGGGGTTGTACGTGTAATTTGATTGGGCTTGGATTGGTGAGGTGCGAATAGAACTTGGTGAAGCCCAAGGCTGCACGCTGACTTATGCTGTTATGGTGGGAATTAATTGAAATTATATGGGAAAACTGGAAAAAAGCTGGAGCGTAGGATTTTCAAGAGGCTGTGAGAGACCACCTCATTAATTGAGGTGGCAGCCAGACGCGCTGCCATTGGAGGACGCACGGTAAGTGCTGTATGGTGTACCACACGCTGATTAAAAAAATCAAAACAGAATTATGAAGAGATGGAAGCATTATAAGGGACATGTGGCGTTGTTTCATGCGTTGGATGTGAGATCCAATGGCTTAAACTTCGTCTTCTTCCATAAAACCCTAGGATGATCACCAACAACTTTCCGGTGACCGGAGCTAGGGCTCTGGCACCGGAATCCATGACAGTCCCAAAAATCAACCAATAAAAGCAAATAAATAACCCAGATCCACTAATTCAACATCAAGGAATCCAAATATGACCTCAAAACAAGCTAAAACTCAATGAAATGGATGGATCGAGCAAAATAAAGTGTCATCATCAAACTTAAAATGCACATATCTTTCACTACAATGCACTAAAATCAATTCTACAAAGTGCAGCTTGACCAGGGAGATCAAAGAACACAAATCAACCATTCAATTTCATTTTTAGAACATGAGATTTCAAGCCATACCTGAGATGGAGATCTTGAAATATTGAGCTAGAATTCCAACCAATGCGTGCAAACCACTCCTCTTACCCCTTAGATGCAAAATAAATGCATCTAAGGCCTTGAAATGGACTGGATCTGAGATTGCAAGACAAGTTGCTTTGAAATGGAAAGCTTCCAATTCTATGCTTTAAGCTCAAATGAGTGGTTGATTCTTGATCTATATGATTCACTGATCAAGAATATGGAAGAAGTTTGTGGAGAAAGAGAGAGAATCAAGAGATATGAAGCAAAATGCAAGGTTGCATGAAAGTTGAGAATGAGAGAGTGAAAGAGATTTCAGATCTGATGAAAAGTGTGATTTTGCATCATGTGCACTTAGTGGAATAAGCATGTTATGCTCATTCTCTCTTGGGCCTCTCAGCATGTGTGGCTTTCATTTTCCACCCTTGATCCAAACCCAATCATTCCTGGCCCTTAGATTCAAGTGACACACTTGTTTCATGATTTTTGCAAAATTGCATGTTTTGGAGGGATTTTTTCATAGTGCACGAAAATGGACAATTCTCTTGAGAAAAATTCTTCTAATGCAATGTATTTTAAGTTTTAAACAAGTTTGGGCCTGTACCAATTCAAAAAAATAAGATTGGAGCCTTCTTGCATTTGGTGCATTTTTGGAAAGTGAAAATTTGCCCTAGCATGTGAGAATTTTCGAAGGAGCCCTACGGAGATTCACAAATCCAGTGAAAAAGTACTTGTACTTTTTGAAAATGGGAGCCCTTAATCTCCAACTTTCATGTTTGACTTTGGTCCATTTGAAGAATTTTTGATCATATTAAGGCCACTTGAAAATTAGGGCAAAAGTTGCCAAATTTGGAAAACTTCAAAAATCAACTTTGTACCATTTTTGCAAAACCCTTCAAATCCCCATGATTCTTGAACTTTAGGCATTCCAAACCTCTTATAACATTGTAAGGACCCCTCTTGGCCAAAAAATTTGGGTTGGACCCCTTGAAATTGCACAGTTGACTTTTTATGGGCTTTGTTGACTTTTTGCTTCATCTGCAAGCAATTGAGGCATTGACTGACCTCCACATGGAATTTTCTCATGAAATTTGACACATAGGATCCTCTTAACATATAGAAGACTTTTACCAAAAGAAATGGCCAAAGTTGTGAGATCTTGGTGCTTGAATCTCAAACCCTAATTTGGGTGCATTGCATAGGAGCTTTGCCTTGTCCTGAGATCTCTGATGATCATGCAATCTTCTGAGCTTTTGTCAATGGACTTGATCTAGTAAATGGAGTGTAACTCACCATAGAACTTGTACAAACTCATTGGGACCCTTGTCATGGCTTGAAATGCTTCTGGGACCTCCACAGATGACCATATGCTTGATGCTAGGACATGAGGGATGTTATGCTTCATCTTTCCATGATATGATGCTGAGGAAATGATATGAGTATGATGAATATGATGTGATATGATGCTTAAAAGAAGAGGGCAAATTTGGGGTGTTACAGCTGCCCCTATTCAATCATCAGTTAATCTGAAAAGGACGATAGTACGGGTTATCGACCATTCAAGATAAACTGTGGTTGAATACCAAAAAGACCAGAAATTTGCACTCTGACGATGAATGCAGCACCGGGAAATAAACCCAACCAGATGACGCTCTGGGGATAAGAAGGAGGGAAAGCAGACGAGCTTCTTCCAAGTTGAAACTAAAATCTGGAAATAAGAATGCGTGGATAGACGAGTCTTCAAACAATCCTGTGACGCCAGGAGCTGGACATACGAGCCCTCAAAACACTGCAAGACCATAATCTGAGATAGACGAGTCTTCAAATAATCCTGTGACGCCAGGAGCTGGACATACGAGTCCTCAAACACTACAAGAACAATAATCTGAGACAGACGAGCCTTCAAACAATCTTGTGATGCCAGGAGATGGACATACGAGTCCTCAAACACCTAACATATGATTTGAGACAGACGAGTCTCCTTCGGATTTACCTGTTACGCCAGGACCGGCAATGCACTTAAGTCTGTGGGATAGACATGCAATCAAGCTAGACGAACCTTCTTTATATATTATCCGCGGATATATGGTATAAGACAGACGAGTCTTCTGAGCAAACCTGTGACGCCAGGTGCAACAACAATAATTGGTGCTTGAGACAGACGAGTCTCCTTCGGATTTACCTATTACGCCAGGACCGGTAACCATTTTGACATTAATTCCCACTGTCAGGATTTGAAACCTCTTCAATACATACGAGTATTGGATGATCATCGAGAGAACACAGACGAGTGCCAACAGTCAATGATATAGACGAGTATCAGATGATGATCTAAGAAACACAGACGAGCGCTTCAGGCAATGATACAGACGAGTATCAGCCAGTGGTATAGACGAATACCAGAAATTCAAACACAGACGAGCATTTGAAGGAGCAACAGAAGAATATCAGGATAAACAGCAAATCCACACATACAGATATGAGGCATAACACAGACGAGTGATGGGGATGATACAGACGAATATCCAAACAAAGCAGACGAGCTTCAAACATATATTAGAACACCACAACACAGACGAGTGCTGGGGGTGATACAGACGAGTATCCACAAATATCAGGCATGCCAAACACAGACGAGTGTTGGGAAGTTGCAGACGAACAACATCAAATTAGATATCACAACACAGACGAGTGTTGGAAAAAATTGCGGACAAGCAACAACAAATATCATATCAGAACACAGACGAGTGTTTGAAAATCAACAGCAAATGAAATATCACAACACAGACAAGTATTGAGGAGTTGCAGACGAGCAACAGTATATAAGATATCACAACACATATGAATGTTGAAAATTGCAGACGAGCAATAACAAAGATATAACCAAACACAGACGAGTGTTGGAGAATTGCAGACGAGCATTAGCAATAAATCATGACATTCCACTACTGGGGATAACTCTGCTTAGGGATAACACAGACGAGTGTTGAGAATTGCAGACGAGCAACAAACGAATGCCTGATTGGCCAGCAAGAGATACAACTCTGCAGGGGAAGACAAGTCAAGAGGCCTGGATACCTAACTCTGACTGAGGTGATGAATACCTGGCTGTATCTTCAAAATACCAAAAAGTATGGCAACTTTGTTGGGGAATATTTCACTGACGGAAGTGAAGATGCAATATGAACCCTGTGGGGACAGGATCATCTTCAGACTCGGCTGGGGAAGATGCTTGAACAAAAATCTAGCTGGGGAGAGCATCTGCTGATTCAAGACTCTGAGGGGATATCAGGCTTTCAGTCTCACCTGCTGGGGAAGGACTCTTGCTGAAGATAAAATTCTGATAATTCCCACTCTGGTGATGTCAGGCTTTCAGATACCTGCTAGGCAGACTCCACTGGGGAAGAATGGACTGCTACTTCACTAGGGAAGAAGAGACTGCTTGGGCTGCTGCCAAGGCTTAGCTGGAGAGAAATCTCTGTTGGAGATGTCAGGCTTTCAGGTACCTGCTGGGGAGAAGAAATCTCTGCTTGGGGAGACACTCTACTGGGGGAGAGTAAATGCTTGGGAGAATGTGACGCCATCCTGCAACCTGCAACAAAAGAAAACACAAATGTGCCCCGGGGATTTGCATGGAATGATCTGTTCATCCATCTCCACCCGACACTCAAAGAGGGTTACAGTTTCCCTACATGTCAGTTTTCTTTTCAAAATTATCACCATGTTTAAATGCAATGCTATTTTTGCCAAAAATTCAGGACATTTTGCAAACAAAAATAAACACACACAACTTTTTGACTGAATATTCTTTTTATTGAATGGCCTCTGAATAGGCAAAGATTTTACATCAGGAAGCAACCACCTGGAAAGAGGTTGTCACTATAAAATTGAGAGAAGAAACTATCCTAATGGCAATGTACACGGCATTCCAAGGAGTTCCATTCCTGCTATGACCAGCATGTCTTCAAGACTCTCCATTCTGCTTTGGCTTTCTGAGAGGATGAGGGGACTGTTTCCTATCCTTCTGATATTGTCAAGTTGTACGAAACGACGATGTGGTTCAGATAACTCGGATCGCAGTTGTTCGCTTATTCCCTTGTTTTGCGTGGATCGCCCTTTCGGGTTTTCAATCCACCGGGATACCCTTTTTTGCCTGAGATGTCCAATGCGGCTTTTCAACTCAGCGGGTGTACATATTTTTTTTTATTTCCCTAACTTTTTCCCGAGCTTTTTATTCTGTTTTTAGCTCGCCGGGATGCCCTTTTTTGCCTGGACTATAATTCTGTTTTTGTGTCCAGCGGGTCTCTTTATGCGAAGTATTTTTTAACTGCGTCCTGTCGCTCCCAAAAGATGAGACTGGCTCAAATAAGGTACATACGCGAACGGTCGGCGAGAGGAGGTGCGAGAACACACAGGAGTGAACTCACAGGAGATGAAAAGAGTCACCAGCTAGGCATTTTTATCCCGGAGGAAAGGTAATGCTGCATAGACCTAGAAAGATATGGATAAGACGGTTGCGAACCAGAGAGACTGAGAAAGGGGGTTGGTTACAACCTGGGAAGGTATTAGCACCCAGATTGTCCGTCGTACTCGACGGGATCCACGCTTAAGAGATTTGTGTTTTAAAGGGGTAGTGTCAGTGCAATTTGTGTATAAAATAGCTGGAAGAAAGATGTACAGATGTCAGTGTATGAGTTAGTGAAGTGCGATATATACAGTGTCAGTGTAAGAACAAAGATGAGATGCTCAAGAATATGAGGCTAAAGAATGAATCTGGAAAGAGGGGGGAATATACAGAGACTTTTGTTCGATAACCGTTAAGTTATGCCTACGTATCCTCTCGTGCAATGAGGAAGTCAGAACACCGTAGTTCGACCCAAAGAGACTGAAAGATGAAATTGACTGATGAACTGCTTGCTTGTCTATGCTCAAGTGTATGACCTGTCTGGCTCAGGTGCAAATTGTCTTGCATTAGACGGAAGAAGCGAGTTCTCGTTTATGAATGAATGAGATGAGAGAAGAATCCCGGAGGAGTCGATTATTGTTTGTTTTTGTGTTTTCAATCTTTTATTGTTTTTGGAAGTTTGTCATAAGTTAATGAGCTTAAATCTAAACCAATGGATTTAGTAAACTCATCACATCTTCCCTTGATTAGGGGTAATGAGAATACCTTAAGTGTGAAGTCAGCTTCTCACACTTAATCACCTTTGATGTAGGATTAAGATCATTAACCTACTTGTGATTATTTAGATGTTTTTGTTGTTTTTGTTTAGTGTTGAGTAATGAGATTAAGCCATAATCAGGGATTAAACAGACCCATTACACCATCCTAATAGAAGGATAATAGATGAGAATGTTTAAGCTGAGGAAAACTCCTCAACTTAATCCATGATTAGGGATTAAACTCATGACAAAACAAAGCCTTTATTAAGTGGATTTTAGTTAATGATATGATGACGAAGTGATGTTTAGGGTTTGTAAGACAACTTGAGGGGGACTTGTCCATTAACACTAGGGTTAGTCCTTCTTAACCAATTAAGGAAGAATTAGAACCCTAATGCAAGGCCCAAGTTACAAGTTTGATGTCTTGATGATTATTAAGTGAATTGATTAAGAGATTTAAACACATTAAGGGTTTAACACTTAGGAGTAAAGTTATACACTCCATCCTAATAGAAGGATGCAGGCATAAGCTTAATCACAAAGCCTTAAAGCCTTTAGGGTTTAGTCCCTAATTATGAGGTGAGAGGAGAAAACTCAAAGAGACACAAAGGTAAAACTGAGTGGGGGACTAACCAAAACCCTAATAATTATCATGCTTGGTTGTTCCTAAGGTTTGTGAGGTTAACAAGAGAAATCTTCAATGGAACCACCAGGAAGCAGATGAAAGGATCAGGAGAAGCAAAGTAACTTGCTTCATTCAAGAAGACAAGTCACTTGAGGAAAGAAAGTAAGAAGAAAAAGAATGAGCAAGCTCCATCTCAAACACATAACAAAATTCAGCATGGATGCAAGAGAGAGATGAAAAGAAAATGTGAGAAGTGAAGGCAAATTCACTTCTCAAAGTTACTTACCACCTGAAAGGTTAGTAAAGGAATGAAATGCAATACAAAATGAGATGAAATGTCATGGTGTGAATCAAAACCAGAAGCATATATGAGATGATAGTTATGCTATGACATGATGCAAACATGAATCAAGACATGAGAATGATCACATGAACAAAAGAATGCAAATGGAGCAAGTTTAGAACCATGAACACACATGAAAAGTTATGAGATGAAAATGACATACAACATGGCAAATACATGATGCAATGATCAAACATACTTCTAACATGTCTTAAGATGTCTAATGGATCAAATGGATGCATAAAATGCTATGGCAAGTCAAGGTATGAATGCAAATGCAAGATGTATGCAAATGGAAGCCCAAATTAAGGTTTATGATCAATGCATCAAACAAAAACCAAAATCAGAAGCAAACATCAAGATAAAAAATTGAAAATGCACTCAAAGGAACCCTAATCCTATACTAACTCACTGCCCAAAGGAGAGGTTTCAACTCTTAACCTAATTAGGGTTATGAATTTTCTAAGTTTCCTATGGTTTTAGGGTACCTTAACAAGAAAAATGCCAAACAAATTGAAAATGGAAGATCAAATCATGCCAATTTAATCTCACAAACTACATGCTAAACAAAATGCAATGCAAAAAGAATCAAGGTCCAACTTTCAATGGTTAGGCAGAAATGATTTTTTGAAGTTTGGATCAAAATAATGCCTTGAAATGATTTTAATTCCATGAAAAATTCTCAAAAGACATCAATATCAAAAAAGAAATTTGGTTTGAGGGTTGGACAATGTTTCTAAATGATTATGAAGGTTTCATGAATTTTTTGGTGATTTTTAAATACCTAAAAGTATTTTTAATTAATTAATTTTCATTAATTAATTAAAAATAAACTTTTACATGATTTAAAAATATTTTTTAATGCAAAAAATAAAAATAAAAATGTTTTTGGTTTCTGAAATTAAATAAAAGTTTGTACAAAATTTTTCATAATTTTTAAAATGGTTTTGCTATTTTAAAATAAATGGAGAAAAGAAATACAAAATAAATGAATTAAAATTAAAGAAAATGAAAAGTAAACGCAATGGAGAGCCAGGATTGATTCTGGGGAAAGATCTGTTGACTGCGCGCGCAATCCTAAGGTCCACATTCAAACTGAGTTAAATCCTATTTATGAATTAATTAATCAAGATTAATTAAGTTAATGAGGATTAGGGCTTCTAAGAACACATCCTGGCCATCCAAAACACGCGCCAGTCAACCCTGGTCAGCTAATCCTACGCTCAGCATTCAAACTACAATTAATGACAGGGATTAGCCCTAATTGTTTTCAGGTGGCCGGAGAAGACCTCCGGTCGTCTTCTCCGGTGGGAACCCCACCTGAAAATCTCCAAAATCCTCAAAGCTTCACTAAAACGAAAACTAAAAGCCCAGAAATCATCCCCACATCCTCCTGAATCAAAACCCCCACTCACATCTCATTTATTCTTCATCAATCAAACGAATCGAAGCCAAACAGTTTTTAGGGCAAAAGTTTCAGACATTGCATACATCCTGGTTTCTCAACCATTTTCAAAAATAATCACATATTCATGATCAGGGGAATGCATAGAAGCTATTAAGAACTTAAAAACATGCTTCTAGAAATTTTTTTTGAGTTGACTACCTGAACTGAAGCTTACGATTCAGGAGCTTTCTGGCTGTTTCTTTGGCTCAAATGCACTCCAATGATCCCCCTAAGAAGCTTGCAATGTTTGTTTGAATTTTGCAGTGGTTGGTTTGGAAGATGGCAGAGGTTCTGCTCGAGGTGAGGTGAGAATCGTATTTGTGATTCTGGGAGTTTAAGGCAATGGTGAAGGGTGCTTTGTGACCAGGAAGGTGTGTTGAGTTGATCTGTGGAGTTAGTTTGTGTGTTTGTGACTTGTGTGATCAGTTTCGAAAGCTTTTGCAAATGAAGGTGAAAATGAGAATGTTGTGCTATGGAGTGTTTCAGGCTTGCTTCTTGTTATGTTTGGCTTGCATTTGATTAGTATAAACAATTGGGATTGGTCAGAAGAAGTGATGTGTGCTTTTGTGATAGGTATGGGTCCTTTTGCCAAAATGTCAAAGTTGTGTAAGAAGGGCATGGGCTACTTGCTAGCTAAGTACAAAAGGCATGTCCTGCGCAGCATGATGTGAGGAAAGGCCTAGGATTGATCAGCAAGCTAGCCAGCAAGTGGATGAGAAGCTATGATGAGTTTTGCAACTTGCCTTGCCTTTGGTTCTTTATGAAATATCTTGATCCATAAGTCATAAAACATGTGATTCTTTGGGTGCAATCTGACTTTTAGGACTTGTGTGATCATGTGGTGAAGTTTAGAAATGCATTTGATGACTTAATTTGCCTTGAGAAGTGAATTTGCAACTTTGCCTCTTTGGTGCATAACTTGAAATTTAGTGATTTTTGCCAACTTTGACAAGCATTAACTTTTAATCCAAAATGAATTAGGACATGTTGTTATACTTTTTGAAAAGGGAATGATCCATTCTACAACTTTCATGACCAAAGTTTTTCCATTTGAAGCCCTTTTGAATCAAAAAGTAAGGGTTGAAAAAGTTGCCTAAAATGACAATTTCATTAAAATTCAAACTTGCCCAAAAAGTCAACTTTGCAAAAGACTTGAAATTCTTCAATTTTGTGAACTTTCAACATCTTCCATGATCAAATAAAGATCATATACAATCAAAATGATGAAGAACACCCCTTGGTTGGGTCATTGAGGGCCTCAGGTGCCCTGATTTTGCACTGACTTGTTTGAAAAGTCAACTCTTGATCAGATGACTTCCCCATGGAATTTCTTCATGAAAATTGATATGCATACTCCCTATACCATATAGAGACCTATAGAAACAAGAATGGCCAAAAAAATTTGGAGTTATGGCCTCTGAAACCAAAACCCTAATTCTAGGTCATCTGTGCAGTCAAACCTGGCTCTGCCTTCACACCATTTCCAGTTCTTGTGATTTTTGACATTCTTGACTTTGAGAGGATATAATATGATACTTGAACACACATAGACCTCTTTGAAGTGATTGTTGACCTTTGGAGTGGCTCAAGAAGCTCTTGGATTGCTCAGATCACAAACCCTAGATGCAGATGACTTTGAACCAATGCAATGAATCAAAAATGTGATATGAGATGGTATGATTGAGTTTATGCATATGAAAATGATCACAAGCCATGGTGTGAATGGGTGAGGGCAAATTTGGGGTGTTTACAGCTGCCCCTATTCAAACATGAGTTAGCTGTGCAGGATGTAAGCGACGGCTTAACAGGCAAGCAAGATAACTTGTGGTTGAATACCAAAGACAGTCCAAAATTTGCACTCACAGAATGAAGAAGAAAAGGGATATAGATTGTAAAAGAAAATAAAGTATATTGTAAAGTGTGGGCGACAGAGGATGACCGTCGAGCAGAGGACGACTGCTGGGTAAAGAGCAATGACGGGGACGACCGACATGCTGGGAAAAGTGCGGGAAATAAAGCAATGACGGGGACGGCCGACATGCTGGGGATAAAAGGGGTTATGATGGGGATGGCCATCAAGTTCATAGAGTAAAGCAACCAACGATGGGGACGGCCATCGGGCTAAACTGAAAGGAAAAGGGACCACGACGGGGATGGCCATCGGGTTAAAGAATAAATGAAATGAACAGATGATGAGGTATGGTCATCAAAGGTGAAGGACGATCACCTAGCAGGGGACGGCTGCTCTGTAAGGGTTAAGATGAGGGACGGTCATCTAAGGTGGAGGACGACCACCTGGCAGGGTACGGCTGCCGAAAGTATCACGACATAGGACGAATGCCGGATAAAAGGTCAACGATGGGGACGGCCATCGGATGAGCATGATGGAGGACGACCATCAAGAGGTGGAGGACGAACACCTAGCAGGGGACGGCTGCTCTCAAGGTTTATCATGACGTAGGACGAACGCCAGATAAACAAAATCAACAATGGGGACCGCCATTGGATAAAATGATCAAGGACGATCATCAAGAGGTGAAGGACGATCACCTAACAGGGGACGGCTGCTAAATGCCACGACATAGGACGAATGTCGGATAGAAAACAACGATGGGGACGGCCATCAGACGAGCATGATGAAGGACGATCATCAAGAGGTGGAGGACGACCACCTAGCAGGGTACGGCTGCTCTCAAGGTTTATCATGACATAGGACGAACGTCAGATAAAAAGGAAAATTGCTTTGTTGACGGTCTACTGGGGAATAGTAAACACGGACGAGTGTTTATATCCAAGAAACAAAAGGTATAAGTGTTTAGATGCTGTGTATAGATTAAAGATGCGGACGAGCATCCCTAAGACTACGATACGGACGAGTATCGGGTAGAAACAAATACTGACACGTGTTCAGAGATGATGATACGGACGAGTATTAACTGGTTAACAGTGAACACGGATGAGTGTTGAATCTGAGGGGACTTTTCTGGGGAATAGTAGACACAAACGAGTGTCTATATTCAAGAAGGCGAGAGTGTTTGACACAGTGTATGGATTAAAGATGCGGACGAGCATCCTTAAGACTATGATACGGACGAGTATCAGGTAGAAACAAACGCTTGACACATGTTCTGAGATGATGGTACGGACGAGTACCAACTGGTTAACAAAGAACACGGACGAGTGTCGAATCTGCGGGGATATAAATAGCGTATACAAAATACGGACGAGTATCTGTATAAGTGAGTATGAGTGATGTAATATTTAAGTGTTCAACCTGCTGGGGAGAGCGACACGGACGAGTGTCGAAAGGAGAAGAGTATAGTATAAACAAGTATCTGATATATAAAGTGTTTATGTTACTGTGCTGGGAAACTGACATGGACGGACGTCAAGGAAATGTATATATAAGTATATGTGAGTGCAAAGAGGATGTCTTTGGCTTTCTGCTGGGGATATGACACGGACGGGTGCCACAAGGAGTATATACTGGTGTTTGGGAATGTAAGGCAACTGTGTTTGCTGGGGAATCTGGGAGGTATTCTGCATATTGATGATGGATTGTCATTATTCACAAGTGTTGATTCAGAACATGGCTTATGATTATGCAATATGTTTGATTTTTGCCGTAATGTTCCGTATTAGACAGAATGCTACGCTTTGTGGGTGAATATGATGCAAATGCCAATGATTATGCAAAGATACCAAACCGGGGTTTGGATCCCATTGCTGCGAAGATCTCTGATCGATCTGTTTGAAATGGATATCCCAGCTGGGGATGAGATCGTTGGTAAATCTGTTGAGATGTATTTGCTTGAGGAGATAGGTCACTGATAGACCCATCCTGATGATGAGGGACCCAGCTGAGGTTTGTAGAAGCTTTCTTCACTCTGTTGTGATCCCTTCATGCGCTGCTCTTCTGGATAGAGGCTGAAGCTCTGTGGGGAAATGGTTCCCTGACTTTTGTACTTAGCTGCGGAAGAATGATTGGCAACTCGGCTGGGGAGAAATAGCAAGTGGAAACTCAACTGGGGAGAAAACACTTTGAGTGCTAAGAATGAGTGTTGATTTGCCAGCTTGCTGGGATGAAGCTTTCATGCCCCGAGTTGCGCCTCGAATACCTGCAATCCTGAAAAGACAGAGAAACGCACAAGTAATCCCGAGGTATCCTTTGCTGGATTCCGTCATAGGAGTTAGACACTCCCGGGAATAAGTATATTTCCTGCAAGCACGTAGTTTTCATTTTTGAAGATAAGCATCTGTATTCATGCAATCAGTTTCTCTTAAGACATCAGACATTCTTTGCAAATAAAAACGTACAAGACGAAACATGACTGAAAATTTGCTTTTATTAATTCATGTGCCTTGAATTGGCTAGATACAGTCAAAGAAACATATCCCCTGAAATGAGGAGATTGTTTACAAAATGAGAAACAAAAGGCTGGCAATGTTGTCGACGCTCCAAGAAGCTTCCCTTTGCTATGATTCGTATGACATTTGACGTTCTTCTCGTCTCGCTTTCTGAAGAAGGTCGATTCTGACAGAAGCTTGATCCTTTGGAAACTCACCAAGTTGTAAGTGATACAGACGAATCCAGAATGCAGTTGTTCGCTTATCCCCTTATTTTGCATGGATCGCCCTTTCGTGTTTTCAATCCATCGGGATACCCTTTTTTTGCCTGAGCTGTCCGATGTGGCTTTTCAACTCAGCGGGTGTACATTTTTTGTTTATTTCCCTTATTTTTGCCCGAGTCTTTATTCTGTTTTTGACTCGCCGGGATGCCCTATTTTTGCCTGGACTTACATTCTGTTTTTATGTCCAGCGGGTCGTTTTTTATGCGAAGTATTTTTTAACTGCATCTGAATTCACAGGGGACGGGAAGTCTTCACCATCCATAGTGCTGAGCATCAGTGCTCCACCAGAAAAAACTTTCTTTACCACGAATGGCCCTTCGTAGTTCGGAGTCCATTTTCCCCTGTGGTCTGTATGAGGAGGGAGGATTCTTTTCAGCACAAGATCTCCTACTTGGTACTCTCGGTGCCTAACTTTCTGATCGAAGGCTTTCTTCATTCTTTTCTGATACAACTGCCCATGACAGATCGCAGCCAGTCTTTTCTCTTCAATCAGACTCAGTTGTTCATATCGGGATCGGACCCATTCTGCTTCGTTCAGTTTAACATCCATCAATACCCGCAAGGAGGGTAATTCAACTTCAACAGGTAGGACTGCTTCCATACCATATACGAGCTGATACGGTGTTGCCCCAGTGGCTGTTCTGATTGACGTGCGGTACCCATGTAAGGCAAACGGTAGCATTTCATGCCAGTCTTTGTACGTAACTACCATCTTCTTCACAATCTTCTTTATATTCTTATTAGCTACTTCAACAGCGTCATTCATCTTTGGCCTGTAAGGAGAAGAATTGTGGTGTTGGATCTTGAAGTCCCGACATAGCTCAGCCATCATTTTGTTGTTCAAGTTGGAACCATTATCAGTAATTATTCGCTCGGGCACTCCATACCGACAGATGATATCTCTTTTCAGAAATCTGGCTACCACTTGTCTTGTGACGTTTGCGTAGGAAGCTGCTTCGACCCACTTGGTGAAATAGTCAATGGCGACCAGGATGAATCTGTGGCCATTTGAAGCAGTCGGCTCAATCTTGCCAATCATGTCAATGCCCCACATAGCAAAGGGCCAGGGTGAAGACATCACATTCAAAGGATTGGGAGGCACATGCACCTTATCCGCATAAATCTGGCATTTATGACATTTTCTAGCGTAGGCACAACAATCAGCATCCATTGTGATCCAATAATAACCTGATCTTAGCAACTTTTTGGCCATTGCATGTCCTCCAGCATGGGTACCAAAGGATCCTTCATGCACTTCGTGCATCAACAAGTCTGCTTCTGTTTTGTCAACGCATCTGAGGAGTACCATATCAAAGTTTCTTTTGTACAAGGAACCATCAGTGTTCAGAAAGAAACTATCAGCAAGCCTTCTCAAAGTCTTCTTATCATTGGAAGATGCCCCAGGTGGGTATGTTTGATCCTCCAAGAAGCACTTAATGTCATGGAACCAAGGCTTATCATCTTTGACAACATCTGCTGCGAACACATATGCTGGCCTGTCAAGTCTGGACACTGAAATTTGCGGTACAAAGTTGGCAGCTTGCACTTTGATCATGGATGAAATGGTAGCCAGAGCATCTGCAAACTGATTCTCATCCCGAGGGATATACTCAAGCTTGACCGTTGTAAAGAAAGTCAATAACCTCCTTATATAATCCCTGTAAGGTATCAGATGATCCTGGTGTATGTACTATTTGCCGTTGGTTTGATTGATTACCAGAACTGAATCTCCGAACACAGTCAAAGTCTTGATCCTGAGGTCAATGGCTTCCTCAAGACCCATAATACAAGCTTCGTATTCAGCTTCGTTGTTAGTGCAGTTAAAGGTGAGTTTTGCCGAGAAAGGCATGTGAACTCCTTTAGGTGTAATGAGTACTGCACCAACACCACGACCATTCATGTTAACAGCCCCATCAAACATCATAGTCCATTCTTCTTCCGGGTCGGGCCCTTGAGTGTGAACAGGCTCTTCATGATCTTTCGCTTTTATGAACATGATGTCTTCATCAGGGAAGTCAAACCTCATAGGCTGGTAATCATCAATAGGTTGCTCAGCAAGATATTCAGACAATACACTGCCCTTGATGGCTTTCTGAGACGTGTACTGGATGTCATATTCTGTGAGGATCATTTGCCATCTTGCAACCCGTCCGGTAAGCGCTGGCTTCTCAAATATGTACTTAACTGGGTCCATTTTGGAGATCAATAAAGTGGTGTGGGTCAACATATACTGTCTCAGTCGGCGAGCAGCCCACGCTAAAGCACAACAAGTTTTCTCGAGCAGTGAATAACGCTGTTCACAGTCGGTAAACTTTTTGCTCAGGTAGTATATTGCGTACTCTTTTCGACCAGACTCGTCATGCTGGCCCAGCACACACCCCATTGACCCTTCTAATACTGTCAAGTACATTATTAGAGGTCTTCCTTCAACTGGAGGCATAAGTATTGGAGGCTCTTGTAAGTATTCCTTGATCTTGTCAAAAGCCTTCTGGCAGTCTTCATTCCACCTGACAGTTTGTTCTTTTCTCAACAATTTGAACAAGGGCTCACAGGTTGCCGTAAGGTGAGATATGAACCTTGAGATGTAGTTCAATCTGCCTAGAAACCCTCGAACTTCTTTTTCAGATTTTGGTGCAGGCATTTCTTGAATGGCTTTGACTTTATCAGGGTCAACTTCAATCCCTTTCTCGCTTACAATAAATCCCAATAGCTTACCGGATCGCACCCCGAATGTGCATTTGTTGGGGTTCAACTTCAGTTGGTACTTCCTCAGACGCTTGAATAGCTTCAGCAGATTTACCAGGTGGTCTTCTTCAATGAGGGACTTGGCAATCATGTCATCCACATAACATTCGATTTCTTTATCGATCATATCGTGGAACAATGTCACCATAGCCCGTTGATATGTTGCACCGGCATTCTTTAGTCCGAATGGCATCACCTTGTAACAGAACGTGCCCCAGGGTGTGATGAAGGTTGTCTTCTCCATGTCTTCAGGTGACATCTTGATCTGATTGTATCCCGAAAATCCGTCAATGAAGGAGAATACCGAGAACTGAGCCGTATTATCCACCAATACGTCAATGTGAGGTAATGGGAAATCATCTTTCGGGCTAGCTCTGTTCAAATCCCGGTAGTCAACACACATCCTTACTTTGCCGTCCTTCTTAGGCACAGGCACAATATTAGCAACCCACGGTGGATAGCTAGTTACAGCAAGGAACCCGGCGTCCCATTGCTTTTGTACCTCTTCTTTGATTTTCATTGCCATGTCTGGGCGAGTACGGCGCAGTTTCTGTTTAACCGGTGGGCATTCTTCTCTTAAAGGAAGCTTGTGCACAACGATATCGGTGTCCAATCCTGGCATATCCTGATAAGACCAAGCAAACACATCCACATATTCCTGAAGCAGGTCGATCAGTTGTTTTTTCACTGAGTCTGGCAAGCAGGCCCCGATTTTAACCTCTTTCACGTCTTCATCCGTACCAAGATTAATTGTTTCAACTTCCTCCTGATGAGGAGTGATAACCCTTTCCTCTTGTTTTTAATAATCTGGCTAGCTCTTCAGGAAGCTCGTAATCTTCTCCAACCCCTTCATCAGCTTGATTGATTGGATTGTCAAAGTCATACAAAGTCATAGCCGTGCTGTTGTCGGTGCTGTCTGGAGGGCACTCTCTGCAAGTGTTCAGTTTTTTCATTTTAGTGATTGATTTTAATCTTGTTTAGAAAAGTGAAATAAAGTTGTCATTTTGAAAACATTGCCATTTATTTTTTGTACAAAAAGAAAAATGAAAAAACAGTGAGCGGAAAAGGAAAAGACTCATTTGCAAAAGATGTCTGATATTTCATTGATTAATCTTGTTGCACAAGATGGCCCGATTACAAAATGAGTCTTGTCATCTTGGGCAAGATGCAAGACTTGATGCATGCTATAAAAATACAGGAAATAATAATTACTCTGCAGGAGTAACTCTTATAATTTCCTGGGAAGACCAGTTTGAGATACTGCTCCCCGGGATCTTTGGACGTATCCAACTCTCCAGGTTGCGGTCGCTTTCATCCTCGTCTTCCAAATTGTTGACAGCATCAGGGGTGAGCATCCTCCCACTAACAAAGTTGGGCTCCTTAGCAGCCTCTGCTTGATCTTGTTGAGTTGGTTTGTAACCCAACCCAAATCTATCCCCTTTCTTCTCCACAGGCAATAGTTTGCCCCAGCCTTGGGCAGTTCCTTCTTCAACAACCTTCCGGGCTTGTTGATAAGATGTCATTGAGGTTCCAGGTACAACAGATGTTTCATTTATGTTCAAGGCCTCAAACCCTTGGCTCATTGTTTCGTGGATCTCCCCATCCATCTTAATATACTTATACGTAGCCAGATGGCTAACAAAGATGTCCTCTTCACCACAGATGGTGATGATCTGGCCTTCCCACTCGAATTTCAGCTTCTGGTGAAGGGTAGACGTAACTGCGCCGGCGGCATGAATCCATGGTCTACCCAACAAACAACTGTAGGCAGGCTGAATGTCCATCACGTAGAAGGTCGTTTTGAAAGTTTGTGGGCCAATCGTTATAGGCAACTCAATTTCTCCCAGAACTGATCTCTTAGAACTGTCAAAGGCTCTCACTACCAAGTTACTGGGACGTAATGCCAATCCTTCATACTCTAGCTTCACAAGGGCTTTTTTAGGTAAGACATTGAGGGATGGTCCCGTGTCTACCAGCACATGGGAAAGAACTGCACCCTTACACTCCATGGTAATGTGCAAAGCCTTGTTATGATTGCGGCCTTCCGTAGTCAAATCAGTGTTGGTAAACCCTAGTCCATTACTAGCATTAACATTTCCAACCACAGCTTCCAACTGATTGACGGTGATCTCTTCTGGCACATAAGCTGCGTGCAAGACTTTTAGTAGTGCGTTCCGATGAGCCTCGGAGCACATAAGCAATGATAGAATAAAGATCTTGGAAGGCGTCTGGTGAAGCTGGTCCACTATCTTGTAATCACTTTTCTTGATGATTCTCATGAATTCATCAACTTCTTGATCAAAAGGGGTTTTCAAAGCTTCTTTAACAATTTGCTCTTCTTGCACCATGCTCTTCCCTTTTGCCTTGGCAGCAGCTTCTGCTTCAGCAGTGGGTCTTTGAATTTGTGGGGCAAAGAGACGTCCGCTTCGAGTGAAGCCTCCGCCTCCTCCCACATTGTCTATTTGTGGTGAAGAAGTTGATGATTCAAGAGTGATTTTCTGTCCTTCGCAGTATAGATCAGAGCCGTAATGCCAAGGGATGGCATTACTGCTTTCATAAGGTACTGGCCCAGGCACCGTGATAGTGACTGGACTGATAGCAGCTGCAGAAGGGACCATGATAGTCCGTGGATCATAGTATATTGTGACTGGTGCTCTGATAGGAGTGGCATTTTGTGAGTTGTAGGCAGAATCATTTTCAGGATCATCATAAATTGTAACCGTTGAGACATTTTCATTGTTTGCTGTTGATGTTGTAGGAGACACTATTGAATGGATGGGTGTTGTTGTTCTAGGAGATTCTGAATGAAGGGGTGCTGCAGTTGTAGAAGGGATGTTTGTTGATATTTGGTCCGTTGAAGTAACAGATGAAACATATGTTGATGAAACTGAAGAGTTGTTTGGAACAATGGTTGTTGCAGTTGTAGAAGACTCAGGAACTGTTGTTAAGGAGATTGTTGGATTGGTAGGTATTGATGTTGTGATTTGAAGCAGTCCACTCTGGATGAGACCATCTATGCCATCTCTCAAGTTATCACACCCATTCACTGAAATGTTGCAATAAGCACACCCTAGCTCACACCCCGAGAACATTTGACATTCAAGGAGTTGAGCTTTGATCTCCACCAAGGGTGTCCGAATCTGACCCACACTGGTTATTAAGTAAGACGGCTCGTCTTCTTCAATAGCATTGATTCTGGGTCCTCCATGGTTTGGCATAGGGTTCTTGTTAACATTTGGTGGTGGTGCAAAGTTTAGAGCCTTAGAATCTACCAAGTCCTATACCTTCATGTGCAAAGCTCTGCACTTCTCTGTACTATGGCCAGGTGCATTCGAATGAAAAGCACATCTGGCGCTGGCGTCATAATTTCTGGGTAGACTGGCAGGATCTGGAGGTGCCAACGTCCTTAGCTCAACCAGGTTGAGTTTCAGGAGTTGTGGCAGTAATGTGGCATAAGGCATAGGGATCGGATCAATCACCCTATTGGCCTGAGACGGTCTCTGTTGGAACGGTCTTTGCTGATTGTTGTTGTTGGTGTTGTTGTAGTTTCTCTGAGGAGGATACTGAGTTTGTTGCTGATAATTTTGTTGCTGTGGTTGATAAGCTGGTTGTGGATGAACTGGAGCGGGAATGGTGACTGCTGCCACAGACCTATGGACATATTGTGGTCTGCCCCTGCTAGCATGGATAGCATTGGTCTCACCAGTTCTTCTTGGGCCTACAAAAGGCTTTCTTGTGTTGCTGGATGAGCTGGCACCGTTGTCAGAAATTTTGCCCATCTTTAATAGGCTCTCGATTCTTTCCCCAGCTATAACGACATCTGCAAAGCTGGTAGAAGAAAAGGCAGCTAGCCTATCAATGTATGTCCCTTGGAGGGTGTTCATAAACATATCAGCCATCTCCCTCTCTGACATGGGTGGCTGGACAGCAGCAGCAAGCTGTCTCCACCTCTGGGCGTACTCCCGGAAGCTTTCCCTGGATGACTGTGACATTCCCATCAGGAGGGTCCTGTTGGGTGCCATATCCAAATTATACTGGTATTGTCTAATGAAGGCCTCAGCCAGGTCCTTCCAACATCTGATGGTTGCTCTGGTCAGATGAGAGTACCATTCCCTTGAAGCTCCCGTTAAGCTATCCTCGAAGTAAAACATCCACAGCTTTTCGTCCATGGTATATGCCTTCAGCCTTCCCAGAAAGGATTGCAAGTGGGTTCGGGGGCAGGAAGTCCCGTTGTACTTCTCAAAGCACGGTGGTTTAAATTTGTGGGGAATCCTGACCCCGTCCACTAAGCCCATGTCCATAACATCAAAACCCAAGGAGTTTTGAGATTCCAAGGATCTTAATTTTTCAGCAATTTCATCCAGCCTTCTGTCATAGGCCTCATCCCCAGCTCCCATCACTGTGAACTGATCTTCCTGGGGGTCTTCTTGCAGCACTCTGCCCATAGTGGCATTCCCTTGTACATTAGCGGGGATGTTGATCTCTGGATGAAGGTGGGGTCCAAATACAGGTGGGTTGATATGAGGCTGAACCCTCTCATTGTTGCTTGTCCCAGCAGTCCCTAGATGGGGGTCTTCCTGATTCTGCCTCTCTACCATTGCTCTTAATCTCTCTTGGCTTTGAGCCATATTATTCATCACCTCCATAAATTGTGTCATCTGGGCCCTCATTTCCAATCTCTCATTGGCCATTTGATTCCTGACCTCTGTAAGGTCCTGTTGTACCTGGTCCATCTGTATACCCGGAAGGTTGTTACGGGTTGGATATCTGTGTGGACGGTTGAGTGGGAACACCCGACGTCGAGCAATAGTTCCTGAAGTTACAACAGAGTTAGTAACAAAAACAAAACAAACCTACAAAACAAACAAAGGTTAGCATGCAATGCAGTATGCTTATTTGTTTCCAAGGTATCCGGCTTGGAACTTGGTTTTGACCTTTCCAGACCCTTGAAGATGCTGTTGATATTGCTTGAAGAGTTCAGATAAATCAAACCAACACATATATTACAAAAAAGGTAACTGATACATAGTTTATTTCTTACAAATCATGCCCTCTGAGGGGTCAAAATACAACATAAGAAAATAAAAGTACATGAAATGAAAGCAACAACAAGCAAAAGTCAGACACCAAGACCAAACTCATCCTCCTGAACTTCCTTTAGAAGTGCTTCAGTCACAGGATCAGCTGGACGCTCTGTAAGGTTTCTGATAAGGAGATTCCTGGTAGTAACAGCTGTAGTTAGCTTCTTGTGTCGACTCTGGTCCTTTGTCCTCTTCACACCAGCTCTAATCTTCAACTCTGAGATCTCTCTCTGGGCTGCTAGCAGGGCTTCCTGTTGCTCCTTTGCACCAGCCTCCAACTGCTCAATCTTGTCCTGAGTCCTCTTATCTTCCTGAGTACGAGCCTCGGTGATCCTGACCCACCTAGCTTGACTCTCTTTCAAGTACAAATCAGCCCTGGCCTTCTGGAACTAAGCTTCCTTGCAGGCATTCTTCAAGATCTGCTCTCCAGCCCTAGACTTCTTAATGTAGTCCTCTGACTTCTCAATCCTAGCTAGATGCTCCACCTTTAGCTTTTCTAACCTCTCAATGTCCAGCCGACCATCACTCCTCTCCCAGAGGGTCTTCTGCAGAGCCTGAGTCAGCTTCTCATTCCTCTCTTTCAATTTCTCAAACTCCTCTAAGCCGACAGTGGCAGGAGGTGGTGTTGTGGATGGTCCAGGTATATCTTCCATGGTGAAGGGCATCCCAGAAAATTGAACCCTGGCATTGGACCACTCATAGTACTGTGCTGAGGCCACATTGTTGCATTTCCCAAGAATGACCATTCCCTTGGTTTGGACATTGTCCCAGGCCCAGGCTGCTTTCCTGACAATAGCCAGATTAGGCTTAATCTCACAGTAAAGGGTCTCAGCCAAGTCTTGTGCTTTGGGAGTGTGGACCAATGCATAGCCCAGTTGTCTTTTGAATAGCAGAGGGTTGTAGTTGATGCAACCCTTTACTCCTATCAAGGGTACATTGGGGAACTGCCCACAACTGGTAATGATGTCCTTGCCTTTTGTGCTTTGAGTGCACCACCTGATATCAGCTGAGGTCAAAGCAGTGAGTCTTCTAGCCCAGTTCCTTTGCTGGTGAGGGTTCAAGAATGCATCAGTCTTTGGCAAATGTTTGAGCAGCCAAGTATGGAACAAAGGAGCACAGCAGCTCACTAATCTTCCCCTTTGCTTTTCATTCCTCTGGTGGACAGAGTAGTAGAAATCTCCCAGTAAGGTGGGCACTGGGTTCCTCAGGATGAAAAGATGGATTGCATTCTTGCTAATAAACTTAGGCTCATCTGCAAATAGTATGATCCCATATATGCTAAGGGCCAATAAAGCACAGACTGCCTTCCATTCTCCTGAGGAGGCCTTCAGGGTAGCCTGAGAGATCAAGAAATCCAGATGTAGACCAGAGACTCCAGCCTTGGTGGTCATATTCTTCCCAATCAGAACTGGTTCCAGATACAAGGCTTTTGCCAACTCTCCATTACTAGGAAAAGCCATCTCAGGGTTGAAGGGGACTCCACCCCTGATAGGGACACCAACCAATGATGAATACTCCTCTAAAAAAGGCCCCAACTGAAAGTCTTGAAAAGTGAAGCACCTCAGAGGGGGATCATAGAACTGCAGGCAAGTATGAATCAAGCTCCTCTGTGAAGGGTCCAAATCCATAACCACATCAAGTATGCCTCCATAGTGTTCTCTGAATAGTGGTATATGGTCTGGAGTAATCAGGGTCTGAATCTTCCTGATGTTAGCCAATTCAGGCTCAAAGAAATGGTAGGAGATGTTACTCTTCTTAGGTGCCATGTTGCTGAAGAGAAATTGAGACAGATGCTGATGATGACACTGAAGATGGGCCACTGACAGGCTGAGACTGGTGATGCAGGTGACTGAAGCAGGTAGCAGATAACTAAAGTAGATGCTGATGAAGATAGGTCTATGCTGATGATGGGGTCAAAACCAAGCCAAAATAAAGTATGGATACCCTGAAAAGCAAATAAGCAAATGTTAAAATGATGCAATGATGATGTATGCAAATGATATGCAAGGGTCTGTGACTGAGCTGGAACTGATCAAGTGCTCTGATATAAGTCCAGGTATGTTCAAGAAATCCTGATGGAGGTTCATAAGTCCAGTAACCAAGGTAGGGGACTCAAATAAAGAGTCACATGTCCAGGGTTAAAAATCACAAGAACTGTTCCAAAATGGAGTACTCTTAATCGAACAAAGTAACAGGGTATGCTGAGGTCAAAGGTACCTGCAAACCTGTAAACAGCCCAACCCCCCTCACAGGTGATGTTCTAAAACAAGGATCCTCAGACTTGGATCAGTTATGAGAAGTGTAAACACTTCCAGCCCGGAGGTACAGTGTTTACAATAACCATAAAAGATCCTCCTCTAATTCATCTCAGTTTCTGAAGGTCAATACTAAAGGTCATTCAGACTTAGCAGGCTTCCCAGATAGCCCTAGCACTATAGGAAATCTGTAGCACAGAGTTCTCAAGAAGAAACCCATATCTGAACCGTGTTTCATATTCCCGCACCAGACCGAAATGGAATGGGAAAGAACATGAACCACTCTAGCCTAGGTGTCACTCAGGTCCCAGGTATAGGACCTTATCTCTCAATGAAACCCCTCCCATCAAGACAAAAAACCAGATCCAGCCAGAACAGTATGACAGTATGATATTTGTAAAGCTATAAAGAAAGCAATAAAACAACTGTACATAAAGCAAATATAAATACAGAACAAGCACAAATAGCACATAACACCCCAGTAAACACAAATCAATCAAACGCTAGGAGGAACCCACAAAAAGAACCAGAAGCCCTGGTTACAGTATAAGGGTCCCCAGCAGAGTCGCCAAGCTGTCGCTCCCAAAAGATGAGACTGGCTCAAATAAGGTACAGACGCGAACGGTCGGCGAGAGGAGGTGCGAGAACACACAGGAGTGAACTCACAGGAGATGAAAAGAGTCGCCAGCTAGGCATTTTTATCCTGGAGGAAAGGTAATGCTGCATAGACCTAGAAAGATATGGATAAGACGGTTGCGAACCAGAGAGACTGAGAAAGGGGGTTGGTTACAACCTGGGAAGGTATTAGCACCCAGATTGTCCGTCGTACTCGACGGGATCCACGCTTAAGATATTTGTGTTTTAAAGGGGTAGTGTCAGTGCAATTTGTGTATAAAATAGCTGGAAGAAAGATGTACAGATGTTAGTGTATGAGTTAGTGAAGTGCGATATATACAGTGTCAGTGTAAGAACAAATATGAGATGCTCAAGAATATGAGGCTAAAGAATGAAGCTGGAAAGAGGGGGGAATATACAGAGACTTTTGTTCGATAACCGTTAAGTTATGCCTACGTATCCTCTCGTGCAATGAGGAAGTCAGAACACCGTAGTTCGACCCAAAGAGACTGAAAGATGAAATTGACTGATGAACTGCTTGCTTGTCTATGCTCAAGTGTATGACCTGTCTGGCTCAGGTGTAAACTGTCTTGCATTAGACGGAAGAAGCGAGTTCTCGTTTGTGAATGAATGAGATGAGAGAAGAATCCCGGAGGAGTCGATTATTGTTTGTTTTTGTGTTTTCAATCTTTTATTGTTTTTGGAAGTTTGTCATAAGTTAATGAGCTTAAATCTAAACCAATGGATTTAGTAAACTCATCACATCTTCCCTTTGATTAGGGGTAATGAGAATACCTTAAGTGTGAAGTCAGCTTCTCACACTTAATCACCTTTGATGTAGTATTAAGATCATTAACCTACTTGTGATTATTTAGATGTTTTTGTTGTTTTTGTTTAGTGTTGAGTAATGAGATTAAGCCATAATCAGGGATTAAACAGACCCATTACACCATCCTAATAGAAGGATAATAGATGAGAATGTTTAAGCTGAGGAAAACTCCTCAACTTAATCCATGTTTAGGGATTAAACTCATGACAAAACAAAGCCTTTATTAAGTGGATTTTAGTTAATGATATGATGATGAAGTGATTTTTAGGGTTTGTAAGACAACTTGAGGGGGACTTGTCCATTAACACTAGGGTTAGTCCTTCTTAACCAATTAAGGAAGAATTAGAACCCTAATGCAAGGACCAAGTTACAAGTTTGATGTCTTGATGATTATTAAGTGAATTGATTAAGAGATTTAAACACATTAAGGGTTTAACACTTAGGAGTAAAGTTATACACTCCATCCTAATAGAAGGATGCAGGCATAAGCTTAATCACAAAGCCTTAAAGCCTTTAGGGTTTAGTCCCTGATTATGAGGTGAGAGGAGAAAACTCAAAGAGACACAAAGGTAAAACTAAGTGGGGGACTAACCAAAACCCTAATAATTATCATGCTTGGTTGTTCCTAAGGTTTGTGAGGTTAACAAGAGAAATCTTCAATGGAACCACCAGGAAGCAGATGAAAGGATCAGGAGAAGCAAAGTAACTTGCTTCATTCAAGAAGACAAGTCACTTGAGGAAAGAAAGTAAGAAGAAAAAGAATGAGCAAGCTCAATCTCAAACACATAACAAAATGCAGCATGGATGCAAGAGAGAGATGAAAAGAAAATGTGAGAAGTGAAGGCAAATTCACTTCTCAAAGTTACTTACCACCTGAAAGGTTAGTAAAGGAATGCAATGCAATACAAAATGAGATGAAATGTCATGGTGTGAATCAAAACCAGAAGCATATATGAGATGATAGTGATGCTATGACATGATGCAAACATGAATCAAGACATGATAATGATCACATGAACAAAAGAATGCAAATGGAGCAAGTTTAGAACCATGAACACACATGAAAAGTTATGAGATGCAAATGACATACAACATGGCAAATACATGATGCAATGATCAAACATACTTCTAACATGTCTTAAGATGTCTAATGGATCAAATGGATGCATAAAATGCTATGGCAAGTCAAGGTATGAATGCAAATGCAAGATGTATGCAAATGGAAGCCCAAATTAGGGTTTATGATCAATGCATCAAACAAAAACCAAAATCAGAAGCAAACATCAAGATAAAAAATTGAAAATGCACTCAAAGGAACCCTAATCCTATACTAACTCACTGCCCAAAGGATAGGTTTCAACTCTTAACCTAATTAGGCTTATGAATTTTCTAAGTTTCCTATGGTTTTAGGGTACCTTAACAAGAAAAATGCCAAACAAATTGAAAATGGAAGATCAAATCATGCCAATTTAATCTCACAAACTACATGCTAAGCAAAATGCAATGCAAAAAGAATCAAGGTCCAACTCTCAATGGTTAGGCAGAAATGATTTTTTGAAGTTTGGATCAAAATAATGCCATGAAATGATTTTAATTCCATGAAAAATTCTCAAAAGACATCAAGATCAAAAAAGAAATTTGGTTTGAGGGTTGGACAATGTTTCTAAATGATTATGAAGGTTTCATGAATTTTTTGGTGATTTTTAAATACCTAAAAGTATTTTTAATTAATTAATTCTCATTAATTAATTAAAAATAAACTTTTACATGATTTAAAAATATTTTTTAATGCAAAAAATAAAAATAAAAATGTTTTTGGTTTCTGAAATTAAATAAAAGTTTGTACAAAATTTTTCATAATTTTTAAAATGGTTTTGCTATTTTAAAATAAATGGAGAAAAGAAATACAAAATAAATGAATTAAAATTAAAGAAAATGAAAAGTAAACGCAATGGAGAGCCAGGATTGATTCTGGGGAAAGATCTGTTGACTGCGCGCGCAATCCTAAGGTCCACATTCAAACTGAGTTAAATCCTATTTATGAATTAATTAATCAAGATTAATTAAGTTAATGAGGATTAGGGCTTCTAAGAACACATCCTGGCCATCCAAAACACGCGCCAGTCAACCCTGGTCAGCTAATCCTACGCTCAGCATTCAAACTACAATTAATGACAGGGATTAGCCCTAATTGTTTTCAGGTGGCCGGAGAAGACCTCCGGTCGTCTTCTCCGGTGGGAACCCCACCTGAAAATCTCCAAAATCCTCAAAGCTTCACTAAAACGAAAACTAAAAGCCCAGAAATCATCCCCACATCCTCCTGAATCAAAACCCCCACTCACATCTCATTTATTCTTCATCAATCAAACGAATCGAAGCCAAACAGTTTTTAGGGCAAAAGTTTCAGACATTGCATACATCCTGGTTTCTCAACCATTTTCAAAAATAATCACATATTCATGATCAGGGGAGTGCATAGAAGCTATTAAGAACTTAAAAACATGCTTCTGGAAAAAAGTTTTGAGTTGACTACCTGAATTGAAGCTTTCGATTCAGGAGCTTTCTGGCTGTTTCTTTGGCTCAAATGCACTCCAATGATCCCCCTAACAAGCTTGCAATGTTTGTTTGAAGTTTGCAGTGGTTGGTTTGGAAGATGGCAGAGGTTCTGCTCGAGGTGAGGTGAGAATCGTATTTGTGATTCTGGGAGTTTAAGGCAATGGTGAAGGGTGCTTTGTGACCAGGAAGGTGTGTTGAGTTGATCTGTGGAGTTAGTTTGTGTGTTTGTGACTTGTGTGATCAGTTTCGAAAGCTTTTGCAAATGAAGGTGAAAATGAGAATGTTGTGCTATGGAGTGTTTTAGGCTTGCTTCTTGTTATGTTTGGCTTGCATTTGATTAGTATAAACAATTGGGATTGGTCAGAAGAAGTGATGTGTGCTTTTGTGATAGGTATGGGTCCTTTTGCCAAAATGTCAAAGTTGTGTAAGAAGGGCATGGGCTACTTGCTAGCTAAGTACAAAAGGCATGTCCTGTGCAGCATGATGTGAGGAAAGGCCTAGGATTGATCAGCAAGCTAGCCAGCAAGTGGATGAGAAGCTATGATGAGTTTTGCAACTTGCCTTGCCTTTGGTTCTTTATGAAATATCTTGATCCATAAGTCATAAAACATGTGATTCTTTGGGTGCAATCTGACTTTTAGGACTTGTGTGATCATGTGGTGAAGTTTAGAAATGCATTTGATGACTTAATTTGCCTTGAGAAGTGAATTTGCAACTTTGCCTCTTTGGTGCATAACTTGAAATTTAGTGATTTTTGCCAACTTTGACAAGCCATAACTTTTAATCCAAAATGAATTAGGACATGTTGTTGTACTTTTTGAAAAGGGAATGATCCATTCTACAACTTTCATGACCAAAGTTTTTCCATTTGAAGCCTTTTTGAATCAAAAAGTAAGGGTTGAAAAAGTTGCCTAAAATGACAATTTCATTAAAAGTCAAACTTGCCCAAAAAGTCAACTTTGCAAAAGACTTGAAATTCTTCAATTTTGTGAACTTTCAATATCTTCCATGATCAAATAAAGATCATATACAATCAAAATGATGAAGAACACCCCTTGGTTGGGTCATTGAGGGCCTCAGGTGCCCTGATTTTGCACTGACTTGTTTGAAAAGTCAACTCTTGATCAGATGACTTCCCCATGGAATTTCTTCATGAAAATTGATATGCATACTCCCTATACCATATAGAGACCAATAGAAACAAGAATGGCCAAAAAAATTTGGAGTTATGGCCTCTGAAACCAAAACCCTAATTCTAGGTCATATGTGCAGTCAAACCTGGCTCTGCCTTCACACCATTTCCAGTTCTTGTGATTTTTGACATTCTTGACTTTGAGAGGATATAATATGATACTTGAACACACATAGACCTCTTTGAAGTGATTGTTGACCTTTGGAGTGGCTCAAGAAGCTCTTGGATTGCTCAGATCACAAACCCTAGATGCAGATGACTTTGAACCAATGCAATGAATCAAAAATGTGATATGAGATGGTATGATTGAGTTTATGCATATGAAAATGATCACAAGTCATGGTGTGAATGGGTGAGGGCAAATTTGGGGTGTTTACAGCTGCCCCTATTCAAACATGAGTTAGCTGTGCAGGATGTAAGCGACGGCTTAACAGGCAAGCAAGATAACTTGTGGTTGAATACCAAAGACAGTCCAAAATTTGCACTCACAGAATGAAGAAGAAAAGGGATATAGATTGTAAAAGAAAATAAAGTATATTGTAAAGTGTGGGCGACGTAGGACGACCGTCGAGCAGAGGACGACTGCTGGGTAAAGAGCAATGACGGGGACGGCCGACATGCTGGGAAAAGTGCGGGAAATAAAGCAATGACGGGGACGACCGACATGCTGGGGATAAAAGGGGTTATGATGGGGACGGCCATCAAGTTCATAGAGTAAAGCAACCAACGATGGGGACGGCCATCGGGCTAAACTGAAAGGAAAAGGGACCACGACGGGGACGGCCATCGGGTTAAAAAATAAATGAAATGAACAGATGATGAGGTATGTTCATCAAAGGTGAAGGACGATCACCTAGCAGGGGACGGCTGCTCTGTAAGGGTTAAGATGAGGGACGGTCATCTAAGGTGGAGGACGACCACCTGGCAGGGTACGGCTGCCGAAAGTATCACGACATAGGACGAATGTCGGATAAAAGGTCAACGATGGGGACGGCCATCGGATGAGCATGATGGAGGACGACCATCAAGAGGTGGAGGACGACCACCTAGCAGGGGACGGCTTCTCTCAAGGTTTATCATGACGTAGGACGAACGCCAGATAAACAAAATCAACAATGGGGACGGCCATTGGATAAAATGATGAAGGACGATCATCAAGAGGTGAAGGACGATCACCTAACAGGGGACGGCTGCTAAATACCACGACATAGGACGAATGTCGGATAGAAAACAACGATGGGGACGGCCATCGGACGAGCATGATGAAGGACGATCATCAAGAGGTGGAGGACGACCACCTAGCAGGGTACGGCTGCTCTCAAGGTTTATCATGACATAGGACGAACGTCAGATAAAAAGGAAAATTGCTTTGTTGACGGTCTACTGGGGAATAGTAAACACGGACGAGTGTTTATATCCAAGAAACAAAAGGTATAAGTGTTTAGATGATGTGTATAGATTAAAGATGCGGACGAGCATCCCTAAGACTACGATACGGACGAGTATCGGGTAGAAACAAATACTGACACGTGTTCAGAGATGATGATACGGACGAGTATCAACTGGTTAACAGTGAACACGGATGAGTGTTGAATCTGAGGGGACTTTTCTGGGGAATAGTAGACACAAACGAGTGTCTATATTCAAGAAGGCGAGAGTGTTTGACACTTTGTATGGATTAAAGATGCGGACGAGCATCCTTAAGACTATGATACG
This sequence comes from Lathyrus aphaca, assembly GCA_963966055.1. Taxonomy (NCBI): domain Eukaryota; kingdom Viridiplantae; phylum Streptophyta; class Magnoliopsida; order Fabales; family Fabaceae; genus Lathyrus; species Lathyrus aphaca. The sequence continues at coordinate 475,862,586 of OZ014525.1, forward strand.
GACGAGTATCAGGTGGAAACAAACGCTTGACACATGTTCTGAGATGATGGTACGGACGAGTACCAACTGGTTAACAAAGAACACAGACGAGTGTCGAATCTGCGGGGATATAAATAGCGTATACAAAATACGGACGAGTATCTGTATAAGTGAGTATGAGTGATGTAATATTTAAGTGTTCAACCTGCTGGGGAGAGCGACACGGACGAGTGTCGAAAGGAGAAGAGTATAGTATAAACAAGTATCTGATATATAAAGTGTTTATGTTACTGTGCTGGGAAACTGACATGGACGGACGTCAAGGAAATGTATATATAAGTATATGTGAGTGCAAAGAGGATGTCTTTGGCTTTCTGCTGGGGATATGACACGGACGGGTGCCACAAGGAGTATATACTGGTGTTTGGGAATGTAAGGCAACTGTGTTTGCTGGGGAATCTGGGAGGTATTCTGCATATTGATGATGGATTGTCATTATTCACAAGTGTTGATTCAGAACATGGCTTATGATTATGCAATATGTTTGATTTTTGCCGTAATGTTCCGTATTAGACGGAATGCTACGCTTTGTGGGTGAATATGATGCAAATGCCAATGATTATGCAAAGATACCAAACCGGGGTTTGGATCCCATTGCTGCGAAGATCTCTGATCGATCTGTTTGAAATGGATATCCCAGCTGGGGATGAGATCGTTGGTAAATCTGTTGAGATGTATTTGCTTGAGGAGATAGGTCACTGATAGACCCATCCTGATGATGAGGGACCCAGCTGAGGTTTGTAGAAGCTTTCTTCACTCTGTTGTGATCCCTTCATGCGCTGCTCTTCTGGATAGAGGTTGAAGCTCTGTGGGGAAATGGTTCCCTGACTTTTGTACTTAGCTGCGGAAGAATGATTGGCAACTCGGCTGGGGAGTAATAGCAAGTGGAAACTCAACTGGGGAGAAAACACTTTGAGTTCTAAGAATGAGTGTTGATTTGCCAGCTTGCTGGGATGAAGCTTTCATGCCCCGAGTTGCGCCTCGAATACCTGCAATCCTGAAAAGACAGAGAAACGCACAAGTAATCCCGAGGTATCCTTTGCTGGATTCCGTCATAGGAGTTAGACACTCCCGGGAATAAGTATATTTCCTGCAAGCACGTAGTTTTCATTTTTGAAGATAAGCATCTGTATTCATGCAATCAGTTTCTCTTAAGACATCAGACATTCTTTGCAAATAAAAACGTACAAGACGAAACATGACTGAAAATTTGCTTTTATTAATTCATGTGCCTTGAATTGGCTAGATACAGTCAAAGAAACATATCCCCTGAAATGAGGAGATTGTTTACAAAATGAGAAACAAAAGGCTGGCAATGTTGTCGACGCTCCAAGAAGCTTCCCTTTGCTATGATTCGTATGACATTTGACGTTCTTCTCGTCTCGTTTTCTGAAGAAGGCTGATTCTGACAGAAGCTTGATCCTTTGGAAACTCACCAAGTTGTAAGTGATACATACGAATCCAGAATGCAGTTGTTCGCTTATCCCCTTATTTTGCATGGATCGCCCTTTCGGGTTTTCAATCCATCGGGATACCCTTTTTTTGCCTGAGCTGTCCGATGTGGCTTTTCAACTCAGCGGGTGTACATTTTTTGTTTATTTCCCTTATTTTTGCCCGAGTCTTTATTCTGTTTTTGACTCGCCGGGATGCCCTATTTTTGCCTGGACTTACATTTTGTTTTTATGTCCAGCGGGTCGTTTTTTATGCGAAGTATTTTTTAACTGCATCTGAATTCACAGGGGACGGGAAGTCTTCACCATCCATAGTGCTGAGCATCAATGCTCCACCAGAAAAAACTTTCTTTACCACGAATGGCCCTTCGTAGTTCGGAGTCCATTTGCCCCTGTGGTCTGTATGAGGAGGGAGGATTCTTTTCAGCACAAGATCTCCTACTTGGTACTCTCGGTGCCTAACTTTCTGATCGAAGGCTTTCTTCATTCTTTTCTGATACAACTGCCCATGATAGATCGCAGCCAGTCTTTTCTCTTCAATCAGACTCAGTTGTTCATATCGGGATCGGACCCATTCTGCTTCGTTCAGTTTAACATCCATCAATACCCGCAAGGAGGGTAATTCAACTTCAACAGGTAGGACTGCTTCCATACCATATACGAGCTGAACGGTGTTGCCCCAGTGGATGTTCTGATTGACGTGCGGTACCCATGTAAGGCAAACGGTAGCATTTCATGCCAGTCTTTGTACGTAACTACCATCTTCTGCACAATCTTCTTTATATTCTTATTAGCTGCTTCAACAGCGCCATTCATCTTTGGCCTGTAAGGAGAAGAATTGTGGTGTTGGATCTTGAAGTCCCGACATAGCTCAGCCATCATTTTGTTGTTCAAGTTGGAACCATTATCAGTAATGATTCTCTCGGGCACTCCATACCGACAGATGATATCTCTTTTCAGAAATCTGGCTACCACTTGTCTTGTGACGTTTGCGTAGGAAGCTGCTTCGACCCACTTGGTGAAATAGTCAATGGCGACCAGGATGAATCTGTGGCCATTTGAAGCAGTCGGCTCAATCTTGCCAATCATGTCAATGCCCCACGTAGCAAAGGGCCAGGGTGAAGACATCACATTCAAAGGATTGGGAGGCACATGCACCTTATCCGCATAAATTTGGCATTTATGACATTTTCTAGCGTAGGCACAACAATCAGCATCCATTGTGATCCAATAATAACCTGATCTTAGCAACTTTTTGGCCATTGCATGTCCTCCAGCATGGGTACCAAAGGATCCTTCATGCACTTCGTGCATCAACAAGTCTGCTTCTGTTTTGTCAATGCATCTGAGGAGTACCATATCAAAGTTTCTTTTGTACAAGGAACCATCAGTGTTCAGAAAGAAACTACCAGCAAGCCTTCTCAAAGTCTTCTTATCATTGGAAGATGCCCCAGGTGGGTATGTTTGATCCTCCAAGAAGCACTTAATGTCATGGAACCAAGGCTTATCATCTTTGACAACATCTGCTGCGAACACATATGCTGGCCTGTCAAGTCTGGACACTGAAATTTGCGGTACAAAGTTGGCAGCTTGCACTTTGATCATGGATGAAATGGTAGCCAGAGCATCTGCAAACTGATTCTCATCCCGAGGGATATACTCAAGCTTGACCGTTGTAAAGAAAGTCAATAACCTCCTTGTATAATCCCTGTAAGGTATCAGATGATCCTGGTGTGTGTACCATTTGCCGTTGGTTTGATTGATTACCAGAGCTGAATCTCCGAACACAGTCAAAGTCTTGATCCTGAGGTCAATGGCTTCCTCAAGACCCATAATACAAGCTTCGTATTCAGCTTCGTTGTTAGTGCAGTTAAAGGTGAGTTTTGCCGAGAAAGGCATGTGAACTCCTTTAGGTGTAATGAGTAGTGCACCAACACCACGACCATTCATGTTAACAGCCCCATCAAACATCATAGTCCATTCTTCTTCCGGGTCGGGCCCTTCAGTGTGAACAGGCTCTTCATGATCTTTCGCTTTTATGAACATGATGTCTTCATCAGGGAAGTCAAACCTTATAGGCTGGTAATCAACAATAGGTTGCTCAGCAAGATATTCAGACAATACACTGCCCTTGATGGCTTTCTGAGACGTGTACTGGATGTCATATTCTGTGAGGATCATTTGCCATCTTGCAACCCGTCCGGTAAGCGCTGGCTTCTCAAATATGTACTTAACTGGGTCCATTTTGGAGATCAATAAAGTGGTGTGGGTCAACATATACTGTCTCAGTCGGCGAGCAGCCCACGCTAAAGCACAGCAAGTTTTCTCGAGCAGTGAATAACGCTGTTCACAGTCGGTAAACGTTTTGCTCAGGTAGTATATTGCGTACTCTTTTCGACCAGACTCGTCATGCTGGCCCAGCACACACCCCATTGACCCTTCTAATACTGTCAAGTACATTATTAGAGGTCTTCCTTCAACTGGAGGCATAAGGATTGGAGGCTCTTGTAAGTATTCCTTGATCTTGTCAAAAGCCTTCTGGCAGTCTTCATTCCACCTGACAGTTTGTTCTTTTCTCAACAATTTGAACAAGGGCTCACAGGTTGTCGTAAGGTGAGATATGAACCTTGAGATGTAGTTCAATCTGCCTAGAAACCCTCGAACTTCTTTTTCAGATTTTGGTGCAGGCATTTCTTGAATGGCTTTGACTTTATCAGGGTCAACTTCAATCCCTTTCTCGCTTACAATAAATCCCAATAGCTTACCGGATCGCACCCCGAATGTGCATTTGTTGGGGTTCAACTTCAGTTGGTACTTCCTCAGACGCTTGAATAGCTTCAGCAGATTTACCAAGTGGTCTTCTTCAGTGAGGGACTTGGCAATCATGTCATCCACATAACATTCGATTTCTTTATGGATCATATCGTGGAACAATGTCACCATAGCCCGTTGATATGTTGCACCGGCATTCTTCAGTCCGAATGGCATCACCTTGTAACAGAACGTGCCCCAGGGTGTGATGAAGGTTGTCTTCTCCATGTCTTCAGGTGACATCTTGATCTGATTGTATCCCGAAAATCCGTCCATGAAGGAGAATACCGAGAACTGAGCCGTATTATCCACCAATACGTCAATGTGAGGTAATGGGAAATCATCTTTCGGGCTAGCTCTGTTCAAATCCCGGTAGTCAACACACATCCTTACTTTGTCGTCCTTCTTAGGCACAGGCACAATTTTAGCAACCCATGGTGGATAGCTAGTTACAGCAAGGAACCCGACGTCCCATTGCTTTTGTACCTCTTCTTTGATTTTCATTGCCATGTCTGGGCGAGTACGGCGCAGTTTCTGTTTAACCGGTGGGCATTCTTCTCTTAAAGGCAGCTTGTGCACAACGATATCGGTGTCCAATCCTGGTATATCCTGATAAGACCAAGCAAACACATCCACATATTCCTGAAGCAGGTCGATCAATTGTTTTTTCACTGAGTCTTGCAAGCAGGCCCCGATTTTAACCTCTTTCACGTCTTCATCCGTACCAAGATTAATTGTTTCAACTTCCTCCTGATGAGGAGTGATAACCCTTTCCTCTTGTTTCAATAATCTGGCTATCTCTTCAGGAAGCTCGTAATCTTCTCCAACCCCTTCATCAGCTTGATTGATTGGATTGTCAAAGTCATACGAAGTCATAGCCGTGCTGTTGTCGGTGCTGTCTGGAGGGCACTCTCTGCAAGTGTTCAGTTTGTTCATTTTAGTGATTGATTTTAATCTTGTTTAGAAAAGTGAAATAAAGTTGTCATTTTGAAAACATTGCCATTTATTTTTTGTACAAAAAGAAAAATGAAAAAACAGTGAGCGGAAAAGGAAAAGACTCATTTGCAAAAGATGTCTGATATTTCATTGATTAATCTTGTTGCACAAAATTACAGATGGCCCGATTACAAAATGAGTCTTGTCATCTTGGGCAAGATGCAAGACTTGATGCATGCTATAAAAATACAGGAAATAATAATTACTCTGCAGGAGTAACTCTTATAATTTCCTGGGAAGACCAGTTTGAGATACTGCTCCCCGGGATCTTTGGACGTATCCAACTCTCCAGGTTGCGGTCGCTTTCATCCTCGTCTTCCAAATTGTTGACAGCATCAGGGGTGAGCATCCCCCCACTAACAAAGTTGGGCTCCTTAGCAGCCTCTGCTTGATCTTGTTGAGTTGGTTTGTAACCCAACCCAAATCTATCCCATTTCTTCTCCACAGGCAACAGTTTGCCCCAGCCTTGGGCAGTTCCTTCTTCAAATACCTTCCGGGCTTGTTGATAAGATGTCATTGAGGTTCCAAGTACAGCAGATGTTTCATTTATGTTCAAGGCCTCAAATCCTTGGCTCATTGTTTCGTGGATCTCCCCATCCATCTCAATATACTTATACGTAGCCAGATGGCTAACAAAGATGTCCTCTTCACCACAGATGGTGATGATCTGGCCTTCCACCTCGAATTTCAGCTTCTGGTGAAGGGTAGACGTAACTGCACCGGCGGCATGAATCCATGGTCTACCCAACAAACAGCTGTAGGCAGGCTGAATGTCCATCACGTAGAAGGTCGTTTTGAAAGTTTGTGGGCCAATCGTTATAGGCAACTCAATTTCTCCCAGAACTGATCTCTTAGAACCGTCAAAGGCTCTCACTACCAAGTTACTGGGACGTAATGCCAATCCTTCATACTCTAGCTTCACAAGGGCTTTTTTAGGTATGACATTGAGGGATGATCCCGTGTCTACCAGCACATGGGAAAGAACTGCACCCTTACACTCCATGGTAATGTGCAAAGCCTTGTTATGATTGCAACCTTCCGTAGTCAAATCAGTGTTGGTAAACCCTAGTCCATTACTAGCATTAACATTTCCAACCACAGCTTCCAACTGATTGACGGTGATCTCTTCTGGCACATAAGCTGCGTGCAAGACTTTTAGTAGTGCGTTCCGATGAGCCTCGGAGCACATAAGCAATGATAGAATAGAGATCTTGGAAGGCGTCTGGTGAAGCTGGTCCACTATTTTGTAATCACTTTTCTTGATGATTCTCATGAATTCATCAACTTCTTGATCAAAAGGGGTTTTCAAAGCTTCTTTAACAATTTGCTCTTCTTGCACCATGCTCTTCCCTTTTGCCTTGGCAGCAGCTTCTGCTTCAGCAGTGGGTCTTTGAATTTGTGGGGCAAAGAGACGTCCGCTTCGAGTGAAGCCTCCGCCTCCTCCCACATTGTCTATTTGTGGTGAAGAAATTGATGATTCAAGAGTGATTTTCTGTCCTTCGCAGTATAGATCAGAGCCGTAATGCCAAGGGATGGCATTACTGCTTTCATAAGGTACTGGCCCAGGCACCGTGATAGTGACTGGACTGATAGCAGTTGCAGAAGGGACCATGATAGTCCGTGGATCATAGTATATTGTGACTGGTGCTCTGATAGGAGTGGCATTTTGTGAGTTGTAGGCAGAATCATTTTCAGGATCATAATAAATTGTAACCGTTGAGACATTTTCATTGTTTGTTGTTGATGTTGTAGGAGACACTGTTGAATGGATGGGTGTTGTTGTTGTAGGAGATTCTGAATGAAGGGGTGCTGCAGTTGTAGATGGGATGTTTGTTGATATTTGGTCCGTTGAAGTAACAGATGAAACATTTGTTGATGAAACTGAAGAGTTGTTTGGAACAATGGTTGTTGCAGTTGTAGAAGACTCGGGAACTGTTGTTAAGGAGATTGCTGGATTGGTAGGTATTGATGTTGTGATTTGAAGCAGTCCACTCTGGATGAGACCATCTATGCCATCTCTCAAGTTATCACACCCATTCACTGAAATGTTGCAATAAGCACACCCTAGCTCACACCCCGGGAACATTTGACATTCAAGGAGTTGAGCTTTGATCTCCACCAAGGGTGTCCGAATCTAACCCACACTGGTTATTAAGTAAGACGGCTCGTCTTCTTCAATAACATTGATTTTGGGTCCTCCACGGTTTGGCATAGGGTTCTTGTTAACATTTGGTGGTGGTGCAAAGTTTAGAGCCTTAGAATCTACCAAGTCCTGTACCTTCATGTGCAAAGCTCTGCACTTCTCTGTACTATGGCCAGATGCATTCGAATGAAAAGCACATCTGGCGCTGGCGTCATAATTTCTGGGTAGACTGGCAGGATCTGGAGGTGCCAATGTCCTTAGCTCAACCAGGTTGAGTTTCAGGAGTTGTGGCAGTAATGTGGCATAAGGCATAGGGATCGGATCGATCACCCTATTGGCCTGAGACGGTCTCTGTTGGAACGGTCTTTGCTGATTGTTGTTGTTGGTGTTGTTGTAGTTTTTCTGAGGAGGATACTGAGTTTGTTGCTGATAATTTTGTTGCTGTGGTTGATAAGCTGGTTGTGGATGAACTGGAGCGGGAATGGTGACTGCTGCCACAGACCTATGGACATATTGTGGTCTGCCCCTGCTAGCATGGATAGCATTGGTCTCACCAGTTCTTCTTGGGCCTACAAAAGGCTTTCTTGTGTTGCTGGATGAGCTGGCACCGTTGTCAGAAATTTTGCCCATCTTTAATAGGCTCTCGATTCTTTCCCCAGCTATAACGACATCTGCAAAGTTGGTAGAAGAAAAGGCAGCTAGCCTATCAATGTATGTCCCTTGGAGGGTGTTCATAAACATATCAGCCATCTCCCTCTCTGACATGGATGGCTGGACAGCAGCAGCAAGCTGTCTCCACCTCTGGGCGTACTCCCGGAAGCTTTCCTTGGATGACTGTGACATTCCCATTAGGAGGGTCCTGTTGGGTGCCATATCCAAATTATACTGGTATTGTCTAATGAAGGCCTCAGCCAGGTCCTTCCAACATCTGATGGTTGCTCTGGTCAGATGAGAGTACCATTCCCTTGAAGCTCCCGTTAAGCTATCCTCGAAGTAAAACATCCACAGCTTTTCGTCCATGGTATATGCCTTCAGCCTTCCCAGAAAGGATTGCAAGTGGGTTCGGGGGCAGGAAGTCCCGTTGTACTTCTCAAAGCACGGTGGTTTAAATTTGTGGGGAATCCTGACCCCGTCCACTAAGCCCATGTCCATAACATCAAAACCCAAGGAGTTTTGAGATTCCAAGGATCTTAATTTTTCAGCAATTTCATCCAGCCTTCTGTCATAGGCCTCATCCCCAGCTCCCATCACTGTGAACTGATCTTCCTGGGGGTCTTCTTGCAGCACTCTGCCCGTAGTGGCATTCCCTTGTACATTAGCGGGGATGTTGATCTCTGGATGAAGGTGGGGTCCAAATACAGGTGGGTTGATATGAGGCTGAACCCTCTCATTGTTGCTTGTCCCAGCAGTCCCTAGATGGGGGTCTTCCTGATTCTACCTCTCTACCATTGCTCTTAATCTCTCTTGGCTTTGAGCCATATTATTCATCACCTCCATAAATTGTGTCATCTGGGCCCTCATTTCCAATCTCTCATTGGCCATTTGATTCCTGACCTCTGTAAGGTCCTGTTGTACCTGGTCCATCTGTATACCCGGAAGGATGTTACGGGTTGGATATCTGTGTGGACGGTTGAGTGGGAACACCCGACGTCGAGCAATAGTTCCTGAAGTCACAACAGAGTTAGTAACAAAAACAAAACAAACCTACAAAACAAACAAAGGTTAGCATGCAATGCAGTATGCTTATTTGTTTCCAAGGTATCCGGCTTGGCACTTGGTTTTGACCTTTCCAGACCCTTGAAGATGCTGTTGATATTGCTTGAAGAGTTCAGATAAATCAAACCAACACATATATTACAAAAAAGGTAACTGATACATAGTTTGTTTCTTACAAATCATGCCCTCTGAGGGGTCAAAATACAACATAAGAAAATAAAAGTACATGAAATGAAAGCAACAACAAGCAAAAGTCAGACACCAAGACCAAACTCATCCTCCTGAACTTCCTTTAGAAGTGCTTCAGTCATAGGATCAGCTGGACGCTCTGTAAGGTTTCTGATAAGGAGATTCCTGGTAGTAACAGCTGTAGTTAGCTTCTTGTGTCGACTCTGGTCCTTTGTCCTCTTCACACCAGCTCTAATCTTCAACTCTGAGATCTCTCTCTGGGCTGCTAGCAGGGCTTCCTGTTGCTCCTTTGCACCAGCCTCCAACTGCTCAATCTTGTCATGAGTCCTCTTATCTTCCTGAGTACGAGCCTCGGTGATCCTGACCCACCTAACTTAACTCTCTTTCAAGTACAAATCAGCCCTGGCCTTCTGGAACTGAGCTTCCTTGCAGGCATTCTTCAAGATCTGCTCTCCAGCCCTAGACTTCTTAATGTAGTCCTCTGACTTCTCAATCCTAGCTAGATGCCCCACCTTTAGCTTTTCTAACCTCTCAATGTCCAGCCGACCATCACTCCTCTCCTAGAGGCTCTTCTGCAGAGCCTGAGTCAGCTTCTCATTCCTCTCTTTCAATTTCTCAAACTCCTCTAAGCTGACAGTGGCAGGAGGTGGTGTTGTGGATGGTCCAGTTATATCTTCCATGGTGAAGGGCATCCCAGAAAATTGAACCCTGGCATTGGACCACTCATAGTACTATGCTGAGGCCACATTGTTGCATTTCCCAAGAATGACCATTCCCTTGGTTTGGACATTGTCCCAGGCCCAGGCTGCTTGCCTGACAATAGCCAGATTAGGCTTAATCTCACAGTAAAGGGTCTCAGCCAAGTCTTGTGCTTTGGGAGTGTGGACCAATGCATAGCCCAGTTGTCTTTTGAATAGCAGAGGGTTGTAGTTGATGCAACCCTTTACTCCTATCAAGGGTACATTGGGGAACTGCCCACAACTGGTAATGATGTCCTTGCCTTTTGTGCTTTGAGTTCACCACCTGATATCAGTTGAGGTCAAAGCAGTGAGTCTTCTAGCCCAGTTCCTTTGCTGGTGAGGGTTCAAGAATGCATCAGTCTTTGGCAAATGTTTGAGCAGCCAAGTATGGAACAAAGGAGCACAGCACCTCACTAATCTTCCCCTTTGCTTTTCATTCCTCTGGTGGACAGAGTAGTAGAAATATCCCAGTAAGGTGGGCACTGGGTTCCTCAGGATGAAAAGATGGATTGCATTCTTGCTAATAAACTTAGGCTCATCTGCAAATAGTATGATCCCATATATGCTAAGGGCCAATAAAGCACAGACTGCCTTCCATTCTCCTGAGGAGGCCTTCAGGGTAGCCTGAGAGATCAAGAAATCCAGATGTAGACCAGAGACTCCAGCCTTGGTGGTCATATTCTGCCCAATCAGAACTGGTTCCAGATACAAGGCTTTTGCCAACTCTCCATTACTAGGAAAAGCCATCTCAGGGTTGAAGGGGACTCCACCCCTGATAGGGACACCAACCAATGATGAATACTCCTCTAATAAAGGCCCTAACTGAAAGTCTTGAAAAGTGAAACACCTCAGAGGGGGATCATAGAACTGCAGGCAAGTATGAATCAAGCTCCTCTGTGAAGGGTCCAAATCCATAACCACATCAAGTATGCCTCCATAGTGTTCTCTGAATAGTGGTATATGGTCTGGAGTAATCAGGGTCTGAATCTTCCTGATGTTAGCCAATTCAGGCTCAAAGAAATGGTAGGAGATGTTACTCTTCTTAGGTGCCATGTTGCTGAAGAGAAATTGAGACAGATGCTGATGATGACACTGAAGATGGGCCACTGACAGGCTGAGACTGGTGATGCAGGTGACTGAAGCAGGTAGCAGATAACTGAAGTAGATGTTGATGAAGATAGGTCTATGCTGATGATGGGGTCAAAACCAAGCCAAAATAAAGTATGGATACCCTGAAAAGCAAATAAGCAAATGTTAAACTGATGCAATGATGATGTATGCAAATGATATGCAAGGGTCTGTGACTGAGCTGGATCTAATCAAGTGCTCTGATATAAGTCCAGGTATGTTCAAGAAATCCAGATGGAGGTTCATAAGTCCAGTAACCAAGGTAGGGGACTCAAATAAAGAGTCACATGTCCAGGGTTAAAAATCACAAGAACTGTTCCAAAATGGAGTACTCTTAATCAAACAAAGTAACAGGGTATGCTGAGGTCAAGGGTACCTGCAAACCTGTAAACAGCCCAACCCCCCTAACAGGTGATGTTCTAAAACAAGGATCCTCAGACTTGGATCAGTTATGAGAAGTGTAAACACTTCCAGCCCGGAGGTACAGTGTTTACAATAACCATAAAAGATCCTCCTCAAATTCATCTCAGTTTCTGAAGGTCAATACTAAAGGTCATTCAGACTTAGCAGGCTTCCCAGATAGCCCTAGCACTACAGGAAATCTGTAGCACAGAGTTCTCAAGAAGAAACCCATATCTGAACCGTGTTTCATATTCCCGCACCAGACCGAAATGGAATGGGAAAGAACATGAACCACTCTAGCCTAGGTGTCACTCAGGTCCCAGGTATAGGACCTTATCTCTCAATGAAACCCCTCCCATCAAGACAAAAAACCAGATCCAGCCAGAACAGTATGACAGTATGATATATGTAAAGCTATAAAGAAAGCAATAAAACAACTGTACATAAAGCAAAAATAAATACAGAACAAGCACAAATAGCACATAACACCCCAGTAAACACAAATCAATCAAACGCTAGGAGGAACCCACAAAAAGAACCAGAAGCCCTGGTTACAGTATAAGGGTCCCCAGCAGAGTCGCCAAGCTGTCGCTCCCAAAAGATGAGACTGACTCAAATAAGGTACAGACGCGAACGGTCGGCGAGAGGAGGTGCGAGAACACACAGGAGTGAACTCACAGGAGATGAAAAGAGTCGCCAGCTAGGCATTTTTATCCCGAAGGAAAGGTAATGCTGCATAGACCTAGAAAGATATGGATAAGACGGTTGCGAACCAGAGAGACTGAGAAAGGGGGTTGGTTACAACCTGGGAAGGTATTAGCACCCAGATTGTCCTTCGTACTCAACGGGATCCACGCTTAAGAGATTTGTGTTTTAAAGGGGTAGTGTCAGTGCAATTTGTGTATAAAATAGCTGGAAGAAAGATGTACAGATGTCAGTGTATGAGTTAGTGAAGTGCGATATATACAGTGTCAGTGTAAGAACAAAGATGAGATGCTCAAGAATATGAGGCTAAAGAATGAAGCTGGAAAGAGGGGGGAATATACAGAGACTTTTGTTCGATGACCGTTAAGTTATGCCTACGTATCCTCTCGTGCAATGAGGAAGTCAGAACACCGTAGTTCGACCCAAAGAGACTGAAAGATGAAATTGACTGATGAACTGCTTGCTTGTCTATGCTCAAGTGTATGACCTGTCTGGCTCAGGTGCAAACTGTCTTGCATTAGACGGAAGAAGCGAGTTCTCGTTTGTGAATGAATGAGATGAGAGAAGAATCCCGGAGGAGTCGATTATTGTTTGTTTTTGTGTTTTCAATCTTTTATTGTTTTTGGAAGTTTGTCATAAGTTAATGAGCTTAAATCTAAACCAATGGATTTAGTAAACTCATCACATCTTCCCTCTGATTAGGGGTAATGAGAATACCTTAAGTGTGAAGTCAGCTTCTCACACTTAATCACCTTTGATGTAGGATTAAGATCATTAACCTACTTGTGATTATTTAGATGTTTTTGTTGTTTTTGTTTAGTGTTGAGTAATGAGATTAAGCCATAATCAGGGATTAAACAAACCCATTACACCATCCTAATAGAAGGATAATAGATGAGAATGTTTAAGCTGAGGAAAACTCCTCAACTTAATCCATGATTAGGGATTAAACTCATGACAAAACAAAGCCTTTATTAAGTGGATTTTAGTTAATGATATGATGATGAAGTGATTTTTAGGGTTTGTAAGACAACTTGAGGGGGACTTGTCCATTAACACTAGGGTTAGTCCTTCTTAACCAATTAAGGAAGAATTAGAACCCTAATGCAAGGCCCAAGTTACAAGTTTGATGTCTTGATGATTATTAAGTGAATTGATTAAGAGATTTAAACACATTAAGGGTTTAACACTTAGGAGTAAAGTTATACACTCCATCCTAATAGAAGGATGCAGGCATAAGCTTAATCACAAAGCCTTAAAGCCTTTAGGGTTTAGTCCCTGATTATGAGGTGAGAGGAGAAAACTCAAAGAGACACAAAGGTAAAACTAAGTGGGGGACTAACCAAAACCCTAATAATTATCATGCTTGGTTGTTCCTAAGGTTTGTGAGGTTAACAAGAGAAATCTTCAATGGAACCACCAGGAAGCAGATGAAAGGATCAGGAGAAGCAAAGTAACTTGCTTCATTCAAGAAGACAAGTCACTTGAGGAAAGAAAGTAAGAAGAAAAAGAATGAGCAAGCTCAATCTCAAACACATAACAAAATGCAGCATGGATGCAAGAGAGAGATGAAAAGAAAATGTGAGAAGTGAAGGCAAATTCACTTCTCAAAGTTACTTACCACCTGAAAGGTTAGTAAAGGAATGCAATGCAATACAAAATGAGATGAAATGTCATGGTGTGAATCAAAACCAGAAGCATATATGAGATGATAGTGATGCTATGACATGATGCAAACATGAATCAAGACATGATAATGATCACATGAACAAAAGAATGCAAATGGAGCAAGTTTAGAACCATGAACACACATGAAAAGTTATGAGATGCAAATGACATACAACATGGCAAATACATGATGCAATGATCAAACATACTTCTAACATGTCTTAAGATGTCTAATGGATCAAATGGATGCATAAAATGCTATGGCAAGTCAAGGTATGAATGCAAATGCAAGATGTATGCAAATGGAAGCCCAAATTAGGGTTTATGATCAATGCATCAAACAAAAACCAAAATCAGAAGCAAACATCAAGATAAAAAATTGAAAATGCACTCAAAGGAACCCTAATCCTATACTAACTCACTGCCCAAAGGAGAGGTTTCAACTCATTTAGTAAAGTAATCAATCGCGACCAGGATGAAGTGATGACCATTTGAAGCAGTTGGCTCGATCTTCCCGATCATGTCAAATCCCCACATGGAAAAGGGCCAAGGAGATGACATGACGTTGAGCGGGCTTGGAAGAACATGCACTTTGTCTGCATATATCTAGCACTTGTGGCACTTACGAGCGAATGAACAACAGTCTGCATCCATTGTCATCCAGTAATACCCTGATCTCAGCAATTTCTTAGCCATAGCATGCCCTCCTGCATGGGTACCGAAAGATCCTTCGTGGACTTCCTGCATCAACAGGCTTGCTTCGTGTCTATCCACGCGTCTGAGCAAGACCATGTCGAAGTTTCTCTTGTACAAAACCCCGTCTGTGTTCAAGAAGAAGCTAGCAGCAAGTCGTCTCAAGGTCTTCTTGTCATTGGAAGATGCCCCAATTGGGTATTCTTGCTTTTCCAGGAATAACTTGATATCAAAATACCAAGGCTTCTCATCAGACACGGCGTCTACAGATAAGGCATGAGCTGGAGTGTCAAGCCTGGATATATCAATTCTGGGCACATAATTCCAACACAAGACTTTAATTGATGAAGAGAGAGTGGCCAATGCGTCGGCAAACTGATTTTCATCACGTGGTATGTATTGAAGTTTAACTGTCGTGAAGAACGTCAACAGCTTTCTAGCATAATCCCTATATGGAATTAGATGCTCTTGATGCGTATACCACTTACCGGTAACTTGGTTAATGACGAGGGCTGAATCTCCAAATATATCGAGGTTCTTAATCCGAAGATTAATTGCCTCCTCTATTCCCATTATACATGCCTCGTATTCCGCTTCATTGTTAGTACAACCAAAATTAATTCTGGCAGCGAAAGGTAAGTGAACACCTTCAGGAGTAATGAGTACGGCACCAATTCCACGACCATTGATATTGACGGCCCCATCAAACATCAGCTTCCATTTGGATTCAGGGTCAGGCCCCTCCTCCGGAAGTGGTTCCTCATAATCGTTTTCTTTGAGGTACATGATGTCCTCATCAGGGAAATCAAACTTCATTGGCTAATAATCATCCTCAAGAGGTTGCTGTGCAAGGTAATCCGACAATACACTTCCCTTGATGGCTTTCTGAGAAGTATACTGGATGTCGTATTCAGTTAAAATCATCTGCCACCTAGCAACCCTTCCGGTCAACGCTGGTTTCTCAAAGATGTACTTGACAGGATCCATTTTGGAAATGAGCAGTGTGGTATGAGTCAACATGTACTGCCTCAGTCGGCGAGCAGCCCATACCAAAGCGCAACAAGTTTTCTCGAGCAGTGAATATCGGGATTCACAGTCGGTTAACTTTTTGCTAAGGTAATAAATAGCGTACTCTTTTCGACCAGACTCGTCATGTTGGCCCAACACACATCCCATCGACCCTTCTAGCACGGTCAAGTACATGATTAATGGTCTTCCTTCCACTGGAGGCATTAGAATTGGAGGCTCCTGCAAATATTCTTTTATTTTGTCGAAAGCTCTTTGGCAGTCATCGTTCCACCTGATTGTTTGCTCTTTTCTTAGCAATTTGAATATTGGTTCGCACGTAGCAGTTAGATGAGATATGAACTGAGAAATGTAGTTCAACCTCCCTAAAAACCCGCGCACTTCTTTTTCTGTTCTCGGTGCAGGCATATCTTGAATAGCTTTTACTTTAGCAGGATCTACCTCAATTCCTCTTTGACTTACGATGAAACCCAGCAGTTTCCCGGAACGCACTCCGAAAGTGCACTTGTTTGGATTCAACCTCAGCTTGTACTTGATCAGTCTATCAAAAAGCTTCCTCAGGTTGACCAGATGCTCGTCTTCGTCTCGGGACTTAGCAATCATATCGTCCACATAACACTCAATCTCCTTGTGGATCATGTCATGGAACAATGTGACCATCGCCCGTTGATAAGTTGCCTCAGCGTTCTTCAAACCAAAGGGCATGACCTTATAGCAGAATGTACCCCACGGGGTAATGAACGTTGTCTTCTCCATGTCTTCCGGCGCCATCTTTATCTGATTATAACCGGAGAAGCTATCCATGAAGGAAAACACCGAGAATTGAGCAGTATTGTCTACCAACACGTCGATGTGTGGCAACGAAAAGTCATCTTTTGGGCTTGCTCTATTCAAATCCCGGTAATCAACGCACATTCGGACCTTGCTATCCTTCTTTGGTACAGGTACAATGTTAGCTACCCAAGGTGGGTAACTAGTCACAGCAAGGAAACCGGCATCCCATTGCTTCTGAACCTCCTCTTTGATCTTCATCGCCATGTCAGGACGAGTTCTTCTCAATTTCTGTTTCACAGGAGGACAGTCCTCTCTCAGAGGTAGCTTATGCATCACGATGTCGGTATCTAACCCTGGCATATCTTGATATGACCAAGCAAAGATATCCACATACTCTTTCAGCATACTTATCAGCTCTTTCTTGATGTGGGCCTGCAGACTGGCCCCAATCTTGATCTCTTTCTTTACATCTTCACTGCCAATGTTGATGATCTCAATCTCCTCTTGATGAGGCTGAATAAAATTTTCCTCTTGTTTCAACAATCTGACCAATTCTTTAGGGAGGTCACAGTCTTCCTCAACCCCTTCATCAGCTTGGTAGACTGGATTGTCAAAGTCATGCATAGTCATAGCAGGAACGTTATCTGTGGAATCCGGATGATCAACACTGCACAGATGATGTGCTTATTCAGAATCTACTTATTTTGAAAAAGAGACGCTAACACAAAAACCAAAAGGAAAACACATTGCCATTTTTTATATTTTTGTGAAAAGTTTAAAATCATAGACAGGGAACACAGTTTGTCTGAAAATGTCCTTTTATTTCATAGCAAAATAAGATGCAATACAAAACATGGTGGCCCAATACAATGGATCCAAGCATCTTGGGTAGAATGCTGGATTTGACAATGCAGTATGCTAATAAAAGGAAACAAAATAATTACTCTGAGAGCCAGGTAACTTGAACAATGTCTTCAGCAGACCAATTTGTTAGCTCCTCGCCGAGCGCACACGGGTGGATCCAATTGTCCCAGTCACCGTCATTATCCCCATCCTGGCTTGCTGTACAGATCTGATTGCGGTCTAGCAACCCAGCACTTGTAAACGTGATGGCCTTACCACTTGGAGTAGATCCACCAGGCTGATACCCTAAGCCAAACCTATCATCCTTCTTTTCTAGCTCCAACAGCTTGCCCCAGCCTTGGGCACTGCCTGATTGAACAACCTCTTTCGCATCTCTGTAGGAATGGATGGATGTTCCCTCCTTCTCACTGCTCTTCTCCACAGGAGTCAATATGCTGATGTTGACTGCTTCGAAGGCTTGGCATAAAGTCTCATGGATTTCTCCATCCATCTCTACGTACTTGAACGTCGACAAGTGGCTTACGAATATGTCCTCATCTCCACAAATTGTAATGACCTGGCCGTCAACCACGTATTTAAGCATCTGATGCAGGGTTGAAGTAACGGCTCCAGGAACGTGTATCCACGGCCTTCCCAACAAACAACTATATGCAGGCTGGATGTCCATAACGTAGAAAACACTTTTGAAGACTTGAGAGCCTATCTTGACGGGCAGCTCAACCTCTCCAAAAATTGATCTTCTCGAACCATCGAAAGCTTTGACAATCAGATCACTTGGTCTCAGGACTATTCCATCAACATTAAGCTTCATCAGTGCCTTCTTTGGAAGCACATTCAGGGAAGAGCTTGTGTCTACAAGAACATGAGACAACACATCACCCTTGCACTCCATAGTGATATGTAGTGCTTTGTTGTGGTTTCTGCCCTCCGACGTGAGGTCTCTGTCTGTGAAGCCTAGGCCATGGCTTGCATTAACACTTCCTACAACAGCCTCAAGTTGGTTGACAGTGATTTCCTGAGGAACATAGGCCATTTGAAGAACTTTCAATAAGGCCTCTCTGTGTGCGGGAGAGCACATCAGTAGTGACAAGATGGAAATCTTGGAAGGTGTCTGGTTCAGTTGATCAACCACCTTATAGTCACTCTTTTTGATAATCCGCATGAATTCCTCAACCTCTTTTTCGAAAGTACCCTGCCCAGCAACAGGAGTACTTGATTCATCATTCACAGCTTGCTTTCCTTTGGCTTTGGATGAAGCTTCAGCCTCAGGATCCCCTCTCAGCACAGGGGGAGCGAATAAACGACCACTTCTAGTGAAACCCCTAACTCCTCCGACATTCTCTACAGTCGGGTCAGCAGCAAACTTGCTCTCAATCTTCTGTCCAGCTACATATACATCAGAGCCATAATGCCAGGGAATGGCTTTGTCGTCTGTGTACGGAACAGGCCCAGGTACGGTGATAGTTACGGGACTAATATGAGGAGCATAGATTGTTACCGGTTCTCATCTGACAGGCATGTCAGCTTCATCATAGAAAATAGTAATTGTTGACACATCATCAGCTTCTTCATTACCAACTTTACTGAATTGCAAGGATCCATCATCAATCAAACCCTGCAAACCCATCTTCAACTTCTCACAGCCATTCTCAGCATTCAAACAGTCTTCACAATCAAGACAGCAACCAGGAAACACTTGACCATTCAGCAGTCTCTCTTTCACTACCCTCAAAGGGGTCTTCACTTCATCAATACTCAACACTAGACTCAACTTGTCACCACCCTCAACAGCATTGACTCTTGCCCCTCCATGATTCGGCATAGGGTTCGAATTAACATTCGGCGGTGGCACAAAGTTGATTGCTTTAGAGTCTACAAGATCTTGAACCTTGTGATGTAAAGCCCTGCACTTCTCAGTCGAGTGCCCGGGTGCTCCAGAGTGGAAAGCGCATCGTGCATTGACATCATAACCAACTGGAAGCTCTCTAGGAGGTGGTGGTGCCAAAGTTCTCAGTTGAATCAGGTTCAAATCCAGCATTCTTGGAAGTAAGGTAGCATAAGTCATAGGGATAGCCTCAATCACCCTATTAGTCGGGCGAGTTTGCCTTGGCTGAAACGGTCTTTGCTGATAATTGGTATGGGGTTGTTGTTGTTGCTGATGTTGTTGTTGGAGGTTGCATCTGTTGTACAGGAGCATAAGGAATTTTGACCGCTGCCACATGTTCATAGGGTCTTCTATAACCACGGCCCCGGCCTCGGCCAAATATAGCATTTGTCTCACCCTCTCTTCTCCTAGGAGGTCCACTGAAAGCTTTCCTCGCTCCATTCGAGCTGCTAGCACTAGGATCTTGTATCTTCCCCATCTTTAGCAAGATCTCAACTCTCTCACCAGCAATAACAATATCGTTGAATTTAGTGGAAGAACTGGACGCCAACCTTTCAAGGAACACACCTTGCAGAGTACCCATAAACATGTCAGCCATTTCGTTCTCAAGCAGTGGTGGTTGAACTCTGGCAGCGAGCTGGCGCCACCTCTGTGCATACTCTTTGAAACCCTCCTTAGCTGTCTGAGCCATGTGCTGCAACTGCGTGCGGTTCGGAGCCATGTCCATATTGTATTGATATTGTCTCACAAAGGCTTCTGCTAGATCTTTCCAACTCTTGATATTGACTCTGTTGAGCTTCATGTACCATTCCAGAGAAGCTCCAACCAAGTTGTCTTGAAAATAATACATTCAGAGTTTCTCATCATCCGTGTGAGCAACAATTCTCCCAACAAATGATTGAAGATGGGTCTTCGGGCATGCAGTGCCATTATACTTCTCAAAGGTTGGAACTTTGAACTTGTATGGGATCCTGACTCCAGGAACCAAGCCCAAATCTGTTATGTCAAATCCCAAAGAGCTCTGGGATTGAATAGCTTTGATTTGCTCAGCCATTTCCTCAAACCTCTTGTTCATCTCAGCTCCTTGACCTTCAACTTCGTCCAGGAGAGTGAACTGGTCATCATGATTATCTATCTGAATATTATTCAACCCATCATTGATTATTGTCACCCTTGGTTGAGCAATAGGGATTTCAACCTGACGTGCGCCCGCACTGGTACGATTATCAGCAGCAGCAACAGCAGTGTTCCTGGGTTGACTGTTCTCTATCATCTCCCGCAAACGCTCTTGGTTCTGACCCATGTCGGCCATCACTGTCATAAAGTTATCCATTCTCAGTCTCAGATCTGCCAAGTCTGCTTGCATCTGGTCCATGACTCGCTCTCTGTTAATCTTTGTTGGATACCGGTGTGCAACTGGTTGTTCCCGAACTTTACGGGGAGCTATAGTGCCTGCAACACAAAACACGTTAGTAATTGAGACAACACCTGCAAAACAAACAAACAGGTTATATGTAATGCAAAATAACTATTCGTGTTCCCAGGTTTTAAGCACTTGGCATGCCCCAGTTCTGGCATCTATTCTCAGATAGTCACTTTCAGTACTAGCTTTTCAAGCTTTCTCTTTGATGAGTGTTCAGACATTAGCAGTATCAAACAAACGAGTCTTGCACATTCAAAATGATAACTTGCACATTAATACTGTATATGAACAAACCACTGCAGGCTAAAAGTCAGAATACAACCAAAAATAATCCCCGCAGGGTTACAAGCCAGTACATAAAATAAAGACAAAAGAAATAACAGCAAGATTCCTACA
This sequence comes from Lathyrus aphaca, assembly GCA_963966055.1. Lineage (NCBI taxonomy): Eukaryota > Viridiplantae > Streptophyta > Magnoliopsida > Fabales > Fabaceae > Lathyrus > Lathyrus aphaca. The sequence goes on from OZ014525.1 coordinate 475,883,635, forward strand.
ACAAGCCTGTAGGTAGTCTGAAAAATAAACACCTAAGCTAAGGACCCAGGATCTGCCACCTCTGCCCTGCTTTTCTTGACACCCGCTCTCAGCCTGAGCTCTTCAATCTCTCTCCTTACTTCCTCCAGAGCTAACTGACTTTGTGCTAGCTGTTGGGTCTTCTCCCTTCGGATGGTGTGGACTTGCTCCACTTCCTCCTTCTTGAAAGCCATCTGAACTTCAAAAAACTCTTCTTTCTCTCTGAATTTCTTCTTTTCTTCCTCCCTTTGGCCTTGCAACCAAACAATGGATTGACGAGCATCTTTGAGAGTCTTTAGAGTCTTCTTGCGCTCAGCTTCTCTTTGGGCTTCCATCATACCCAACCTGTGGAAATGGGCTTCTCTACCAGCAAAGTCCTTCTCTTTGGCTTCCAAGGAGGCTTGGAGCTTCTGCAGCTTGTCTTCAGCTTCGTTCTTGGCCATGTTGGCTTGGTGGTACAGGCTCACCATCTCAGTATTCTCCACTCTGACCTCGTGCAACTGAGCTTCTAGCTTCTTGTACTCTTCAAGAGAAACAGTACTGCTCTGACTAGGCACTTCTCTGGGATATAGTGGAGCCTCAACTGAAAAAGGCATGAGCACTGCTTCTATATGTCTTTGCAACCATGTAGCATATGGTGGATATGTCTTGGGATCAACTCGGCCGAAGTCTTTCTTACCCTTTCGTATCCTGTGAGCCCAGGCTTGGACTGCTTGTTGAACTAACTCTTTGTTCCCTTCAGCAGGAAAGTACAAAGATTCAGCCAATTCTTCCATTTGAGGAGGATCTTTCAAAGGGTAGCCAAACTGCTTTCTGGCTAATGTTGGATAGTAACTGATGACACCTTTCCTTCCCAGCAAAGGTACTCCAGCAAACCTTCCAAAACTAACCATCAACTCTTTACCTAGAAAATCCCTGTCATAACCCCAGGAAATATCTTCTGCAGTCAACCCCATCAGTCTTCTGGACCATCTCCATTTGTCCCTCATCTCCTTGAAGGCACCTAACTTAGGCAACTGTCTAGCAAACCACTCAGCAAATAAAGGAGCACATCATACTACTGGACCACCCCTACCCTTCTCATTTCTGTAATGGACACTGTAGTAGAAGTCACCCAATAGAGTAGGCATTGGATTGCCTTTTGCAAAGATTGAGATCACCTCTAAGCTGACAAACTCTTTCTCTCCAGGGAACAGACTGGACCCATATACCATCAATGCGAGCAAAGCACCAAAGTCATTCCACTTAGCCTCTGTAGCATATCTCTCTGCCTCTGGGATAAGCACACTCCATTAAGCACAACCTCAGACCCATAGAATGGCAAAGTCTCTCTGATCAGAACATTCAGCATGCTGGAGATCTCTTCCAATGTCGGAGCTAAGATGTAACCTGGAAAAACAAAGCAACGCAGCAGAGAATCATAAAACTGCAACAGGGTATGCAAACTGTCCTTCTGGTCTGCAGTGGGCTTGTCCACAAACTTCAGTATCTGGCCATATCTTTTCTTGAAATTACCAAAGACTTGATCGTTCATCAGACCTGCTAACCTCTGAACACTTCTAACTTCAGGCTGAAGAAAGGTATAATGTACATTCTTTTTCCTTGGAACTCTTATGATATTCTTCCATGGAGATAAGATTACCAGAACTGGGAACAGATATGAGCAATGACCTGAAAAATGGGAAACATAAACAGTTAATGCAAAGAATGATGCAAATGCAATGCAATGCAAACATATGATCAACTGGGACCATCTGAACTGGACACTGACAAAGGCCCCTCTGAATAACTGGCAAAACAAAAGTCCTCTGAGTCACACTCTCTGATAATCACAATCCTCTGAAGAAGATCTCAGGACCGCAATACCAAGAAACCCAGAACAAGAACTCCAGAAAACCAACATCAAGAAAACCAGAACTCCGGAACCATAGAACCATAGAACCAAAGATCATAATCACAGGACCACCAATCATAACAAGGAACACTGAATAGATGAGTGTATGTTGAGGTCATGGGTTCCTGCACACCTGTAAACACCCCCCAATCTCACTGGTAAAAGGCTCCGGGTCAGACATCACGGACTCTCAAAGCCACATAGCAATAATACTGTCACCATCTCCGAGAAATGGCTCATGACCAAATCAGGGAATCGGTTTGGCATTATATACTACACAGGGAGGCCTCAGCTGAGTCCTGGACACAAGGTCATCCTATGTGATCCCCAAGTGGGCCCTCGGATGCGAATGGGTTTGCCACAAAATGTGGGCTGCCACTGTCATCACTAAAGAGGGATGTTTCCACAAGGTTCTCAATGATCGGTCCCCAGTTGCACATAACTGTCAGGGTTATGTAATGAAAGAGGAAGATCCCCAAATTAAGACATTTCCAAGACAATCACAACCTGGGTGTGGAACTCACTACTACCCCCATGACAAGATCTCATGAGGCCAAAGTGGAACCACTCTAAGTCCTATGGTGCACTCGAGCCGGGTACTTGGCTCATCTCTCAAGAACAAGTAACCCCCATCCCACCAAACAGAAAACCAATCTAGATAGTCCAGTATATATACATGATGTAGAAAATAAATGCTTAAAACTGTAAATAAAGCTGTAAACAAAGCTGTAAATAAACAACAATAAAATACAACAAGCCACAGCAAACAAACATCACCCAAAGAAACAGCAACACACAAGCGCTAGGAGAGACTCACAGGGGAACCAGAGATCATCTGGTGTGCAGTCCCCAGCAGAGTCGCCAGCTGTCGCTCCCCGGATTTCCATCCTGGTACAAACGCGAAAGTGGCGCGGAAAAAGAATAGAGTCGCCAGCCAGGCATTTTTATCCCGGAGAAAGGGAATGGTAAAGCTGCACAAACCAGAAGAAAGGAGAAGGAAGGGCACAGGTCCTACGAACCAGAGAGACTGAGTTCGGGAGTCGGTTACGACCTGGGAAGGTATTAGCACCCAGATCGTCCGCTGTACCCAACGGGATCCACGCTTGCAAAAGAAACTGTTTCAAAGGGTGAGGGTATGAAAACTGCAGAAAAAGAAAAGAAATGAACTGGAAAAGAAACTGAGAAAAGAACTGAATAAGAAATGAAAATGAAAAAATGTAGGGAAAATAAAGATTGTGCTCGAACGGGCCCTACCCCGCTGCCTACGTACCTCATCAGGATAATGAGGATCAGAGACGCCGTAGTTCCCCTAACTAGGGGTACTAAAAGGAAATTGCTTGTAAATTAAAGCTTAAACTGCCTATGCCATTGCTCAGGTGTTGCAGACTCGGACGACGAGTGCGTAACCTTCTTGCAAAGTGACAAGTAGGAGCAAGTTCGCGTACGGAGCGAATGAGGTGAGAAAAGAATTCCCGAAGGAAAGACGCTTATTGTTTGTTTGTGATTTTTATGAAACTTTTATGAGTATGTCACAAGAATGTAAACTCAAGCTCTCTTCAATGGAATGTGCACTTGTCGCTACATTCCAAGATGGAATAATAGAACAAGCACACTCAAGTAAGGAGAAGATCCCCAAAACTTGAACCCAAATATTAGGGCCTAAGCTCGCTAACTTGTTTACTTATTAAGTGTTTTGGTATTTACAGATGAAGAAGTGTTTTTTATGCTTTTCTTTTATGAAGAAGATACCTTGATCAGACTTGTGCATCACAAAGTAAACTTGTACTATCCCAAGATGGGAAGACTACAAGCATACCTCATGGGATAAGGCTATGGATCAATGCACCACTTAAAACTTATTAAAGTGTTTTTTAGAGTTATGAGATGAGAAGAGAAGAAGAACCAAAAAGGATCTCAAAGGAAAAATTCTAAAGGGGGACTAAAAAAATCCTAAGTGTTAACATGCATGGATGTCCTAAAGGTTAGTGAGGTCTCTATCCTAATGAAGAAGGAAAGAAGAAGAAGAAGTAGAGATGAGAAAGGCCTAAGCCCAACAACAAAGAGTTAGTTCACATGAACATAAGAGGAGAAGATGAGAATTGGAGATATGGAACTCAATTCCCACATCTCACACTTACCATAGCCCCTGCAAGGTTAGTATGCACATAAGTGAAACAAAATGAGAAAAATAGCATGCTAACATCACACAAACAGAAGTGAAATGATATGAACATATGCACAATGCAAATGCAACTCAAAGAAATGAGACATGAAGCTTACAACTCAAAATGATGCAACATGAACACATATGAAAACAAAATGCACACTTATGAAATATGCAAAGCAAAATTCCCAAAATAAAGACTCAAATCTTACAACCTGAACCAAAACAAGATGCAGAATGGCTTAGGAAGCCAACAAGATGAAGAGAAAAGAGGTATAAGACCAAAAAAACCAAAATGGAAGCAAAAGAAACAATAAGATGAAGTAAAAGCACTTAAGAAAGCAAATGACTTAAAGAAGAAGCAAACACCAAAATTCAGTAGACACAAACCCTATCCTAGGACTAGGAAGGTACCCACACCCCAAAGGAACCCCAAATGAGAAGAAGAAATGGGCACAAGTGCTTTTCTAGGCTTAAAAGAGACCAAAAGGTTCAAAGGAACCAAAATGGGACAAGGTTCAAGATAAAATCCACAACCAATCAACCAACCATCTAAAAATTCCACAATTGAAACCAAATGATCCTCAAATATGTTATATCAACTAGCCAAAAGGATTTGAAAAGATTCAGAAGCAAACTAGGTTAAATGGAGGCAAAAACACAAGTTAGGATAGCAAACTTACATCACAAGTTACAAGACCAAAACTCAAGAAATAAGCTTCTAAAAATCCAAAGAAACATCACATGAAAAGATCAATGTCTTAGGAATTCAAAACAAAAAGAATGGGATCAAAACTCAAAATATTAAAGAGTATGGAAAATGAACAAGGCAGACTGGTCAAGAAAGGATTCAAAAGAAGCTATGTTCAATGGAGAATTAATTCTGACACGTGGATAAAGGAAAAAAATAAAATAAAAATATGATAAAATAATAGAGACACAAAATAAGGCACATGATTTTTTTGGGTTTTTTTAAGTGAATGGAAGTATTTTAAATGAATTAAAATTGAACTGAATAAAAAGAAAAATTAAATTGGAAAAAAGAAAATGAAAGAATGGAGTGAGGTGTATGAAGTAGGGGCTGTACGTGTAATTTTATTGGGCTTGGATTGGTGAGGTGCGAATAGAACTTGGTGAAGCCCAAGGCTTCATGCTGACTTATGCTGTTATGGTGGGAATTAATTGAAATTATATGGGAAAACTGGAAAAAAGCTGGAGCGTAGGATTGATCAAGAGGCTGTGAGAGACCACCTCATTAATTGAGTGGGCAGCCAGACGCGCTGCCATTGGAGGACGCACGGTAAGTGCTGTGTGGTGTACACACGCTGATTAAAAAAATGAAAACAGAATTATGAAGAGATGGAAGCATTATAAGGGACATGTAGCGTTGTTTCATGTGTTGGATGTGAGATCCAATGGCTTAAACTTCGTCTTCTTCCATAAAACCCTAGGATGATCACCAACAACTTTCCGGTGACCGGAGCTAGGGCTCCGGCACCGGAATCCATGACAGTCCCAAAAATCAACCAATAAAAGCAAATAAATAACCCAGATCCACTAATTCAACATCAAGGAATCCAAATATGACCTCAAAACAAGCTAAAACTCAATGAAATGGACGGATCGAGCAAAATAAAGTGTCATCATCAAACTTATAATGCACATATCTTTCACTACAATGCACTAAAATCAATTCTACAAAGTGCAGCATGACCAGGGGAGATCAAAGAACACAAATTAACCATTCAATTTCATTTTTAGAACATGAGATTTCAAGCCATACCTGAGATGGAGATCTTGAAATATTGAGCTAGAATTCCAACCAATGCGTGCAAATCACTCCTATTACCCCTTAGATGCAAAATAAATGCATCTAAGGCCTTGAAATGGACTGGATCTGAGATTGCAAGACAAGTTGCTTTGAAATGGCAAGCTTCCAATTCTATGCTTTAAGCTCAAATGAGTGGTTGATTCTTGATCTATATGATTCACTGATCAAGAATATGGAAGAAGTTTGTGGAGAAAGTGAGAGAATCAAGAGATATGAAGCAAAATGCAAGGTTGCATGAAAGTTAAGAATAAGAGAGTGAGAGAGATTTCAGATCTGATGCAACCCTAATTCTCTTTGTTATGACTTCACAAATGAATGCTGAAAGTGTGAAAGAAAGTGCACGAAAATCAAATGAGAAAAGTGTGATTTTGCATCATGTTCACTTAGTGGAATAAGCATGCTATGTTCATGCTCTATTGGGCCTCTCAGCATGTGTGGCTTTCTTTTTCCACCCTTTATCCAAACCCAATCATTCCTGGCCCTTAGATTCAAGTGTCACACTTGTGTCATGATTTTTGCAAAATTGCATGTTTTGGAGGGATTTTTTCAAAGTGCACGAAAATGGACAATTCTCTTGAGAAAAATGCTTCTAATGCAATGTATTTTAAGTTTGAAAAAAGTTTGGGCATGTACCAATTCACAAAAATAAGATTGGAGCCTTCTTGCATTTGGTGCATTTTTGGAAAGTGAAAATTTGCCCTAGCATGTGAGAATTTTAGGAGACCTAGGGAGATTCACAAATCCAGTGAAAAAGGACTTGTACTTTTTGAAAATGGGAGCCCTTACTCTCCAACTTTCATGTTTGACTTTGGTCCATTTGAAGAATTTTTGATCATGTTAAGGCCACTTGAAAATTAGGGCAAAAGTTGCCAAATTTGGAAAACTTGAAAAACCAACTTTGTACCATTTTTTCAAAACCCTTCAAATATCCATGATTCTTGAACTTTAGGCATTAAAAACCTCTTATAACATTGTAAGGACCCCTCTTGGCCAAAAAAATTGGGTTGGACCCCTTGAAATTGCACAGTTGACTTTTTATGGGCTCTGTTGACTTTTTGCTTGATCTGCAAGCAACTGAGGCATTGACTGACCTCCACATGGAATTTTCTCATGAAATTTGACACATAGGATCCTCTTAACATATATAAGATTTTTCCCAAAATAAATGGCCAAAGTTGTGAGATCTTGGTGCTTGAATCTCAAACCCTAATTTGGGTGCATTGCATAGGAGCTTTGCCTTGTCCTGAGATCTCTGATGATCATGCAATCTTCTGAGCTTTTGTCAATGGACTTGATCTTGTAAATGGAGTGTAGACTCACCATAGAACTTGTACAAATTCATTGGGACCCTTTCATGGCTTGAAATGCTTCTAGGACCTCCACAGATGACCATATGCTTGATGCTAGGACATGAGGGATGTTATGCTTCATCTTTCCATGATATGATGCTGAGGAAATGATATGAGTATGATGAATATGATGTGATATGATGCTTAAAATAAGAGGGCAAATTTGGGGTGTTACAATACCGATCCGGGATTCGGATCCCGTTGCGGTAAAGATTCCTGACTGATCTGCTTTGGAAGAATGTCCCAGCTGGGGATGAGATCATTGGCAGATCTTGATAAGATGTATGATTCTACTTGGGGAAACAGGTCACTGATAGACCTATCTTAATGATGAGGAGCCCAACTGGGGTCTGTGGATGCTTTCGTCACTTTGTTGTGAGATCTTCAGACATTGCTCTTCTGGATAGAGGCTGGAACTCTACGGGGAGAAGGTTCCCTGTCTAAGACATGGCTAAGGAGGAATGATCATTGAACGACCTTCCTAGAGATTTTTGTGATTCTGCTGAAGATGATTGAAGCCTGGCAACGTAGCTGGGGAGAAGGCATCTCTGGTGCTATTTGGGAGATGTGCTGAGTAAATAGTGATTTGGCAGCTTGCTGGGGGGAAGCTTTCATGTCCCGTGTTGCGTTTTGAATACCTGCAATCCTGTTATGACAAAGAAATGTACAAGTATCCCGAGGTATCCCTTATTGGATTCCATCATAGGAATTTAGACACTCCCGGGAGCAAATATATTTCCCGCAAGCATGTAATTTAGAAAGGACGCATCTGTATTTATGCAACCATTATATCAAGGATATTGGACATTTTTGCAAATAAAATGTACAAGACGAAAGGTGACTGAAAATATGATTTATTAATTTGTGTGCCCTGAATTGGCAAGTACAGTCAAAGAAGCAGATCCCCTGAAATGAGGAGATTGTTACAAATTGAGAAACAAAAAGGTGTTGGCAATGTTGATGACGCTTTCATGAGCCTCCCTTTTGTTATGACTCGTATGGCATTGACGCTATTCTCATCTTGCTTTTTGAAGAAGGCTGATTTTGACCGATGCTCGAACCTTTCGAAGCTTGCCATGTTGTAAGTGATACAGACGAATTCAGAATGCAGTTGTTCGCTTATTCCCTTATTTTGCGTGGATCGCCCTTTCGGGTTTTCAATCCACCGGGATACCCATTTTTGCCTGAGTTGTCCAATGCGGCTTTTCAACTCAGCGGGTGTATATTTATTTATTTATTTTCCCTTATTTTTTCCCGAGTCCTTTATTCTGTTTTTGACTCGCCGGGATGCCCTATTTTTGCCTGGACTGTCATTCTGTTTCTGTGTCCAGCGGGTCATTTTATGCGAAGTATTTTTTAACTGCATCTGAATTTACAGGGGATAGGAAGTCTTCACCATCCATAGTATTGAGCATCAGTGCTCCACCAGAGAAAACTTTCTTCACTATGAATGGACCATCGTAATTCGGAGTCCACTTGCCCCTGTGGTCTGTATGAGGAGGAAGGAGTCTTTTCAGCACAAGATCTCCCACTTGGTATTCCCGAAGTCGGACTTTCTGATCGAAGGCTTTCTTCATTCTTTTCTGATACAGCTGCTCATGACAGATTGCAGTTAATCTCTTCTCTTCGATCAGATTCAGGTGTTCGTATCGGGACCGGACCCATTATGCTTCATTCAGTTTAACATCCATTAGTACCCGCAAGGAGGGTAATTCAACTTCAACAGGTAGGACTGCCTCCATACCATAAACAAGCTGATACGGTGTTGCCCCAGTGGATGTTCTGATTGAAGTACGATACCCATGCAAGGCAAATGGTAGCATTTCATGCCAATCTTTGTAGGTGACCACCATTTTCTGCACAATCTTCTTGATATTCTTGTTAGCTTCCTCTACAGCGCCATTCATCTTTGGCCTGTAAGGAGAAGAATTGTGGTGTTGGATCTTGAAGTCCCGGCACAGCTCTGCCATCATTTTGTTGTTCAAGTTGGAACCATTATCAGTAATGATTCGCTCGGGCACTCCATACCGACAGATGATGTCTCTTTTCAGGAATCGGGCTACCACTTACCTGGTGATGTTTTCATATGAAGCTGCTTCAACCCACTTGGTAAAATAGTCAATGGCAACCAGGATGAATCTGTGGCCATTTGAAGCAGTCGGTTCAATCTTGCCAATCATATCAATGCCCCACATGGCAAAAGGCCAGGGTGAAGACATCACATTCAAAGGATTCGGAGGCACATGCACTTTGTCTACATAAATCTGGCATTTATGACATTTCCTGGCATAAGCACAACAGTCTGCATCCATTATGATCCAATAATAGCCTGATCTTAACAACTTTTTAGCCATAGCATTCCCTTCAGCATGGGTACCAAAAGATCCTTCGTGCACCTCGTGCATCAGCAAGTCTGCTTCTGCCTTAACAACACATTTGAGAAGTACCATATCAAAGTTTCTCTTGTACAAGGAACCATCAGCATTCAGGAAGAAACTACCAGCTAGCCTTCTCAATGTCTTCTTATCATTGGAAGATGCCCCAGGTGGGTATGTTTGATCCTCCAAGAAGCATTTGATGTCATAGAACCAAGGCTTATCATCTTTATCAAGGTCTGCAGAGAATACGTATGCTGGTCTATCAAGTCTGGATACTGAAAATCGAGGCACATAGTTGGCAGCTTGAACTTTGATCATGGATGAAATGGTAGCCAGAGCATCTGCAAACTGGTTTTCGTCTCGAGGGATATACTCAAGCTTGACTGTGGTGAAGAAAGTAAGCAACTTCCTTGTATAATACCGGTAAGGTATCGGATGCTCCTGGTGAGTGTACCATTTACCGTTGGTTTGATTAATTACCAGAGGTAAATCTCCGAACACAGTTAAAGTCTTGATCCTGAGGTCAATGGCTTCCTCAAGACCCATGATACAAGCTTCGTATTCAGCTTCGTTGTTAGTGCAGTTAAAGGTGAGTTTTGCCGAGAAAGGCATGTGAACTCCCTTGGGTATAATGAGTATTGCACCAACACCACGACCATTCATATTAACAGCCCCATCAAACATCATTGTCCATTCTTCTTCTGGGTCAGGACCTTCAGTGTGAACAAGCTCTTCATGATGTTTTGCTTTTATGAACATGATGTCTTCATCAGGGAAGTCAAATCTCATAGGCTGGTAATCATCAATGGGTTGCTCAGCAAGATAATCAGACAATACACTGCCTTTGACGGCTTTCTGAGATGTGTACTGAATATCATATTCTGTGAGAATCATTTGCCATCTTGCAACCCGTCTGGTAAGTGCTGGCTTCTCAAAAATGTACTTGACTGGGTCCATCTTTGAAATCAATAAGGTAGTGTGGGTCAACATATACTGCCTTAGTCGGCGAGCAGCCCACGCTAAAGCACAACAAGTTTTCTCGAGCATTGAATAACGTTGTTCACAGTCGGTAAAATTTTTGCTTAGGTAGTATATTGCATACTCTTTTCGACCAGACTCGTCATGCTGGCCCAGCACAGACCCCATTGACTCTTCTAATACTGTCAAGTACATGATTAGAGGTCTTCCTTCAACTGGAGGCATAAGGATCAGAGGCTCTTGTAAGTATTCCTTGATTTTGTCAAAAGCCCTTTGGCAGTCTTCATTCCACCTAACCGTTTGTTCTTTTCTTAACAGCTTGAACAAGGGCTCACAGGTTGCTGTCAGATGAGATATGAACCTTGAAATGTAGTTCAATCTACCTAGGAACCCTCGAACCTCTTTCTCAGTCTTTGGTGCAGGCATTTCTTGAATGGCTTTAACTTTATCAGGTTCAATTTCAATCCCTTTCTCACTTACAATAAACCTCAGCAGCTTACCGGATCGCACCCCGAATGTGCATTTGTTGGGGTTTAAATTCAATTGGTACTTCCTCAGACGCTTGAATAGCTTCAACAGATTCACCAGGTGGTCTTCTTCTGTGAGGGACTTGGCAATCATGTCATCCACATAACATTCAATTTCTTTGTGGATCATGTCATGGAATAATGTTACCATAGCCCGTTGATAAGTGGCACCAGCATTCTTCAGTCCGAATGGCATCACCTTATAACAGAATGTGCCCCAGGGTGTGATGAAAGTTGTCTTCTCCATGTCTTCAGGTGACCTTTTGATCTGATTATATCCTGAAAATCCATCCATGAAGGAGAATACCGAGAACTGAGCCGTATTGTCGACCAATACATCAATGTGAGGTAATGGGAAGTCATCTTTTGGGCTGGCTCTGTTCAGGTCCCGGTAATCCACACACATCCTCACCTTGCCATCCTTCTTAGGCACAGGTACAATGTTAGCAACCCACGGCGGGTAACTGGTCACAGCAAGGAAACCGGCGTCCCACTGTTTTTGTACCTCTTCCTTTATCTTCACGGCCATATCTGGGCGAGTACGGTGCAGCTTCTATTTTACTGGCGGGCAGTCATCTTTCAGAGGCAGCTTGTGCATAACAATGCCGGTGTCCAACCCTGGCATATCCTGATAAGACCAAGCAAAAACATCCACATATTCTCGAAGCATGTCAATAAGTTGCTCTTTTACTGAATCTTGCAGACAGGCGTCGATCTTAACTTCTTTCAGGTCTTCTTCTGTACCAAGATTAACCGTCTCAACTTCCTCCTGATGAGGAGTAATAACCTTCTCCTCTTGTCTCAACAACCTCGCTAGCTCTTCAGGTAGCTCATAATCTTCTTCAACCCCTTCATCGGCTTGATTGATCGGATTGTCAAAGTCATACGAAGTCATAGCGGTATTGTTGTCGGTGCAGTCTGGAAGGCACTCTCTGCAAGGGTTTAGATTTGTTCATTTTAGTGATCAGTTTTATCTTGTTTAGAAAAAGTTAAAATGAAGTTATTATTTTGAAAAACATTGCCATTTTATTTTTGTACAAAAAATGAAAAATGAAAAACAGTGAGCGGAAAAGAAAAGACTAATTTTAAAAGATGTCTTGATATTCATTAATTGATCATTTGCACAAAATACAAGATGGCCCGATTACAAAATGAGCCCTGACATCTTGGGAAAGATGCAGGACTTGATGCATGCTTTAAAGATAGGAAATAATAATTACTCTGCCGTAGTAACCCTTATAATTTCCTGGGAAGACCAGTTTGAGACATGGTTCCCCGGGATCCTCGGACGTATCCAGCTTTCCAGGTTGCGCTCATCTTCTGACTCATCTTCCAAACTATTCACAGCATCTGGGGTGAGCATCCCCCCACTGACAAACTTGGGCTCCGTTGCAGCCTCTGGTTGATCTTGTCGAGTTGGTCTGTAACCCAACCCGAATCGGTCTTCTTTCTTTTCAACTGGCAGTAGCTTGCCCCAGCCTTGAGCGGTACCTTCCTCAACAACCATCTGGGCTTGTTGGTATGATATGATGGAAGTCCCCGACACAGCAGATGCTTCGTTAATATTAAGGGCCTCAAACCCTTGGCTCATGGTTTCATGGATCTCCCCATCCATTTCAATGTATTTGAAAGTAGCCAGCTGGCTAACGAAGATATCCTCCTCCCCACAAATGGTAATGACTTGGCCCTCCCACTCGAATTTTAACTTCTGGTGAAGGGTTGACGCCACGGCGCCAGCGGCGTGTATCCATGGTCTACCCAATAGACAGTTGTAGGCAGGCTGTATATCCATCACAAAGAAGGTCGTTTTGAAAACCTGTGGGCCAATCATTATTGGTAACTCTATTTCTCCCAAAACTGATCTTTTAGAACCGTCAAAGGCTCTCACTACCAAGTTGCTTGGGCGTAGTGCCAATCCATCCTGCTCCAGCTTCACAAGGGCTTTCTTGGGTAGGACATTGAGTGATGACCCTGTGTCCACCAATACGTGAGAAAGAACTGCACAATTACACTCCAAGGTAATGTGCAAAGCCTTGTTGTGATTGTGACCTTCCGTTGTCAGATCAGCATTGGTAAATCCTAGTCCACGACTAGCGTTGACATTTCCAACCACAGCCTCTAACTGATTGACAGTAATCTCCTCTGGCACATAAGCTGCATGCAGGACCTTTAATAGTGCATTCCGATGAGCCTCGGAGCACATTAGCAATGATAGTATGGAGATTTTGGAAGGTGTTTGGTGAAGCTGGTCCACCACCTTATAATCACTCTTTTTGATAATCCGCATGAATTCATCAACCTCTTGATCAAAAGGATTCTTCAAAGTTTCTTTAGCAACTGATTCTTCTTGCACCACGCTCTTCCCCTTTGCCTTAGCAGCAGCTTCTGCTTCAACAAGGGGTCTTGGTATTTGCGAGGCAAAGAGACGTCCGCTTCTAGTGAAGCCTCCGCCTCCCCCCACATTGTCTATCTGAGGTGAAGAAGTTGATGATTCTAAAGTGATTTTCTACCCCTCGCAGTATAGATCTGAGCCATAATGCCAAGGGATAGCATTATTGCTTTCGTAAGGAACTGGCCCAGGCACTGTGATAGTGACCGGACTGATAGCAGCTGCAGAGGGGACCACAATGGTGTATGGATCATAATATATGGTAACCGGAGCTCTGACAGGAGTAACATTTTGTTGTGAGTTGTTGGAAACAACATTTGCGGGATCGTAGTATATCGTAACTGCTGAGACACGTTCATTAACTGTTGTTGATGTTGTAGACGGTACTGTTGACTGGACGGGTGTTGAAGTTGTAGCAGGAACTGATGGAATAATGGGTGTTGTCGTTGTAGAAGGAATTGTGACTGAACTTGTATCCGTTGAAGTGATTGATTGAGTAATTGTTGGAGTTGTAGTAGAATCTGTGGGAACAATGGTTGCTGACGTTGTAGGAGTATCTGTGATTGTTGGTGAAGGAATTGTTGGAGTTGTAGTTGCTGTTGTCGTAATCTGAAGAATGCCATCTCTAATGAGGCCATCTATGCCGTTTATCAGTCTCTCACATCCATTAACGGCAATGTTGCAATATCCACAGCCGACCTCACATCTGGGGAACACTTGGCATTCTAACAGCTGAGCTTTGATTTAAACCAAAGGTGTTCGGATCTGTGCAACACTGTTAATTAATGTGGATGGTTTTCCCTCCTCAATAGCATTAATCCTAGGCCCGTTGTGACTAGGCATTGGATTTCTTGTGACGTTCGGGGGAGGTACAAAATTGAGAGCTTTTGAGTCCACCAGATCCTGGACTTTCATCTGTAGGGCCCTGCACTTTTTAGTATTATGCCCTGGTGCGTTTGAGTGGAATGCACACCTGGAATTTGCATCATAGTTCTTTGGCATATTGAGAGGATCTGGAGGTGCCAACGTCCTTAACTCAACTAGGTTGAGCTTTAGGAGCTGTGGCAAGAGTGCAGCATACGACATTAGGATCGGGTCAATTACCCTGTTTGCTTGTGATGGCCTTTGTTGGAATGGACGATGTTGTTAGTTGCTATTGTTGTTGTACGACCTTTGTTGCGGATAATGAACTAGTTGTTGATATTGTGGTTGTTTTTGTTGAGGATATGATGATTCTTGTGGAATTGGAGCTGGGATGGTAACAGCTGCTACTGACCGGTGAGCATATTGAGGCCTGCCCCGGCTTGCATGAATGGAATTTGTTTCACCTGCCCTTCGGGGTCCTGCAAAAGGTTTTCTGGGATTGCTGGAGGAACTTGCACCGCTGTCGGAGATTTTGCCCATCTTTAGGAGACTTTCAATCCTCTCACCAGCTATGACCACATCAGCAAAACTGGTAGAGGAGAAAGCAGTCAGTCTATCAATATAAGTCCCTTGCAATGTGTTCATGAACATGTCAGCCATTTCCCTTTCTGACATGGGTGGTTGGACAGCAGCAGCAAGTTATCTCCATCTTTGAGCATAATCCCGGAAGCTCTCTCTAGAGGACTGAGACATGCCCATTAGCAAGGTTCTATTGGGAGCCATGTCCAGGTTGTACTGAAATTGACGGATGAAAGCCTCGGCCAACAGTGCCCTAGACAAATGCGAATACCATTCTCTCAAAGCTCCAGTCAGACTGTCCTCAAAGTAGAACATCCATAGCTTTTCATCCATGGTATAAGCTTTGAGCCTTCCCAAGAAAGACTGCAGATGAGTGCGAGGACAGGAGGTACCATTGTACTTTTCAAAGCATGGGGGTTTAAATTTGTGGGGAATTCTCACCCCATCCACTAGTCCCATGTCCATCACATTGAAGCCCAAAGAACTCTGAGATTCCAAAGATCTTAACATTTCAGCAATCTCGTCCAATCTTCTGTCATATACCTCATCTCCAGCCCCAATGACAGTGAACTGTTCTCCCTGGGGATCCTCCTGCAAGATTGGGCCCCCAGTAGCATTACCTTGACCATTTCTTAGGATATTAACTTCTGGATTCAGATGGGGTCCAAACTCCTGTGGGTCAATACGAGGCTGGCCCCGTTCATTGTTGCTAGTTCCTCCTGTTCCAAGATGAGGCTCTTCAGGAGTTTGTCTTTCCACCAGCTCTCTTAATCTTTCTTGGCTCTGGGCCAAACCAGTCATCGCTGCCATGAACTGAGACATCTGGTTTCTCATCTCTACTCTCTCATTGACCATCTGGTTTCTGACCTCAGTCAGATCCTGCTGTACTTGTTCCATTTGAATGCCGGGAAGGTTGTTACGAGTCAGGTACCGATGCGCGCGGTTGACAGGGAACACACGGCGACAAGCAATGTTTCCTGAGCTCACAACAAAGTTAAAAACAATAAAACCTACAAAACAAAACAAAGTTAGTATGCAATGCAGTATGCTTATTTGTTTTCCAAGGTATCCGATTTGGTACTTGGTTTTGACCTTTCCAGACCTCGAGGAAGATGCTTGATGTTGTTGAGAGAAAACCCAAATGAAAACAAACTAAAATATATTACAGATGATGAACAATACATGGTTTTCTTTACAATACATGCCCATGGAGGGTCAAAATACAACAAAAGGAAAAGTACATCAAATGGAAGCAAACAACAAGCAAAGAATCAAACATGTAGATGTCTTGAATTGGCAGAATTTTTGACCAACAAGAATTATTGAATTCAGTTCAGAATGTCCTATCAAATGTTGGGACATTATCAAACAGAGTATATGAACTTATTTCAGGATGTCTTACCAGATGTTGGGACATTGTGTAAATGACTAAGTTCAGTTTTTCAGGATGTCCCAACAGATGTTGAGACATCTCAAACCTGCTTCCAGAATTAATTATTGACTAACTAATCAGAGATATTTAAGGAGAGTTATCTGGAATTAATTAATGATGGATAAAAACGGAACAAGGCGCATCTGTAGGGAGTTTTATATTGAAGATTCAGATTAAAACAGAAGACCTAAATCACCTAGAATCTAGGAAGTAACAAACCCTAAATTCAAGGTGGAAGCTGCATGTGCATTAGGGCTGGATCATCCTACAGAAAGCTCAAATTACAGATACCTATTTAAGCAACAGAAACTCATAGAATTGAGTACGAATTTCAGAAGACCAAATAGGGTGTCTAGTGTTTTTAATAGCAGGTGTTTTTATTGTACCACTTGATGAGCTTTTAAGCATAAGTGCATTTGTGACTTGATTGAAACTGTGAAGTAAGATCAAGTTGTTTTGTTTGAAGATTGTCTTCAATTTTATTAAAATTGTAAACTTGATCACTGTGTGATTGAGGGGGAGTGAGTAGGGTACTCTTATTTAAGTTGTGACTTAGGTAGAAATTGCATTGGGTAGTTATTAAGTGATAGATTAAACAGAGAGGTTTAAGTCTAGAATTAATATTACTTATAGTGGATTTCCTCCTGGCTTGGTAGCCTCCAGATGTAAGTGTGGTTATACACTGAACTGGGTTAACAAACTTCTGTGTTGTTTACTTTTCTTGCTATTTAAGTTTTGGTTAAATCTGTCAAGTGTTGGGACATCTCTTAGGACATCCCATACCTGATCACAGAATTTCAATTGGCATCAGAGCAGGCACCCTGCCTGTTTATACTGGGTGAGATCTAGGGAATACAAATTCTGTAACATGGACAGAGATATAGGGTCAGTAAATAGACCACCTATTCTGGATGGATCTAATTATGACTACTGGAAGCCAAGAATGATTGCATTCTTAAGATCACTTGACAACAGGGCATGGAAAGCAGTCAACATTGGATGGGATTATCCTGTCCAAGATACCAAAGATGGATCAAAAGTGCTGAAACCTGAAGAAGAATGGAGTAAGGAAGAAGAAGATTCAGCACTAGGCAACTCAAAGGCCTTAAATGCTTTATTCAATGGCATTGATAGGAACATCTTCAGACTTGTACATCATTGTGAGCTAGCCAAAGATGTATGGGATACTCTCAAAACAACTCATGAAGGAACATCAAAAGTAAAGATGTCAAGACTTCAACTCCTCACCACAAAATTTGAAAACTTGAGAATGAAGGAAGATGAGACAGTTCATGAATTCTACATGAACATTTTAGAAGTAGCTAATACTTCTGGAGCTTTGGGAGAAAAAATGACTGATGAAAAGCTTGTAAGAATAATCCTCAGATCTTTGCCAAAAAGATTTGACATGAAAGTCACAGCAATAGAAGAAGCTCAAGACATATGCTCTATGAAAGTTGAAGAACTCATTGGTTCCCTTCAAACTTTTGAGATGGGAATGAATGACACAAATGTTAAAAAGAACAAAAGCATAGCCTTGGTGTCAAATACTGATGAAGAAGAAGATGATGAATCAGAAAATGATAAAAGCTTATCAGACAACCTTGCTATGCTTGGAAGACAATTCAAACAGATTCTCAGAGGAATGGAAGGCAAATCCAAACCCAGTGGAAGATACACAAACTCTTCTGAGAACAGGAGACCTTATGATACTAACAGAAGGTCAAATTATGCTGAAAAGACCAGTCAAGAAAAAGGAGTCAAATGCCATGGATGTGAAGGATATGGACACATCAGGAATGAATGTCCTACCTACTTAAAAAGGCAAAAGAAAGGACTCTCTGTGACCTGGTCTGATGAAGACTCAGGAGGTGATTCAGAAGAGGAATCAGCTAAGCATATCACTGCTTTAGCTGGATTATGTGACTCTGAAAGTGAATCCAGTGATGAAGAACTTACTTATGAAGAACTTGAGCAAGCATTCAAAGATCTATACAAAAGAAGCTCTGAAATATGCAGTGAGGTTATAAAGCTAAAGAAGCAGAATAAGGAATTAGAAGATGACAAAGCAAATGATCAGGAGATCATTGACACCTTAAAAAGTGAAGTAAGTCTTCTCAACTCCAAGTTGGAACATATGTCCAAATCTGTTAGAATGTTGAACAGCAGCTCAAATACACTGGATGTGATTCTCAACAACAATAAGCACTCAGGGGATAAAAGTGGACTAGGATTTAACAGAGTAAATAAAGATGAAGCTAGCTCTAGCAAAACACCTTCAAAATCCATACAGTCTAACAAGATGTCCCAACAGATGCTTCAACATCAGGAAAAGAACACAAAGTCAAACATAATGTTCCAATAGATGTCTCAACATTCTAAAAAGAACAAAATGAAGAAGAAGTATCAAAGATGGAGATGCCATCACTGTGGAAGATTTGGACATATCAAACCTCATTGTTATAAGTTGCATGGATATCCAAATCAGATGTATCAGCAACCTTCCAAAAAGAAAATAGAAGTTACCAAGAAAGTGCTGCATAAACATCAAAGAAATCAGCAACCTCCTAAGCAGAAGACAGAAAACATCAAGAAGGTATGGAAACCAAAAGCTAGCCCTGAAGCTGATCAAAGCTACAAGAACAAGATCAACAATCAAGCTTGGAGATCAGCTGATAAACAACACACAGGGCTGAGGCATCAAAAGAAATCTCAACTCATCTGGTCAAAGAAAAGTACTGCATTCATAGCACATACATCACTAAGAGTATCAGCTAAAGAAGACTGGTACTTTGAACGTGGATGTTCAAGACACATGACTGGATTGAAGAATCTGCTAGTAAATTTAAAATCACATTCATCCAGGTATGTGACATTTGGAGATGGAGCTAAAGGAGAAATCAAGGGAGTTGGAACCTTGGATTGTCAAGATGTTCCAAGACTAGATGATGTGCTGCTAGTTAAAGGTATAACTGCAAACCTGATCAGCATAAGTCAATTATGTGATCAAGGGTATAGTGTAAACTTTACCAAAACTGAATGCATAGTGACTAACAAAGAACAAGAGGTTGTCATGAAAGGAGCCAGATCAAAAGACAACTGTTACATGTGGGAATCCCAAAATCTCAGTCTCACTTCAACTTGCTCTTTAGCTAAAGAAGAAGAAGTGAAACTATGGCACCAAAGACTAGGTCATCTTCATTTCAGAGGCATAAAGAAGATAATATCTATGGATGCTGTAAGAGGTATTCCTAAACTAAAGATTGATGATGGAAAAATATGTGGTGAATGTCAAATAGGCAAGCAAACCAAGATGTCCCATCCAAAGCTCCAACATCTGACAACTTCCAAAGTTTTGGAACTTTTGCATATGGATCTGATGGGACCTATGCAGGTTGAAAGTCTTGGTGGTAAGAGGTATGCCTATGTTGTGGTTGATGACTTTTCAAGATATACATGGATAAATTTCATCAAAGAAAAGTCTGATGTATTTGATGTATTCAAAGAATTATGTCAAAGATTGCAAAGGGAAAAATCCAGCTGTGTGATCAGAATAAGAAGTGATCATGGAAAAGAATTTGAGAACCAAAAGTTCTTAGATTTTTGCTCTTCAGAAGGAATCAATCATGAATATTCTTCACCAATCACTCCTCAACAGAATGGGATTGTTGAAAGGAAGAATAGAACCATTCAAGAATCAGCAAGAGCTATGATCCATGCTAAAAAGTTACCTCTGTACTTTTGGGCTGAAGCTATGAACACTGCCTGTTACATCCATAACAGAGTTACTTTAAGGAAAGGAACTTTGTCCACAATATATGAAGTCTGGAAGGGCAGAAAACCCACAGTTAAGTACTTCCATGTATTTGGAAGTATCTGTTATATTCTGGCAGATAGGGAGCAAAGAAGAAAAATGGATCCTAAAAGTGATGAAGGGATTTTCCTTGGATACTCCATAAACAGCAGAGCATATAGAGTATTTAATTCTAGAACCAAGGTTATCATGGAGTCCATAAATGTGATAATTGATGATGCTCCTACAGATGTCCCAGAAGATGTTGGAACATCTGCTGATATCAAGATTGAAGCTGAAGAAAAGAATGATCATTATAACTTCACTCAAACTGATACAAGGACAGAAGAATCCAGCAAACCTCCCTCCATCAGAATACAGAAGGATCATCCCAAAGATCTGATAATTGGTGATCCCAACAGAGGTGTGAGCACTAGATCAAGAGAAGTGATTTCAGGCTCTTGTTTTGTTTCCAAAATAGAACCTAAAAACATCAAGGAAGCTCTTACTGATGAATACTGGATTTGTGCTATGCAAGAGGAATTAGGTCAATTCACAAGGAATGAAGTGTGGAATCTTGTTCCTAGACCTGATGACATAAATGTGATTGGAACAAAATGGGTGTATAAGAACAAGTCAAATGAACAAGGAGTTGTTACTAAGAACAAAGCTAGACTTGTAGCTCAAGGATACACTCAAATTGAAGGAGTAGACTTTGATGAAACCTTTGCACCAGTAGCAAGGCTTGAATCAATTAGACTACTTTTGGGAATTGCTTGTATCTTGAAGTTCAAGCTATTTCAAATGGATGTGAAAAGTGCCTTTTTAAATGGCTATCTTAATGAAGAGGTATATGTAGAACAGCCTAAAGGATTTGTTAATCCTAGCTGTCCAAATCATGTATACAAACTAAAGAAGGCACTTTATGGTTTGAAGCAAGCTCTAAGGGCATGGTATGAAAGACTGACCACATTTCTTATCAAGCAAGGATACAGAAAAGGTGGAATTGACAAAACCCTGTTTGTTAAAGATGAAGAAGGGAATGTCATGATTGCTCAAATATATGTTGATGATATTGTATTTGGTGGAATGTCTGAAAGGATGGTCAAACATTTTGTCAAGCAAATGGAATCTGAATTTGAAATGAGCCTAGTAGGAGAGTTAACCTACTTTCTTGGTCTGCAAATAAAGCAAATGGAAGACTCAATGTTCATCTCTCAAAGCAAGTATACCAAGAACATAGTCAAGAAATTTGGAATGGAAAATGCTACTCATAAGAGAACTCCTGCTCCCACACATTTGAAGCTGACTAAAGATGAAAAGGGTGAGAGTGTAGATCAAAGCTTATACAGAAGCATGATTGGAAGCTTGTTATACTTAACTGCTAGCAGACCTGACATAGCATTTGCAGTAGGTGTATGTGCAAGATATCAAGCTGATCCAAAAGTCAGTCATCTCAATCAAGTCAAGAGAATTCTTAAATATGTTAATGGTACTTGTGACTATGGCATAGTGTACCTTCATGGATGTAAACCAATTCTCACTGGCTTCTGTGATGCTGATTGGGCTGGAAGTGCAGATGACAGAAAAAGCACTTCAGGAGGATGCTTCTTTCTAGGAAACAATTTGATTTCTTGGTTCAGTAAGAAACAAAATTGTGTATCCTTATCTACTGCTGAAGCTGAATATATAGCAGCTGGAAGCAGTTGTTCTCAGTTGGTTTGGATGAAGCAAATGCTCACTGAGTACAATGTCCCACAGGATGTCATGACATTGTACTGTGACAACTTAAGTGCAATCAACATATCAAAGAATCCTATCCAACATAGCAGGACCAAGCATATTGATATCAGACATCATTTCATCAGAGATCTTGTAGAAGAAAAGGTGATTTCATTGGAACATGTAGCTACAAATCTGCAGTTAGCTGATATCTTTACCAAAGCATTGGATGCTACACAATTTGAGAACTTAAGGGGCAAACTTGGAATCTGTTTATGTGATATTTAGCAGTTAATGAGATGTGCCAACATGTCATATGACATTGTATGGCATAAGTTCCAGATGGCAAAACCAGTCTGGACAAGATCCTTGGGAATTCCATCTCTCATCATTTGCACTGTAACGGCTACTTATTTAGTAACTGTTTATAATCAGCTATCAAGATTCTCATCATACTATCACAAGCGAATCACATTAACCAGCTATTCTCCAGAAATCATAAACCCTAAAGCTTTTCTTCCATCTTCCTCAACAATGTCTCAAAACCCTAACACAACTGAAGAAGTTCTCAACAAAGAAGACGTAGTTCATGCCACTCCCATCTCTGTGGTACCAATGAAATCAACTCCATTGGACGAACTCAGAGGAAGTGCTTCTCACACTAAAAAGCCAAGAACTCCAAAGAGAGCTAAAGATCAAGTCTGCAGCAAAGCCAAAGGAGGCTTTCCTTCTCCTGCTAACATGCCCCCAAAATCCTCAAAATATGTAGATGATTCCATCAAGGAGATTGTCAACCAAATCCTTTTTGAACAGAGAGTGGTGAGTGGGATCTCTGTTCCTCTGAACACAATGCCTGCACCTCAAGAAGAACAAGCTCAAGATGCAGAGGACACTCCTGCAGAACAAGATGTCCCAATAGATGTTGGAACATCTGAAGATGAGAAAAAGAACTCATCTGATGATGATTTGGAACAAACTGAGGACCAGCATAAGGCCTCAAATGAAAATGATGAAGAAGTCTCTGAGGATCAGACTAAAGCCTCAAATGAAGATCAAATCCCTGCTGATCAACCAGCTGAAGAGGAGACTACTCAATCTCCTCCAGTGGTCAACCTGGAGCAGGATTCTGATACAGAGATCATAGCCTCTGTTAAACCTAGCATAGCCAAAAGGCTCAGGTCCAGGAAAGGAAAGATGCAAGCTGAAGCAGCAATTCCTGAGAAGAAGAAAGCCTCCCCAAAGAAAGGCAAAGCTAAAGCTACTTTTGGGCCAACAAAACAATGGAGTAAAGTTCAAACTCAGAAAAGAAAAGCTGTCACTCCATCAGACTCAGATGTTGAATCAGATGTCCCAACATCTCCTCCCAAAAAGAAACCAGCACCTTCTAGGGCTTCATCTGCTGTTCCAGAAGCCCCCTTGGACAACATATCATTCCATCATGTCTCTAGTGTCAACAAATGGAAGTTTGTGTACCAAAGAAGGGTTGCCTTAGAAAGAGAACTGAGCAGCAATGCACTTGAGTGCACTGAACTGATTGACCTCATCTCTGCTGCAGGACTATTCAAGACAGTCTCAGATCTCTCTCCCTGCTATGAACTTCTTGTCAAAGAGTTCATTGTAAATCTTCAAGAGGATTGTTCAAATGGTAAGTCCTCTGAGTTTCAAAAAGTTTTTGTTAGAGGTAAATGTGTAGAGTTTTCTCCTCAAATCATCAATCAGTACTTAGGAAGAGAAACAGATGGACCCAATGAGCTAGGTAAGACAGATAACCAAATCTGCAAGGTTATCACTACAAACCAGGTCAAGGCATGGCCTGTGAAGGGAAAGCTCTCTGTGAGCATGCTTACAAGAAAATATGCCATGCTGAACAGGATTGGTACAGCTAACTGGGTGCCTAGCAATCACACTTCTTCAATCTCCACTGGTCTGGCCAGGTTTATATATACTGTGGGAACTCAAACCAAGATGGACTATGGAGCATACATTTTTGATCAGACCTTGAAGCATGCCAGCTCCTCTGCAACAAAGCTGCCAATAGCTTTTCCCTCCTTGCTGTGTGGTATTGTTCTAAGTCAATACCCTGGGATTTTAACTGAGAAAGACACAGTCTGCAAGAGAGAAAGCCCCTTGGCTTTTCACTACAAGTTATTCCTCAGTCATCATGCTGCAGATGTTGAAGCACCTTCTGGGACATCTGCAGGTCCTTCAACTGCCAAGACTCCAATCTCCAAGAAGGCTCTAATTGCTGAGCTCAAAAGCACATGCAAAGAACTTGAAGCAAGGAAGCTAAAACTTGAAGAGATCATCCAAAGGCTGGAGAGTGGAGAAGATCAAAAAGCTGGCTCTGATGAAGAAAGTGAAGCTGATGAAGAAACAGAAGTTGAGGAAGAAACTGAGAGTGATGAATCTGAGTGATCAATGTATGTGAGGCAAATGTAATGACAGCAATGTATTTCTGGAATGGTGTCTTTGGCCCTAAATTTTGTGTCTACCAAGGGGGAGAACAACAACAAATTGTAATTGTTGTTTAAGTATGAATGAAAAAATCTGTTTGTTTGCTTCTGAACTGAATAAGTTTTTTTCTTCTGTTGCAACAAGATTGGATACATATATATTTGAGGGGGAGTAATCTCAAATAAGAATCAACAGAAAAGTAATGCTATACTCTGATAAAAAGAACTTCTGCTGCACTCTGAAAACCAGAAAAGATGTTAGCCAAAAATTAGCCAAAGGGGGAGTTTGTAGATGTCTTGAATTGGCAGAATTTTTGACCAACAAGAATTATTGAATTCAGTTCAGAATGTCCTATCAAATGTTGGGACATTATCAAACAGAGTATATGAACTTATTTCAGGATGTCTTACCAGATGTTGGGACATTGTGTAAATGACTAAGTTCAGTTTTTCAGGATGTCCCAACAGATGTTGAGACATCTCAAACCTGCTTCCAGAATTAATTATTGACTAACTAATCAGAGATATTTAAGGAGAGTTATCTGGAATTAATTAATGATGGATAAAAACAGAACAAGGCGCATCTGTAGGGAGTTTTATATTGAAGATTCAGATTAAAACAGAAGACCTAAATCACCTAGAATCTAGGAAGTAACAAACCCTAAATTCAAGGTGGAAGCTGCATGTGCATTAGGGCTGGATCATCCTACAGAAAGCCCAAATTACAGATACCTATTTAAGCAACAGAAACTCATAGAATTGAGTACGAATTTCAGAAGACCAAATAGGGTGTCTAGTGTTTTTAATAGCAGGTGTTTTTATTGTACCACTTGATGAGCTTTTAAGCATAAGTGCATTTGTGACTTGATTGAAACTGTGAAGTAAGATCAAGCTGTTTTGTTTGAAGATTGTCTTCAATTTTATTAAAATTGTAAACTTGATCACTGTGTGATTGAGGGGGAGTGAGTAGGGTACTCTTATTTAAGTTGTGACTTAGGTAGAAATTGCATTGGGTAGTTATTAAGTGATAGATTAAACAGAGAGGTTTAAGTCTAGAATTAATATTACTTATAGTGGATTTCCTCCTGGCTTGGTAGCCTCCAGATGTAAGTGTGGTTATACACTGAACTGGATTAACAAACTTCTGTGTTGTTTACTTTTCTTGCTATTTAAGTTTTGGTTAAATCTGTCAAGTGTTGGGACATCTCTTAGGACATCCCATACCTGATCACAGAATTTCAAAACATCCAGTCGAAACTCATCTTCTCTGACCTCCTTTAGGAGTGCGTCAGTCACTGGACCAGCTGGGTGCTCTGTAATGGTCCTAATGAGGAGGTTCCTGGTAGCAATGGCAGTAGTCAGCTTCTTATGCATGTCCTGGTCCTTTGATCTCTTCAATCCTGCTCTGAGCTTCAACTCTGATATCTCTTTCTGTGCAGCCAACAGAGCTTTGGCAGATACATAATAGTAGGATAAAAATAAATTATAAAGCAAGAATAATAGATATAATAAAATAATAAATAAGCAATAATAATAATAATAATAATAATAATAATAATAATAATGAAGCAAAAATAATAAAGCAATATTAACAATAAATCAATAATAATAATAATAATAATAATAATAATAAAGTAATTATAATAATAATAAAGTTAAAATAAATTAAAGAAATAACAATTAAACATTTAATTTAAAAAGAAATAGTTTAAGTTAGACAAGTTAGATTTTTTAGAAGTTATTAGAATTAGTATAAAAAAAAGAAATTAAGTTTAGAGAAAAACAATTAAAGATTATTAAGAAGACTTTTAATTATTTACATTATATGATTATTACTATTATAGTACAATTAAGAAAATAATATTATTAGTATACAAAACATAAAGTAAAAGAATTATTAAAATTAAAATAATATTTACAAATTAAATATTATAGAAAACTATTAAATTATTAAGTTAGTAGGTTATTTATAAATTATATACAATATTTTAGAATCATAATTATTTAATTATAAAAAAAAGAAGTCAATTAGATTTATTTACAATTGTATAAAAGAATGAAAAAAAATTTAGAAGTTAAAAGAAGAATTAAAAAATTTGATTATTTAATTATTTACTTACAAAATATAATTATGATAAAAATTATATACAAAATACTATTATTATTATAAGAAAAAGTTTATTGATTAATTATTCTCCTTTTTTTTTTAATTAATGATCTAAGTCCATATTGATTTTCATTCAGTTCTTGGCACGCCCTAAATTACAAACCACGCAGGGAATAATAAAAATAAATAAAGGCAGAAATTTAAAGGCGGAAAATAAAAATTCCTACACTATTACATGGCTGAGGCAGTTACATAATTATGTGGCGAAAAGTAAAACTGAAAATATTACAAGTTAAAACTTAAAATATTACAAGGGCGAAGCAATTACAGTGTATGAATAACATAAACATGAGCAAAAATAAGAAATAATTACAGGGTTGTTAAGGTTTGTGGAAATGTTTATGGTTTAAAGGAAATAACACGGTTAAAGTTTTAGGTTTGAAATTTAGAGTTTGTGGCGGAATTGTCAAGGTTTAGGAAAAAAATCAAGGTAGTTAGTTATCTGTACAGATCTAAATATATAACATAAAAGAAAATGGAAAAAACAAAAACGACGTTGCTAACGCAAAAAATGCGATCATCGCAATTGGATCGGATCAACATAAGTGTCACGCCTCATACATATAAAATGTGCGAATAGCGTATCGACACGATCCGATCTGAACATAATCCAATAATTATAAAAAAAAATTAGAATTAACAATATTAAAACAAAACTGTAAAAACAAAATAAATAAAAACTTTTTATATATATATAACGAATATGCAGCCAATTCTATATATGTATACATAAAAACAACGTTTTATGTTCTTTGTTACCTGTGATGTATTAACAAAATAAGAGCAACAAATATATATATTAACAAAAGCAACGTTAGTTAAGATATTAACAAAGTGTAACAAAAGCAACAAATATATATATTAACAAATATATATGTATATATAAAACATATGAATGTTATAGGAATTTATATATATATTACGTACCAATCAAAGTGCAATTGGAAAGTAAAGCTGTTGCAGGAATGTTTTTCTTCTCTCTTTTCTGTCTTTCTTCGGTCTCTTCTTAATAGCAATAACACGTTAGGTATATATAGGGACCAATTAGGGTTAATGTAAATGGGCCTAAATATTTATTTTGGAATCCAATAAAATATTAATATAAATAATTAAATAAAGTTTAATAAAAATAGTTAAAACTAAAATAAAAACTAATTAACCTATTTATTTATTCTAGACCCAATAAAATATTAATTTAAAAAACAAATAAAATTTTAATAATTAAATTAGTTAAAATAAAATAAAAAACTAATAATCTTATTTATTTATTCTAGACCCAATAAAATATTAATTTAAAAAACAAATAAAGTTTTAATAATTAAATTAGTTAAAATAAAATAAAAAACTAATAATCCTATTTATTTATTCTAGACCCAATATAAAAATAAATAGACTCAAAAAAATAAAATTCGGGCACCAAAATGCTCGAAAAAATAAAATGAATACGTCAAAATAATCAGCGCGAAATAAATGACTCGGAAAAATACAGCGTTTGGTCGGATTTTGAAATAAAAATTATGACCGTTTAAACTGCTCAGACTGATCAACATATGACCAAAAATAGTCGTAAAAATATTTTTAGCATGTCAAATTAAACCACGTGAACCGCAAATTAATGTTACCGGCATTTACAAACTTAAACTTGACATTTTTTCGTCGACTAATTTTTAGGTATAGTTAAAAAGTTAATTTGACCAGTCTGTTTGTAAATTCCGAGAAATTATTCCGGCTAATATTAAGACAGAAAAAATATGTTATGTTATGATGATGATGCAAATGAATGTGAAACAAAAAAATTGGTTAGAGTTAAAAAATAGAGGGCAAATTTCGGGGTGCAACACCTGGCTCTCTTGCAGATAGTGCTCAGCCCTAGCTTTCTGAACCTTGGCCTCTTTACAAGCATTCTTCAATATCTGTTCCCCAGCCCTTGCTTTCCTTATGTAGTCTTCTGTCTTTTCAATTTTGGCAAGGTGCTCAACCCTGAGCTTTTCCAATCTCTCAATGTCCAGGCGACCATCACTTCTTTCCCAAAGAGTCTTCTTTAAGGCCTGAGATAACTGCTCATTCCTTTCCTTCAACTTTTCAAATTCCTCCAGGCTAACTATTGCTGCAGGCTGTACTGTAGATGGTCCAGGTATGTCTTCCAAGGTGAAAGGCATCCTGGTAATCTGAGCTCTAGTACGGGACCAGTCTATATACTAAGCTGAAGAAACATTATTACATCTTCCAAGAATAGCTACCCCTTTTGTTTGGATGTTATCCCAAGCCCAGGATGCTTGTCTGACAACAGCTGAATTAAGTTGTACTTCACAATACAGAGTCTCAGCTAAATCCTGTCCTTTGGGAGGGTGAACCAAGGAATAACCTAGTTGTCTCTTAAACAATAAAGGATTGTAGTTGATGCAACCCTTCACTCCTATCAGAGGTACATTTGGGTATTGTCCATAACTGGTGATAATTTCCTTGCCCTTGGTGCTCTGGGTGCACCATCTGATATCATCTGAAGCCAAGGCAATGAACCTCTTAGCCCAATTCTTCTGCTGGTGGGGGTTCAAGAAAGCATCTGACTTAGGCAGGTGTCTGAGCAGCCAGGTGTAAAACAAAGGAGCACAACATCTTACCAACTTCCCCCTTTGTTTCTCATTCCTCTGATGGATGGAATAGTAGAAATCTCCTAGCAATGTGGGTACTGGGTTCTTCAGAAGAAACAGATGGATCACATTCTTGCTGACAAATTTAGGCTCATCTGCAAACAGTATAGCCCCATATATGCTGAGGGCTAACAGTGCACAGACTGCCCTCCACTCTCCCAATGAAGCCTTCAGGATGGCCTGAGAAATCAAGAAGTCCAAATGCAAACCAGGAATCCCTGCTTTTGTTGTCATACTCTGCTCAATAAGGGCAGGTTCCAGGTACAGTGCCCTTGTTATCTCTTCATTTCTGGGAGCAGTCATCTCTGGGTTGAAGGGGATTCCACCTCTGATAGGTACTCCAATCAATAAAGAAAACTCTTCCAGCAAAGGCCCTAACTGAAAGTTTGGAAAGGTGAAACATCTCAATGGAGGGTCATAGAACTGCAAGCATATGTGGATCATGCTCCTCTGAGAAGGATCTAGGTCCATAACCATGTCCAGGATACCTCCATAGTGATCTCTAAACAGTGGGATGTGGTCAGGTGTGATAAGTGACTAGACCTGCCTGATACCAGTCATCACAGGCTCAAAAAAGTGGTAGGATATGTTGCTCTTCCTGGGAGTAGCCATGAGTGCTGCTGAAGAAACTGTAGACAAGTGCTGATGAAGATCACAAACTGAGAAGCTGAAGGTGGACCACTGACAGACTAGTGCTGGTGAGGATGGAGATAACTGAAGCAGATAACTGTTGAAGACAGCTGAAGCAGAGGTCTATGCAGAAGAAGGGGTCAAATCCAAAACCAGGTTATAATGAAGTGGATGCCCTGAAAAGCAAATAAACAAATGTTAAATGATGCAATGATGATATATGCAAATGATATGCAAGGCTTTGTGATCAAGTTGGATCTGATTATCTGTCTTGATATTAGGCCCATGTATGTTCAAAAGTCCAGATGGAGGCTCAGAAATCCAGTAACCAGGGTGGGGGACTCAAATAAAGAGTTACATGTCCAGGGTTAATCACAAGAACTGTCCAAAGTGGAATATTCTTAAACAAAATAGTAACAGGGTATGATGTGGCCAAGGGTACCTGCAAACCTGTAAATAGCCCAACCCCCTCACAGGTAATGTTCTAGAACAAGGATCCTCGGATTTGGATCAGTTATGAGAGGTGTAAACACTTCTAACCCTGAGGTATAGTGTTTACAATAACCATAAAAGATCCTCCTCTAATTCACCTCAGCTTCTGAAGGTCATAATAAAGGTCATCCAGACTTAGCAGGCTTCTCAGATAGCCCTAGCACTACAGGAAATCTGTAGCACCGAGTTCTCAAGAAGAAACCCACATCTGAATCGTGTTTCATATTCCCGCACCAGACCGAAATGGAATGGGAAAGAACATGAACCACTCTAGCCTAGGTGTCACTCAGGTCCCAGGTATAGGACCTTAAACTCTCAATGGAACCCCACCCATCAAAACAACAAACCAGATCCAGCAATGACAGTATGACAGTATGATGAAAAAAACTGTAAAGAAAGCAGTAAATAAGATTGTACATAAAGCAATAAATAAAGCAAATACATAAACACAATTAGCACATAACACCCCAGTAAACACAAATCAAACAAGCGCTAGGAAGAACCCACAAAAAGAACCAGAAGCCCTAGTTGCAATATAAGGGTCCCCAGCAGAGTCGCCAAGCTGTCGCTCCCACCAAATGACACCTGGTCAGAAGGGGTACATACGCGAACGGTCGGCGAAAGAGAAAAAAGAAAAGAGTCGCCAGCTAGGCATTTTTATCCAGAAGGAAAGGTAATGCTGTATAAACCTGGAAAAAGATGGATAAGACAGTCGCAAACCAGAGAAACTGAGAAAGGGGGTTGGTTACAACCTGGGAAGGTATTAGCACCCAGATTGTCTGCCGTACTCGACGGGATCCATGCTTGAAAGTTTATGTTTTAAAGGGGTAGTGTCAGTGCTATTTTGTGTGCAAAAGCTGGAAAAGAAAACAAGTGCCAGTGCAAAAGAAGTGTGAAGTGAAGTAAGAGAGTGTCAGTGTAAGAAAAGAAGGTGAAGCTCAAGACTATGAGGCTTAAAAGAACAATGCTGGAGGAGGGGGAATATACAGAGACTTTTGTTCGATAACTGTTAAGTTATGCCTACGTATTCTCTCGTGCAATGAGGAAGTCAGAACACCGTAGTTCGACTCAAAGAGACTGAAAAATAAATTGACTTGTGAACTTCTTACTTATCCATGGTCAAGTGTATGACCTGTCTGGCTCAGGTGCAAACTTTCTTGCATTAGACGGAAGAAGCAAGTTCTCGTTTATGAGTGAATGAGATGAGAAAAGAATCCCGGAGGAGACGATTATTGTTTGTTTTTGATGTTTTCAATCTTTTATTGCTTTTTGTGGTTTGTCATAATAAAATGAGCTTAAGCCTAAACCAAGGGTTAGTAAACTCATCACATCTTCCCTCTGATTAAGGGTAATGAGAATACCTTAAGTGTGAAGTAAGAACCTCACTCTTAGTCACCATGATATAGGATTAAGATCATTAACCTACTTGCAATTATTTAGATGTTTTTTGGAGTTTTTGTTTAGTGTTAAGTAATGAGTTTAAGCCATAATCAAGGATTTAATGGACTCATTACACCATCCTAATAGAATGATAATAGATGAGAACATTTAAGCTGAGAAAGGCTCCTCAACTTAATCCATGATTAGGGATTAACCTCATGAAAAAACAAGGCCTTTATTAGAGTGGATTTTAGTTAATGGTAAGATTAAGAAGTGGATTTTATGGTTTGTAAGACAACTTGACGGGGACTTGTCCATTAACACTAGGGTTAGTCCTTCTTAACCAATTAAGGAAGAATTAGAACCCTAATGCAAGGCCCAAGTTACAAGCTTAATGTCTTAGTGATTATTAGATGGATTTATTAAGAGATTTAAACACATTAAAGGTTTAACACTTAGGATTAAAGTTAAACACTCCATCCTAATAGAAGGATGCAGGCATAATCTTAATTACAAAGCCTTAAAACCTTAAAGGTTTAGTCCCTGATTATGAGATGAGAAGAGAAGACACAAAAGATGACACAAAGGTAAAACTAATGGGGGGACTAATCAAACCCTAATTGTTATCATGCTTGTGTGTTCCTAGGGTTAATGAGGCTTGCAAGAAGATCTTCAGAGAAACCACCAAGGAAGAAGCAGATGAAATGAAAAGAAGCAGCAAGAAGCAAGACAACTTGCTTCACTCGAGAAGGCAAGTTGCTTGAAGAAAGAAGGAGGAGAAAGAGCATGAATGAGCAAGCTCACTCTAATACACAAGTAAACATGCAGAAATGATGCATAAAAGGGATGAGAAGAGATTATGAGAAGTGAAGGAAAATTCACTTCTCAAACACTTACCACCTGAAAAGTTAGCAACAAGAAATGAAATTGAAATGCAAATGAGATGAAATACTGTCGCTCCCACCAAAATGACAACCAAGGTCAGAAGGGGTACAGACGCGAACGGTCGGCGAAAAGGGGATGAGAACACACAGGGGTGAACTCAGGAGAAAAGAAAAGAGTCGCCAACTAGGCATTTTTATCCCGGAGGAAAGGTAATGCTGCATAGACCTAGAAAGAAATGGATAAGACGGTTGCGAACCAGAGAGACTGAGAAAGGGGGTTGGTTACAA
Source organism: Lathyrus aphaca (assembly GCA_963966055.1). Taxonomy (NCBI): domain Eukaryota; kingdom Viridiplantae; phylum Streptophyta; class Magnoliopsida; order Fabales; family Fabaceae; genus Lathyrus; species Lathyrus aphaca. Next base: position 475,916,498 of record OZ014525.1, read on the forward strand.
CCTGGGAAGGTATTAGCACCCAGATTGTCCGTCGTACTCGACGGGATCCACGCTTAAAAGATTTGTGTTTTAAAGGGGTAGTGTCAGTGTAATCTGTGTATCAAAGCTGGAAAGAATGCAAGTGTCAGTGTAAAAGAAGTGTGTAGTGTATAAATGAAGTGTCAGTGTAAGAACAAGAGTGAAATGCTCAAGACCATGAGGCTTAAAGGATAAAGCTGGAAGAGGGGGAATATACAGAGACTTTTGTTCGATAACTGTTAAGTTATGCCTACGTATCCTCTCGTGCAATGAGGAAGTCAGAACACCGTAGTTCGACCCAAAGAGACTGAAAGATGAATTGACTTGTGAACTGCTTACTTGTCTATGCTCAAGTGTATGACCTGTCTGGCTCAGGTGCAAACTGTCTTGCATTAGATGGAAGAAGCAAGTTCTCGTTCGTGAGTGAATGAGGTGAGAAAAGAATCCCGGAGGAGACGATTATTATTTGTTTTTGTGTTTTCAATCTTTTATTGTTTTTGGAAGTTTGCCATAAGAAAATGAGCTTAAGTCTAAACCAATGGATTAGTAAACTCATCACATCCTCCCTCTGATTAGGGGTAATGAGAATACCTTAAGTGTGAAGCCAGCATCTCACACTTAATCACCCTGATGTAGGATTAAGATCATTAACCTACTTGTAATTATTTAGATATTTTTGGTGCTTTTGTTTAGTGTTGAGTAATGATATTAAGCCATAATCAAAGATTAAACAGACTCATTACACCATCCTAATAGAAGGATAATAGATGAGAATATTTAAGCTGAGGAAGACTCCTCAACTTAATCCATGATTAGGGATTAACCTCATGACAAAACAAAGCTTTTATTAAGTGGATTTTAGTTAATTATAGGATAAAGAAGTGATTTTTATGGTTTGTAAGACAACTTGAGGGGGACTTGTCCATTAACACTAGGGTTAGTCCTTCTTAACCAATTAAGGAAGAATTAGAACCCTAATGAAAGGCCCAAGTTATAAGCTTGATGTCTTGATGATTATTAAGTGGATTGATTAAAGGAGTTAAACACATTAAGGGTTTAACACTTAGGATTAAAGTTATACACTCCATCCTAATAGAAGGATACAGGCATAACCCTAATCACAAAGCCTTAAAACCTTTAAGGTTTAGTCCTTGATTAAGAGATGAGAAGAGAAGACTCAAAGATAACACAAAGGTAAAACTAATGGGGGGACTAATCAAACCCTAATTGTGATCATGCTTAGGTGTTACTAGGGTTTATGAAGCTTGCAAGAGATCTTAAGAGAAAATCCACCAAGGAAGAAGCAGGATGAAGGAAGAGAAGCAAGAAGAAGCAAGACAACTTGCTTCACTTAAGAAGACAAGTTGCTTGAAGAAAGAAAGAGGAGAAGGAGCATGAATGAACAAGCTCACTCCAATACACATACAAAATGCAGCAAAGAAGCAAGAGAGATAGGAAGAGATTATGAGAAGTGAAGGCAAAATCACTTCTCAAAACAACTTACCACCTGAAAAGTTAGTAAAAAGAAATGAAGTGCAAATGCAAATGGGATGAAATGTCATGATGCAAACCAAAGTCAGAAGCAATTACATGATGTTAATGATACTAAGAGATGTTACAAACATGAAGCAAGGCAAAAGAATGATCACACAAGGCAATGGATGCAGATGGAGCATGCTTTGAACCATGGATGTTCATGGAAAGTTATGAAATGCAATGGGCATAAAACATGGCAAATGAAAGATGCAATGATCAATCATGATTCCAATATGTCTTAAGATGTACTATGATTCAAAAGAATGCACAAAATGTCATGGCAATTCATGGTATGCAAGCAAATGGGGGAATGGATGCAAAGGAAGACACAAATTAGGGTTTATGATCAACACACAAAGCAAAATCCAAGACCAGAAGCAAGAGACATGATACAAATTTGAAAATGCTATCAAAGGCCCCCTAAACCTATACAAACTCACTGCCCAAAGGAGAGGATCCAATTCTTAACCTAGTGAAAGTTATGAATTTCCTAAGATTGCTAGGGTTTTAAGGTACCTTGACAAGAAAAATGCAAAACAAATTGAAAATGCAAGATCAATTCAAACCAAATTTATCCTATAAACTACATGCTATACAAGATGCAATGCAAAAAGAATCATCATCCAACTCTCAATGGTTAGGCAGAAATGAATTTTTGAAGTTTGAAACAAAATATTGCCTTGAAATGAAATTAAATACAAAGAAAATGATCAAAAGGCATCAAGATCAAAAAAGAAATTTGGTTTGAGAGTTGGACAATGTTTCTAAATGTTTCTAAATGCTATGTGAATTTTTTTGTGATTTTTAAATACCTAAATGTATTTTTAATTAATTAATTTCCATTAATTAATTAAAAATAAACATTTAAATGATTTAAAAATAATTTTTAATGCAAAAAATAAAAATAAAAATATTTTTGTGTTCTGAAAAATAATGAAAACCTTGACAAAAATTTTCATAATTTTTAAACATTTTTTGCTATTTTAATTAATTCGTACAAAATAAATATAAAACAAATGAATTTAAAATGATTTTAATGAGAAAATGGGAAAGTCAAACAATCCAAAGGTCCAGATTCAAAATCAGGGGGCGGGAATTGACTTGGCGCGCGAATGGACGGCCAGAATTCAAATCTCACTAATTATGCTTAAACCCTAATCCTGTACCCTAATTACTTTCAGATGACCGGAACAGTGTTCCGGTCATCTTCTCCGGCCAACCATTCATGCTATCTCTCTTAATACGCATCCCCAAGCCCTAAAACTCTCCAGAAATGATCCTCTCCCCAACCCCAACAAGAATCAGTCATCAAAATTCATTTATTCATCATCAAATTCATGAATCAAAGCAAAACGGAAAAGAACTCAGAAATTTCAGAAGCTCATGAAATGCTTATTTCTCAACTATTTTCAAAACTAAACACATCATGGCAATCAGTGAAACATGTAGAATCATCCTATAACATAAAATGAGAGTTCTGGAAAAATAAATGCCATGGCCACCTGAGCTTGAGCTTTCGAAACAGGGACTTTCTGGCCAGTTCTTTGCTTCAAATTCACTCCAATGATCCTCCCTAGAAGCTTGAGATGCTTGGCTGGAGTTTATATGGCCTTGAAATGGAAATGCCAGAAGCTCAGTTTGTGAAATGTGAAAATCGTGTTTTTGATTGTGGAGGTTTTAGGGCAAAAATGGAGGGTGGGAAATGATCAGTGAGGTTTATGGAGTTGTATGGTGGAAAAAGTTTGAAGGTTTTATGGCTGAATCAAGAGATTCGAAAGCTTTTGCAAATTTGGGGATTTTTGAGTATGCTGTGTTCTTGGAGCTTCAGGCCTAGTTGTTATGTGCTTTTGCTTGTATTTGATCCACATAAAGAAGTGTGATAGGCCAGAGAATGGGTGCTGGCCTATGCTGATTGGTATGGGCAAGTTGCCAAAATGTCAAAAGTTGGTGTACTTGAGGTATGGGTCATGGCAGGCTGGTTTAGGGGCATGGCTTGGTTCAGCTGAAATCATGGAATGCTTGTGGATCAGATTTTGTGAACTGAGGCAAGTGGATGAGAAGCTTTGATCCCTTTTGCAAATTGGCACAACTTTGCCCCCTTTGGAAATTCTTCAAGTTTAAGGCATGAAATGGAATAATTCAAAGTACCATTCTGATCCTTAGAGGTCCATTTGACATGTTATGAAGTGTTTGTGTACATTTGAAGCCTTTAGAATGCCTTATCAAACCATTATGCAAATTGCCTCTTTGGTGCAAAACTTGAATTTATGTGATTTTTCCCAACTTTGAGAAGCCATAACTTTTGATCCAAAATGAATTAGAATGAGTTCTTGTACTTTTTGAAAAGGGAATGATCCATTCTACAACTTTCATGACCAAAGTTTTCCAATTTGAAGCATTTTTGAATCAAAAAGAAAGGGTTGAAAAAGTTTCCCAAAATGGCAAGTTTCCATTACAAGTCATTTTCCCAAAAAGGCAACTTTGCAAATGGCTTGAAATTATTCAATTTTGTGAACTTCCAACATCTTCTATGATCAAATAAAGACCATATACATTCAAAATGATGAAGAACACCCTTTGGTTGGGTCATTGGGGGCCTCAGATGCCCTGATTTTGCACTGACTTGCTCAAGAAGTCAACTCTTGATTGGATGCCTTCCCCATGGAATTTCTTCATGAAACTTGATATGCATGATACTTATAACATATAGAGACCAATAGAAACAAGAATGACCAAAAAATTTGGAGTTATGGCCTTTGAAACCAAAACCCTAATTCTAGGTCATCTGTGCAGTTAAACCTGGCTCTGCTTCCATGCCATTCTCAGTTCTTGTGATTCCTTGAATTCCTTGACTTTGTGGGGAAATAATATGATGCTTGAACATACATGGACCCCTTTGAAGTGATTGATGACCAAGTGGCTCTTGGATTGCTCAGATCACAAACCCTAGATGCAGATGACTTAGAATCAATGCAGTGAAGCAAAAATGCAATCTGAGATGCTATGGTTGAACTTATGCAAATGAAAAGAGTCACAAGCCATGGTGAAATGAGTGAGGGCAAATTTGGGGTGTTTACAGCTGCCCCTATTCAAACATGAGTTAGCTGTGCAGGATGTAAGCAACGGCTTAACAGGCAAACAAGATAACTTGTGGTTGAATACCAAATACAGTCCAAAATTTGCACTCACAGAATGAAGAAGAAAAGGGATATAGATTGTAAAAGAAAAATAAATTATTTATAAAGTGCAGGCGACGGAGGACGACCGTTGAGCAGAGGACGAATGTCGGGGAAAGAGCAATGACGGGGACGACCATCATGCTGGGGATATGAGAGATTGTGATGGGGACGGCCATCAGGTAAAGTCATAATACTCTCTGGGGATTAGAAGTAGATGAAATAAAATGATGAGGTACGGTCATCAAAGGTGAAGGACGATCACCTAGCAGGGGACGGCTGCCTTGTTGGGGATAAGATGAGGGACGATCATCTAAGGTGAAGGACGATCACCTGGCAGGGCACGGCTGCCGAAAGTACCACGACATAGGACGAATGTCGGGTAATCAGGGGTCGACGATGGGGACGGCCATCGGATCAGCATGATGAAGGACGATCATCAAGAGGTGAAGAACGATCACCTAGCAGGGTACGGCTGCTCTCAGGGTTTATCATGACGTAGGACGAATGTCAGATAACAAGATCAACGATGGGGACGGCCATCAGATAAAATGATGAAGGACGATCATCAAGAGGTGAAGGACGATCACCTAGCAGGGGACGGCTGCTAAAAATCACGACATAGGACGAATGTCGGATAGAAAAGGGTTCCAATAATGGAGACTCCGCTGGGGAAAGGATGAGGGACGGTCATCCAAAGGTGAAGGACGATCACCTGGCAGGGTACGGCTGCCGAAAGTATCATGACATAGGACGAATGTCAGATAGAGAAGAAATAGCTCGCTGGAATTTGCTGGGACAAGTAAACACGGACGAGTGTCTATATCCAAGAAATGAGAGGTATGAGTGTTTGGGTATGGCGTATAGACTAAAGATGCGGACGAGCATCCTTAAGACTACGATACGGATGAGTATCGGTAGAAACAAATGCTGACACATGCTCAGAGATGATGATACGGACGAGTACCAACTGGTTAACAAAGAACACGGACGAGTATCGATTCTGCGGGGACTCTTCTGGGGAATAGTAGACACCGACGAGTGTCTAAATTCAAGAAGACACAAGTGTTTGACATAGTGTATAGATTAAAGATGCGGACGAGCATCCTTAAGACTACGATACGGACGAGTATCGGTAGAAACAAACGCTGACGCATGTTCAGAGATGATGATACGGACGAGTACCAACTGGTTAACAATGAACACGGACGAGTGTTGAATCTGAGGATGTATAAGTGGTGTATACAAGATACGAACGAGTATCTGTATGAGTAAAAAGATGATGAGTAACAAGTATGAGTGAAACACGGACGAGTGTTTATCTTGCTGGGGAGTGTGACACGGACGGGTGCCAGGGAAGTTGTATATAAGTATCTGTAAGTGCAGAGAGGACGCTTTGGCTTTCTATTGGGGATATGACACGGACGAGTGTCAAGAAGTATCTGTAATATAAGTGGCCTGTTAGTAAAGAATGCTCGGGCGAATTTACTGGGGAATGATGACACAGATGGGTGCCAAAAGGAGTGTGTACCGGTCCTTGTGAGTGTAAGGCAAATGTTTTAGCTTTCTGCCGGGGAATCCGGGGAGTTCTTCTGTATATCTTTGACGGATTGTCAGTATTCACAAGTGCTTGATTCAGAACATGGCTCATGATTATGCAATATGTTTGATTTTTGCCGTAATTCTCCTCCGTATTAGACGGAATGCCACGCTTTGTGGGGAGAATATGATGCGAATGCTATGATTTATGCAAAAGATGCTGATCCGGGATTCGGATCCCGTTGCTGCGAAGATCTCTGGCTGGTCTGCTTGAAGTGGACATCCCAGCTGGGGATGAGATCATTGGTAGATCTGACATATGGGACTCTGCTTGGGGATATAGGTCACTGATAGACCTATATTGGTAATGAGGGACCCAGCTGGGGGTTGTAGAAGCTTCCTTCACTCTGTTGTGAGATCTTCAGGTATTGCTCTTCTGGATAGAGGTTGAAACTCTGTGGGGATGGTTCTCGGTCTTTTGCACTTGGCTGAGGAGGAAATAATAAAAGGCAACTCAGCTGGGGAGAAAGCACCTCCGGTGCTAGGACTGAGTAGATAATGATTTGCCAGCTTGCTGGGATGAAGCTTTCATGCCCCATGCTGTGCTTTGCGTACCTGCAATCCTGAAAAGTCAGAGAAACGCACAAGTAATCCCGAGGTATCCCTTACTAGATTCCATCATAAGAGTTTAGGCATCCCTGGGAGTATGTATATTTCCTGCAAGCACGTATTTTTAGAAGAGAAGCGTATGTATTTATGCAATCAGTATCTTAAAGACATCAGACAATTTTGCAAACGAAAACAAAATGTACGAGACAAAACATGACTGAAAAATCTGATTTTATTAATTCATGTGCCCTGAATTGGCAAAATACAGTCAAAGAAACAAATCCCCTAAAATGAGGAGATTGTTACAAATTGAGAAATAAAAGGTATTGGCAATGTTGATGACGCTTCAGGGAGCTTCCCTTTGCTATGACTCGTATGACATTTGACGTTCTTCTCGTCTTGCTTTCTGAAGAAGGCTGATTCTGACCGGCGCTTGAACCTTTCGAAGCTTACCAAGTGGTGAGTGATACAGACGAATTCAGAATACAGTTGTTCGCTTATTCCCTTATTTTGCATGGATCACCCTTTCGGGTTTTCAATCCATCGAGATACCCCTTTTTGCCTGAGTTGTCCAATGCGGCTTTTCAACTCAGCGGGTGTGCATATTTTTTTTGTTTATTTTCCCTTATTTTTGCTCGAGTCTATTATTCTGTTTTTGACTCGCCGGGATGCCCTATTTTTGCCTGGACTTACATTCTGTTTTTATGTCCAGCGGGTCATTTTTTATGCGAAGTATTTTTTAACTGCATCTGAATTCACAGGGGACAGGAAGTCTTCACCATCCATAGTGCTGAGCATCAGTGCTCCACCAGAGAAAACTTTCTTTACTACGAATGGCCCTTCATAGTTTGGAGTCCACTTGCCCCTGTGGTCTGTATGAGGAGGGAGGAGTCTCTTCAACACAAGATCTCCTACTTGGTACTCTCGGAGCCTGACTTTCTGATCAAAGGCTTTCTTCATTCTTTTCTGATACAGCTGCCCATGACAGATTGCAGCCAATCTCTTTTCTTCGATCAGACTCAGTTGTTCGTATCGGGACCGGACCCATTCTGCCTCATTCAGCTTAACATCCATTAGTACCCGCAGGGAGGGTAACTCAACTTCGACAGGTAGGACTGCTTCCATCCCATACACAAGCTGATACGGTGTTGCCCCGGTGGATGTTCTGATTGACGTACGGTACCCATGCAAGGCAAACGGTAGCATTTCATGCCAGTCTTTGTACGTAACTACCATCTTCTGCACAATCTTCTTGATATTCTTGTTAGCTGCCTCAACAGCGCCATTCATCTTTGGCCTGTAAGGAGAAGAATTGTGGTGTTGGATCTTGAAGTCCCAGCACAGTTCTGTCATCATTTTGTTGTTTAAATTGGAACCATTATCAGTAATGATTCGCTCGGGCACTCCATACCGACAGATGATGTCTCTCTTCAGAAATCGGGCTACCACTTGCCTTGTAACATTTGCATAGGAAGCTGCTTCAACCCACTTGGTAAAATAATCAATGGCTACCAGGATGAATCTGTGGCCATTTGAAGCAGTCAGTTCAATCTTGCCAATCATATCAATGCCCCACATGGCAAAGGGCCATGGTGAAGACATCACATTCAAACGATTGGGAGGCACATGCACCTTATCCGCATAAATCTGGCATTTATGGCATTTTCTGGCATAGGCACAACAGTCTGCATCCATTGTGATCCAGTAATAACCTGACCTTAGCAACTTCTTAGCCATGGCATGCCCTCCTGCATGGGTACCAAAGGATCCTTCGTGCACTTCGTGCATCAACAAGTTTGTTTCTATTTTATCAACGCACCTGAGAAGTACCATATCAAAGTTTCTCTTGTATAGGGAACCGTCAGTATTCAGGAAGAAACTACCAGCAAGCCTTCTCAATGTCTTCTTATCATTGGAAGATGCCCCAGGTGGGTATGTTGGATCCTCCAAGAAGCATTTAATGTCATGGAACCAAGGCTTATCATCTTTAACAACATCTGCTAAGAACACATATGCTGGTCTATCAAGTATGGATACTGAGATTCGAGGCACAAAGTTGGCAGCTTGAACTTTGATCATGGATGAAATGGTGGCAAGAGCATCTGCAAATTGATTCTCATCTCGAGGGATATACTCAAGCTTGACTGTTGTAAAGAAAGTCAATAACCTCCTTGTATAATCCTTGTAAGGTATCAGATGATCCTGGTGTGTGTACCATTTGCCGTTGGTTTGATTAACTACCAGAGTTGAATCTCCGAATACAGTCAAAGTCTTGATCCTGAGGTCAATGGCTTCCTCAAGACCCATAATACAAGCTTCGTATTCAGCTTCGTTGTTAGTGCAGTTAAAGGTGAGCTTTGCCGAGAAAGGCATGTGAACTCCTTTAGGTGTAATGAGTACTGCACCAACACCACGACCATTCATGTTAACAGCCCCATCAAACATCATAGTCCATTCTTCTTTCGGGTCAGGCCCTTCAGTGTGAACAGGCTCTTCATGATCTTTTGCTTTTATGAACATGATGCGTTCATCAGGGAAGTCAAATCTCATAGGCTGGTAATCATCAATGGGTTGCTCAGCAAGATAATCAGACAACACACTGCCTTTGATGGCTTTCAGAGATGTGTACTGAATGTCATATTCTGTGAGAATCATTTGCCATCTTGCAACCCGTCCGGTAAGTGCTGGCTTCTCAAAAATGTACTTAACTGGATCCATCTTTGAAATCAACAAGGTAGTGTGGGTCAACATATACTGCCTCAGTCAGCGAGCAGCCCACGCTAAAGCACAACAAGTTTTCTCGAGCAGTGAATAACGCTGTTCACAGTCGGTAAACGTTTTGCTTAGGTAGTATATCGCATACTCTTTTCGACCAGACTCGTCATGCTGGCCCAGCACACACCCCATTGACTCTTCTAATACTGTCAAGTACATGATTAGAGGTCTTCCTTCAACTGGAGGCATAAGGATTGGAGGCTCTTGTAAGTATTCCTTGATTTTGTCAAAAGCCCTTTGGCAGTCTTCGTTCCACCTGACCGTTTGTTCTTTTCTTAACAGCTTGAACAAAGGCTCACAGGTTGCGGTAAGGTGAGATATGAACCTTGAAATGTAGTTCAATCTACCTAGAAACCCCCAAACTTCTTTTTCTGATTTTGGTGCAGGCATTTCTTGAATGGCTTTGACTTTATCAGGGTCAACTTCAATCCCTTTCTCACTTACAATAAATTCCAGCAACATACCAGATCGCACCCCGAATGTGCATTTGTTGGGGTTTAACTTCAATTGGTACTTCCTCAGACGCTTGAATAACTTCAACAGATTCACCAGGTGGTCTTCTTCTGTGAGGGACTTGGCAATCATGTCATCCACATAACATTCAATTTCTTTATGGATCCTGTCGTGGAATAATGTTACCATAGCCCGTTGATAAGTTGCACCAGCATTCTTTAGTCCGAATGGCATCACCTTGTAACAGAACGTGCCCCAGGGTGTGATGAAAGTTGTCTTCTCCATGTCTTCAGGTGACATTTTGATCTGATTGTATCCTGAAAATCCGTCCATGAAGGAGAATACCGAGAATTGAGCCGTATTATCCACCAATACATCAATGTGAGGTAAAGGGAAGTCATCTTTCGGGCTGGCTCTGTTCAGATCCCGGTAATCAACACACATCCTCACCTTGCCATCTTTTTTAGGCACGGGAACAATATTAGCAACCCACGGCGGATAGTTAGTCACAGCCAGGAAACCGGCGTCCCACTGTTTTTGTACCTCTTCTTTAATCTTCATTGCCATATCTGGGCGAGTACGGCGCAGCTTCTATTTTACTGGCGGGCAGTCTTCTTTTAAAGGCAGCTTGTGCTTGACAATATCGGTGTCCAACCCTGGCATATCCTGGTAAGACCAAGCAAAGACATCCACATACTCTCGAAGCATATCAATCAGTTGTTCTTTCACTGAGTCTTGTAGGCAGGCCCAGATCTTAACCTCTTTCACATCTTCTTCCGTACCAAGATTAACCGTTTCGACCTCCTCCTGATGAGGAGTGCTAACCTTCTCCTCTTGCCTTAACAACCTAGCTAGCTCTTCAGGAAGCTCATAATCTTCTTCAACCCCTTCGTCAGCTTGATTGATTGGATTGCCAAAGTCATACAGAGTCACAGCTGTGTTGTTGTCGGTGCAGTCTGAAAGGCACTCTCTACAAGGGTTTAGATTGTTCATTTTAGTGATTGATTTTAATCTTTGTTTAGAAAAAAGTGAAATAAAGTTATCATTTTGGAAAACATTGCCATTTTATTTTTGTACAAAAAGAAAAAATGAAAGACAGTGAGCGGGAAAGAAAAAGACTCATTTGCAAAAGATGTCCGATATTCATTGATTGATCTGTTTGCACAAAAATTACAAGATGGCCCGATTACAAAATGAGTCTTGTCATCTTGGGCAAGATGCAAGACTTGATGCATGCTTAAAATATACAGGAAATAATAATTACTCTGCAGGAGTAACCCTTATAATTTCCTGGGAAGACCAGTTTGAGATATGGCTCCCCGGGATCCTTGGACGTATCCAACTCTCCAGGTTGCGCTCATCTTCCGACTCATCTTCCAAGTTGTTCACTGCATCCGGGGTAAGCATTCCCCCACTGACAAAACTGGGCTTCTTGGCAGCCTCTGATTGACCTTGTTGAGTTGGTTTGTAACCTGTAAACACCCCAAATTTGCCCTCACCCATTCACACCATGGCTTGTGATCTCTTCATATGCATAAATTCAATCATAGCATCTAGGGTTTGTGATCTGAGCAATCCAAGAGCTTCTTGAGCCATTCCAAAGGTCATCAATAACTTCAAAGGGGTCCATGTATGTTCAAACATCATATTATATCCTCTCAAAGTCAAGAATGTCAAAAAATCACAAGAACTGGGATTGGTATGGAAGCAGAGCCAGGCTTAACTGCACAGATGACCTAGAATTAGGGTTTTGGTTTCAAAGGCCATAACTCAAATTTTTTTGGTCATTCTTGTTTCTATTGGTCTCTATATGGTATAGGGAGCATTCATATCAATTTTCATGAAGAAATTCCATGGGGAAGTCATCTGATCAAGAGTTGACTTTTCAAGCAAGTCAGTGCAAAATCAGGGCATCTGAGGCCCCCAATGACCCAACCAAAGGGTGTTCTTCATCATTTTTATTGTATATGATCTTTATTTGATCATAGAAGAAGTTGGAAGTTCACAAAATTGAAGAATTTCAAGTCATTTGCAAAGTTGACTTTTTGGGAAAGTTTGACTTTTAATGAAATTGCCATTTTGGGAAACTTTTTCAACCCTAGCTTTTTGATCCAAAAATGCTTCAAATGAAAAAACTTTGGTCATGAAAGTTGTAGAATAGATCATTCCCTTTTCAAAAAGTACAAGAACATGACCTAATTCATTTTGGATCAAAAGTTATGGCTTGTCAAAGTTGGCTAAAATCACAAAATTTCAAAGTTTCTACCAAAGAAGCAAAGTTGCAAATTCACTTGTCAAGGCAAATTGAGCTATCAAATGGACTTCTTAACTTCACAAAATGATCATACAACACCTAAAATTCAGAATGGGCCAAGAGATTACTCACTTTCATGGCCTATGGAGCAAGAAATCTCATAAGAAGCAAAAGTAAGGCAAGTTGCAAAAACTCACTCAAGTGTGAATCCACTTGCTGGCTGACTTCACAAACAATCCAAGGGTTCTCCACACATCTTGCTGCGCAGGACACCCCATCTGTCCTTGGCTAGCAAGTAGCCCATGTTTCTCTTACACAACTTTGACATTTTGGCAACTTGAGCCATACCAATCACAAAAGCACACATCAACTCATCTGACCTATCACAATAGTTTATGCAAACAAAAAGCAAGCCAAAGCACATAACAACAGACTCTGATCTTGCCCATAGCCATAGTTATCAAAATCTCCCCCATTTGCAAGAGCCTTCGAAACACTCAGCACAGCTTGTAAACACACAAACAAACTTCACAAATCAACTCAGCATGCTTCCCTGATCACAAAGCACCCATCACCATAGCCTAAAACTCCCTGAATCACAAACACGATTTCCACTCCACCTTGAACAGAACTTCTGCCATCTCTCAAACCATCCATTATAAACTTCAAACAAGCATTGAAAGCTTCTCAGGGGGTTTAGTGGAGTTGATTGCAAGCAAGAAACCAGCCAGAAAGTGCCTGAAACCAAAGCTTCAGTTCAGGTAGCCATCTCAAACGTTTTTTCCAGAAACTCCATTTTAAGTTCTTAAAAGCTTCTATGCACTCCCCTGATCATGGGGATGTGATTATTTTTGAAAATGGTTGAGAAACCAGCATGTATGAACTGTCTGAAACTTTTTGCCCTAAATGAGTTTTGCTTCGATTTGGCTGATTGATGAATGAAAAATGATGTTTGTTAGGGGGTTTTGATTCAGTGTTGAATGGGGTTGAGTTCTGGGTAGTTAGATTTCATTTTCATTGCGTGTAGAGAGAGTTAGAGTTTTGGGCTTGCCGGAGAAGACGACCGGAACAGTGTTCCGGTCGCTTGAAAGTCATTAGGACATGTGATTAGGGCTTAATCATAATTAGGGGATTTTGAATTTCAGCCCTTGGATGTGGCGCCAAGTCAATTCGCGTGCGTGTAGGTTTGAATTCCAGCCATTGATCTTGCTGACTTTCTCATTTTCAGATTTAATTCATTTTATTTTCTTTTTTATTTCATTTGTTTTCTACATTTTATTTAAAATAGTAAAAATCATTTAAAAATTCTGAAAATTTTTATACAAACTTTTATTAATTTTCAGAAACCAAAAACATTTTCATTTTTATTTTTTGCATTAAAAAATATTTTTAAATCATTTAAAGATTTATTTTTAATTAATTAATGAGAATTAATTAATTAAAAATACTTTTAGGTATTTAAAAATCACCAAAAAATTCATGAAACCTTTAAAATCATTTAGAAACATTGTCCAACCCTCAAACCAAATTTATTTTTTGATCTTGATGCCTTTTGACAATTTTCAAGGGAATTAATTTTATTTCAAAGCATTATTTTGACTCAATCTTCAAAAATTCATTTCTGCCTAGCCTTTAAGAGTTGGACAATGATTCTTTTTGCATTGCATCTTGTATAGCATTTAGTTTATAGGATTAAATTGGCATGAATTGATCTTTCATTTTCAATTTGTTTGACATTTTTCTTGACAAGGTACCATAAAACCCTAGCAATCTTAGAAAATTCATAACCCTCATTAGGTTAAGAGTTAGAACCCCCCCCTTTGGGCAGTGAGTTTGTATAGGTTTAGGGTTCCCTTGGTTGCATTTTCAATTTTTTATCTTGATGTTTGCTTCTGGTTTTGGTTTTTGTTTGGTGCATTGATCATAAACCCTAATTTGGGCTTCCTTTTGCATTCATCTTCCATTTGCTTGCATACCATGACTTGCCATGACATTTTATGCATCCATTTGATTCATTAGACATCTTAAGACATGTTAGATTCATGTTTGATCATTGAATCATCCATTTGCCATGTTGTATGTCATTTGCATTTCATAACTTTTCATGTATGTTCATGATTCTAAGCTTGCTTCTCTTGCATCCACATGCTTGAATGATCATCTCCATTCCTTGTTTCATGTTTGCATCATCTCATAGCATCATTATCATCTCATATATGCTTCTGGTTTTGTTTTACATCATCACATTTCATTCCATTTTGCATTGCATTACATTTGTTTCATTAACTTTTCAGGTGGTAAGTAACTTTGAGAAGTGAATTTGCCTTCACTTCTCACAATTTCTTTTCATCTCTCCTATGCATCATTGCTGCATTTTGCTTTGTGTTTGAGATTGAGCTTGCTCTTTCTTCTTCTTCTTACTTTCTTTCCCCAAGTGACTTGTCTTCTTAAATGAAGCAAGTTACTTTGCTTCTCTTTGCTCCCTTCATCTGCTTCCTGGTGGTTCCTCTGAAGATGTTTCTTGTAAACCTCACAAACCCTAGGAACAACCAAGCATGACAATGATTAGGGTTTTGATTAGTCCCCCACTTAGCTTTCACCTTTGTGTCTCTTTGAGTCTTCTCTTCTCACCTCATAATCAGGGACTAAACCCTAAAGGCTTTAAGGCTTTGTGATTAAGCGTATGCCTGCATCCTTCTATTAGGATGGAGTGTATACCTTTAATCCTAAGTGTTAAACCCTTAATGTGTTTAAATCCCTTAATCAATCCACTTAATGATCATCAAGACATCAAGCTTGTAACTTGGTCCTTGCATTAGGGTTCTAATTCTTCCTTAATTGGTCAAGAAGGACTAACCCTAGTGTTAATGGACAAATCCCCCTCAAGTTGTCTTACAAATCATAAAACTCACTTCATCATCATATCATTAAATAAAATCCACTTAACCAAAGGCTTTGTTTTGTCATGGGTTTAATCCCTGATCATGGATTAAGTTGAGGAACTTTCCTCAGCTTAAACTTTCTCATCTATTATCCTTCTATTAGGATGGTGTAATGAGTCTGTTTAATCTTTGATTATGGCTTAATCTCATTACTTAACACTAAACAAAAACACCAAAAACATCTAAATCATCACAAGTAGGTTAATGATCTTAATCCTACATCATGGTGATTAAGTGTGAGAAGCTGACTTCACACTTAAGGTACTCTCATTACCCCTAATCAGAGGGAAGATGTGATGAGTTTACTAACCTATTGGTTTAGGCTTAAGCTCATTAACTTATGACAAACTTTCAAAGGCAATAAAAGACTAAAAACTCAAAAACAAACAATAATCGTCTCCTCCGGGATTCTTTTCTCATCTCATTCACTCATAAACGAGAACTAGCTTCTTCCGTCTAATGCAAGACAGTTTGCCTCTGAGCCAGACATGTCATACACTTGAGCATAGACAAGCAAGCAGTTCACAAGTCAATTCATCCTTCAGTCTCTTTGGGTCGAACTACGGTGATCTGACTTCCTCATTGCACAAGAGGATATGTAGGCATAACTTAACAGTTATCGAACAAAAAGTCTCTGTATGTCCCCCCTCTTTCTAGCTTTATTCTTTAGCCTCATTATCATGAGCATTTCATCTTTGTTCTCACACTGAGACTTTACTTATACACTTCACTTTTCTTTTACACTGACACTTGTACATCTTTTTCCAGCTCTTTTGATACACAAATTGCACTGACACTACCCCTTTAAAACACAAATCTTTTAAGCGTGGATCCCGTCGAGTACGATGGACAATCTGGGTGCTAATACCTTCCCAGGTTGTAACCAACCCCCTTTCTCAGTCTCTCTGGTTCGCAACCGTCTTATCCATATCTTTCTAGGTCTATGCAGCATTACCTTTCCTCCGGGATAAAAATGCCTAGCTGGCGACACTATTCATTTCCTGTGGGTTCACTCCTGTGTGTCCTCACATTCCTCCTTTCGCCGACCGTTCGCGTCTGTACCTTTATCAGGGTCATTCCCATTTATCGGGAGCGACAGCTTGGCGACTCTGCTGGGGATACCTTATACTGTAACCAGGGCTTCTGGTTCTTTTTGTGGGTTCCTCCTAGCGCTTGTTTGATTTGTGTTTACTGGGGTGTTATGTGCTATTTGTGCTTGTATATTTATTTTGTTTTTTTTGCTTTATGTACAGTTTGTTTACTGCTTTTCTTCACAGCTTTATATACATCATACTGTCATACTGTTCTGGTTGGATCTGGTTTTGTTGCTTTGGTGGGTGGGGTTCTATTGAGAGTTGAGGTCCTATACCTGGGACCTGAGTGACACCTAGGCTAGAGTGGTTCATGTTCTTTCCCATTCCATTTCGGTCTGGTGCGGGAATATGAAACACGGTTCAGATATGGGTTTCTTCTTGAGAACTCTGTGCTACAGATTTCCTGTAGTGCTAGGGCTATCTGGGAAGCCTGCTAAGTCTGGATGACCTTTAGTATTGACCTTCAGAAACTGAGGTGAATTAGAGGAGGATCCTTTATGGTTATTGTAAACACTGTACCTCCGGGTTAGAAGTGTTTACACTTCTCATAACTGATCCAAGTCTGAGGATCCTTGTTCTAGAACATCACCTGCGAGGGGGGTTGGGCTGTTTACAGGTTTGCAGGTACCCTTGACCTCAGCATACCCTGTTACTTTGTTTTGATTAAGAATACTTCATCTTGGAACAGTTCTTGTGATTTAACCCTGGATATGTGACTCTTTATTTGAGTCCCCCACCTTGGTTACTGGATTTATGAACCTCCATCTGGATTTCTTGAACATACATGGACCTATATCAAGGCAGTTAAATCAGATCCAGCTTGATCACAAACCCTTTGCATATCATTTGCATACATCATCATTGCATCATTTGACATGTGTTTATTTGTTTTTCAGGGTATCCATATTACATTTGGTTTGGTTTTGACCCCTTCATCTGCATAGACCCATCTCCACCAGTATCTGCTTCAGCTATCCCTCATCAACTACCTGCTTCAGTCACCTGCATCACCAGTCTCAGCCTGTCAGGGGCCCATCTTCTAGTATCAGTCATCATCATCAGCATCTGTTTCAGCTTTTCTTCAGCAACATGGCACCCAAGAAGAGCAACATCTCCTACCATTTCTTTAAGCCTGAGCTGGCTGGCATCAGGAAGGTCCAGGCCCTGATTACTCCAGACCATATACCACTATTCAGAGAACATTATGGAGGCATCCTTGATGTGGTTATGGATTTGGACCCTTCCCAGAGGAGCTTGATTCATACTTGCCTGCAGTTCTATGATCCCCCTCTGAGGTGTTTCACCTTCCAGGATTTTCAGTTGGGACCTTTGTTGGAAGAATATTCATCACTGATTGGTGTACCTATCAGGGGTGGAGTCCCCTTCAACCCTGAGATGGCCTTTCCTAGTAATGAAGAGGTGGCAAGGGCATTGTATCTGGAACCAGTTCTGATTGAGCAGAACATGACAGCAAAGGCTGGAATCTCTGGTCTACACTTGGACTTCTTGACCTCTCAGGCTATTCTGAAGGCTTCCTTGGGGGAGTGGAAGGCAGTCTGTGCATTATTGGCCCTTAGCATATATGGGGTTATTTTATTTGCAGATGAGCCTAAGTTTGTTAGCAAGAATGAAATCCATCTTTTCATCCTGAGGAACCCAGTACCCACCTTACTGGGAGATTTCTACTACTCTGTTCACCAAAGGAATGAAAAGCAAAGAGGAAGATTGGTGAGATGTTGTGCTCCCCTATTCCATACCTGGCTGCTCAAGCACTTGCCCAAGACTGATGCATTCTTAAATCCTCACCAGCAAAAGAATTGGGCTAGAAGACTCATTGCTTTAACCTCAGCTGACATCAGGTGGTGCACTCAGAGCACCAAGGGCAGGGACATCATTACCAGTTGTGGGCAGTTCCCCAATGTACCCCTGATAGGAGTGAAGGGTTGCATTAACTACAACCCTCTGTTATTCAAAAGACAACTGGGCTATGCATTGGTCCACCCTCCTAGAGTACAAGATCTAGCTGAGACCCTTTATTGTGAGGTTAAGCCTAATCTGGCTATTGTCAGGCAAGCATCCTGGGCTTGGGACAATGTCCAGACTAAAGGGATGGCTATTCTTGGGAGATGCAACAATGTGACCTCAGCTCAGTACTATGAGTGGTCTCATGCCAGGGCCCAAATTTCTGGGATGCCCTTCACCATTGAGGATGTACCTGGGCCATCCACAGCACCACCTCCAGCTACTGTCAGCCTGGAAGAGTTTGAGAAGCTAAAAGACAGAAATGAGAATCTGACTCAGGCTCTACAGAAGACCCTCTAGGAGAGGAGTGATGGTCGTCTGGACATTGAGAGGTTAGAAAATCTAAAGATGGAGCATCTAGCCAGGATTGAGAAGTCAGAAGACTACATCAAGAAGTCAAGGGCTGGAGAGCAGATTTTGAAGAATGCCTGTAAGGAGGCTCAGTTTCAGAAGGCCAGGACTGATCTCTATCTGAAAGAGAGTCAAGCTAGGTGGGTCAGGATCACTGAAGCTCGTACTCAGGAGGATAAGAGAACTCAGGACAAGATTGAGCAGTTGGAGGCTAATGCAAGGGAGCAACAGGAAGCCTTGCTAGCAGCCCAGAGAGAGATCTCAAAGTTGAAGATTAGGGCTGGTGTGAAGAGGTCAAAGGACCAGGGCAGACACAAGAAGCTAACTGCAGCTATTGCCACCAGGAATCTTCTCATCAGGAATCTCACAGAGCATCCAGCTGACCCTGTGACTGAAGCTCTTCTGAAGGAGGTTCAGGAGGATGAGTTTGGCCTTGGTGTCTGACTTTTGCTTGTTGTTGCTTTCATTTTCATGTACTTTTCTTTTTCTTATGTTGTATTTTGACCCCTCAGAGGGCATGTATTGTAAAAAACAAACTATGTATCATTCACTTTTTGTAATATATTTATTAGTTTGTTTTATCTGAGTTCTCAAGCAACATCAAACACCATCTTCCTCGGGGTCTGGAAAGGTCAAAACCAAATGCCAAGCCGGATACCTTGGAAACAAATAAGCATACTGCATTGCATACTAACCTTTTGTTTTGTTTTGTAGGTTTTTGTTTTGTTGTTACTAACTCTGTTGTGATCTCAGGAACTATTGCTCGGCGTCGGGTGTTCCCACTCAACCGTCCACACAGATATCCTACCCGCAACAACCTTCCGGGTATACAAATGGACCAAGTACAGTAGGACCTTACAGAGGTCAGGACTCAAATGGCCAATGAGAGACTGGAAATGAGAAATCAGATGACCCAGTTTATGGAAGTGATGAATGGATTGGCACAGAGCCAAGAGAGATTAAGGGCACTAGTAGAAAGGCAGACCCAGGAGGAGCCCCATCTAGGGACTGGGGGAACAAGAAATAATGAGAGGGTTCAGCCTCATGTCAATCCTCCTGTGTATGGGCCCCACCTTCACCCAGAGATCAATATCCCTGCTAATGTGCAAGGGAATGCCACTGCAGGCAGAGTACTACAAGAAGACCCCCAGGAAGATCAATTTACTGTGATGGGAGCTGGGGATGAAGCCTATGACAGAAGGCTAGATGAGATTGCTGAAAAATTAAGGTCCTTGGAGTCTCAAAACTCCTTGGGCTTTGATGTTATGGACATGGGTTTAGTGGACGGGGTCAGGATTCCCCACAAGTTTAAACCTCCCTGCTTTGAGAAGTACAACGGAACTTCTTGTCCCCGAACCCATTTGCAGTCTTTTCTGGGGAGGCTGAAGGCATATACCATGGACGAAAAGCTATGGATGTTTTATTTTGAAGAAAGCTTAACAGGAGCTTCAAGGGAATGGTACTCTCATTTGACTAGAGCAACCATCAGATGCTGGAAGGACCTGGCTGAGGCCTTCATTAGACAATACCAGTACAACTTGGATATGGCTCCCAACAGAACCCTCCTGATGGGAATGTCTCAATCATCCAGGGAAAGCTTCCGAGAGTACGCCCAGAGGTGGAGACAGCTTGCTGCTGCTGTCCAGCCACCCATGTCAGAGAGGGAGATGGCTGATATGTTTATGAACACCCTCCAAGGGACATACATTGATAGGCTAGCTGCCTTTTCTTCCACTAGCTTCGCCGACGTAGTCATAGCTGGGGAAAGAATTGAAAGCCTATTAAAGATGGGCAAAATTTCTGACAACGGTACGAGCTCGTCCAATAACCCAAGAAAGCCTTTTGTGGGCCCAAGAAGAACCGGTGAGACCAATGCTATTCAAGCCAGCAGGGGCAGACCACAATATGATCATAGGTCAGTGGCAGCAGTCACCATTCCCTCTCCACTTCCTCAGCAACCAACATATCAACCACAGCAACAAAACCATTACCAACAACAAACTCAATATCCTCCTCAGAGAAATTACAACAACAACAACAACAGTCAGCAAAGACCATTTCAACAGAGACCGTCTCAGGCCAATAGGGTGATTGATCCAATCCCTATGCCTTATGCCGCTTTACTGCCACAGCTCCTGAAGCTCAACCTGGTTGAGTTAAGGACGTTGGCACAACCAGATCCTTCCAGTTTGCCAAGAAATTATGACGCCAACGCCATATGCGCTTTTCATTCTAACGCACCTGGCCACAGTACAGAAAAGTGCAGAGCTTTACAAATGAAGGTGCAAGACCTGGTAGATTCTAAAGCTCTAAACTTTGCACCACCACCAAATGTTAACAAGAACCCTATGCCCAACCACGGAGGGCCCATAATTAATGCTATTGAGGAAGACATGCCGTCTTTCTTGGTAACCAGTGTTGGGCAAATTAGGACACCCCTGGTAGAGATTAAAGCTCAACTCCTTGAATGCCAGATATTCCCTGGGTGTGAGCTCGGGTGCGGTTATTGCAACATTTCGGTAAATGGATGTGATAATTTGTGAAGCGGCATAGACAGTCTTATCCAGAATGGTCTACTTCAAATCACAACATCAATACCTTCAAATCCAGCAATCTCTCCGACAACAGTTCCAGAGTCTCCTACAACTGCAACAACAATTATTCCAAACAATTCTTCAGTTTCATCAACAAATGCTTCAAATATCACTTCAACAAGCCACCTATCAACAAACACTGCTTCTACAACATCAGCACCCTTCTATTCAGAATCTTCTCCTACAACACCAGCAAACATCTCAGCATTCACTATTTATTATGATTCGTCAAGTATTCCTCCGAACAACAATTTCCAACAGCAACAAGTGGTGGCATCTCCTGCCATATCACCGGTCACTATCTATTATGATCCACATACTATTGCAACACCCTCCTCTGCTGCAGTCAGCCCGGTTACCATCACGGTACCTGGGCCTGTTCCATATGAGAGCACTAATTCCATCCCTTGGCATTATGGCTCTAACCTATACTGCGAGGGGCAGAAAATCACTTTTGAATCATCAACTTCTTCACCACAAGTAGATAATGTGGGGGGAGGCGGAGGCTTCACTCGAAGCGGACGTCTATTTGCCCCACAAATTCCAAGACCCATTGCTGAAGCAGAAGCTGCTGCCAAGGCAAAAGGGAAGGGCATGGTGCAGGAAGAACAAGTTGTTAAAGAAGCTTTGAAAACCCCTTTTGATCAAGAGGTTGATGAATTCATGAGAATCATCAAGAAAAGTGATTACAAGATAGTGGACCAGCTTCACCAGACACCTTCCAAGATCTCCATTTTATCATTGCTAATGTGCTCCGAGGCTCATCGGAACGCACTATTAAAAGTCTTGCACGCAGCTTATGTGCCAGAGGAGATTACCGTCAATCAGTTGGAAGCTGTAGTTGGAAATGTTAACGCTAGTCATGGACTAGGATTTACCAACACTGATTTGACAACGGAAGGCCGCAATCACAACAAGGCTCTGCACATTACCTTGGAGTGTAAGGGTGCAGTTCTTTCTCATGTATTGGTGGACACAGGGTCATCCCTCAATGTCCTACCTAAGAAAGCCCTTGTGAAGCTGGAGTATGAAGGATTGGCATTACGTCCCAGCAACTTGGTAGTAAGAGCCTTTGACGGTTCTAAGAGATCAGTTCTGGGAGAGATTGAGTTGCCTATAACGATTGGCCCACAGACTTTCAAAACGACCTTCTACGTGATGGACATTCAGCCGGCCTACAGCTGTTTGTTGGGTAGACCTTGGATTCATGCTGCTGGCACAGTTACGTCTACCCTTCACCAGAAGTTAAAATTCGAGTGGGAGGGCCAAGTCGTTACTATTTGTGGAGAAGAGGACATTTTTTTTAGCCATCTGGCTACATACAAATACATTGAGATGGATGGGGAGATCCATGAAACCATGAGTCAGGGATTTGAGGCCCTGAACATCAATGAAGCGTCTGCTGTACTTGGGACTTCCATGACATCTTACCAGCAAGCCAGGAAGGTTGTTGAAGAAGGGAATGCTCAAGGTTGGGGCAAGCTGTTGCCCGTGGAAAAGAAAGAGGACAGATTTGGGTTGGGTTACAAACCAACTCAACAAGATCAAGCAGAGGCTGCTAAGAAGCCCATTTTTGTCAGTGGGGGGATGTTCACCCCCGATGCAGTAAACAACTTGGAAGATGAGTCGGAAGATGAGCGCAACCTGGAGAGCTGGATACGTCCAAGGATCCCGGAGAGCCGTATCTCAAACCGGTCTTCCCAGGAAATTATAAGGGTTACTCCTGCAGAGTAATTATTATTTCCTATATATTTTAAGCATGCATCAAGTCTTGCATCTTGCCCAAGATGACAAGACTCATTTTGTAATCGGGCCATCTGTAATTTTGTGCAAATAGATCAATCAATGATAATCAAACATCTTTTGCAAATGAGTCTTTTTCTTTTTCGTTCACTGTTTTTCCATTTTTCTTTTTGTACAAAAATAAATGGCAATGTTTTCAAAATGATAACTTCATTTCACTCTTTTTAAACAAGATTAAAATCAATCACTAAAATGAACAAACTGAACCCTTGCAGAGAGTGCCTTCCAGACCGCACCGACAACAACACGGCTATGACTTCGTATGACTTTGACAATCCGATCAATCAAGCTGATGAAGGGGTTGAAGAAGAGTATGAGCTTCCTGAAGAGCTAGCCAGGTTGTTGAGACAAGAGGAAAAGGTTATCACTCCTCATCAGGAGGAGGTCGAAACGATTAATCTTGGTACAGTTGAAGACGTGAAAGAGGTTAAGATCGGGGCCTGTCTACAAGACTCAGTGAAGAGACAACTGATTGACCTGCTACAGGAGTATGTGGATGTGTTTGCTTGGTCTTATCAGGATATGCCAGGGTTGGACACCGATATCGTCATGCACAAGCTGCCTTTAAGAGAAGACTGCCCGACAGTAAAACAGAAGCTGCGCCGTACTCGCCCAGACATGGCAATGAAGATAAAGGAAGAGGTGCAAAAGCAGTGGGACACCGGATTCCTTGCTGTAACTAGCTATCCGCCGTGGGTTGCTTATATTGTACCTGTGCCTAAGAAAGACGGCAAAGTGAGAATGTGTGTTGACTACCGGGATCTGAACAGAGCCAGCCCGAAAGATGATTTCCCATTACCTCACATCGATGTATTGGTGGATAATACGGCTCAGTTCTCGGTATTCTCCTTCATGGACGGATTTTCAGGATACAATCAGATCAAGATGTCACCTGAAGACATGGAGAAGACAACCTTCATCACACCCTGGGGGACGTTCTGTTACAAGGTGATGCCATTCGGACTGAAGAATGCAGGTGCAACATATCAACGGGCTATGGTAACATTATTCCATGATATGATCCATAAAGAAATCGAATGTTATGTGGATGATATGATTGCCAAGTCCCTCACAGAAGAAGACCACCTGATAAATCTGGTGAAGCTATTCAAGCGTCTGAGGAAGTACCAACTCAAGCTGAACCCCAACAAGTGTACATTCGGGGTGCGATCTGGTAAGCTGCTGGGCTTTATTGTAAGTGAGAAATGGATTGAAGTTGACCCTGATAAAGTCAAATCCATTCAAGAAATGCCTGCACCGAAAACTGAGAAAGAATTTCGGGGGTTTCTAGGTAGATTGAACTACATTTCACGGTTCATATCTCACCTTACAACAACCTGTGAGCCCTTGTTCAAACTGTTGAGAAAAGAACAGACGGTCAGGTGGAACGAGGACTGCCAGAGGGCTTTTGACAAGATCAAGGAGTACTTACAAGAGCCTCCCATCCTTATGCCTCCAGTTGAAGGAAGACCTCTGATAATGTACTTGACAGTATTAGAAGAGTCAATGGGGTGTGTGTTGGGCCAGCATGACGAGTCTGGTCGAAAAGAGTATGCAATATACTACCTAAACAAAAAGTTTACCGACTGTGAACAACGTTATTCACTGCTCGAGAAAACTTGTTGTGCTTTAGCGTGGACTGCTCGCCGACTGAGACAGTATATGTTGACCCACACTACTTTGTTGATCTCAAAGATGGACCCAGTTAAGTACATTTTTGAGAAGCCAGCTCTTACCGGACGGGTTGCAAGATGGCAAATGATCCTCACAGAATATGACATCCAGTACACCTCTCAGAAAGCCACAAGGGCAGTGTATTGTCTGAATATCTTGCTGAGCAACCCATTGATGATTACCAGCCTATGAGATTTGACTTCCCTGATGAAGACATCATGTTCATAAGAGCAAAAGATCATGAAGAGCCTGTTCACACTGAAGGGCCTGACCCGGAAGAAGAATGGACTATGATGTTTGATGGGGCTGTTAATATGAATGGTCGTGGTGTTGGTGCAGTACTCATTACACCCAAGGGAGTTCACATGCCTTTCTCGGCAAAACTCACCTTTAACTGCACTAACAACGAAGCTGAATACGAAGCTTGCATTATGGGTCTTGAGGAAGCCATTGACCTCAGGATCAAGACATTGACTGTGTTCGGAGATTCAGCTCTGGTAGTTAATCAAACCAACGGCAAATGGTACACCCACCAGGATCATCTGATACCTTATAGGGATTATACAAGGAGGTTATTGACTTTCTTTACAACAGTCAAGCTTGAGTATATCCCTCGGGACGAGAATCAGTTTGCAGATGCTCTGGCTACCATTTCATTTATGATCAAAGTTCAAGCTGCCAACTTTGTACCTCAAATTTCAGTATCCAGACTTGATAGACCAGCATATGTATTTGCAGCAGATGTTGTCAAAGATGATAAGCCTTGGTTCCATGACATTAAGTGCTTCTTGGAGGATCAAACATACCCACCTGGGGCATCTTCCAATGATAAGAATACTTTGAGAAGGCTTGCTGGTAGTTTCTTTCTGAAAACTGATGGTTCCCTGTACAAAAGGAACTTTGATATGGTACTCCTCAGATGCGTTGATAGGACAGAAGCAGACTTGTTGATGCACGAGGTGCACGAAGGATCCTTTGGTACCCATGCAGGAGGGCATGCCATGGCTAAGAAATTGCTAAGATCAGGCTATTACTGGATCACAATGGATGCCGACTGTTGTGCCCACGCCAGAAAATGCCATAAATGCCAGATTTATGCGGATAAGGTGCATGTGCCTCCCAATCCTTTGAACGTGATGTCTTCACCCTGGCCATTTGCTATGTGGGGCATTGACATGATTGGCAAGATTGAACCGACTGCTTCAAATGGCCACAGGTTCATCCTGGTAGCCATTGACTATTTTACCAAGTGGGTCGAAGCAGCTTCCTATGCAAATGTTACAAGGCAAGTGGTAGCCCGATTTCTGAAGAGAGACATCATCTGTCGGTATGGAGTTCCCAAGCGAATCATTACTGATAATGGTTCCAACTTAAACAACAAAATGATGGCAGAGCTGTGTCGGGACTTCAAGATTCAACACCACAATTCTTCTCCTTACAGGCCAAAGATGAACGGCGCTATAGAGGCAGCTAACAAGAATATTAAGAAGATTGTGCAGAAGATGGTAGTCACATACAAAGACTGGCATGAGATGCTACCGTTTGCCTTGCATGGGTACCGCACGTCAATCAGGACATCCACTGGGGCAACTCCGTATCAGCTTGTGTATGGTATGGAGGCAGTCCTACCTGTTGAAGTTGAATTACCCTCTCTACGGGTATTGATGGATGTTAAGCTGAACGAAGCTGAATGGGTCCGGTCCCGATACGAACAACTGAGTCTGATCGAAGAGAAAAGATTGGCTGCAATCTGTCATGGACAGTTGTATCAGAAAAGAATGAAGAAATCCTTTGATTAGAAAGTCAGGCACCGAGAGTACCAAGTAGGAGACCTTGTGCTGAAAAGAATCCTCCCTCCTCATACAGACCACAGGGGCAAGTGGACTCCGAACTATGAAGGACCATTTGTAGTCAAGAAAGTTTTCTCCGGTGGAGCACTGATGCTCAGCACCATGGATGGTGAAGATTTCCCGTCCCCTGTGAATTCAGATGCAGTTAAAAAATACTTCGCATAAAAATGACCCGCTGGACATAAAAACAGAATGTAAGTCCAGGCAAAAATAGGGCATCCCGGCAAGTCAAAAACAGAATAAAAGACTTGGGCAAAAATAAGGGAAATAAATAAAAAATGTACACCCGCTGAGTTGAAAAGCCGCATTGGACAACTCAGGAAAAAATGGGTATCCCGATGGATTGAAAACCCGAAAGGGCGATCCATGCAAAATAAGGGAATAAGCGAACGACTGCAATCTGAATTCGTCTGTATCACCTACAACTTGGTAAGCTTCGAAGAGATCAAGCTTCTCCCAGAATCAGCCTTCTTCAGAAAGCAAGACGAGAAGAACGTCAAATGTCATACGAGTCATAGCAAAGGGAAGCTCCTTGAAGCGTCGTCAGCATTGCCAACATTTTGTTTCTCAATTTGTAACAATCTCCCAATTTTAGGGGATATGTTTCCTTGACTGTATCGTGCCAATTCAGGGCATATGAATTAATAAAAATCAGATTTTCAGTCATGTCTCGTCTCGTACATTTTATTTTCATTTGCAAAATGTCTGATGTCTTTAGAGATACTGATTGCATAAACACAGATGTTTCCTTTCTAAAGAATGCGTGCTTACAGGAAATATACTTATTCCCGGGGGGTGTCTAAACTCCTATGATGGAATCCGGTAAGGGATACCTCGGGATTACTTGTGCGTTCCTATCTTTGCAGGATTGCAGGTATCCAAAGCACGACATGGGGCATGAAAATTTCACTCCCAGCAAGCTGGCAAATCAATAGTCACTCAGTCTTAGCACCCAAAGTGCTTTCTCCCCTGCTGAGTTGCCACTTGTTATCTCTCCCCAGCCGAGTTACCTTTTATTAATCCTCCACAGTCAGGTGTACGACCGGGAAACCATCTCCCCACAGAGTTTCAGCCTCTATCCAGAAGAGCAACGTGCGAAGGAATCACAACAGAGTGAAGAAAGCTTCTACAAACCCCGGTTGGGTCCTTCATTATCAAGACAGGTCTTTCAGCGACCTAGATCCCCAAGCAGAGTCATACATGACGGATCTACCAATGATCTTCCCCCAGCTGGGATGTCCATTTCAAGCAGATCAGCCAGAGATCTTCGCAGCGTCGGGATCCGAATCCCGGATCGGTATCTTTGCATAATCATAGCATTCGCATCATAATCACCCCACAAAGCGTAACATTCCGTCTAATACGGAGCATTACGGCAAAAATCAAACATGTTGCATAATCATAAGTCGTGGTCCGAATCAAACACTTGTGAATAATGACAATCCATCAACAATATACAGAATACTCCCCAGATTCCCCAGCAAAGAGCTAAAGCAGTTGCCTCACATTCACCAATACGAATACACACTCCTTTTGGCACCCGTCCGTGTCATCATTCCCCAGTAAAGTTGCCCGAGCACTCTTTACAAACAGAACATCCATATTACAGATATTTCTTGACACCCGTCCGTGTCATATCCCTAGTAGAAAGCCAAAGCGTCCCCTTTGCACTCACAGATACTTATATATATAACTTTCTTGACACTCGTCCATGTCACCTTTCCCAGCACAGTAACCTAAACACTTTGTGTATCATATACTTGTTTATACTATACTTTCCTTTTTGACACTCGTCTGTGTCACCCTCCCCAGCAGATTGAACACTCAAATATACATACTTATTTTACTTATACAGATACTCGTCCGTATCTTGTATACACCATTCATATCCCCGCAGATTCGACACTCGTCCGTGTTCTTTGTTAACCCGTTGGTACTCGTCCGTACCATCATCTCAGAATATGCGTCAAGTGTTTGTTTCTACATGATACTCGTCCGTATCATAGTCTTAAGGATGCTCGTCCGCATCTTTAATCCATACACGTGTCAAACACTTTCGCCTTCTTGAAATTAGACACTCATCTGTGTCTACCTTTCCCCAGAAGAGTCCCCTCAGATTCAACACTCGTTCGTGTTCCTTGTTAACCAGTTGATACTCGTCCGTATCATCATCTCTGAACACGTGTCAGTATTTGTTTCTACCTGATACTCGTCCGTATCATAGTCTTAAGGATGCTCGTCCGCATCTTTAATCTATACACAACACCAAACACTTATACCTTTATTTCCTGGATATAAACACTCGTCCGTGTTTACTATTCCCCAGTAGATCGCCAGCAAAGCAAAACTTCTTTTGTTATCTGACATTCGTCCTATGTCATGATAAACCTTGAGAGCAGCCGTACCCTGCTAGGTGATCGTCCTTCACCTCTTGATGATCGTCCTTCATCATGCTCATCCGATGGCCGTCCCCATCGTTGACCTTTTATCCGACATTCGTCCTATGTCGTGATATTTAGCAGCCGTCCCCTGCTAGGTGATCGTCCTTCACCTTTTGATGATCGTCCTTCATCATTTTATCCGATGGCCGTCCCCATCGTTGATCTTGTTATCTGACATTCGTCCTATGTCATGATAAACCTTGAGAGCAGCCGTCCCCTGCTAGGTGATCGTCCTTCACCTCTTGATGATCGTCCTTCATCATGCTCATCCGATGGCCGTCCCCATCGTTGACCTTTTATCTGGCATTCGTCCTATGTCGCGATATTTTCGGCAGCCGTACCCTGCCAGGTGATCGTCCTTCACCTTGGATGACCGTCCCTCATCTTATCCCCCAACAGAGCAGCCGTACCCTGCCAGGTGATCGTCCTTCACCTTAGATGACCGTCCCTCATCTTACCCCTTTCAGAGCAGCCGTCCCCTGCTAGGTGATCGTCCTTCACCTTTGATGACC
Source organism: Lathyrus aphaca (assembly GCA_963966055.1). Lineage (NCBI taxonomy): Eukaryota > Viridiplantae > Streptophyta > Magnoliopsida > Fabales > Fabaceae > Lathyrus > Lathyrus aphaca. The sequence goes on from OZ014525.1 coordinate 475,946,141, forward strand.
GTCCCTCATCATTATTTCATTTATTCTTTAACCCGATGTCCGTCCCCGTCGTGGTCCCTTTTCTTTTTTCAGTTTAGCCCGATGGCCGTCCCCATCATTGTTTACATTACTTTATGAACTTGATGGTCGTCCCCATCATTTTTCATTAATCCCCAGAGAATCTTACAGCTTTACTTGATGGCCGTCCCCATCATAATCCCTTTTATCCCCAGCATGTCGGCCGTCCCCGTCATTGCTCTTTTCCCCACAATTTTCCCAGCATGTCGACCGTCCCCGTCATTGCTCTTTCCCAGCAGTCGTCCTCTGCTCGACGGTCGTCCTCCATCGCCCACACTTTACAATATACTTTATTTTCCTTTACAATCTATATCCCTTTTCTTCTTCATTCTGCGAGTGCAAATTTTGAACTGTATTTGGTATTCAACCACAAGTTATCTTGTTAGCCTGTTAAGCCGTCGCTTACATCCTGCACAGCTAACTCATGCTTGAATAGGGGCAGCTGTAAACACCCCAAATTTTCCCTCACCCATTCACACCATGGCTTGTGATCTCTTCATATGCATAAATTCAATCATAACATCTCATACCACATTTTTGATCCACTACATAGGTTCAAAGTCATCTGCATCTAGGGTTTGTGATCTGAGCAATCCAAGAGCTTCTTGAGCCATTCCAAAGATCATCAATCACTTCAAAGGGGTCCATGTATGTTCAAACATCATATTATATCCTCTCAAAGTCAAGAATGTCAAAAAATCAAAAGAACTGGGATTGGTATGGAAGCAGAGCCAGGCTTAACTGCACAGATGACGTAGAATTAGGGTTTTGGTTTCAAAGGCCATAACTCCAAATTTTTTGGTCATTCTTGTTTCTATTGGTCTCTATATGGTACAGGGAGCATGCATATCAATTTTCATGAAGAAATTCCATGGGGAAGTCATCTGATCAAGAGTTGACTTTTCAAGCAAGTCAGTGCAAAATCAGGGCATCTGAGGCCCCCAATGACCCAACCAAAGGGTGTTCTTCATCATTTTGATTGTATATGATCTTTATTTGATCATAGAAGAAGTTGGAAGTTCACAAAATTGAAGAATTTCAAGTCATTTGCAAAATTGACTTTTTTGGAAAGTTTGACTTTTAATGAAATTGCCATTTTGGGAAACTTTTTCAACCCTAGCTTTTTGATCCAAAAATGCTTCAAATGAAAAAACTTTGGTCATGAAAGTTGTAGAATAGATCATTCCCTTTTCAAAAAGTACAAGAACATGACCTAATTCATTTTGGATCAAAAGTTATGGCTTGTCAAAGTTGGCTAAAATCACAAAATTTCAAAGTTTCTACCAAAGAAGCAAAGTTGCAAATTCACTTGTCAAGGCAAATTGAGCTATCAAATAGACTTCTAAAATTAATAACATGATCATACAACACCTAAAATTCAGAATGGGCCAAGAGATTACTCACTTTCATGGCCTATGGAGCAAGAAATCTCATAAGAAGCAAAAGTAAGGCAAGTTGCAAAAACTCACTCAAGTGTGAATCCACTTGCTGGCTGACTTCACAAACAATCCAAGGGTTCTCCACACATCTTGCTGCGCAGGAAACCCCATCTGTCCTTGGCTAGCAAGTAGCCCATGCCTCTCTTACACAACTTTGACATTTTGGCAACTTGAGCCATACCAATCACAAAAGCACACATCAACTCATCTGACCTATCACAATAGTTTATGCAAATAAAAAGCAAGCCAAAGCACATAACAACAGACTCTGATCTTGCCCATAGCCATAGTTATCAAAATCTCCCCCATTTGCAAGAGCCTTCGAAACACTTAGCACAGCTTGCAAACACACAAACAAACTTCACAAATCAACTCAGCATGCTTCCCTGATCACAAAGCACCCATCACCATAGCCTAAAACTCCCTGAATCACAAACACGATTTCCACCCCACCTTGAACAGAACTTCTGCCATCTCTCAAACCATCCATTATAAACTTCAAACAAGCATTGAAAGCTTTTCAGGGGGTCTAGTGGAGTTGATTGCAAGCAAGAAACCAGCCAGAAAGTGCCTGAAACCAAAGCTTCAGTTCAGGTAGCCATCTCAAACTTTTTTTCCAGAAACTCCATTTTAAGTTCTTAAAAGCTTCTATGCACTCCCCTGATCATGGGGATGTGATTATTTTTGAAAATGGTTGAGAAACCAGCATGTATGAACTGTCTGAAACTTTTTGCCCTAAATGAGTTTTGCTTCGATTTGGCTGATTGATGAATGAAAAATGATGTTTGTTAGGGGGTTTTGATTCAGTGTTGAATGGGGTTGAGTTCTGGGTAGTTAGATTTCATTTTCATTGCGTGTAGAGAGAGTTAGAGTTTTGGGCTTGCCGGAGAAGACGACCGGAACAGTGTTCCGGTCGCCTGAAAGTCATTAGGGCATGTGATTAGGGCTTAATCATAATTAAGGGATTTTGAATTTCAGCCCTTGGATGTGGCGCCAAGTCAATTCGCGCGCGTGTAGGTTTGAATTCCAGCCATTGATCTTGCTGACTTTCTCATTTTCAGATTTAATTCATTTTATTTTCTTTTTTATTTCATTTGTTTTCTACATTTTATTTAAAATAGTAAAAATCATTTAAAAATTCTGAAAATTTTTATACAAACTTTTATTAATTTTCAGAAACCAAAAACATTTTCATTTTTATTTTTTGCATTAAAAAATATTTTTAAATCATTTAAAAATTTATTTTTAATTAATTAATGAGAATTAATTAATTAAAAATACTTTTAGGTATTTAAAAATCACCAAAAAATTCATGAAACCTTTAAAATCATTTAGAAACATTGTCCAACCCTCAAACCAAATTTATTTTTTGATCTTGATGCCTTTTGACAATTTTCAAGGGAATTAATTTTATTTCAAAGCATTATTTTGACTCAATCTTCAAAAATTCATTTCTGCCTAGCCTTTAAGAGTTGGACAATGATTCTTTTTGCATTGCATCTTGTATAGCATGTAGTTTATAGGATTAAATTGGCATGAATTGATCTTGCATTTTCAATTTGTTTGACATTTTTCTTGACAAGGTACCATAAAACCCTAGCAATCTTAGAAAATTCATAACCCTCATTAGGTTAAGAGTTAGAACCCCCCCTTTGGGCAGTGAGTTTGTATAGGTTTAGGGTTCCCTTGGTTGCATTTTCAATTTTTTATCTTGATGTTTGCTTCTGGTTTTGGTTTTTGTTTGGTGCATTGATCATAAACCCTAATTTGGGCTTCCTTTTGCATTCATCTTCCATTTGCTTGCATACCATGACTTGCCATGACATTTTATGCATCCATTTGATTCATTAGACATCTTAAGACATGTTAGATTCATGTTTGATCATTGAATCATCCATTTGCCATGTTGTATGTCATTTGCATTTCATAACTTTTCATGTATGTTCATGATTCTAAGCTTGCTTCTCTTGCATCCACATGCTTGAATGATCATCTCCATTCCTTGTTTCATGTTTGCATCATCTCATATCATCATTATCATCTCATATATGCTTCTGGTTTTGTTTTACATCATCACATTTCATTCCATTTTGCATTGCATTACATTTGTTTCATTAACTTTTCAGGTGGTAAGTAACTTTGAGAAGTGAATTTGCCTTCACTTCTCACAATTTCTTTTCATCTCTCCTATGCATCATTGCTGCATTTTGCTTTGTGTTTGAGATTGAGCTTGCTCTTTCTTCTTCTTCTTACTTTCCCCAAGTGACTTGTCTTCTTAAATGAAACAAGTTACTTTGCTTCTCTTTGCTCCCTTCATCTGCTTCCTGATGGTTCCTCTGAAGATGTTTCTTGTAAACCTCACAAACCCTAGGAACAACCAAGCATGACAATGATTAGGGTTTTGATTAGTCCCCCACTTAGCTTTCACCTTTGTGTCTCTTTGAGTCTTCTCTTCTCACCTCATAATCAGGGACTAAACCCTAAAGGCTTTAAGGCTTTGTGATTAAGCTTATGCCTGCATCCTTCTATTAGGATGGAGTGTATACCTTTAATCCTAAGTGTTAAACCCTTAATGTGTTTAAATCCCTTAATCAATCCACTTAATAATCATCAAGACATCAAGCTTGTAACTTGGGCCTTGCATTAGGGTTTTAATTCTTCCTTAATTGGTCAAGAAGGACTAACCATAGTGTTAATGGACAAGTCCCCCTCAAGTTGTCTTACAAATCATAAAACTCACTTCATCATCATATTATTAAATAAAATCCACTTAACCAAAGGCTTTGTTTTGTCATGGGTTTAATCCCTGATCATGGATTAAGTTGAGGAACTTTCCTCAGCTTAAACACTCTCATCTATTATCCTTCTATTAGGATGGTGTAATGAGTCTGTTTAATCTTTGATTATGGCTTAATCTCATTACTTAACACTAAACAAAAACACCAAAAACATCTAAATCATCACAAGTAGGTTAATGATCTTAATCCTACATCATGGTGATTAAGTGTGAGAAGCTGACTTCACACTTAAGGTACTCTCATTACCCCTAATCAGAGGGAAGATGTGATGAGTTTACTAACCTATTGGTTTAGGCTTAAGCTCATTAACTTATGACAAACTTTCAAAGGCAATAAAAGACTGAAAACTCAAAAACAAACAATAATCGTCTCCTCCGGGATTCTTTTCTCATCTCATTCACTCATAAACGAGAACTAGCTTCTTCCGTCTAATGCAAGACAATTTGCACCTGAGCCAGACAGGTCATACACTTGAGCATAGACAAGCAAGCAGTTCACAAGTCAATTCATCCTTCAGTCTCTTTGGGTCGAACTACGGTGTTCTGACTTCCTCATTGCACAAGAGGATACATAGGCATAACTTAACAGTTATCGAACAAAAAGTCTCTGTATATCCCCCCTCTTTCTAGCTTTATTCTTTAGCCTCATTATCATGAGCATTTCATCTTTGTTCTCACACTGACACTTTACTTATACACTTCACTTTTCTTTTACACTGACACTTGTACATCTTTTTCCAGCTCTTTTGATACACAAATTGCACTGACACTACCCCTTTAAAACACAAATCTTTTAAGCGTGGATCCCGTCGAGTACGACGGACAATCTGGGTGCTAATACCTTCCCAGGTTGTAACCAACCCCCTTTCTCAGTCTCTCTGGTTCACAACCGTCTTATCCATATCTTTCTAGGTCTATGCAGCATTACCTTTCCTCCGGGATAAAAATGCCTAGCTGGCGACTCTATTCATTTCCTGTGGGTTCACTCCTGTGTGTCCTCACATTCCTCCTTTCGCCGACCGTTCGCGTCTGTACCTTTATCAGGGTCATTCCCATTTATCGGGAGTGACATAACCCAACCCAAATCTGTCCTCTTTCTTCTCCACGGGAAGCAGCTTGCCCCAGCCTTGAGCAGTACCCTCTTCAACAACCTTCCTGGCTTGCTGATAAGATGTCATGGAGGTTCCTAGTACAACAGATGCTTCATTAATGTTCAGGGCCTCAAACCCCTGTCTCATAGTTTCATGGATCTCTCCATCCATCTCTATGTACTTGTATGTAGCCAGATGGCTAACAAAGATATCTTCTTCACCACAGATGGTGATGATCTGGCCTTCCCACTCGAATTTCAGCTTCTGGTGAAGGGTAGACGTAACAGCGCCAGCGGCATGGATCCAGGGTCTACCCAACAAACAGCTGTAGGCCGGCTGAATGTCCATCACATAGAAGGTAATTTTAAAAGTCTGCGGGCCAATCATCACAGGCAGATCAATCTCCCCTAGCACTGATCTTTTAGAGCCATCAAATGCTCTCACCACCAAATTACTTGGACGCAATGCCAAACCACCGTACTCCAGCTTCACCAAGGCTTTCTTTGGTAGAACATTGAGTGAAGACCCAGTGTCCACCAGTACATGGGATAGAACAGCACCCTTGCATTCTAGGGTAATGTGTAAAGCCTTGTTGTGGTTACGCCCCTCAGTTGTTAAGTCAGCATTGGTGAAGCCCAGTCCATGACCGGTGTTGACATTTGCCACCACAGTTTCCAGCTGATTAACAGTGATCTCCTCTGGCACGTATGCTGCGTGCAGGACTTTTAATAATGCATTCCTGTGAGCCTCGGAACACATCAACAGGGATAATATGGAGATCTTTGAGGGAGTTTGGTGAAGCTGATCCACCACCTTGTAATCACTTCTCTTAATAATTCTCATAAACTCGTCTACATCTTGCTCAAAAGATGTCTTCTGAGTTTCTTTGATGATTGGTTCTTCAGGTATCACACTTTTCCCTTTTGCTTTGGCAGCAGCTTCTGCTTCGGCATTAGGTTTTTGCAATTGTGAGGCAAAAAGGCGTCCGCTTCTGGTGAAGCCACCGCCTCCCCCAACATTATCAATCTGTGGAGAAGAAGTTGAAGAGTCCATGGTGATTTTCTCCCCGTTGCAGTAAAGGTCAGAGCCATAATGCCAAGGTATGGCATTACTGCTTTCATATGGAACGGGTCCAGGTACCGTAATGATAACTGGACTGATTGCTGCAGAGGAGGGTATTGAAATGGTGTGCGGATCATAGTAAATGGTGATTGGTGACCTGGCAGGGGTGCCACTATTTGTTGTTGAAAGTTGTTGCTTGGAGGAACGTTTGATGGATCATAATAAATGGTGACTGCTGAGATATCTTCATTAATTTCTGCTGGCGTTGTAGAAGATTCTGATGAATAAAGGGATGCTGACGTTGTAGAAGAAATGGTTGTTGACATTTGATTTGTTGAAGTGATGGATGAAGCCATTGTTGATGATATTGATGACTTGGTCGGAATGATTGTTGTTGCAGTTGTAGAAGAGTCAGGAATTGTTGTCAAAGGATTTGCTGGATTTGTAGGCACCGTTGTTGAGATCTGAAGTATACCACTTTTGATAAGACCATCTATGCCGCTTCTCAAGTTATCACACCCGTTGACCGAAATGTTGCAATACCCACAACCGAGCTCACACCCGGGGAACATCTGGCACTCTAGAAGCTGAGCTTTAATTTCGACCAGAGGTGTTTGAATCTGTCCAACACTGGTGATTAAGAAAGATGGCTTGTCTTCCTCAATGGCATTAATTCTTGGCCCTCCATGGTTGGGCATGGGATTCTTGGTGACACTTGGAGGGGGTGCAAAGTTGAGAGCTTTAGAATCCACCAGGTCTTGTACCTTCATTTGCAATGCCCTGCATTTCTCCGTATTGTGGCCAGGTGCATTGGAGTGGAAAGCACATTTGGCGTTGACATCATAATTTCTCGGGAGATTAGAGGGATCTGGTGGTGCCAATGTCCTTAATTCAACCAAGTTGAGTTTCAGGAGTTGTGGCAATAAAGCGGCATAAGGCATAGGGATTGGATCAATCACCCTATTTGCCTGTGATGGTCTTTGCTGGAAGGGTCTTTGCTGTTGATTGTTGTTATTGTTGTTGTAGGTCCTCTGTGGCGGATACTGAACTTGCTGTTGGTAATGAGGTTGTGGTGGTTGTTGATATGTTGGTTGCTGAGGAATCGGAGCTGGAATAGTGACAGCTGATACTGATCTGTGGACATATTGAGGTCTGCCCCTGTTGGCATGAATGGCGTTTGTCTCACCGGTTCTTCTAGGTCCCACAAAAGGCTTCCTGGAGTTACTGGAAGAAATTGCACCATTATCAGAAATCTTACCCATCTTCAGAAGGCTTTCAATTCTTTCCCCAGCTATAACTACGTCAGCGAAACTGGTGGTAGAAAAGGCAGCTGGCCTATCAATATATGTTTCTTGCAGAGTATTCATGAACATGTCGACCATTTCTCTTTCCGACATGGGTGGCTGGACAGCAGCAGCAAGCTGTCTCCACCTCTGGGCGTATTCCCTGAAGCTTTCTCTGGAGGACTGAGACAGTCCCATCAAAAGGGTCCTGTTAGGAGCCATGTCCAGATTGTATTGGTACTGCCTGATGAAGGCTTCAGCTAAGTCCTTCCAGCATCTGATAGTAGCTCTGGTCAAGTGGGAATATCACTCCCTGGAAGCCCCGGTCAAACTGTCTTCAAAGTAAAACATCCATAGTTTTTCATCCATGGTGTATGCCTTAAGTCTTCCCAGGAAGGACTGCAAGTGAGTTCGTGGACAGGAAGTTCCATTGTACTTCTCGAAGCACGGGGGTTTAAACTTGTGGGGAATCCTTACCCCGTCCACTAACCCCATATCCATGACATCAAAACCCATGGAATTTTGAGACTCCAGAGATCTCAACTTCTCAGCAATTTCATCAAATATCCTATCATAGACTTCATCCCCAGCTCCCATCACAGTAAATTGCTCTTCTTGGGGGTCTTCTTGTAAGATCCTTCCTCCAGTAGTATTTCCTTGCACATTACCAGGGATGTTGACTTCCAGATGTAGATGAGGCCCATATACTGGTGGATTAACATGAGGCTGACCCCTTTCATTGTTACTTGTTCCTCCAGTTCCCAGAGGAGGCTCCTCCGGGGTTTGTCTTTCTACCAATGCCCTCAACCTTTCTTGACTTTGGGCCAAGCCATTCATCACTTCCATGAATTGGGTCATTTGGTTTCTTATCTCCAGCCTTTCATTAGCCATCTGAGTTCTGACCTCTGTCAGATCTTGCTGTACTTGATCCATCTGGATACCAGGAAGATTGTTGCGAGTAGGATACCTGTGCGGACGGTTGAGAGGGAACACCCGACGGCGAGCAATAATTCCTGAACCACAACAGAGTTAGTAATAAACAAAACAAAAACCTACAAAACAAAATAAGAGTCAGTATGCAATGCAGTATGCTTATTTATCTTCCAAGGTATCCGGCTTGGCTCTTGGTTTTGACCTTTCCAGACCCTGGGGAAGATGCTTTGATGTTGCTTGAGAAAAGGAACCCAATAAAACAGAATAACAAATATATTACAAATGGTTCATAATACATAGTTTGTTCTTACAACATATGCCCCTGAGGGGTCAAAATACAACACAAAAAAGAAAAGTACATGAAATGGAAATAACAGCAAGCAAAGAAGTCAAACATCTAATCCAAACTTATCCTCCTTAATCTCCTTCAAAAGTGCTTCAGTTACAGGACCAGCCGGATGTTCTGTAATGTTTCTGATGAGAAGGTTTCTGGTGGCAATAGCAGTGGTCAACTTCTTGTGCCTGTCTTGGTCCTTTGACCTCTTCACACCACCCCTAATCTTCAATTCTGAAATCTCCTTCTGGGCTGCTAGCAGAACCTCCTGTTGTTTCTTCTCAATGGCCTCTAACTGCTCAATCCTGGCCTGAGTTCTCTTATCCTCTTGAGTGCGAGCTTCAGTGATTCTGACCCACCTATCTTGACTTTCTTTCAGATAGAGATCAGTCCTAGCCTTCTGAAACTGGGCCTCTTTACAGGCATTCTTCAAAATCTGTTCTCCAGCTCTTGATTTCTTGATGTAGTCCTCTGCTTTCTCAATCCTGGCTAGATGCTCCACCTTAAGCTTTTCCAACCTTTCAATGTCTAGACGACCATCACTCCTCTCCTAGAGGGTTTTCTTCAGAGCTTGAGACAGATTCTCATTCCTTTCCTTCAGCTTCTCAAATTTTTCCAGGCTGACAGTGGCTGGAGGTGGTACTGTGGATGGTCCAGGAGCATCCTCAATAGTGAAGGGCATCCCAGAAATTTGAGCCCTAGCATGAGACCATTCATAATACTGAGCTGAAGCCACATTATTGCACCTCCCAAGAATGGCCATCCCCTTGGTCTGGATGTTGTCCCAAGCCCAGGATGCTTGTCTGACAACAGCTAGATTAGGTTTTATCTCACAATACAAAGTTTCAGCCAAGTCTTGCACTCTAGGAGGGTGAACCAATGCATAGCCCAACTGTCTCTTAAACAGCAAAGGATTGTAGTTGATGCAACCCTTTACTCCTATTAGAGGTACATTGGGGAACTGTCCACAGCTAGTAATTATGTCCCTGCCTTTGGTGCTCTGGGTGCACTATCTGACGTCATCTGAAGTCAAAGCAATAAGTCTCTTAGCCCAATTCTTCTGTTGGTGAGGGTTCAGGAAAGCATCAGTTTTGGGTAAGTGTTTAAGCAGCCAAGTGTGAAACAGAGGAGCATAGCATTTCACCAACCTCCCTCTCTGCTTCTCATTTTTTTGGTGAACAGAATAATAGAAATCTCCCAGCAATGTGGGCACTGGGTTCCTCAAAAGGAAGAGATGAATGGCATTCTTGCTGATAAACTTGGGCTCATCTGCAAATAGTATAACCCCATATATACTGAGGGCTAATAATGCACAAACTGCCTTCCATTCTCCCAAGGAGGCCTTCAGGATGGCCTGAGAAGTCAGAAAGTCTAAGTGCAAACCAGGGATCCCAGCCTTTGTGGTCATGTTCTGTTCAATCAAAATAGGATCTAGGCACAGTGCTTTTGCCACTTCTCCATTGCTGGGAGAAATCATCTCTGGGTTGAAGGGGATATCACTCCTGACAGGTACTCCAATCAATGATGAGAACTCCTCCAGCAGAGGTCCTAGCTGAAAGTTCTGGAAAGTGAAGCATCTCAAAGGAGGGTCATAAAACTGTAGGCAAGTGTGAATCAAACTCCTCTGAGAAGGGTCTAGGTCCTTAACCATATCAAGGATGCCTCCATAATGCTCTCTGAATAATGGGATGTGGTCTGGAGTGATAAGTGATTGGACCTGCCTGATGCCAGTCATCACAGGCTCAAAGAAATGGTATGAAATGTTGCTCTTCTTGGGTGCCATGACTGCTGATGAAGAGCTGAAACAGATACTGATGATGAAGACTGATACTGGAGATGGGCCACTGATAGGCTGAAGCTGGTGATAAAAGTAACTGAAGCAGGCAACTGATGAAGATAGCTGAGATAGCTGATGAACAAAGGGTATATGCAGATGAAGGGGTCAAGAACCAAGCCAGATATAAGGTGGATACCCTGAAAAACAAATAAACAAATGTTAAATGATGCAAATGATGAGTATGCAAATGATATGCAAGGGTTTGTGATCAAGCCGGATCTGATTATCTGTCTTGATATTAAGTCCATGTATGTTCAAGAAGTCCAGATGGAGGTTCAGAAGTCCAGTAACCAAGGTGGGGGACTCAAATAAAGAGTCACATGTCCAGGGTTTAAATCACAAGAACTGTCCAAAGTGAAATATTCTTGAATAATACAGTAACAGGGTATGATGTGGCCAAGGGTACCTGCAAACCTGCAAACAGCCCAACCCCCTCACAGGTGGTGTTCTAAAACAAGGATCCTCAGACTTGGATCAGTTATGAGAAGTGTAAACACTTCTAACCCGGAGGTACAGTGTTTACAATAACCATAAAAGACCCTCCTCTAATTCACCTCAGTTTCTGAAGGTCATAATAAAGGTCATCCAGACTTAGCAGGCTTCTCAGATAGCCCTAGCACTACAGGAAATCTGTAGCACAGAGTTCTCAAGAAAAAACCCACATCTGAACCGTGTTTCATATTCCCGCACCAGACCGAAATGGAATGGGAAAGAACATGAACCACTCTAGCCTAGGTGTCACTCAGGTCCCAGGTATAGGACCTTAAACTCTCAATAGAACCCCACCCACCAAAGCAAAAACCAGATCCAGCCAGATGACAATATGACAATATGATATATAAAGTTGTAAAGAAAGCAATAAATAACTGTACATAAAGCAGTAAATAAAGCAACTATATAAACACAATTAACACATAACACCCCAGTAAACACAAATCAAACAAGCACTAGGAGGAACCCACAAAAAAGAACCAGAAGCCCTGGTTACAATATAAGTGTCCCCAGCAGAGTCGCCAAGCTGTCGCTCCCACCAAAATGACAACCAAGGTCAGAAGGGGTACAGACGCGAACGGTCGGCGAAAAGGGGATGAGAACACACAGGGGTGAACTCAGGAGAAAAGAAAAGAGTCGCCAACTAGGCATTTTTATCCCGGAGGAAAGGTAATGCTGCATAGACCTAGAAAGAAATGGATAAGACGGTTGCGAACCAGAGAGACTGAGAAAGGGGGTTGGTTACAACCTGGGAAGGTATTAGCACCCAGATTGTCCGTCGTACTCGACGGGATCCACGCTTAAAAGATTTGTGTTTTAAAGGGGTAGTGTCAGTGTAATTTGTGTATCAAAGCTGGAAAGAATGCAAGTGTCAGTGTAAAAGAAGTGTGTAGTGTATAAATGAAGTGTCAGTGTAAGAACAGGAGTGAAATGCTCAAGACCATGAGGCTTAAAGGATAAAGCTAGAAGAGGGGGAATATACAGAGACTTTTGTTCGATAACTGTTAAGTTATGCCTACGTATCCTCTCGTGCAATGAGGAAGTCAGAACACCGTAGTTCGACCCAAAGAGACTGAAAGATGAATTGACTTGTGAACTGCTTACTTGTCTATGCTCAAGTGTATGACCTGTCTGGCTCAGGTGCAAACTGTCTTGCATTAGATGGAAGAAGCAAGTTCTCGTTCGTGAGTGAATGAGGTGAGAAAAGAATCCCAGAGGAGACGATTATTGTTTGTTTTTGTGTTTTCAATCTTTTATTGTTTTTGGAAGTTTGCCATAAGAAAATGAGCTTAAGTCTAAACCAATGGATTAGTAAACTCATCACATCCTCCCTCTGATTAGGGTTAATGAGAATACCTTAAGTGTGAAGCCAGCATCTCACACTTAATCACCCTGATGTAGGATTAAGATCATTAACCTACTTGTAATTATTTAGATATTTTTGGTGCTTTTATTTAGTGTTGAGTAATGAGATTAAGCCATAATCAAAGATTAAACAGACTCATTACACCATCTTAATAGAAGGATAATAGATGAGAATATTTAAGCTGAGGAAGACTCCTCAACTTAATCCATGATTAGGGATTAACCTCATGACAAAACAAAGCCTTTATTAAGTGGATTTTAGTTAATGATAGGATAAAGAAGTGATTTTTATGGTTTGTAAGACAACTTGAGGGGGACTTGTCCATTAACACTAGGGTTAGTCCTTCTTAACCAATTAAGGAAGAATTAGAACCCTAATGCAATGCCCAAGTTACAAGCTTGATGTCTTGATGATTATTAAGTGGATTGATTAAAGGAGTTAAACACATTAAGGGTTTAACACTTAGGATTAAAGTTATACACTCCATCCTAATAGAAGGATACAGGCATAACCCTAATCACAAAGCCTTAAAACCTTTAAGGTTTAGTCCTTGATTAAGAGATGAGAAGAGAAGACTCAAAGATGACACAAAGGTAAAACTAATGGGGGGACTAATCAAACCCTAATTGTGATCATGCTTAGGTGTTACTAGGGTTTATGAAGCTTGCAAGAGATCTTAAGAGAAAATCCACCAAGGAAGAAGCAGGATGAAGGAAGAGAAGCAAGAAGAAGCAAGACAACTTGCTTCACTTAAGAAGACAAGTTGCTTGAAGAAAGAAAGAGGAGAAGGAGCATGAATGAGCAAGCTCACTCCAATACACATACAAAATGCAGCAAAGAAGCAAGAGAGATAGGAAGATATTATGAGAAGTGAAGGCAAATTCACTTCTCAAAACAACTTACCACCTGAAAAGTTAGTAAAAAGAAATGAAGTGCAAATGCAAATGGGATGAAATGTCATGATGCAAACCAAATTCAGAATCAATTATATGATGTTAATGATACTAAGAGATGTTACAAACATGAAGCAAGGCAAAAGAATGATCACACAAGGCAATGGATGCAGATGGAGCATGCTTTGAACCATGGATGTTCATGGAAAGTTATGAAATGCAATGGGCATAAAACATGGCAAATGAAAGATGCAATGATCAATCATGATTCCAATATGTCTTAAGATGTACTATGATTCAAAAGAATGCACAAAATGTCATGGCAATTCATGGTATGCAAGCAAATGGGGGAATGGATGCAAAGGAAGACACAAATTAGGGTTTATGATCAACACACAAAGCAAAATCCAAGACCAAAAGCAAGAGACATGATACAACTTTGAAAATGCTATCAAAGGCCCCCTAAACCTATACAAACTCACTGCCCAAAGGAGAGGATCCAATTCTTAACCTAGTGAAAGTTATGAATTTCCTAAGATTGCTAGGGTTTTAAGGTACCTTGACAAGAAAAATGCAAAACAAATTGAAAATGCAAGATCAATTCAAACCAAATTTATCCTATAAACTACATGCTATACAAGATGCAATGCAAAAAGAATCATCATCCAACTCTCAATGGTTAGGCAGAAATGAATTTTTGAAGTTTGAAACAAAATATTGCCTTGAAATGAAATTAAATCCAAAGAAAATGATCAAAAGGCATCAAGATCAAAAAAGAAATTTGGTTTGAGAGTTGGACAATGTTTCTAAATGTTTCTAAATGCTATGTGAATTTTTTTGTGATTTTTAAATACCTAAATGTATTTTTAATTAATTAATTTCCATTAATTAATTAAAAATAAACATTTAAATGATTTAAAAATAATTTTTAATGCAAAAAATAAAAATAAAAATATTTTTGTGTTCTGAAAAATAATGAAAACCTTGACAAAAATTTTCATAATTTTTAAACATTTTTTGCTATTTTAATTAATTCGTACAAAATAAATATAAAACAAATGAATTTAAAATGATTTTAATGAGAAAATGGGAAAGTCAAACAATCCAAAGGTCCAGATTCAAAATCAGGGGGGCGAGAATTGACTTGGCGCGCGAATGGACGGCCAGAATTCAAATCTCACTAATTATGCTTAAACCCTAATCCTGTGCCCTAATCAGTGAAACATGTAGAATCATCCTATAACATAAAATGAGAGTTCTGGAAAAATAAATGCCATGGCTACCTGAGCTTGAGCTTTCGAAACAGGGACTTTCTGGCCAGTTCTTTGCTTCAAATTCACTCCAATGATCCTCCCTAGAAGCTTGAGATGCTTGGCTGGAGTTTATATGGCCTTGAAATGGAAATGGCAGAAGCTCAGTTTGTGAAATGTGAAAATCGTGTTTTTGATTGTGGAGGTTTTAGGGCAAAAATGGAGGGTGGGAAATGATCAGTGAGGTTTATGGAGTTGTATGGTGGAAAATGTTTGATGGTTTTATGGCTGAATCAAGAGATTCGAAAGCTTTTGCAAATTTGGGGATTTTTGAGTATGCTGTGTTCTTGGAGCTTCAGGCCTAGTTGTTATGTGATTTTGCTTGTATTTGATCCACATAAAGAAGTGTGATAGGTCAGATAGTGGGTGCTGGCCTATGCTGATTGGTATGGGCAAGTTGCCAAAATGTCAAAAGTTGGTGTACTTGAGGTATGGGTCATGGCAGGCTGGTTTAGGGGCATGGATTGGTTCAGCTGAGATCATGGAATGCTTGTGGATCAGATTTTGTGAACTGAGGCAAGTGGATGAGAAGCTTTGATCCCTTTTGCAAATTGGCACAACTTTTCCCCCTTTGGAAATTCTTCAAGTTTAATGCATGAAATGGAATAATTCAAAGTACCATTCTGATCCTTAGAGGTCCATTTGACATGTTAAGAAGTGTTTGTGTACATTTGAAGCCTTTAGAATGCCTTATCAAACCATTATGCAAATTGCCTCTTTGGTGCAAAACTTGAATTTATGTGATTTTTCCCAACTTTGACAAGCCATACCTTATGATCCAAAATGAATTAGAATGAGTTCTTGTACTTTTTGAAAAGGGAATGATCCATTCTCTAACTTTCATGACCAAAGTTTTCCAATTTGAAGCATTTTTGAATCAAAAAGAAAGGGTTGAAAAAGTTTCCCAAAATGGCAAGTTTCCATTACAAGTCATTTTCCCAAAAAGGCAACTTTGCAAATGGCTTGAAATTATTCAATTTTGTGAACTTCCAACATCTTCTATGATCAAATAAAGACCATATACATTCAAAATGATGAAGAACACCCTTTGGTTGGGTCATTGGGGGCCTCAGATGCCCTGATTTTGCACTGACTTGCTCAAGAAGTCAACTCTTGATTGGATGCCTTCCCCATGGAATTTCTTCATGAAACTTGATATGCATGATCCTTATAACATATAGAGACCAATAGAAACAAGAATGACCAAAAAATTTGGAGTTATGGCCTTTGAAACCAAAACCCTAATTCTAGGTCATCTGTGTAGTTAAACCTGGCTCTGCTTCCATGCCATTCTTAGTTCTTGTGATTCCTTGACTTCCTTGACTTTGTGGGGATATAATATGATGCTTGAACATACATGGACCCCTTTGAAGTGATTGATGACCAAGTGGCTCTTGGATTGCTCAGATCACAAACCCTAGATGCAAATGACTTAGAATCAATGCAGTGAAGCAAAAATGCAATCTGAGATGCTATGGTTGAACTTATGCAAATGAAAAGAGTCACAAGCCATGGTGAAATGAGTGAGGGCAAATTTGGGGTGTTTACAAATACAAAGATGAAAACCAAAGTCAGAAGCATATTCAAGATGTAAATGATGCTATGAGATGGTATGAAAGCATGTCAAGAGATGTGGATGATCATACAAGCACTGAAGGTGCAAGTGAGACATGAAAGGAGGCATGAAAGTTCATGAAAACTTATTTAATGTAATGGATGCATAACATGGAAAATGGATGATGAAATGATCAAAAATGATTGCAATGTGTCTTAGGATGTCTTAAATGTCATGTGGATGCACACAAAGTCATGGAAAGTTCATGAATGCAAGCATATGAAGAATGAATGCAAATGAAGGCAAGAATTAGGGTTTATGTACAAGGTGCAATACAAAATTCAAAATCAGAAGCAAATGAAAAGATAACAAATTGAAAATGGGATCAAAGGTACCCTAAACCCATATGAGTTCACTACCCATAGGGGAAGACCGAACTCTTAACCTAATGGAAGTTATGATTTTTCCTAAGTTTGCTAGGGTTTTAAGGTACCTCACAAAGAAAAATGCAAAACAAATCAAAAGTGAAAGATAAATTCATGCCAATTTTATCCTAGGAACTACATGATATGTGGAATGCAATTCAAAAAGAACCATTATCAAACTCTTCATGGTTAGGAAGAAAAGATTTTTCCAAGTTAAGGTCAAAATATTGATTTTTAAGAACCCTAAATCAAAAGAAAAATGTCAAAATGGATCAAGAACCAAAAAGAAATTTGTATGAATGGTTTGATAATGTCTCTAAATGTGTCAAGATGCAATGTGATTTTTTTGGTGATTTTTAGAAACTTAAATGGTATTTTAATTAATTAATTTCCATTAATTAATTAAAATAAACATTTAAATATTTTAAAAATACAAATTTTATGCAAAAATAAAAATAAAAATTATTTTCAGAATGAGAAAAATATTTAAAGTCATGATGCAAAAAATGAAAAATTTTAGATGCATTTTGCTATTTTTAATAAAATGATAAAGAAAATGCAAATAAAATGAAAATAAAATGAGAATTAATGAAAGTCAACTGATCCAAGGGCCAAGGTTTGAAGTTGGGACGCGGGAATTGACTAGCGCGCGCATCTGAATGGCTATAATTCAAACTTCACTAATTACGCAATTAAACCCTAATCTGAACCCTAATGACTCTCAGGTGACCGAAATAGTGTTCCGGTCATCTTCTCCGGCCAGCCAAACATGATATCTCACTCAAAACGTAAAATAAACGCATCAAACTCTCCAAAAATGATCCTCACCTCACTCTAAACAAGAATCAACCAACAAATTTCATTTATTTCACATGAACGCTTGAATCGAAGCAAAACGGAAAATCAAGCAGAAATTTCAGAAGCTTGTGAAATGCTTAAAACTCAACCATTTTCGAAACAAAACATATCATGGCAATCAGGGGAACACATAGAATCATTCTATAACATAAAAAAGAAGTTCTGGAAAAATAAATTCCATAGCTACCTGAAGTGAAGCTTTCAACCCAGGAGCTTTCTGACCAATTCTTTGCCTCAAATCACCTCCAATGACTCCCCTAAAGAGTTTGCAATGCTTGGTTGGAGTTTAAATGGCCTCTATGTGAAGTTGGCTGAAACTCAGTTCAAGAAATGTGAAAATCGTGTTTTTGATTTGAGGTGTTTCAAGGCAAAATGAAAGGTGGGAAATGATCAGTGATGAATGTGTAGTTGAATGATGGAAAATTTTTGAAGATTTGTTGGCTGAGCTATGAGTTTCGAAAGCTTTTGCAAGTTAGAGGGATTTTGTGTACGTTGAGGATTCTGAGGTTTCAGCTTGTGTTGTGTGTTGTGTTGAGTTGCTTGAGGTCCACATATCAATCCTTGATAGGTCAGAGAGTTGTTGTGGAGCAGTGTGATTGGTATGGAGCAAAATGCATAAAGTCCACAAACTTGTCTTTGGAGGTATGGGCTCATGGAAGGCCAAGGACAATGGGGTGTCCTGCGCAGATAGCTTTAGGGAGGTCCATGGAATTGGTTTTGAGGCAATTCAGCAAGTGGGATGAAGTTTGTGTGATGTTTTGCAATTATGTGAAGCTTTGGCCCTTTTGTAATTTCTTGATGTTCAAGGCATAGAATGATGCAATTCTTTGGGCAATTCTGATTTATAGGTCATGTACTATGTTTGTGTAATGGATAGAAGTGTGTTTGAAGTCATAAAATGCTTTGGCAAATGGTTTTGCAAGTTTCCCTCTTTGGTACATAAGTGAAATTTTTTTGTGATTTTTCCCAACTTTGCAAGGCCATAACTTGAGTTCTATGATGAATTAGATCAAGTTCTTGTACTTTTTGAAAAGGGAATGATCCAATATACAACTTTCATGACCAATAATTTTTCATTTGAAGCATTTTTGAATCAAAAAGAGGAGGTTGAAAAACTTTCCCAAAATGGCAAGTTTGCATTACAAGTCACTCTCCCAAAATGGCAACTTTGCAAATGGCTTGAAATTCTTCAATTTTGTGAACTTATAACTTCTTCTAAGATCAAATAAAGATCATATACACCCAAAATGATGGAGAAGACCCTTTGGTTGGATGGTTGGGGGCCTCAGATGCCCTGATTTTACATTGACTTGCTCAAGAAGTCATCTACTGATCAGATGCCTTCCCCATTGAATTTCTTCATGAAAATTGGTATGCATGATCCTTATATCATATAGAGACCAATAGAAACAAGAATGACCAAAAAATTTGGAGTTATGGCCTCTGAAACCAAAACCCTAATTTTAGGTCATCTGTGTAGTTAAGCTTGGCTCTGCTTCCATGCCTTTCTCAGTTCTTGTGATTCTTTGACTTTCTTGATCTTGGGAGGATACAATATGATAATTGAACATACATGGACCCTCTTGAGATGATTGAAGACCTTTGGAGTGGCTCAAATTGCTCAGGGATGGCTCAGATCACAAACCCTAGATGCAGATGACTTTGAACCAATGCAGTGAAGCAAAAATGTAATATGAGATGATATGTTTGAAATTATAAAAAATGAGAAGATCATAAGCCATGGTGAAATGAGTGAGGGCAAATTTGGGGTGTTTACAGCGCGGGAAGCCCAAATCAAAGGGCTCAGATTTAAACTCAGCCTAATCACACAGTTAGCCCTAATCGTGCCCTAACCACTCTCAGGTGACCGGAACAGTGTTCCGGTCATCTTCTCCGGCCAACCTCTCTTGATAACTCACTCAAATCGTAAAATTAAACCTCTAAACTCTCCAGAAATGATCCCCACCCTATTGTAAACAAGATTCAGCCATCAAACAACATTTATTTCACATGAACACACAGATTCGAAGCAAAACGGAAAATTGTTCAGAAAATTCAGAAACTTCATACATGCTTAAAACTCAATCATTTTAAAAACCAAAAGGTGCAGTGTGATCAGTGAAGCATGGAGAACAATCTAAGAACTTAAAAAAAATCATTTCTGGAAAATTTGTTCTTGATGTTACCTGAAATGGAGCTTTCGAAAAAGGCACTGTCTGGACCTTTCCTTTGTGCTTTTCTCCTTCTTTTGACTCCCTCTTGCTTCTGGGATGCTTGGATGAAGCTTTTGTGGGCTCCTTTGGAAGTTTGCTGAAGTTCAGTTCAAGGAGGGGCCAGAATCGTGTTTTTGATTTGGAGTGTTTCAGGTTGTTTCAAGGGGTGGGAAATGATCAGTGGATCATGGTGAGTTGTTCTATGGAATTTGTTTTGATGTTTGTGGCTTATGTGATCAGTTTCGAAGAAAAATGCAAAGAGGGGAGTTTTGGTGATTGCTGAGTTGTGGGAGGATTCAGCTTGTGTTGTTGTGTGAAATGGCTTGCTTGAGGTCCACATAACATGTTCGGATTGGGCAGAGAGTTGTTGTGGAGCAGTTTGATTCGTATGACTCAATTTGCATAAAGTCAATAAAGTTGTCCTTGGAGGTATGGGCTCATGGCAGACCAAGGAAAAAGGCATGTTCTGCGCATCTGGCTTTAGGGAGGTCCATGGAATTCTGATTTTGTAGCTGGCACAAGTGGATGTCAAGATTTGGGACATTTTGCAATTTGTGAAGGTTTTGGCCCTTTTTGAAATACTTGATGATCAAGGCATGGAACTTGAGAATTCTTTGGGCAATTCTGAATTATAGGTCATGTATGATGTTTGTGTAATGGTTAGAAGTCACTTTGAGGTCACAAATTGCCTTGGTATGAGTTTTTGCAAGTTTCCCTCTTTGGTACATAAGTGAAATTTAGTGATTTTTCCCAACTTTGCATAACCATAACTTGAGTTCTATGATGAATTAGATCAAGTTCTTTCACTTTTTGAAAAGGGAATGATCCAATCTACAACTTTCATGACCAAGAATTTTTCATTTGAAGCATTTTTGAATCAAAAAGAGGAGGTTGAAAAACTTTCCCAAAATGGCAAGTTTGCATTACAAGTCACTTTCCCAAAATGGCAACTTTGCAAATGGCTTGAAATTCTTCAATTTTATGAACTTATAACTTCTTCTAAGATCAAATAAATATCATATACACCCAAAATGATGGAGAAAACCCTTTGGTTGGATGATTGAGGGCCTCAGATGCCCTGATTTTGCACTGACTTGCTCAAGAAATCATCTATTGATCAGATGCCTTCCCTATTGAATTTCTTCATAAAAATTGGTATGTATGATCCTTATAACATATAGAGACCAATAGAAACAAGAATGACCAAAAAATGTGTAGTTATGGCCTCTGAAACCAAAACCCTAATTTTAGGTCATCTGTGCAGTTAAACCTGGCACTGCTTCCATGCCTTTCTCAGTTCTTGTGATTTTCTGACTTTCTTGATCTTGGGAGGATACAATATGATATTTGAACATACATGGACCCTCTTGAGATGATTGAAGACCTTTGGGGTGACTCAGATGGCTCATGGATTTCTCAGATCACAAACCCTAGATGTAGATGACTTTGAACCAATGCAGTGAAGCAAAAATGCAATATGAGATGATATGATTGAACTTATGCACATGAAAAGATCACAAGCCATGGTGTGGACTTAGTGAGGGAAAATTTGTGGTGTTTATACATTCCAGTTAGCAGTTCATTTGTTCAACATCACTTTATTTCTCACCCTTTGAAGCAAACAAACAAGCGTGGATCCCGTCGGGTACGGAGGACAATCTGGGGTGCTAATACCTTCCCAGGTTGTAAGCGACTTCCGAACCCAGATCTTTGGTTCGCAGGACCTTGTCCTTTCATTCTTCCTCAGGTTTGTGCAACATTACCTTTCCCGTTCCTTCGGGATAAAAATGCCTGGCTGGAGACTCTACCTTTTCCGCGCCACTTTCGCGTTTGTACTAGGATGAAAATCCCGGGAGCGACAACTAGTGACTCTGCTGGGGAGTATTTCCCAGAATCTCTGGTTTCCCTTGTAGAGTCAATCCTAGCGCCTTTTTGTTTTTGTTTCTTTGGGTGTTTATATGTGTGTGTGTTGTTGTGCTTATTTACTATTTTCGTTTACAGTTTACTTTATAGCTTTATTTACTGCTTTCAATATTTTTTTTCATATGCATCATATACTGGACTGTGCTGGTTTCATTTTTCTGTGAGATGGGCTTTTGTTGCTGTGAGTTGAGCTCGTAACTGGGGCTCGAGTGCACCTTAGGAATTAGAGTGGTTCCACTTTGGCTACATGGCATCTTCCTATGTTGGTATTAGTGAGTTACACTCCTTGACTTGCGACCTTCTCGGAAATGTATTGATGCCAGAATATTTCTGGGGCAATACACAACCTTGATAGTTATGTGCAGTCAAGGGACCAATCATTGAGAACCTTAGTGGAAACATCCCTCTCCAGCGATGACAGTGGCAGACCACATTTATTGGCAAACCCACTCGCATCCGAGGGCCAACTGGGAACTCGTATAGGATGGCCTGGTTCTCTCATAGGATTCCAGTTAAGGAAAACTGTTCGTATGACGATAGTATTGTACCCTTCAGGATGAATGTACTATTGTTTCTCGATTCAGTGCTTGAAGCTGGGGACTTATGAGGGATGCTTGTTTCCTTGGACTCAGCTGAGGCTTCCCTGAGTAGTACATAATGCCAAACCGATTCCCTGATTTGGTCATGAGCCATTTCTCGGAGATGGTGAATGTATTATTGCTACTCGGCTTTGAGAGTCCGTGATGTTGACCCGAGTAGCACACCCGCGAGATTGGGAGGGGTTTACAGGTTTGCAGGAACCCTAAACTTCAACATACCCACTTTGCCAGTATTGTTCAGTGTTCTATGATTCTTTGATTCTGAGATCCGGGATTTCTATTCAGAGAAATTGTTACTGCGATTACCATTGTGACCCTGATATTGTGACTGTTATTATGACTCTCCACAGACACTTGGCTCGTTGTTCAACTTCAACACCATCAGTGACTGTTCTATTATGTGATCTAGTTATATAGTTCTTGGATTCTCAATTTTTGGGGTTCTATACAGAGATGATACTGCTATTATGGTTCTATTCAGACACTTGACTCACTACTCAACACTGGCACCAACATAAGACCATTGATCACATGCCTGCTGCATACAAAACATCATAGCACTTCTGCACACATGTTCAGTTATTTCCGGGGATCACATATCTGAATCATGCTGTTGGATTTTTCTGTATCAAAACTTGAATCAAAGCACATAGATTCCTCATAAATAACTGAACATGGAATTTGCATACATCCTTGCATTCATGACAAGTGTTCAGAGATAAATTATTATCCTGATTTGGTTTCTTATCCAATGGCCAACTTGAATCACAATTATCAAGGTATAACTCCGGGCGGAGGTAACCGAAACGAAGACTCAGCTGAGGCAATTCAGGGCAGATGTGCAAGCTTTATTTCAGAATCAGAAACTGCTGAAACATGAAGTCAACCAGATGAAGACTCAGATGAGCTTGGTTATGGGAATTTTGAACGAAGCTATTTTCATCTGTGGTGAGGGGAACTACGCTGCTCTGATTCTCCATTAGTCAATGGAGATACGTAGGCAGGAGATCACGTGAGATCTTTGTGAGTAATCTTATCTATTAACCTTATTTATTAACTTCTTCCATCCAGATGTCGTTTGTCAGCATTCAACCTCAGCTTCCCAAGAGATTCTTAGGGACAAAGCATATGGGTAAAGGCCAGAGAAGCTTGAGAAGAAGTTTGATCATATTCCGATGTCGTACATGCAACGAGTTTCCTCGTGTTCTATAATTCGAATTGGTTGAGCTAGTTGCATCAGGATCATCTCCGACAAAGCTTCCTTTAGGGTTTCAATGCCAAGTATGATTATCATTCTGTGGCACCTGGCCTTTTAATTGAAGATTGCAAGTCTTTTTGAGACAAAGGTGAATACAAGGTCCTGAATTTGATTGACTTCAAGACTATTATGTTCACGCCAAGTAAAAGTGAGAATATGACACCAAAACAATAATGGAATGAACATCCAGACTGCTGACTGTTGAAAGTCTCTGAGAGAAATAAATCCAGATGGAGTCAGGCCTCCTCAATAATGGCTACCACGATGTGAATGCTAGATGCAAGTACCACTCATGGGCATTTAGGCATACAATTGACAATTGTGATGTGTTAAAATACAAGGTGCAAAATTTGATCGACTCAAAGGTCATCATGCCAAAAAGTCTGCCCACATATTGAAGTCTCATCATCAAATTGACATACTAGTTTGCAAGGGCATCTTCAGAAGCAATAAGTCCAAATAGAGTCAAGTCTCCTTAATGACGACAATGTTCGACTTCTTTACTGCATTTTCATTTGTAGTTTCTATTATTTTTTTAAACATTTTTATGCATGCATGAAACTTATTTGTTTTCGAGTGATAAGCATAATAAAATGCACATGTTTTTCTTGAAGTAATCCATTTGTATTCACTCATGATTTTGTGTATGTGCATTGCAATACCAATTGTTGTGCTTAAACTCTGTGAGGGAGGATGACAAAATGAAAACACAAAAATCTCTAATTGTGTACTTTTGAGAAAGACATTGTTGATGATGTACAAGCATTATTTCAAATCCTAAACACCGAAGATATAAGGAAGATAGACCCCCTCCAACCCATTTGAGCCTTGAATTAGGATTTTCTTTTCGCATGAAAAACCCTTACATTTAACCCAGGGGCAAGTTAGGTATCAGTTAGTTTGACCGAGCTTTCAAATTTCAAAAAGGAGTGCACATCTGAGGATCCATTACATTTCATTGTACCAAATCAAGAGGTCCAAAGACCAGAAACCACAATGGTTATCCCAATCAAGAGGTCCAAAGACCAGAAACCACAATGGTTATTCCTCATCAATTGAAAAGTGAGACAGTCATGACCTTTTCAAAGCAATCAAGACAAACAATGTCACATGATTTATTCAAAAACAAAAGATGAAAAAAAATAATGAAAAAGCCCTCTAAGTCGAAATTGAAAACAAACGATTTAGGCAAAAATTAGGGCATCCCGCTGGAGTCCACAATCAAAGATTCACAAGAATCTGTCCAGGAAAAAGTTAGGGATAAGCAAAATAATACAAAAAACGAAAAACAAAAAGGATTACACAAGAAAGATCCTCAAACAAGAACAAAATTGTGTGGCACAGACACAAAAGACAAAGGGGTGACTGACTCCCAACAACAACCTGATTGGTGCTTAAATCGTTAGTGTAATTGGTTCCTTAACCATCACAGAACCCTTTTTGAGAGGTGAGCGCTTGTGAAAGCTAGCTGAACATATGAATGGAGAACATCACGAAGATGAGTGGGCACAAATAAACTTCGAGCCTATATTCTTTATTTCTATAACCGTTAACCAGGCTATGATACAACCCTCAAAAGTCCTAACTAAAACAGGGTTATTTCGAGAGCTTACTACCACAAGATCGCGTTCCTGACTCCTATGAGTTGTGCTAAAATTTCTTTGTTGGTGTTGCATGTGCATGCTTTCGTTCATCAAAAATCAATGTCGTATTTTAACTAGTGATTCACTCACAAAGGTTGGCGACATCTTTATACAGTAAGACTTCAAAATAACCATGTGTGTTGTGTCGCTCCCACCAAATGACACCTGGTCAAGAGGGGTACAGACGCGAACAGTCGGCGAGAGGAGAGAACACAAGGGTGAACTGAAAAGAGTCGCCACCTAGGAATTTTTATCCCGAAGGAAAGGTAATGCTGCATAAACCTAAGAAAATGTGGATAAGACGGTCGCGAACTAGAGAAACTGAGAAAGGGGGTTGGTTACAACCTGGGAAGGTATTAGCACCCAGATTGTCCGTCGTACCCGACGGGATCCACGCTTGAAAGCTTGTGTTTAAAGGGGTGGTCTCAGTGCTATCTGTGTGCAAAAGCTGGGAAAGAATGCAAGTGTGAGTGCAAAAGAAATGTGAAGTGAAATAAAAGAGTGTCAGTGCAAAGAAAGAGTATGAAGCTCAAGACTATGAGACTTAAAAGAATAATGCTGGAAAAGGGAGGGGATATACATAGACTTTTGTTCGATAACCGTTAAGTTATGCCTACGTATCCTCTCGTGCAATGAGGAAGTCAGAACACCGTAGTTCGACTCAAAGAGACCGAAAGATATATTGACTTGTGAACTGCTTGCTTGTCTATGCTCAATTGTATGACCTGTCTGGCTCAGGTGCAAACTGTCTTGCATTAGACGGAAGAAGAAAGTTCTCGTTTATGAGTGAGTGAGGTGAGAAAAGAATCCCGGAGGAGACGATTATTGTTTGTTTTTTTGGGTTTTCAATCTTTTATTGCTTTTGGAGTTGGTCATAAGAAAATGAGCTTAAGCCTAAACCAAGGGTTAGTAAACTCATCACATCTTCCCTCTAATTAGGGGTAATGAGAATACCTTAAGTATGATGTAAGCACCCCACACTTAAGCATCATGGTGTAGGATTAAGATCATTAACCTACTTGTGATTATTTAGATGTTTTTGGAGTTTTTGTTTAGTGTTAAGTAATGAATTTAAGCCATAATCAAGGATTTAATGACCCCATTACACCATCCTAATAGAAGGATAATAGATGAGAACATTTAAGCTGAGGAAGGCTCCTCAACTTAATCCATGATTAGGGATTAACCTCATGACAAAACAATGCCTTTATTAGAGTGTATTTTAGTTAATGGTAAGATTAAGAAGTGGATTTTAGGGTTTGTAAGACAACTTGAGGGGGACTTGTCCATTAACACTAGGGTTAGTCATTCTTAACCAATTAAGGAAGAATTAGAACCCTAATGCAAGGCCCGAGTTACAAGCTTGATGTCTTAGTGATTATTAAGGGGATTGATTAAAGGATTTAAACACATTAAGGGTTCAACACTTAGGATTAAAGTTATACACTCCATCCTAATAGAAGGATGCAGGCATAAGCTTAATCACAAAGCCTTAAAACCTTTAAGGTTTAGTCCTTGATTAAGAGATGAGAAGAGAAAACTCAAAGATGACACAAAGGTAAGACTAATGGGGAGACTAATCAAATTCTAATTGTGATCATGCTTGGTTGTTCCTAGGGTTTATGAGGCTTGCAAGAAGATCTTCAAGAGAAAAGCCACCAAGGAAGAAGCAGAATGAAGGAAAAGAAGCAAGAAGAAAGCAAGACAACTTGCTTCACTTAAGAAGACAAGTTGCTTGAAGAAAGAAAGTGAGGAGAGAACATGAGTGAGAAAGCTCACTTTAATACACGATTGAAATGCAGAAATGAATGCATAAAAGAGATGAGAAGAGATTATGAGAAGTAAAGGCAAATTCACTTCTCAGACACTTACCCCTTGAAAAGTTAGCAACAAGAAATGAAATGAAATGAGAATGAGATGAAATGCAAAAATGGAAACCAAAGTCAGAAGCATATGAAGATGTAAATGATGCTAAGAGATGGTATGAAATCAAACTAAGAGATGTGGATGATCATACAAAGGATGGGAATGCAAATGAGACATGAAAGGAAGCATGAAAGTTCATGGAAAATTATGAAATGCAATGGATGCAACACATGGAAAATGGATGATGCAATGATCTAACATGATTTCAATATGTCCTAATATGTCTTATATTTCATGTGGATGCACAAAATGTCATGGCAAGTTCATGTAAGCAAGCTTATGAAGGATGAATGCAAATGAAGGCAAAGATTAGGGTTTATGTACAAGATGCAATGCAAAATTCAAAATCAGAAGCAAATGACAAGATAAAAAATTGAAAATTCAATAAAAGGTACCACAAACCCATACAGGTTCACTTCCCAAAGGGGAAGGTCAGAAGCTAAACCCTAAAGGACTTATGATTTTTCTAAGTTCCTAGGGTTTTAAGGGTGATCCTAAAGGGAAAATGCCAAACAAATAAAAAATGAAAGATAAATTCATGCCAATTTTATCCTAGAAACTACATGATATTTGGAATGCAATGCAACAAGAACCATTATCAAACTCTTCATGGTTAGGTAGAAAAGATTTTTCTAAGTTAGGGTCAAAATATTGATTTTTAAGAACCTTAAATCAAAAGAAAAATGTCAAAATGGATCAAGAACCTAAAAGAAATTTGTATGAATGGTTTGATAATGTCTCTAAATGTGTCAAGATACAATGTGATTTTTTTGGTGATTTTTAGATACTTAAATGGTATTTTAATTAATTTATTTCCAATAATTAATTAAAATAAGCATTTAAAATATTTTTAAAATACAAATTTTATGCACAAATTAAATAAAAATTATTTTCAGAATGAGAAAAATATTTAGAACCATGATGCAAAAAATATAAATTTTTAGATGAGTTTTGCTATTTTTAATAAAATGGTAAAGAAAATGCAAATAAAATGAAAATTAAATTGATTTAAATGAGAAGTCAACTGATCTGAGGGCCAGGATTCAAACCTAGGGGGCGGGAATTGACCAGCGCGCGCATCTGAATGGCTGACATTCAAACTTCACTAATTATGCAATTAAACCCTAATCTGAACCCTAATTACTCTCAGGTGACCGGAACAGTGTTCCAGTCATCTTCTCCGGCTAGCCAAACATGCTATCTCACTTAATACGCAACCCTAAGCTATCTAACTTTCTAGAAATGATCCTCACATCACTCCAAGCAAGAATCAAACAACAAAATTCATTTATTTACCATCAAGAACATGAATCGAAGCAAAACGGAAAACACATCAAAAGTTTCAGAAGCTTCATACATGCTTGTTTCTCAATCATTTTCCAAAATAAAGACATCATGATCATCAGGAGAGCACATAGAATCAATTAAGCACTTAAAATGAAGGTTCTGGAAAAAAAGTTCTTGAGCTCACCTGAACTTGAGCTTTCACCTTTGGTGCTCTCTGGCCAGTTCTTTGCTTCCAATCACCTCCACTGATCCTTCTGAAGAGTTTACAATGCTTGGATGGAGTTTATATAGCCTCTATGTGGAGTTGGCTGGAACTCAGTTCAAGAAATGTGAAAATCGTGTTTTTTATACAAGGTGTTTTAAGGCAAAATGAAGGGTGGGAAATGATCAGTGATGATTGTGGAGTTGAATGGTGGATAAAGTTTGGAGATTTGTTGGCTGAGTTATGAGTTTCGAAAGCTTTTTCAAGTTAGAGGGATTTTGTGTATGCTGATCAATGAGAGGATTCAGGTTCAAAACTTATGTGAAATGGCTTGCTTCTTTGCCACATAACATGCTGGGATAGGTCAGTGTAGTTGTTGTGGGCTATGCTGATTGGTATGGGGCAAAATGCATAAAGTCAAGAGTTGGTGTACTTGAGGTATGGGCATGTGGCAGGCTTGGATAGAGGCATGGTTGTGCGCCGCAAGGATCAAGGAATGCTATGAAATCAGATTTGATGAGCTGTGGCAAGTGGATGAAAGGTTTTGATCCATTTTGTAATTTTGGGGAAGTTTGGCCCCTTTTGAAATTTGTGAAATTCAAGGCATGAAGGCTTGTGATTCAAGGCACAAATCTGATCCAAATGAGTTGCACTAGGAAGGTATGATGTGTAGAGATGTATTAGAAGTCCCAAATTTGCTTGGTATGAGAATTTGCAAACTTCCCTCTTTGGTGCAAAAGTGACATTTAAGTGATTTTTCCCAACTTTGACAGGCCATAACTTGAGTTCTAAAATGAGTTAGGTCAAGTTCTTGTACTTTTTGAAAAGGGAATCATCCAATATACAACTTTCATGACCAATAATTTTTCATTTGAAGCATTTTTGAATCAAAAAGAGGAGGTTGAAAAACTTTCCCAAAATGGCAAGTTTGCATTACAAGTCACTTTCCCAAAATGGCAACTTTGCAAATGGCTTGAAATTCTTCAATTTTGTAAACTTCTAACTTCTTCTAAGATCAAATAAAGATCATACACACTCACAATGATGGGGAAGACCCTTTGGTTGGATGATTGGGGGCCTTAGATGCCCTGATTTTACACTAACTTGCTCAAGAAGCCATCTATTGATCAGATGCATTCCCCATTGAATTTCTTCATGAAAATTGGTATGCATGATCCTCATATCATATAGAATCCAATAGAAACAAAAATGACCAAAAAATTTGGAGTTATGGCCTCTGAAACCAAAACCCTAATTTTTAGGTCATCTGTGTAGTTAAGCTTGGCTCTGCTTCCATGCCTTCCTCAGTTCTTGTGATTTTCTGACTTTTTTTGATCTTGGGAGGATATAATATGATGCTTGAACATACATGGACCCTCTTGAGATGATTGGAGACTCTTGGAGTGGCTCAGATGAATCTTGGATTGCTCAGATCACAAACCCTAGATGCAAATGACTTTGAACCAATGTAGTGAAAGCAAAAATGCAATGTGAGATGATATGTTTGAGCTTATGCATATGAAGGAATCACAAGCCATGGTGAAATGAGTGAGGGCAAATTTGGGGTGTTTACAGCTGCCCCTATTCAAGCATGAGTTAGCTTTGCAGGATGTAAGCAATGGGCTTAACATACAAACATGATAACTTGTGGTTGAATACCAAAGACAGTCCAAAATTTGCGCTC
Source organism: Lathyrus aphaca (assembly GCA_963966055.1). Lineage (NCBI taxonomy): Eukaryota > Viridiplantae > Streptophyta > Magnoliopsida > Fabales > Fabaceae > Lathyrus > Lathyrus aphaca. The sequence goes on from OZ014525.1 coordinate 475,976,608, forward strand.
ACTGGGGAAATAGAAAGGGGACATAAATTGTAAAAGGAAGCAAAGTGCGATTATAAAGTGCGGACGACGGAGGACATCCGTCGAGCAGAGGACGACTGTTGGAGATGAAGCAATGACGGGGACGGCCGACATGCTGGGGAAATGAAAAGATTATGATGGGGACGACCATCAAATACGGTAACAAGGTTCTCTGGACTAAGGGTAAATGCAATGATGGGGATGGCCATCAGGTTGAAGAAAAATTGATGAGGGACGATCATCGAAGGTGAAGGACGATCACCTAGCAGGGGACGGCTGCTCTGTTGGGAATGAGATGAGGAACGGTCATCTAAGGTGAAGGACGATCACCTGGCAAGGTACGGTTGCCGAAGGTGCCACGACATAGGACAAATTCCGGGTAGGAAAGGTCGACGATGGGGACGGCCATCGGATAAGCATGATGAAGGACGATCATCAAAAGGGTGAAGGACGATCACCTAGCAGGGTACGGCTGATCTCGGGGTTTATCATGACATAGGACGAATGTCAGATAACAAGATCGACGATGGGGATGACCATCAGATAAAATGATGAAGGACGATCATCAAGAGGTGAAGGACGATCACCTAGCAGGGTACGGCTGCTAAAAATATCATGACATAGGACGAATGTCGGATAGGAAAGGGTTCCAGTAATGGAGACTCCGCTGGGGGAATGATGAAAGACGATCACCAAAGGGTGAAGGACGATCACCTGGCAGGGTACGGCTGCCGAAAGCATCATGACATAGGACGAATGTCAGATAGAAAAGAAAGTAATTTATCTTTTTAGTGGGGATTGACAAACACAGACGAGTGTCTAAAGAGTGCATAGGTATTTGTTTGTAGAGAACGTTCGGGTGACTTTACTGGGGAATGATGACACGGACGAGTGCCAAAGAAGCATATATCTGTATTTTGAGAGTGCAAAGGGGATGCTTTGGCTTTCTGCTGGGGAGTTTTGAGAGGTATTTGTGTATCACTGATGTGGTATTGTCAGTATTTGCAGGTGACTGGTTTGAACTGGACTTGTGATTATGCAATATGTTTGATTTTTGTCGTAATGCTCCGTATTAGACGGAATGCTATGCTCTGAGGGGAAATACGATGAGAATGCTATGATTATGCAAAGATACTGATCCGGGATACGGATCCCGTTGTGGTGAAGATCTCTGGCTGATCTGCTTGAAGGAAATATCCCAGCTGGGCATGAGATCATTGGTAGATCTGGCATATATGACTGCTTTGGGGAACAGGTCACTGATAGACCTATCTTTGGTGATGAGGGTCCCAGTTGGGTTTGTGGAAGCTTTCGTCACTTTGTTGCGAGATCTTCAAACATCGCTCTTCTGGATAGAGACCGGAGCACTGCGAGGAGATGGTTCCCCATCTAACACTATGCTGGGGAAGAATGATCACTGAACGACCTTCCTAGAGATGCCCGTGGGGATCCTGATGAGGATGATTAGCTGGGGAAATGAGCCCCTTCTGATGCTGCTTTGATGGGGAGGAGCTTTTATGCCCCCATGTTGTGCTTTGAATACCTGCAATCCTGTTATGACAAAGAAACGTACAAGTACCCCGAGGTATCCCTCACTGGATTCCACTTTAGGAGTTTAGACACTCCCATGAGCAAATCTATTTCCTGTAAGCATGTAATTTAGAAAAGACGCATTTGTATTTATGCAATCAATATTATAAGGACATCAGACATTTTTTGCAAATGAAAATAAAATGTACGAGACGAAATGTGACTGAAAATCTGATTTTATTAATTTGTGTGCCCTGAATTGGCAAGATACAGCCAAAGAAACAGATCCCCTGAAATGAGGAGATTGTTACAAATTGAGAAACAAAAAGATGTTGGCAATGTTGATAACGCTTCAGTGAGCTTCCCTTTGCTATGACTCGTATGACATTGACGTTCTTCTCATCTTGCATTCTGAAGAAGGCTGATTTTGACCGATGCTCTAACCTTTTGAAACTTGCCACGTTGTAAGTGATACAGACGAATTCAGAATGCAGTTGTTCGCTTATTCCCTTTATTTTACGTGGATCGCCCTTTCGGGTTTTCAATCCACCGGGATACCCATTTTTGCCTGAGCTGTCCAATGAAGCTTTTCAACTCAACGGGTGTACATTTTTTTATTTATTTTCCCTTATTTTTGCCCGAGTCTTTTATTCTGTTTTTGACTCGCCGGGATGCCCTATTTTTTCCTGGACTTACATTCTGTTTTTATGTCCATCGGGTCATTTCATGCGAAGTATTTTTTAACTGCATCTGAATTCACAGGGGACAGGAAGTCTTCACCATCCATAGTACTGAGCATCAGTGCTCCACCAGAGAAAACCTTCTTTACTACGAATGGACCATCGTAATTCGGAGTGCACTTGCCCCTGTGGTCTGTATGAGGAGGAAGGAGTCTTTTCAATACAAGATCTCCTACTTGGTATTCTCGAAGCTTGACTTTCTGATCGAAGGCTTTCTTCATTCTTTTCTGGTATAATTGTCCATGATAGATTGCCGCCAATCTCTTTTCTTCGATCAGATTCAGTTGATTGTATCGGGATCGGACCCATTCTGCTTCATTCAATTTGACATCCATTAGTACCCGCAAGGAGGGTAATTCAACTTCAACAGGTAGGACTGCCTCCATACCATACACAAGTTGATACGGTGTTTCCCCAGTGGATGTTCTGATTGACGTACGGTACCCATGCAAGGCAAACGGTAGCATTTCATACCAGTCTTTGTAGGTTACCACCATGTTCTGCACAATCTTCTTGATATTCTTGTTAGCTGCCTTTACAGCTCCATTCATCTTTGGCCTGTAAGGAGAAGAATTGTGGTGTTGGATATTGAAGTCCCGACATAACTCTGCCATCATTTTGTTGTTCAAGTTGGAAGCATTATCAATAATGATTCGCTCGGGCACTCCATACCGACAGATGATGTCTCTTTTCAGAAATCGGGCTACCAATTTCCTGGTAACATTTGCATAGGAAGCTGCTTACACCCACTTGGTGAAGTAATCAATGGCTACCAGGATGAATCTGTGGCCATTTGAAGCAGTCGGCTCGATCTTCCCAATCATGTCAATGCCCCACATGGAAAAGGGCCAAGGTGAAGACATCACATTCAAAGGATTAGGAGGCACATGCACTTTATCTGCATAAATCTGGCATTTATGACATTTGCTGGTGAGTATACCATTTGCTCCTGGTGAGTATACCATTTGCTGTTGGTTTGATTAATTACCAGAGCTGAATCTCCAAATACAGTTAAAGTCTTGATCCTGAGGTCAATGGCTTCCTCAAGACCCATGATACAGGCTTCGTATTCAGCTTCGTTGTTAGTGCAGTTAAAGGTGAGTTTTGCCGAGAAAGGCATGTTAACTCCCTTAGGTGTAATGAGTACTGCACCAACACCACGACCATTCATATTAACAGCCCCATCAAACATCATTGTCCATTCTTTTTCCGGGTCACGCCCTTCAGTGTGAATAGGCTCTTCATGATCCTTTGCTTTTATGAACATGATGTCTTCATCAGGGAAGTCAAATCTCATAGGCTGGTAATCATCAATGGGTTGCTCAGCAAGATAATTAGACAATACACTGCCTTTGATGGCCTTCTGAGATGTGTACTGAATGTCGTATTCTGTGAGAATCATTTGCCATCTTGCAACCCGTCCGATAAATGCTGGCTTCTCAAATATATACTTGACTGGGTCCATTTTTGAGATCAATAAGGTAGTGTGGGTCAACATATACTGTCTCAGTCGGCGAGCAGCCCACGCTAAAGCACAACAAGTTTTCTCGAGCAGTGAATAACGTTGTTCACAGTCGGTAAACTTTTTGCTTAGGTAGTATATTGCATACTCTTTTCGACCAGACTCGTCATGCTGGCCCAGCACACACCCCATTGACTCTTCTAATACCGTCAAATACATTATTAGAGGTCTTCCTTCAACTGGAGGCATAAGGATTGGAGGCTCTTGTAAGTATTCCTTGATTTTTTCAAAAGCCCTTTGGCAATCTTCATTCCACCTGACTGTTTGCTCTTTTCTTAACAACTTGAACAAAGGTTCACAGGTTGCTGTGAGGTGAGATATGAACCGTGAAATGTAGTTCAATCTACCCAGGAACCCCCGAACTTCTTTTTCAGTCTTCGGTGCAGGCATTTCTTGAATGGCTTTGACATTATCAGGGTCAACTTCGATCCCTTTCTCACTTACAATAAATCCCAGCAGCTTACTGGATCGCACCCCGAATGTACACTTATTGGGATTTAACTTCAACTAGTACTTCCTCAGACGCTTGAATAGCTTTAACAGATTCACCAGGTGGTCTTCTTCTGTGAGGGACTTGGCAATCATGTCATCCATATAACACTCAATTTCCTTGTGGATCATGTCGTGGAATAATGTTACCATAGCCCGTTGATAAGTGGCACCAACATTCTTCAGTCCGAATGGAATTACCTTATAACAGAATGTGCCCCAGGGTGTGATGAAAGTTGTCTTCTCCATGTCTTCAGGTGACATTTTGATCTGATTATATCCTGAAAATCCATCCATGAAGGAAAACACCGAGAACTGAGCCGTATTGTCGACCAATACATCAATGTGAGGTAAAGGGAAGTCATCTTTCGGGCTGGCTCTGTTCAGATCCCGGTAATCCACACACATCCTCACCTTGCCATCCTTCTTAGGCACAAGTACAATGTTAGCGACCCACGGCGGGTAACTAGTTACAACAAGGAAACCGGCGTCCCATTGTTTTTGTACCTCTTCTTTTATCTTCATTGTCATATTTGGGTGAGTACGGCGCAACTTCTGTTTTACTGGCAGACAATCTTCTTTCAGAGGCATCTTGTGCATAACAATGTCGGTGTCCAACCCTGGCATATCCTGATAAGACCAAGCAAAAACATCCGCATACTCCCGAAGCATGACAATAAGTTGCCCTTTTACTGAATCTTGCAGACAGGCCCAATCTTAACTTCTTTCAAGTCTTCTTCTGTACCAAGATTAACCGTCTCAACTTCCTCCTGATGAGGAGTGATAACCTTCTCCTTTTGTCATAGCAGTGTTGTTGTCGGTGCAGTCTGGAGGGTATTCTCTGCAAGGGTTTAGATTTGTTCATTTTAGTGATCAGTTTTATCTTGCTTTAGAAAAAGGTGAAAATGAAGTTATTATTTTGAAAAACATTGCCATTTTATTTTTTGTACAAAAAATGAAAAATGAAAAACAATGATCAGAAAAGAAAAGACTCATTTGCAAAAGATGTCCTGATATTCATTAATTGATCGTTTGCACAAAATACAAGATGGCCCGATTACAAAATGAGTCCTGACATCTTGGGCAAGATGCAGGACTTGATGCATGCTTTAAAAACAGGAAATAATAATTACTCTGCGGGAGTAACTCTTATAATTTCCTGGGAAGACCAGTTTGAGACACGGCTCCCCGGGATCTTTGGACGTATCCAGCTTTCCAGGTTGCGCTCGTCTTCTGACTCATCTTCCAAACTATTCACAACATCCAGGGTGAGCATTCCCCCGCTGACAAACTTGGGCTCCTTTGCAGCCTCTGGTTGATCTTGTCGAGTTGGTTTGTAACCCAACCCGAATCGGTCTTCTTTCTTCTCCACGGGCAGCAGCTTGCCCCAGCCTTGGGTGGTACCTTCCTCAACAACCTTCTGGGCTTGTTGATATGATGTGATGGAGGTCCCAGACACAACAGATGTTTCATTAATATTAAGGGCCTCAAACCCTTGGCTCATGGTCTCATGGATCTCCCCATCCATTTCAATGTATTTGAAAGTAGCCAGCTGGCTAACAAAGATATCCTCTTCCCCACAAATGGTAATGACTTGGCCCTCCCACTTGAATTTTAACTTCTGGTGAAGGGTTGACGTCACGGAGCCAGCGGCGTGTATCCATGGTCTATCCAATAGACAGCTGTAGGCATGCTGTATATCCATCACAAAGAAGGTCGTTTTGAAAACCTGTGGGCCAATCACTATCGGTTACTCTATCTCTCCCAGAACTAATCTCTTAGAACCGTCAAAGGCTCTCACTACCAAGTTGCTTGGGCGTAGTGCCAATCCTTCATACTTCAACTTCACAAGGGCTTTCTTGGGTAGGACATTAAGTGATGACCCTGTGTCCACCAACACGTGAGAAAGAATTGCACGCTTACACTCCAAGGTAATGTGCAAAGCCTTGTTGTGATTGCGACCTTCCGTTGTCAAATCAGTGTTGGTAAATCCTAGTCCATGACTAGCGTTGACATTTCCAACCACAGCCTCTAACTGATTGACAGTAATCTCCTCCGGCACATAAGCTGCGTGCAGGACTTTTAATAGTGCGTTCCGATGAGCCTCAGAGCACATTAGCAATGATAGTATGGAGATTTTGGAAGGTGTTTGGTGAAGCTGGTCCACCACCTTATAATCTCTCTTTTTGATGATTCGCATGAATTCATCAACCTCTTGATCAAAAGGAGTCTTCAAAGCTTCCTTAGCAACTTGTTCTTCTTGCACCATGCTCTTCCCTTTCGCCTTAGCAGCAGCTTCTACTTCAACAAGGGGTCTTGGTATTTGCGAGCCAAAGAGACGTCCGCTTCTAGTGAAGCCTCCGCCTCCCCCCACATTGTCTATCTGAGGTGAAGAAGTTGATGATTCCAAAGTGATTTTCTGCCCCTCGCAGTATAGATCTGAGCCATAATGCCAAGGGATGGAATTATTGCTTTCGTAAGGGATTGGCCCAGGCATTGTGATAGTGACTGGACTGATAGCAGCTGCAGAGGGGACCACAATGGTTTGTGGATCATAATATATGGTAACTGGAGCTCTGACAGGAGTAACATTTTGTTGTGAGTTGTTGGAAGGAACATTTGCGAGATTGTAGTATATCGTAACCGTTGAGACGCTTTCATTGACTGTTATTGATGTTGTAGAAGGTACTGTTGATTTGACAGGTGTTGAATTTGTAGCAGGAACTGATGGAATAATGGGTGTTGTCGTTGTAGAAGGAATTGTGACTAAACTTGTATCCGTTGAAATGATTGATAGAGTATTTGTTGGAGTTGTAGTAGAATCTGTTGGAACAATGGTTGCTGACGTTGTAGGAGCATTTGTGATTGTTGATGAAGGAATTGTTGGAGTTGTAGTCGCTGTTGTCGTAATCTGAAGAATGCCGTCTCTAATGAGGCCATCTATGTCGTTTCTCAGCCTCTCACATCCATTAACGGCAATGTTGCAATACCCACATCCGACCTCACATCCGGGAAACACCTGGCATCCTAACAGCTGAGCTTTGATTTCAACCAAGGGTGTACGGATTTGTGCAACATTGGTAATTAATGTGGATGGTTTGCCCTCCTCAATAGCATTGATCCTAGGCCCGTTGTGACTAGGCATTGGATTTCTTGTGACATTCGGAGGAGGCGCAAAATTGAGAGCTTTTGAGTCCACCAGATCCTGGACTTTCATCTGTAGGGCCCTGCATTTTTCAGTATTATGCCCCGGTGCGTTTAAGTGGAATGCACACCTGGCATTTGCATCATAGTTCTTTGGCATATTAAGAGGATCTGGAGGTGCCAATGTCCTTAACTCAACTAGGTTGAGCTTCAGGAGTTGTGGCAAGAGTGCAGCATACGGCATTGGAATTGGGTCAATTACCCTATATGCTTGTGATGGTCTTTGTTGTAAGGAACGCTGCTGTTGGTTGCTATTGTTATTGTTGTACGACCTTTGTTGCGGATACTGAACTTGTTGTTGATACTGTGGTTGTTGTTGTTAAGGATATGATGATGGTTGTGGCAATGGGGCTGGGATGGTAACAGCTGCTACTGACCGGAGAGCATATTGAGGCCTGCCCCTGCTTGCATGAATGGAATTTGTTTCACCTGCCCTTCGAGGTCCCGTAAAAGGTTTTCTGGGATTGTTGGAGGAACTTGCACCACTGTCGGAAAATTTTGCCCATCTTTAAGAGACTTTCAATCCTCTCACCAGCTATGACTACGTCAGCAAAACTGGTCGAGGAAAAAGTAGCCAGTCTACTAATATAGGTTCCTTGCAATGTATTCATGAACATGTCGGCCATTTCCCTTTCTGACATGGGTGGTTGGACAGCAGCAGCAAGCTGTCTCCACCTTTGAGCATACTCCCAGAAGCTCTCTCTAGAAGATTGGGACATTCCCATTAGAAGGGTCCTATTGGGAGCCATATCCAGGTTGTATTGATATTGACGGATGAAAGCCTCAGCCAAATCCTTCCAGCATCTTATGGTGGCCCTAGACAAGTGTGAATACCATTCTCTCGAAGCCCCAGTCAGACTGTCTTCAAAGTAGAACATCCACAACTTTTCATCCATAGTATAAGCTTTGAGCCTTCCTAAGAAAGACTGCAGATGAGTGCGAGGACATGAGGTACCATTGTACTTTTCAAAACATGGGGGCTTGAATTTGTGGGGAATTCTCACCCCATCCACTAGTCCCATGTCCATCACATCGAAGCCCAAAGAATTCTGAGATTCCAAAGATCTTAACTTTTCAGCAATCTCGTCCAATCTTCTGTCATATACCTCATCTCCAGCCCCTATAACATTAAACTATTCTCCCTGGGGATCTTCCTGCAGGATTGGGCCCCTAGTAGCATTACCTTGACCATTCCTTAGGATATTAACTTCTGGATTTAGGTGGGGTCCAAACTCCGGTGGGTTAATACGAGGCTGGCCTCCTTCATTGTTGCTAGTTCCTCCTTTCCCAAGATGAGGCTCTTCAGGAGTTTGTCTCTCCACCAGCTCTCTTAACCTTTCCTGGCTCTGGGCTAAGCCAGTAATCACTACCATGAACTGAGACATCTGATTTCTCATCTCCAATCTCTCATTGGTCATCTGATTTCTGACCTCAGTCAGATCCTGCTATACTTGTTCCATTTGAATGTCGGGAAGGTTGTTACGAGTCGGGTACCGATGTGCGCGGTTGATAGGGAACACTCGACGACGAGCAATGTTTCCTGAGATCACAAAAAAGTTAGAAACAATAATAATAACAAAACCTACAAAACATAAGAGAAGTTAGTATGCAATGCAGTATGCTTATTTGTTTTCCAAGGTATCCGGTTTGGTTCTTGGTTTTGACCTTTCCAGAACTCGAGGAAGATGCTTGATATTGTTGAGAGAAAACCCAAATGGAAACAAACTAAAATATATTACAAATGGTGAACAATACATAGTTTGTTTTACAACACATGCCCATGGAGGGTCAAAATACAATAAAAGGAAAAGTACATCAAATGGAGACAAACAACAAGCAAAGAATCAAACATTCATACCAAATTCATCTTCTCTGACCTCCTTCAGGAGTGCCTCAGTCACTGGACCAGCTGGATGTTCTAAAATGGTCCTAATGAGGAGGTTCCTGGTAGCAATGGCAGTAGTCAGCTTCTTATGCCTGTCCTGGTCTTTTGACCTCTTCAATCCTGCTCTGAGCTTCAATTCTGAAATCTCCTTCTGAGCTGCCAATAAAGCTTCTTGCTGCTTCTTTTAACTGGTCTCTAGCTGTTCAATCTTGGCTTGAGTTTTCTGGTTTCTTGTGTGCGGGCTTCAGTGATCTTGACCCACCTAGCCTGGCTTTCTTGCAGATAGTGCTCAGCCCTAGCCTTCTGAATCTTGGCCTCCTTACAGGCCTTCTTCAATATCTGTTCCCTAGCTCTTGCTTTCCTTATGTAATCCTCTGTCTTCTCAATTTTGGCAAGATGCTCCACCCTGAGTTTTTCCAACCTCTCAATGTCCAGACGACCATCACTTCTTTCCCAAAGAGTCTTCTTTAAGGCTTGGGATAGCTGCTCATTCCTTTCTTTCAACTTTTCAAATTCCTCCAGGCTTACTGTTGCTGCAGGCTGTACTGTGGATGGCCCATGTATGTCTTCCAAGATGAAGGGCATTTTGGTAATCTGAGCTCTAGTACGGGACCAGTCATAGTGTTGAGCTAAAGAAACATTATTACACCTTCCAAGAATAGCCACTCCTTTTGTCTGGATGTTGTCCCAAGCCTAGGATGCTTGTCTGACAACAGCTGAATTAGGTTGGATCTCACAGTATAGGGTCTCAGCTAAATCCTGTCCTCTAGGAGGGTGAACTAAAGCATATCCCAATTGTCTCTTAAACAGTAAAGGGTTGTAGTTGATGCAACCCTTTACTCCTATCAGAGGCACATTTGGGTATTGTCCACAACTAGTGATAATATCCTTGCCTTTGGTGCTTTGGGTGCACCATTTAATATCATCTGAAGTCAAGGCAATGAACCTCTTGGCCCAATTCTTCTGCTGGTGAGGGTTCAAGAAAGCATCTGACTTAGGCAGGTGTCTGAGCAGCCACGTGTAAAATAAAGGAGCACAACATCTTACCAACTTTCCCCTCTGTTTCTCATTCCTCTGATGAATGGAATAATAGAAATCTCCTAGCAATGTAGGTACTGGGTTTTTCAGAAGAAACAGATGGATGGCATTCTTGTTGACAAATTTGGGCTCATCTGCAAACAATATAGCCCCATATATGCTGAGGGCTAACAGTGCACAGACTGCCCTCCACTCTCCCAATGAAGCTTTCAGGATGGCCTGAGAAATCAAGAAGTCCAAGTGCAAACCAGGGATCCCAGCCTTTGTTGTCATGCTTTGCTCAATCATGGCAGGCTCCAAGTATAGTGCCCTTGCTATCTCTTCATTTCTGGGAGCTGGCATCTTTGGGTTGAAGGGGATTCCTCCCCTGATAGGTACTCCAATCAATAAAGAAAACTCTTCCAGCAGAGGCCCTAGCTGAAAGTCTGGAAAGGTGAAGCATCTCAATGGAGGGTCATAAAACTGTAAGCATGTGTGGATCATGCTCCTATGAGAAGGGTCAAGGTCTATAACCATGTCCAGGATACCTCCATTGTGTTCTCTAAATAGTGGGATGTGGTCAGGTGTGATAAGTGACTGGACCTTCCTGATACCAGTCAACACAGGCTCAAAAAAGTGGTAGGATATGTATCTTTTCCTAGGAGTAGTCACAAGTGTTGCTGAAGAAGCTGAAGACGAATGCTGATGAAGATCACAGACTGATGCTGGAAGTGAACCACTGACAGATTGATGCTGGTGAGGATGGAGATGACTGAAGCAGGTAACTGATGAAGACAGCTGAGGCAGAGGTCTATGCAGAAGAAGGGGTCAAAACCAAAACCAAGATATAATGAGGTGGATACCCTGAAAAGCAAATAAACAAATGTTAAATGATGAAATGATGATATATGCAAATGATATGCAAGGGTTTGTGATCAAGCTGGATCTGATTATCTGTCTTGATATAAGGCCCATGTATGTTCAAAAATCCAGATGGAGGCTTAGAAATCCAGTATCCAGGGTGGGGGACTCAAATAAAGAGTCACAAGTCAAGGGTTAATCACAAGAACTGTCCAAAGTGAAATATTCTTGAATAATACAGTAACAGGGTATGATGTGGCCAAGGGTTCCTGTAAACCTGTAAACAGCCCAACCCTTTCACAGGTAATGTTCTAGAACAAGGATCCTCAGACTTGGATCAGTTATGAGAAGTGTAAACACTTCTAACTCGGAGGTACAGTGTTTACAATAACCATAAAAGATCCTCCTCTAATTCACCTCAGCTTCTGAAGGTCATAATAAAGGTCATCCAGACTTAGCAGGCTTCCCAGATAGCCCTAGTACTACAGGAAATCTGTAGCACAGAGTTCTCAAGAAGAAACCCACATCTGAACCGTGTTTCATATTCCCGCACTAGACCGAAATCGAATGGGAAAGAACATGAACCACTCTAGCCTAGGTGTCACTCAGGTCCCAGGTATAGGACCTTAAACTCTCAATGGAACCCCACCCATCAAAGAAAACCAGATCCAGCAATGACAGTATGACAGTATGATATATAAAACTGTAAGGAGAGCAATAAATAAAACTGTACATAAAGCGATAAATAAAGCAAAATAAATAAACACACATAACACATAACACCCCAGTAAACACAAATCAAACAAGCGCTAGGAGGAACCCACAAAAAGAACCAGAAGCCCTAGTTACAATATAAGGTCCCCAGCAGAGTCGCCAAGTTGTCGCTCCCACTAAATGAGGCTAGGTAAAATAGGGTACAGACGCGAACGGTCGGCGACAGAGAGAACACAAGGGTGAACTGAAAAGAGTCGCCAGCTAGGCATTTTTATCCCGAAGGAAAGGTAATGCTGCATAGACCTAAGAAAAGATGGATAAGACGGTCGCGAACCAGAGAAACTGAGAAAGGGGGTTGGTTACAACCTGGGAAGGTATTAGCACCCAGATTGTCCGTCGTACCCGACGGGATCCACGCTTGAAAGCTTGTGTTTAAAGGGGTGGTGTCAGTGCTATCTATGTGCAAAAGCTGGGAAAGAATGCAAGTGTCAGTGCAAAAGAAATGTGAAGTGAAATAAAAGAGTGTCAGTGTAAAGAAATAGTATGAAGCTCAAGACTATGAGACTTAAAAGAATAATGCTGGAAAAGGGAGGGGATATACAGAGACTTTTGTTCGATAACCGTTAAGTTATGCCTACGTATCCTCTCGTGCAATGAGGAAGTCAGAACACCGTAGTTCGACTCAAAGAGACTGAAAGATAATTTGACTTGTGAACTGCTTGCTTGTCTATGCTCAAGTGTATGACCTGTCTGGCTCAGGTGCAAACTGTCTTGCATTAGACGGAAGAAGCAAGTTCTCGTTTATGAGTGAGTGAGGTGAGAAAAGAATCCCGGAGGAGACGATTATTGTTTGTTTTTTTTGGGTTTTCAATCTTTTATTGCTTTTGGAGTTGGTCATAAGAAAATGAGCTTAAGCCTAAACAAAAGGTTAGTAAACTCATCACATCTTCCCTCTAATTAGGGGTAATGAGAATACCTTAAGTATGAAGTAAGCACCCCACACTTAATCATCATGGTGTAGGATTAAGATCATTAACCTACTTGTGATTAATTAGATGTTTTTGGAGTTTTTGTTTAGTGTTAAGTAATGAATTTAAGCCATAATCAAGGATTTAATGACCCCATTACATCATCCTAATAGAAGGATAATAGATGAGAACATTTAAGCTGAGGAAGGCTCCTCAACTTAATCCATGATTAGGGATTAACCTCATGACAAAACAAAGGCTTTATTAGAGTGGATTTTAGTTAATGGTAAGATTAAGAAGTGGATTTTAGGGTTTGTAAGACAACTTGAGGGGGACTTGTCCATTAACACTAGGGTTAATCCTTCTTAACCAATTAAGGAAGAATTAGAACCCTAATGCCAGGCCAAAGTTACAAGCTTGATGTCTTAGTGATTATTAAGGGGATTGATTAAAGGATTTAAACGCATTAAGGGTTCAACACTTAGGATTAAAGTTATACACTCCATCCTAATAGAAGGATGCAGGCATAAGCTTAATCACAAAGCCTTAAAACCTTTAAGGTTTAGTCCTTGATTAAGAGATGAGAAGAGAAAACTCAAAGATGACACAAAGGTAAAAATAATGGGGAGACTAATCAAACCCTAATTATGATCATGATTGGTTGTTCCTAGGGTTTATGAGGCTTGCAAGAAGATCTTCAAGAGAAAAGCCACCAAGGAAGAAGCAGAATGAAGGAAAAGAAGCAAGAAGAAAGCAAGACAACTTACTTCACTTAAGAAGACTAGTTGCTTGAAAAAAGAAAGTGAGGAGGGAACATGAGTGAGAAAGCTCACTTTAATACTCAAGTGAAATGTAGCAATGAATGCATAAAAGAGATGAGAAGAGATTATGAGAAGTAAAGGCAAATTCACTTCTTAGACACTTACCCCCTGAAAAGTTAGCAACAAGAAATGAAATGAAATGAGAATGAGATGAAATGCAAAAATGGAAACAAAAGTCAGAAGCACATGAAGATGTAAATGATGCTAAGAGATGGTATGAAAGCAAACTAAGAGATGTGGATGATCATACAAAGGATGAGAATGCATATGAGACATGAAAGGAAGCATGAAAGTTCATGGAAACTTATGAAATGCAATGGATGCAACACATTGAAAATGGATGATGCAATGATCTAACATTATTTCAATATGTCCTAATATGTCTTATATGTCACGTGGATGAACAAAATGTCATGGCAAGTTCATGTAAGCAAGCTTATGAAGGATAAATGCAAATGAAGGCAAAGATTAGGGTTTATGTACAAGATGCAATGCAAAATTCAAAATCAGAAGCAAATGACAAGATAAAAAATTTAAAATTCAATCAAAGGTACCCCAAACCCATACAAGTTCACTGCCCAAAGGGAAAGGTCAGAAGCTAAACCCTAAAGGACTTATGATTTTTCTAAGTTCCTCGGGTTTTAAGTGTGATCCTAAAGGGAAAATTCCAAACAAATCAAAAATGAAAGATAAATTCATGCCAATTTTATCCTAGAAACTACATGATATGTGGAATGCAATGCAAAAAGAACCATTATCAAACTCTTCATGGTTAGGCAGAAAAGATTTTTCTAAGTTAGGGTCAAAATATTGATTTTTAAGAACCTTAAATCAAAAGAAAAATGTTAAAATGGATCAAGAACCTAAAAGAAATTTGTATGAATGGTTTGATAATGTCTCTAAATGTGTCAAGATGCAATGTGATTTTTTTGGTGATTTTTAGAAACTTAAATGGTATTTTAATTAATTGATTTCCATTAATTAATTAAAATAAGCATTTAAAATATTTTAAAAATAAAAATTTAATGCAAAAATTAAATAAAAATTATTTTCAGAATGAGAAAAATATTTAGAACCATGATGCAAAAAATATAAATTTTTTAGATGAGTTTTGCTATTTTTAATAAAATGGTAAAGAAAATGCAAATAAAATGAAAATTAAATTGATTTAAATGAGAAGTCAACTGATCTGAGGGCCAGGATTCAAACCTAGGGGGAGGAAATTGACCAGCGCGCGCATCTGCATGGCTGACATTCAAACTTCACTAATTATGCAATAAAACCCTAATCTGAACCCTAATTACTCTCAGGTGACCGAAACAGTGTTCTGGTCATCTTCTCCGGCTAGCCAAACATGCTATCTCACTTAATACGCAACCCTAAGCTCTCTAACTTTCCAGAAATGATCCTCACATCACTCCAAGAAAGAATCAAACAACAAAATTCATTTATTTACCATCAAGAACATGAATCGAAGCAAAACGGAAAACACATCAAAAGTTTCAGAAGCTTCATACATGCTTGTTTCTCAGTCATTTTCAAAAATAAAGACATCATGATCATCAGGAGAGCACATAGAATCAATTAAGCACTTAAAATGAAGGTTCTGGAAAAAATGTTCTTAAGCTCACCTGAACTTGAGCTTTCACCTCTGGTGCTCTCTGGCCAGTTTTTTGCTTCCAATCACCTCCACTGATCCTTCTGAAGAGTTTACAATGCTTGGATGGAGTTTATATAGCCTCTATGTGGAGTTGGTTGGAACTCAGTTTAAGAAATGTGAAAATCGTGTTTTTTATACAAGGTGTTTTAAGGCAAAATGAAGGGTGGGAAATGATCAGTGATGATTGTGGAGTTGAATGGTGGAAAAAGTTTGGAGATTTGTTGGCTGAGTTATGAGTTTCGAAAGCTTTTGCAAGTTAGAGGGATTTTGTGTATGCTGATCAATGAGAGGATTCAGGTTCAAAACTTATGTGAAATGGCTTGCTTCTTTGCCACATAACATGCTGGGATAGGTCAGTGTAGTTGTTGTGGGCTATGCTGATTGGTATGGGGCAAAATGCATAAAGTCAAGAGTTGGTGTACTTGAGGTATGGGCATGTGGCAGGCTTGGATAGAGGCATGGCTGTGCGCAACAAGGATCAAGGAATGCTATGAAATCAGATTTGATGAGCTGAGGCAAGTGGATGAAAGGTTTTGATCCATTTTGCAATTTTGGGGAAGTTTGGCCCCTTTTGAAATTTGTGAAATTCAAGGCATGAAGGCTTGTGATTCAAGGCACAAATCTGATCCAAATGAGTTGCACTAGGAAGTTATGATGTGTAGAGATGTATTAGAAGTCCCAAATTGGCTTGGTATGAGAATTTGCAAACTTCCCTCTTTGGTGCAAAAGTGAGATTTAAGTGATTTTTCCCAACTTTGACAAGCCATAACTTGAGTTCTAAAATGAGTTAGGTCAAGTTCTTGTACTTTTTGAAAAGGGAATGATCCAATCTACAACTTTCATGACCAAGAATTTTTCATTTGAAGCATTTTTGAATCAAAAAGAGGAGGTTGAAAAACTTTCCCAAAATGGCAAGTTTGCATTACAAGTCACTTTCCCAAAATGGAAACTTTGCAAATGGCTTGAAATTCTTCAATTTTGTGAACTTCTAACTTCTTCTAAGATCAAATAAAGATCATACACACTCAAAATGATGGGGAATACCCTTTGGTTGGATGATTGGGGGCCTCAGATGCCCTGATTTTACACTGACTTGCTCAAGAAGTCATCTATTGATCAGATGCATTCCCCATTGAATTTCTTCATGAAAATTGGTATGCATGATCCTCATATCATATAGAGACCAATAGAAACAAAAATGACCAAAAAATTTGGAGTTATGGCCTCTGAAACCAAAACCCTAATTTTTAGGTCATCTATGCAGTTAAGCTTGGCTCTGCTTCCATGCCTTCCTCAGTTCTTGTGATTTTCTGACTTTTTTTGATCTTGGGAGGATATAATATGATGCTTGAACATACATGGACCCTCTTGAGATTATTGGAGACTCTTGGAGTGGCTCAGATGAATCTTGGATTGCTCAGATCACAAACCCTAGATGCAAATGACTTTGAACCAATGTAGTGAAAGCAAAAATGCAATGTGACATGATATGTTTGAGCTTATGCCTATGAAGGAATCAAAAGCCATGGTGAAATGAGTGAGGGAAAATTTGGGGTGTTTACAGGTTGGATGATTGAGGGTCTCAGATGCCCTGATTTTGCACTAACTTGCTCAAGAAGTCATCTATTGATCAGATGCCTTCCCCATTGAATTTCTTCATGAAAATTGGTGTGTAGGATCCTTATAACATATAGAGACCAATAGAAACAAGAATGGCCAAAAAATATGGAGTTATGGCCTCTGAAACCAAAACCCTAATTTTAGGTCATCTGTGCAGTTAGGCTTGGCTCTGCTTCCATGCCTTTCTCAGTTCTTGTGATTTTATGACTTTCTTGATCTTGGGAGGATACAATATGATATTTGAACATACATGGACCCTCTTGAGATGATTGAAGACCTTAGAAGATGCTAAGATAGCTCTGGGATTGCTCAGATCACAAACCCTAGATGCAGATGACTTTGAACCAATGCAATGAAGCAAAAATGCAATATGAGATGATATGATTGAACTTATGCAAATGGAAAGATCACAAGCCATGGTGTGAACTGAGTGAGGGAAAATTTGGGGTGTTTACAGCTGCCCCTATTCAAACATGAGTTAGCTATGCAGGTTGTAAGCGACGGGCTTAACAGGAAAACAAGATAACTTGTGGTTGAATACCAAAGACAGTCCAAAATTTGCACTCACTGGTTATAAAGAAGAAAAGGGATATAGATTTGTAAAAGGAAGTAAAGTATGATTATAAATTGCGGACGATGGAGGACGACCATCGAGCAGAGGACGACTGCTGGGGATAAAGCAATGACGGGGACGGCTGACATGCTGGGGTGATAGAGGTATCATGATGGGGGCGGCCATCAGGTTTATAAAGTAATGGGTAAACAACGATGGGGACGGCCACCGGGTTAACGAAATCAAAGGTGAAGGACGATCACCTAAAAAGGGACGGTTGCTCTGTTGGGAATAAGATGAGGGACGGTCATCTATTGGTGAAGGAAGATCACCTGGCAGGGGACGGTTGCCGAAAGGTATCACGACATAGGACGAATGTCGGATAGAAAGAGTCGATGATGGGGACGACCATCGGATAAGCATGATGAAGGACGATCATCGAGAGGTGAAGGACGATCACCTAGCAGGGTACGGCTGCTCTCGGGGTTTATCATGACATAGGACGAATGCCAGATAACAAGATCAACGATGGGGACGGCCATCGGATAAAATGATGAAGGACGATCATCAAAAGGTGAAGGACAATCACCTAGCAGGGGATGGCTGCTCAAATATCACGACATAGGACGAATGTCAGATATAAAAGGGTTCCAATAATGGAGACTCCGCTGAGGGATGATGAAGGACGATCATCAAAAGGTGAAGGACGATCACCTGGCAGGGTACGGCTGCCGGAAGTATCATGACATAGGACGAATGTCAGATAGAAAGGAAATAATTTATTGGGATTTACTGGGGAAGGGTAGACACAGACGAGTGTCTAAATTCAAGAAAGAAACGGTATAAGTGTTTGACATTGTGTATAGATTAAAGATGCGAACGAGCGTCCTTAAGACGGGTATCGGTAGAAACAAACGCTGACGCATGTTCAGAGATGATGGTACGGACGAGTACCAACTGGTTAACAAAGAACACGGACAAGTGTTGAATCTGGGAAAAGATAAGTGGTGCATACAAGATACGGACGAGCATCTGTATGAGTAAAGTATGTATGAGTGAGACACAGACGAGTGTTCAACTTACTGGAGAGAAAATGACACAAACGAGTATCATAAGAGAAAGTGTACAAGTTATGTATTTAAAAATGGAAGAGATATCTGGTGATCTATAGGGATAAGGTGACACAGACGGGTGTCAAAAGAAATGTATTATACACAAGTGTTTGACTTACAATAAGTGTTTAGGCAACCCTGCTGGGGAGAAGTGACACGGACGAGTGTCAAAAGAGTGTGTATAGATATATCAGTTTGAAGAGAGCATTCGTGCGACTTTACTGGGGAATGATGACACAGACGAGTGCCAAAAGGAGCATGTATCTGTATTTGTGAATGCAACGGGGACACTTAGGCTTTCTGCTGTAACTGTGAGTCTTTGTATATATTGTTGATGGAATGTTGGCATATACAGGTGTTCGATTCAAAACATGACTTGTGATTATGCAGTATGTTTGATTTTTGCTGTAATGCTCCGTATTAGACGGAATGCTACGCTCTGAGGGGAAATATGATGTGAATTCTATGATTGTGCAAAAGATACCGATCCGGGATTTGGATCCCATTGCTGTGAAGATCTCTGGCTGATCTGCTTTGAAAGAATATCCCAGCTGGGGATGAGATCATTGGTAGATCTAACATATATGATTCTGCTTGGGGAAATAAAACACTGATAGACCTATCCTTGGTGATGAGGAGCCCAGCTGGGGTCTGTGGAAGCTTTCGTCACTTTGTTGTGCGATCTTCAGACATTTCTCTTCTGTATGGAGGCTGGAGCTCTGCGGGGAGATGGTTCCCTGTCTAACACTTGGCTGGGGAGGAATGATCACTGAACAACCTTCCTAGTAATTTTTGCGGGGATCCTTCTGAGGATGATGCACTCAGCTGGGGAAATGAGCCCCTTCTGATGCTGCTTTAGGGAAAGTACTGGAGAAGTGATGCTTAGCAGCTCTGATGGGGAGAAAGCACCTCTGATGTTGTTTGGAAGACATGTCGAGGAAATAATGATTTGACTGCTTGCCGGGGAGAAACTTTCATACCCCTCGTCGCGCTTTGAATACCTGCAATCCTGTTAGGACAAAGAAACGTACAAGTATCTCGAGGTATCCCTTACTGGATTCCATCATAGGAGTTTAGACACTCCTTGGAGCAAACATATTTCCTGTAAGCATGTAGTTTAGAAAAGGCGCATCTGTATTTATGCAATCAATATTTAGGGACATCGGACATTTTTGCAAATGAAATAAAATGTACCAGACGAAATGTGACTGAAAATCTGATTTTATTAATTTGTGTGCCCTGAATTGGCAAGTACAGTCAAAGACACAAATCCCCTGAAATGAGGAGATTGTTACAAATTGAGAAACAAAAGGTGTTGGCAATGTTGATGACGCTTCAGTGAGCTTCCCTTTGCTATGACTCGTATGACTTTTGATGTTCTTCTCATCCTGCTATCTGAAGAAGGCTGATTCTGACTGATGCTTTAACCCTTCGAAGCTCGCCATGTTGTGGGTGATACAGACGAATCCAGAATACAGTTGTTCGCTTATTCCCTTATTTTGCGTGGATCGCCCTTTCGGGTTTTCAATCCACCGGGATACCCATTTTTGTCTGAGCTGTCCAATGTGGCTTTTCAACTCAGCGGGTGTACATTGTTTTGATTATTTTCCCTTATTTTGCCCGAGTCTTTTATTCTGTTTTTGACTCGCCGGGATGCCCTATTTTTTCCTGGACTTACATTCTGTTTTCATGTCCAGCAGGTCATTTTATGCGAAGTATTTTTTAACTGCATCTGAATTCACAGGGGATAAGAAATCTTCACCATCCATAGTACTGAGCATTAGTGCTCCACCAGAGAAGACTTTCTTTACTATGAACGGTCCATCATAATTCGGAGTCCACTTGCCCTTGTGGTCTGTATGAGGAGGGAGGAGTCTTTTCAGCACAAGATCTCCCACTCGGTATTCCTGAAGCCTGACTTTCTGATCGAAGGCTTTCTTCATTCTCTTCTGATACAGTTGCCGATGACAAATTGCAGCTAATCTCTTCTCTTCGATTAGATTCAGTTGTTCGTACCGGGATCGGACCCATTCTTCTTCATTCAACTTAACATCCATTATTACCCGCAAGGAGGGTAATTCAACTTCAACAGGTAGGACTGCCTTCATACCATACACAAGCTGATACGGTGTTGCCCCGGTGGACGTTCTGATTGATGTACGGTACCCATGCAAGGCAAATGGTAGCATTTCGTGCCAGTCTTTGTAGGTGACCACCATCTTCTACACAATCTTCTTGATGTTCTTGTTAGCTACCTCAACAGCGCCATTCATCGTTGGCTTGTAAGGAGAAGAATTGTGATGTTAGATTTTGAAGTCCCGACACAGTTCTGCCATCATTTTGTTGTTTAAGTTGGAACCATTATCAGTAATGATTCGCTAGGGTACTCCATACCGACAGATGATATCTCTCTTCAGGAATCGGGCTACCACTTGCCTGGTGACATTTGCATATGAAGCTGCTTCGACCCACTTGGTAAAATAGTCAATGTCAACCAGGATGAATCTGTGGCCATTTGAAGCAGTCGGTTCGATCTTCCCAATCATATCAATGCCCCACATGGCAAAATGCCAGGGTGAAGATATCACATTCAAAGGATTCGGAGGCACATGCACTTTATCTGCATAAATCTGGCATTTATGGCATTTCCTGGCATAAGCACAACAATCTACATCCATTGTGATCCAGTAATATCCTGATCTTAACAACTTTTTAGCCACTGCATGCCCTCCAGCATGGGTACCAAAAGTTTCTTTTGTACAAGGAACCATCAGCATTCAGGAAGAAACTACCAGCCAGCCTTCTTAATGTCTTCTTGTCATTGGATGATGCCCCAAGTGGGTATGTTTGATCCTCCAAGAAGCACTTGATGTCATGGAACCAAGGCTTATCATCTTTAGCAAGGTCCGCTGAGAATACGTATGTTGGTCTGTCAAGTCTGGATACTGAAATCCGAGGCACAAAGTTGGCAGCTTGAACTTTGATCATGGATGAAATGGTAGCCAGAGCCTCTGCAAACTGATTTTCGTCTCGAGGGATATACTCGAGCTTGACTGTTGTGAAGAATGTAAGTAACCTCCTTGTATAGTCCCGATAAGGTATCAGATGCTCCTGGTGAGTGTACCATTTGCCGTTGGTTTGATTAATTACCAGAGCTGAATCTCCGAATACTGTCAAAGTCTTGATCCTGAGGTCAATGGCTTCCTTAAGACCCATAATACAAGCTTCGTATTCAGCTTCGTTGTTAGTGCAGTTAAAGGAGAGTTTTGCCGAGAAAGGCATGTGAACTCCCTTAGGTGTAATGAGTACTTCACTAACACCACGACCATTCATATTAACAGCCCCATCAAACATCATAGTCCACTCTTCTTCTGGGTCAGGCCCTTCAGTGTGAATAGGCTCTTCATGATCTTTTGCTCTTATGAAAATGATGTCTTCATCAGGGAAGTCAAATCTCATAGGCTGGTAATCATCAATGGGTTGTTCAGCAAGATAATCAGACAATACACTGCCTTTGATGGCTTTCTGGGATGTGTACTGAATGTCGTATTCTGTGAGAATCATTTTCCATCTTGCAACCCGTCTGGTAAGTGTTGGCTTCCCGAATATGTACTTAAATGGATCCATCTTGGAGATCAACAAGGTAGTGTGGGTCAACATATACTGCCTTAGTCGGCGAGCAGCCCACGCTAAAGCACAACAAGTTTTCTCGAGCAGTGAATAACGTTGTTCACAGTCAGTAAACTTTTTGCTTAGGTAGTATATTGCATACTCTTTTCGACCAGACTCGTCATGCTGGCCCAACACACACCCCATTGAATCTTCTAATACTGTTAAGTACATGATTAGAGGTCTTCTTTCAACTGGAGGCATAAGGATCGGAGGCTCTTGTAAGTATTCCTTGATTTTGTCAAAAGCCCTTTGGCAGTCTTCGTTCCACCTGACCGTTTGTTCTTTCCTTAACAACTTGAACAAAGGCTCACAAGTTGCTGTAAGGTGAGATATGAACCGTGAAATGTAGTTCAATCTACCTAGAAACCCTCGAACTTCTTTTTCAGTCTTCGGTGCATGCATCTCTTGGATGGCTTTGAATTTATCAGGGTCAACTTCAATCCCTTTCTCACTTACAATAAATCCCAGCAGCTTACCGGACCGCACCCCGAATGTACACTTGTTGGGATTTAACTTCAATTGGTACTTCCTCAGACGCTTGAATAGCTTCAACAGGTTGACCAGGTGGTCTTCTGCTGTGAAGGACTTGGCAATCATGTCATCCACATAACATTCAATTTCTTTGTGGATCATGTCGTGGAATAATGTTACAATAGCCCGTTGATAAGTGGCACCAACATTCTTCAGTCCGAATGGCATTACCTTATAATAGAATGTGCCCCAGGGTGTGATGAAAGTTGTCTTCTCCATGTCTTCAGGTGACATCTTGATCTGATTATATCCTGAAAATCCATCCATGAAGGAGAACACCGAGAACTGAGCCGTATTGTCGACCAATACATCAATGTGAGGTAATGGGAAGTCATCTTTTGGGCTGGCTCTGTTCAGATCCCGGTAATCCACACACATCCTCACCTTGCCATCCTTCTTAGGCACAGGTACAATGTTAGCGACCCACAGCGGGTAACTGGTTACAGCAAGGAAACCGGCGTCCCACTGTTTTTGTACCTCTTCTTTTATCTTCATAGCCATATCCGGACGAGTACGACATAACTTCTGTTTTACTGGAGGACATTCTTCCTTTAGAGGCCGCTTGTGCATAACAATGGCGGGGTCCAACCCTGGCATATCCTGATAAGACCAAGCAAAAACATCCACATACTCCCGAAGCATGTCAATAAGTTGCTCTTTTACTGAATCTTGCAGACAGGCCCCGATCTTGACTTCTTTCAGGTCTTCTTCTGTACCAAGATTAACTGTTTCAACCTCCTCTTGATGAGGAGTTATAACCTTCTCCTCTTGTCTTAACAACCTGGCTAATTCTCCAGGTATCTCAGAATCTTCTTCAAACCCTTCATCGGCTTGATTAATTGGATTGTCAAAGTCATACGAAGTCATAGCGGTGTTGTTGTCGGTGCAGTCTGGAGGGCACTCTCTGCAAGGGTTTAGATTTATTCATTTTAGTGATCAGTTTTATCTTGTTTAGAAAAAGTGAATATGAATTTGTTATTTTGAAAACATCGCCATTTTATTTTTGTACAAAAAATTAAAAATGAAAAACAGTGAGCATAAAACGAAAAGACTCATTTGCAAAAGATGTCCTGATATTCATTAATTGATCGTTTGCACAAAATACAAGATGGCCCGATTACAAAATGAGCCCTGACATCTTGGGCAAGATGCAGGACTTGATGCATGCTTAAAGACAGGAAATAATAATTACTCTGCAGGAGTAAGTCTTATAATTTCCTGGGAAGACCAGTTTGAGACATGGTTCCCCGGGATCCTTGGACGTATCCAACTTTCCAGGTTGCGCTCGTCTTCTGACTCATCTTCCAAACTATTCACAGCATCTGGGGTGAGCATCCCCCCACTGACAAACTTGGGCTCCGTTGCAGCCTCTGGTTGATCTTGTCGAGTTGGTCTGTAACCCAACCCGAATCAGTCTTCTTTCTTTTCTACTGGCAGCAGCTTGCCCCAGCCTTGAGCGGTACCCTCCTCAACAACCTTCCGGGCTTGTTGATATGATGTGATGGAAGTCCCAGACACAGCAGATGCTTCATTGATGTTAAGGGCCTCAAACCCTTGACTCATGGCCTCATGGATCTCCCCATCCATTTCTATGTACTTATACGTAGCCAGCTGGCTAACAAAGATATCTTCTTCCCCACAGATGGTGATGATTTGGCCTTCCCACTTGAATTTTAACTTCTGGTGAAGGGTAGACGTAACAGCGCCAGCGGCGTGGATCCAGGGTCTACCCAACAGACAGCTGTAGGCCGGCTGTATGTCCATCACAAAGAAGGTAGTTTTGAAGGTTTGCGGGCCAATCAACACATGCAGATCAATCTCACCAAGCACTGATCTTTTAGAGCCATCAAATGCTCTCACCACCAAATTACTTGGGCGTAATGCCAATCCATCATACTCCAGCTTCACTAAGGCTTTCTTTGGTAGAACATTGAGTGATGACCCGGTGTCTACCAGTACATGAGACAGAACAACACCCTTGCATTCCAAGGTGATATGCAAAGCCTTGTTGTGGTTGCGCCCCTCCGTTGTTATGTCAGTATTTGTAAAGCCCAGTCCATGAATGGTATTGAAATTTGCAACCACGGTCTCTAACTGATTAAAAGTGATCTCCTCTGGCACATATGCTGCATGCAGGACCTTCAACAGTGCATTCCGGTGAGCCTCGGAACACATCAACAGTGATAATATGGAGATTTTGGAGGGTGTTTGGTGAAGCTGGTCCACCACCTTGTAATCACTTCTTTTTATTATTCTCATGAACTCGTCTACATCTTGTTCAAAAGATGTCTTCTGAGTTTCTTTGGCAGATGGCTCTTCAGATACCACATTCTTTCCTTTTGCCTTAGCAGTAGCTTCTGCTTCAGCATTAGGTCTTTGTGTTTGTGAGGTAAAAAGGAGTCCGCTCCTGGTGAAGCCTCCGCCTCCCCCAACATTATCAATTTGTGGTGAAGAGGTTGATGAATCCAAGGTGATTTTCTCCCCATTACAGTAAAGATAGGAGCCATAATGCCAAGGTATGGCATTACTGCTTTCATAAGGAACAGGCCCAGGTACCGTGATGGTAACTGGACTGATTGCTGCATAGGAAGATACTGTAATGGTGTGCAGATCATAATAGATGGTGACCGGAGATCTGGCAAGGGGTGCCACAGTTTGTTGTTGGAAATTGCTGCGAGGATGAACATTTGATGGGTCATAGTAGATTGTGACTGTTGAAACATCTTCATTAATGTTTGTTGGTGTTGTAGAAGATTCCTTTGGTAAAATGGATGTTGATGTTGTAGAAGAAATAGTCGTTGAAATTTGACTTGTTGAAATGGTGGACGGAGTAATTACTGGTGATGTTGATGAATCTGTAGGAATGATTGTTGTTGGTGTTGTAGGAGAATTTGTTATTGAAGGAATGATTGTTGATGTTGTAGGAGATTCCACTATTGTAGAGACAATAGTTGCTGCAGGAGCTGTTGAAGTAATTTGTAAAATCCCATATTGGATAAGGCCATCTATGCCAATCCTTAGCTTCTCACAACCATTAGTAGCTGCTTTACACAGTTCACAGTAGGCCCCACAGCCTGGGAACACCTGGCATCTTAAAAGTTGAACTTTGACCTCAGCCAGTGGTGTTTGAATCTGTGCTACGTTATCAATTAATATAGATGGTTGGTCCTTCTCAATAGCATTAATCCTAGGCCCACCATGATTAGGCATGGGATTTATGTTGACGTTCGGAGGAGGTGAAAAATTGAGAGCTTTAGAATCGACTAGATCTTGTACCTTCATCTGTAAGGCCCTACACTTCTCAGTATTGTGACCAGGTGTGTTGGAGTGAAAGGCACACCTGGCGTTGCCATCATAATTCTTTTGAAGGTTGAGAGGATCTGGCGGTGCCAATGTCCTTAACTCAACCAGGTTGAGCTTCAGGAGTTGTGGCAAAAGAGCAGCATAAGGCATGGGGATAGGATCAATCACCCTATTTGCCTGAGATGGCCTCTGTTGGAAAGGACGCTGCTGTTGGTTGCTATTGTTGTTGTTGTAGGTTCTCTATTGCAGAAAGTGAGATGGTTGCTGATAATGATGCTATTGTTGTTAAGGATACAATGGTTGTTGTGGAATTGGAGCTGGGATGGTAACAGCTGCTACTGACCTGTGAGAATATTGAGGCATGCCCCTTCTTGAATGAATAGAATTTGTTTCACCTGCCCTTCGGGGTCCCGAATAAGGTTTTCTGGGATTGTTGGACGAACTCGCACCACTGTCGGAGATTTTGCCCATCTTCAAGAGACTTTCAATCCTCTCACCAGCTATGACCACATCAGCAAAACTGGTAGAGGAGAAAGAAATCAGTCTATCAATATAAGTCCCTTGCAATATGTTCATGAACATGTCAGCCATTTCTCTTTCTGACATGGGTGGTTGGACAGCAGCAGCAAGCTGTCTCCACTTCTGAGCATAATCCCGGAAGCTCTCTCTAGAAGACTGAGACATGCCCATTAGAAGAGTTATATTGGGAGCCATGTCCAGGTTGTACTGATATTGCCGGATGAAGGCCTCAGCCAAGTCCTTCCAACACCTTATGGTGGCCCTAGTCAAATGTGAATATCATTCTCTTGAAGCTCCAGTCAGACTGTCCTCAAAGTAGAACATCCATAACTTTTCATCCATGGTATAAGCCTTGAGCCTACCCAAGAAAGATTGCAGATGAGTGCGAGGACAGGATGTACCATTATACTTTTCAAAGCATGGGGGTTTGAATTTGTGGGGAATTCTCACCCCATCTACTAGTCCCATATCCATCACATCGAAGCCCAGAGAATTTTGAGATTCCAAAGATCTTAACTTTTCAGCAATCTCATCCAATCTTCTATCATATACCTCATCTCCAGCCCCTATAACAATAAACTGTTCTTCTTGGGGATCCTCCTGCAGGATTCTTCCCCCAGCAGTATTACCTTGAACATTCCTCGGGATGTTAACTTCTGAATTCAAGTGAGGTCCATACTATGGTGGATCAATACGAGGCTGGCCCCGTTCATTATTGCTAGTTCCCCCTGTTCCCAGATGAGGCTCTTCAGGAGTTTTCCTTTCCACCAACTCTCTTAACCTTTCTTGACTCTGGGCTAAGCCAGTCATCACTGCCATAAACTGAGACATCTGATTTCTCATCTCTACTCTCTCATTGGCCATCTGATTTCTGACCTCAGTCAGGTCCTGCTGTACTTGCTCCATTTGAATGCCGGGAAGGTTGTTACGAGTCGGGTACCGGTGTGCACGGTTGACAGGGAACACTCGGCGACGAGCAATGTTTCCTGAGATCACAACAAAGTTAGAAACAATAATAATAACAAAACTTACAAAACAAAAACAAAGTTAGTATGCAATGCAGTATGCTTATTTGTTTTCCAAGGTATCCGGTTTGGTTCTTGGTTTTGACCTTTCCAGACCTCGAGGAAGATGGGTGATGTTGCTGAGAGAAAACCCAAAAAAAAACAAACTAAAATATATTACACATGATGAACAATACATAGTTTATTTTACAATACATGCCCATGGAGGGTCAAAATACAACAAAAGGAAAAGTACATCAAATGGAAACAAACAAGCAACGAATCAGACATCTAGTCCAAACTCATCTTCTCTGACCTCCTTCAGGAGTGCCTCAGTCACTGGACCAGCTGGGTGCTCTGTAATGGTCCTAATGAGTGTAAACACCCCAAATTTGCCCTCACCCATTCACACCATGGCTTGTGATCTTTTCATATGCATAAGTTCAACCATAGCATCTCATATTGCATTTTTGTTTCACTGCATTGTTTCTAAGTCATTTGCATCTAGGGTTTGTGATCTGAGCCATCCCTGAGCCAGTTGAGCCACTCCAAAGGTCTTCAATCACTTCAAAGGGGTCCATGTGTGTTTAAACATCATATTATATCCTCTCAAGATCAAGGAAGTCAAAGAATCACAAGAACTGAGAAAAGCATGGAAGCATAGCCAGGTTTAACTACACAGATGACCTAGAATTAGGGTTTTGGTTTCAGAGGCCACAACTCCAAATTTTTTGGTCATTCTTGTTTCTATTGGTCTCTATAGGGTATAGGGATCATGCATATCAATTTTCATGAAGAAATTCCATGGGGAAGGCATCTGATCAAGAGTTGACTTCTTGAGCAAGTCAGTGCAAAATCAGGGCATCTGAGGCCCCCAATGACCCAACCAAAGGGTATTCTCCATCATTTTGAATGTGTATGATCTTTATTTGATCAAAGAAGATGTTAGAAGTTCACAAAATTGAAGAATTTCAAGCCATTTGCAAAATTGCCTTTTTGGGAAAGTGACTTGTAATATAAACTTGCCATTTTGGGAAAGTTTTTCAACCTCCTCAAATTGATTCAAAAATGCTTCAAATGACAAAACTTTGGTCATGAAAGTTGTAGAATTGATCATTCCCTTTTCAAAAAGTACAAGAACTCATCCTAATTCATTTTGGATCAAAAGTTATGGCTTGTCAAAGTTGGCAAAAATCACATAATTTCAAGTTTTACACCAAAGAGGCAAAGTTGCAAAACCTCTTGCCAAGGCAAAATGTGACTTCAAAGTGACTTCTAACCTTTGCACAAACATAAACCAATGCCTAAAAATCAGATTGCACAAAAGAACCTCCCATTTTCATGACTTGTGCATTAAGAAACTTCAAAAGGGCCAAAAGTTCACAAATTTGCAAAACCACACATAAGCTTTGATCCACTTGCTGATTTGCCTTAATCTCATTTCCATGGTCATCCTTGAATCAAGCTGCAGCAGACATGCCTTTGCTCTGGCCCTAAAATATCCCATACCTCAAAGGACACCTAGACTTGACTTTTTGCAAAAGGGGCCATGCCAATCACACTGTGCCACCACCAACTCTCTCCCCTATCACAGTTTGATAAGTGGACAAAATGAAACTAAAACCACACAAGAGGCAAGCCTGAGCTCTCCCACAAGTCAGCATACACAAAAATCCCTCCCTTTGCATTTTCTATCGAATATCTCAACTCAGCAACTCAAACTTAAAACTTCTTCCACCATTCATCTTAGAATGCATCACTGATCACAAACCACCCCTTACTTTGCCTTAAAAGCCAACATACACCAAATACGATTTTCCCCCTCTTGAACTGAACTGAATCAATCTCCCAAACCAGCCATAAAAAACTCCAAACAAGCTTTGCAAACTCTTGAGGGAAGTCAGTAGAGGTGATTGGAAGCAAGGAACTGGCCAGAAAGCTCCAAAAGCAAAAGTTCCATCTCAGGTATCCTCTTGAAACTTTTTTCCAGAACCTCTATTTTAAGTTCTTAATTGGTTGTGTTTGATCCCCTGAGTGTAATGAACTTGAAATTATTGAAAATGATGGAGAGATGAGGGTGTATTGTTTGTCTGAAAGTTTTACAGTTTTGTGTTCTTGGCTTCGAATCATGTTTAGGAGTGAAAATAAATTCCATTTGAGGTTGGATTTAGGTTTAGGGGAGTGAGAGGAACAAATCTGGAGCTTTAGAGCTCCAGAAATGACCTAGGGAAGAAGATAGCAATTTTCAGGGAGAGGTGTCACCGGAGAAGACGACCGGAGCTCTTCTCCGGTGACCTGAATGTCATTAGGGCATTAATCACGTTTAGGGTTCAGTTTGAATTTGGACCATAGATCTGGCTGACTTTTGTTGACTCCCGCGCATATGAATGGCCTGGATCTCTCATTTAAACCCTAATCCCATTTAATTAGATTAATTAATCAGATTTAATTTAATCCAGTCAGTTCAAACGTGGGCCGTCCAGATGCGCGCGGGTCAATTCCCTCCTTTTCCATTTGAATCTCAGCCAGTGGATGTGCATACTTTTCATATTTTCATTTTAATTTCATTTTCTTTTCATTTAATTTGTACGAATTATTTAAAATAGCAAAATACATTTAAAAATTCTGAATTTTTTTGTCAAACATTTCACTAATTTTCAAAACCCAAAAATATTTTTATTTTTATTTTTTGCATTTAAAATCATTTTTAAATTATTTAAATGTTTATTTTTAATTAGTTAATGGAAATTAATTAATTAAAAATACATTTAGGTATTTAAAAATCACCAAAAAAATTCACATTGCATTTCAAAACATTTAGGAACATTATCAAACTCTCAAACCAAATTTCTTTTTTGTTCTTGATGCATTTTGACAATTTTTGTTGGAATTAAATTCATTTTGAGGCAATATTTTTGTGCAAACTTTGAAAAATCCTTTCTGCCTAATCTTTGAGAGTTTGATGTTGGTTCTTCTTGCATTGCATCCTTCATAGCATGTAGTTTATACAATAAAATTGGTTTGATTTGATCTTGCATTTTCAATTTGTTTTGCATTTTTTATGATGAGGTACCTTAAAACCCTAATTGACTTGAGAAATTCATAACTTGCACTAGGTTAAGAGTTGAATCCCCTCCTTTGGGAAGTGAACTTGTGTAGGGTTAGGGTTCCCTTGGTCCCATTTTCAATTTTTTATCTTATCATTTGCTTCTGGTTTTGGATTTTTGTGATGCATGTTGTATGTAAGCCCTATTTTGTGCTTTCCTTTGCATCCATCTCTCATTTGCTTGCATTCAATGACTTGCCATGACATTTTGTGCATCCACATGATTCATAATACATCCTAGGACATAGTAGAATCATGTTTGATCATTGCATCTTTCATATGCAATGTTATATGTCCATTTCATTTCATAAACTTTCATAAACTTCTATGCTTCAAAACATGCCTCCTTTACATCCTTATGCTTGTTTGATCATTCTCATCTCTTGTCATGTGTTGGCATCATCTCATGGCATCATTGAAATCATGTTCATGCTTCTGACTTTGGTTTGCATCATGACATTTCATCTCATTTGCATTGCATTTCATTTCTTTTGCTAACTTTTCAGGTGGTAAGTTGTTTTGAGAAGTGAATTTGCCTTCACTTCTCACAATCTCCTCTCATCTCTTTTGCATCATTGCTTCATTTTATCTTGTGTATTGGATTGAGCTTGCTCATTCATGTTCATCTCTTACTTTCTTTCTTCAAGCAACTTGTCTTCTTAAGTGAAGCAAGTTGTTTTGCTTCTCTTTGCTTCTTGCTCCTTTCATCTGCTTCTCTCCTTGGTGGCTCTTTGAAGATTTCTCCTCTTAAGCCTCACAAACCCTAGGACTTCCAAGCATGATAAAAATTAGGATTTGATTAGTCCCCCATTTAGATTTTATCTTTGTGTCATCTTTGAGTCTTCTTTTCTCATCTCATAATCAGGGACTAAACCCTAAAGGCTTTAAGGCTTTGTGATTAAGCTTATGCCTGCATCCTTCTATTAGGATGGAGTGTATAACTTTAATCCTAAGTGTTAAAACCTTAATGTGTTTAAATCCTTTAATCAATTCACCTAATAATCACTAAGACATCAAGCTTGTAACTTGGGCCTTGCATTAGGGTTCTAATTCTTCCTTAATTGGTTAAGAAGGACTAACCCTAGTGTTAATGGACAAGTCCCCCTCAAGTTGTCTTACAAACCATAAAAAATCATTTCTTCATCTTATCATTAATTAAAATCCATTTAACAAAGGCTTTGTTTTGTCATGAGGTTAATCCCTAATCATGGATTAAGTTGAGGAGTCTTCCTCAGCTTAAATGTTCTCATCTATTATCCTTCTATTAGGATGGTGTAATGAGTCCATTAAATCCCTGATTATGGCTTAAACTCATTACTTAACACTAAACAAAAAACAACTAAATAATCACAAGTAGGTTAATGATCTTAATCCTATATCAAGGTAATTAAGTGTGAGGTGCTTACTTCCCATTTAAGGTATTCTCATTACCCCTAATCAGAGGGAGGATGTGATGAGTTTACTAACCCATTGGTTTAGGCTTAAGCTCATTAAATTATGACAAATCCAAAAGCAATAAAAGATTGAAAACACAAAAACAAACAATAATCGTCTCCTCCGGGATTCTTTTCTCTTCTCATTCACTCACAAACGAGAACTCGCTTCTTCCGTCTAATGCAAGACAGTTTGCACCTGAGCCAGACAGGTCATACACTTGAGCATAGACAAGTAAGCAGTTCACAAGTCAATTCATCTTTCAGTCTCTTTGGGTCGAACTACGGTGTTTTGACTTCCTCATTGCACGAGAGGATACGTAGGCATAACTTAACAGTTATCGAACAAAAGTCTCTGTGTCATCCCCCCTCTTTCCAGCATTATCATTTAAGCCTCATTGTCTTGAGCATTTCACTCTTATTCTTACACTGACACTTCACATATTTCACTTCATATTCCTTTTCCACTGACACTTGCATTATCTCCAGCATTTGATGCACAAATTGCACTGACACTACCCCTTTAAAACACAAATCTTCTAAGCGTGGATCCCGTCGAGTACGACGGACAATCTGGGTGCTAATACCTTCCCAGGTTGTAACCAACCCCCTTTCTCAGTCTCTCTGGTTCGCAACCGTCTTATCCATATTCTTTCTAGGTCTATGCAGCATTACCTTTCCTCCGGGATAAAAATGCCTAGCTGGCGACTCTTGTCTTCTGAGTTCACCTCTGTGTGTTCTCATCCTCCTTTGCCGACCGTTCGCGTCTGTACCCCTCTTGGCCCTGTGTCATCATGTGGGAGCGATAGCTTGGCGACTCTGCTAGGGATCCTTATACTATAACCAGGGCTTCTGGTTCTTTTTGTGTGTTCCTTCTAGCGCTTGTTTGATTTGTGTTTACTGGGGTGTTATGTGCTAATTGTGTTTATATAGTTGCTTTATTTACTGCTTTATGTACAGTTATTTATTGCTTTCTTTACAGTTTTATACATCATACTGTCATACTGTCATCATGCTGGATCTGTTCTTCTGTCTTGGTGGGTGGGGTTTCATTGAGAGTATAAGGTCCTATACCTGGGACCTGAGTGACACCTAGGCTAGAGTGGTTCATATCCTTTCCCATTCCATTTCGGTCTGGTGCGGGAATATGAAACATGGTTCAGATGTGGGTTTCTTCTCGAGAACTCCGTGCTACAGATTTCCTATAGTGCTAGGGCTATCTGGGAAGCCTGCTAAGTCTGGATGACCTTTATTATGACCTTCAGAAACTGAGGTGAATTAGAGGAGGATCTCTTATGGTTATTGTAAGCACTGTACCTCCGGGTTAGAAGTGTTTACACTTCTCATAACTGATCCAAGTCTGAGGATCCTTGTTTTAGAACACTACCTGTGAGGGGGTTGGGCTGTTTACAGGTTTGCAGGTACCACTGGCCACATCATACACTGTCACCTTTTGTTTAAGAGTACCTCATTTTGGACAGTTCTTGTGATTTAACCCCGTACATGTGACTCTTTATTTGAGTCCCCCACCCTGGTTACTGGACTTATGAACCTCCATCTGGACCTTCTTTGAACATACATGGGCCTATATCAAGACAGATAGTCAGATCCAGCTTGATCACAAACCCTTGCATATCATTTGCATACATCATCATTTGCATCATTTAACATTTGTTTATTTGTTTTTCAGGGTATCCACATATATTTTGGCTTGGTTTTGACCCCTTCATCTGCATAGACCTCTGTTTCATCAGTTATCTACTTCAGCTATCTTCATCAGTTGTTTGCTTCAGTTATCTTCTCCAGTACCAGTCTTGATTTTCATCAGCACTTGTCTTCAGCTCTTCATCAGCAGTTATGGCTCCTCCCAGGAAAAGCAACATTTCATACCATTTCTTTGAGCCTATGTTGACTGGTATCAGGCAGGTCCAGTCACTTATCACTCCAGACCACATCCCATTATTCAGAGAGCATTATGGAGGTATCCTTGACATGGTTATGGACCTGGATCCTTCTCAGAGGAGCATGATTCACACTTGCCTACAGTTTTATGACCCTCCTCTGAGATGCTTCACATTCCCAGACTTTCAGATAGGACCTCTGCTGGAGGAGTTTTCATCATTGATTGGGGTACCTGTCAGGGGTGGAATCCCCTTCAACCCAGAGATGACTTCTCCCAACAATGGAGAAGTGGCAAAAGCACTGTACCTAGAGCCTACTTTGATTGAGAAGAATATGACAACAAAGGTTGGGATCCCTGGTTTGCACTTGGATTTCTTGATTCCTCAGGCCATCCTGAAGGCCTCCTTGGGAGAATGGAGGGCAGTTTGTGCATTGTTAGCCCTCAACATATATGGGGTTATATTATTTGCAGACGAGCCCAAATTTATCAGCAAGAATGCCATTCATCTTTTTCTTCTGAGGAACCCAGTACCCACATTGCTGGGAGACTTCTATTACTCCATTCACCAGAGGAATGAGAAACAAAGGGGGAAGTTAGTGAGATGTTGTGCTCCTTTGTTTCACACTTGGCTGCTCAAACACCTACCAAAGACAGATGCCTTCCTGAATCCTCACCAACAGAAGAATTGGGCTAAGAGACTTATTGCTTTGACTTCAGATGACATCAGATGGTGCACCCAGAGCACCAAAGGCAAAGACATCATCACCAGCTGTGGGCAATACCCAAATGTACCTCTGATAGGAGTGAAGGGTTGCATCAACTACAATCCTTTGCTATTTAAAAGGAAGCTGGGCTATGCTTTGATTCACCCTCCTAGAGTGCAAGATTTAGCTGAGACCCTGTATTGTGAGATAAAGCCTAATCTAGCTGCTGTCAGACAAGCATCCTGGGCTTGGGACAACATCCAGACAAAAGGGATGGCTATTCTTGGAAGGTGCAATAATGTTGCTTCAGCTCAGTACTATGATTGGTCTCATGCTAGAGCTCAGATTACTGAGATGCCTTTCACCATCGAGGATATACCTGGACCATCCACTACTCAGCCAGCAGCCACTGTTAGCCTGGAAGAGTTTGAAAAGCTGAAGGAAAGGAATGAGAATCTGTCTCAAGCTTTGAAGAAGACCCTTTGGGAAAGGAGTGATGGTCGTCTGGACATTGAGAGGTTGGAGAAGCTTAAGGTGGAGCATCTGGCCAGGATTGAGAAAACAGAGGACTACATTAAGAAAGCAAGAGCTAGGGAGCAAATATTGAAGAATGTCTGCAAAGAGGCCAAGTTTCAGAAGGCTAGGACTGATCTCTATCTACAAGAAAGTTAGGCTAGGTGGGTCAGGATCACTGAAGCCCGGACACAAGAAGATCAGAAAACTCAGGCCAGGATTGAACAGTTAGAGGCCAATGAAAAGAAGCAACAGGAAGCTCTGCTGGCAGCCCAGAAGGAAATTTCAGAGTTGAAGCTCAGGGCTGGTTTGAAGAGGTCAAAGGACCAGGACAGGCACAAGAAACTGACCACTGCCATTGCCACCAGGAACCTCCTCATCAGAAACATCACAGAGCATCCAGCTGGCCCAGTGACTGAGGCACTTCTGAAGGAGGTTAAGGAGGATGAGTTTGGACTTGATGTCTGACTTTTTGATTGTTGTTGTTTTCATTTGATGTACTTTTCATTTTGTGTTGTATCTTGACCCTTCAGGGGCATGTGTTGTAAAAAACAAGCTATGTATTGTCAGTATTTGTAATATATTCTAGTTTGTTTCCATTTTTGGGATTTCTTTTCTCAACAAAGTCAAAAGCATCTTCCTCGGGGTCTGGAAAGGTCAAAACCAAGAACCAAGCCGGATACCTTGGAAAACAAATAAGCATACTGCATTGCATACTAACTTTTGTTTTGTTTTGTAGGTTTTTGTTATTATTATGCTTGTTTCTAACTCTGTTGTGGTTCAGGAAATATTGCTCGCCGCCGGGTGTTCCCTCTCAACCGTACGCACCGGTATCCTACTCGCAACAACCTTCCTGGTATCCAAATGGATCAAGTACAGCAAGACCTGACTGAGGTCAGAACTCAAATGGCTAATGAAAGAGTGGAAATGAGGAACCAAATGGCTCAATTCATGACTGTGATGACTAACTTGGCCCAAAGTCAAGAGAGGTTAAGGGCATTGGTAGAAAGACAAAACCCCGAGGAACCTCATCCTGGAACTGGAGGAACAAGCAATAATGAAGGAGGTCAGCCTCATGTTAACCCACCAGTATTTGGACCTCATCTAGATCCAGAGGTCAACATCCCAAGAAATGTACAGGGCAACACTGCTGCAGGCAGAATCTTGCAAGAAGATCCTCAAGAGGAGCAATTTACTGTAATGGGAGTTGGGGATGAAGTTTATGATAGAAGGTTTGATGAAATTGCTGAGAAGTTGAGATCTCTGGAGTCTCAAAATTCCTTAGGCTTCGATGTAATGGATATGGGGTTAGTGGACGGGGTGAGAATTCCCCACAAATTTAAACCCCCGTGCTTCAAGAAGTACAATGGAACCTCTTGTCCACAAACTCACCTGCAGTCTTTCCTAGGGAGACTTAAAGCATATACCATGGATGAAAAATTGTGGATGTTTTACTTTGAAGATAGCTTGACTAGAGCTTCAAGGGAGTGGTATTCACACTTGACCAGGGCTACTATCAGGTGTTGGAAGGACCTAGCTGAAGCTTTCATCAGGCAGTACCAATACAATCTGGACATGGCTCCTAACAGGACCCTCTTGATGGGAATGTCTCAATCCTCCAGAGAAAGCTTCAGAGAATATGCCCAAAGGTGGAGACAGCTTGCTGCTGCTGTCCAACCACCCATGTCGGAAAGAGAAATGGCCGACATGTTCATGAATACTCTGCAAGGAACATATATTGATAGGCTAGCTGCCTTTTCTTCCACCAGTTTTGCCGACGTAGTTATAGCTAGGGAAAGGATTGAAAGCCTTTTGAAAATGGGTAAAATTTCTGATAACGGTGCAAGTTCATCCAGTAATCCCAGGAAGCCTTTTGTGGGACCTCGAAGGACCGGTGAGACAAATGCCATTCATACCACCAGGGGCAGACCTCAGTATGTCCACAGATCAATAGCAGCTGTCACTATTCCATCTCAGATTCCTCAACAACCGGCATATCAACCACAACAACAACCACATTATCAACAGCAAGTTCAGTACCCGCCACAAAGAACCTACAACAACAACAACAACAATCAACAACAAAGACCTTTTCAGCAAAGACCGTCACAGGCAAATAGGGTGATTGACCCTATCCCTATGCCTTATGCTGCCTTATTGCCACAACTCCTGAAACTCAACTTGGTTGAGTTAAGGACATTGGCACCACCAGATCCCTCCAATCTCCCAAGGAATTATGATGTCAGCGCCAGATGTGCTTTCCACTCCAATGCACCTGGCCACAATACTGAAAAATGCAGGGCCTTGCAAATGAAAGTCCAAGATCTGGTGGATTCTAAAGCCCTCAACTTTGTACCCCCTCCAAATGTCAACAAGAATGCTATGCCTAACCATGGTAGGCCAAGGATTAATGCCATTGAAGAAGACAGACCATCTACCTTGATCACCAGTGTTGCACAAATTCGGACACCTCTGGTCGAGATTAAAGCTCAGCTTCTAGAGTGCCAGGTGTTTCCCGGGTGTGAGCTCGGTTGTGGATATTGCAACATTGCAGTCAACGGGTGTGATAACTTGAGAAGCGACATAGATGGTATTATCAAGGATGGTATCCTTCAGATCTCAACAACGGCGCCTACAAATCCAGCAATTCCTTTGACAACAATTCCTAATTCTCCTACAACTGCAGCAACAATCATTCCTACCGATTCATCAATATCATCAACAATGGCTCTGTCCATCACTTCAACAAATCAAATGTCAACAAACCTTTCTTCTACAACATCAGCAACCATTTATTCAGCCGAATCTTCTACAACACCAGCAGAAATTAATGAAGATATCTCAGCAGTCACCATCTACTATGATCCATCAAATGTTCCTCCAAATAGCAACTTTCAGCAACAAACAGTGGCACCTCCTGACAGGTCACCAGTCACAATTTACTACGATCCGCATACTATCTCAGTACCCTCCTCTGCTGCAGTCAGTCCAGTTACTATCACGGTGCCTAGACCAGTTCCATATGAAAGCAGTAATGCCATACCTTGGCATTATGGCTCTGATCTCTACTGCAATGGGGAGAAAATCACCTTGGATTCTTCAACCTCTTCTCCACAAATTGATAATGTCGGGGGAGGCGGAGGCTTCACCAGAAGCAGACGCCTTTTTGCCTCGTAAGTGCAAAGACCTAATGCTGAAGCAGAAGCTGCTGCCAAGGCAAAGGGAAAAAGTGTGGTATTTGAAGGGCCGACTGTCAAAGAAACTCAGAGGACATCTTTTGAACAAGATGTAGACGAGTTTATGAAAATCATAAAAAGAAGTGATTACAAGGTGGTGGATCAGCTTCACCAAACTCCCTCAAAAATCTCCATATTATCACTATTGATGTGTTCTGAAGCTCACATGAATGTGTTATTGAAAGTCTTGCACGCAGCATACGTGCCAGAGGAGATTACCGTTAATCAGCTAGAAACTGTGGTGGCAAATGTCAACACCAGTCATGGACTGGGGTTTACCAATGCTGACTTAATAACAGAGGGACGTAACCACAACAAGGCTTTACATATCACCCTGGAGTGCAAGGGTGTTGTTCTATCTCATGTACTGGTGGACACTGGGTCATCACTCAATGTCCTACCAAAGAAAGCCTTGGTGAAGCTGGAGTATGATGGTTTGGCACTACGCCCGAGTAATTTGGTGGTGAGAGCATTCGATGGCTCTAAAAGATCAGTGCTTGGGGAGATTGATCTGCCTATGATGATTGGCCCGCAGACTTTTAAGATTACCTTCTATGTGATGGACATTCAGCCGGCATACAGCTGTTTGTTGGGTAGACCCTGGATCCATGCCGCTGGCGCTGTTACGTCTACCCTTCACCAGAAGCTGAAATTCGAGTGGGAAGGCCAGATCATCACCATCTGTGGGGAAGAAGACATCTTTGGTAGCCATCTGGCTACGTATAAGTACATAGAGATGGATGGAGAAATCCATGAAACTATGAGCCAGGGATTTGAGGCCCTGAACATTAATGAAGCATGTGCTGTACTGGGAACCTCCATGACGTCTTATCAGCAAGCCAGGAAGGTTGTTGAAGAGGGTACTGCCCAAGGCTGGGGCAAGCTGCTGCCCGTGGAAAAGAAAGAAGACAGATTTGGGTTGGGTTACAAACCAACTCAACAAGATCAATCAAAGGCTGCCAAAGAGCCCAATTTTGTCAGCGGGGGAATGCTCACCCCGGATGTAGTGAACAATTTGGAAGACGAGGAGGAAAGCGACCGCAACCTGGAGAGCTAGATACGTCCAAGGATCCCGGGGAGCCAAGTCCTTAACTGGTCTTCCCAGGAAATTATAAGGGTTACTCCTGCAGAGTAATTATTATTTCCTGTATTTTTAAGCATGCATCAAGTCTTGCATCTTGCCCAAGATGTCAAGGCTCATTTTGTAATCGGGCCATGTTGTAATTTTGTGCAAATAGATCAATCAATGAATATCGGACATCTTTTGCAAATGAGTCTTTTCCTTTTCCACTCACTGTTTTTCATTTTTCTTTTTGTACAAAATAAAATGGCAATGTTTTTCAAAATGATAACTTCTTCTCACTTTTCTAAAACAAGATTAAAATTGATCACTAAAATAAACCAATCTAAACCCTTGCAAAGAGTGCCTTTCAGATTGCACCGACAACAACACAGCCATGACTTCGTATGACTTCGACAATCCAATCAATCAAGCTGATGAAGGGGTGGAAGAAGATTTTGAGCTTCCTGAAGAGCTAGCCAGGTTGTTAAGGCAAGAGGAGAAGGTTATCATTCCTCATCAGGAGGAGATTGAAACGGTTAATCTTGGTACTGAAGAAGACGTGAAAGAAGTTAAGATCGGGGCCTGCTTACAAGATTCAGTAAAAGAGCAACTGATTGACATGCTTCGGGAGTATGTGGATTTTTTTGCTTGGTCTTATTAGGATATGCCAGGGTTGGACACCGACATTGTCATGCACAAGCTGCCACTAAAAGAAGACTGCCCACCGGTGAAACAGAAACTGCGCCGTACTCGCCCAGATATGGCAATGAAGATTAAGGAAGAGGTACAAAAGCAGTGGGACGCCGGGTTCCTTGCTGTAACTAGCTATCCACCGTGGGTTGCTAATATTGTACCTGTGCCTAAGAAAGATGGCAAGGTGAGGATGTGTGTGGATTACCGGGATCTGAACAGAGCCAGCCCGAAAGATGATTTCCCTTTACCTCACATTGATGTATTGGTGGATAATACGGCTCAGTTCTCGGTGTTCTCCTTCATGGATGGATTTTCAGGATATAATCAGATCAAAATGTCACCGGAAGACATGGAGAAGACAACTTTCATCACACCCTAGGGCACGTTCTGTTATAAGGTGATGCCATTCGGACTGAAGAATGCTGGTGCCACTTATCAACGGGCCATGGTAACATTATTCCATGACATGATCCATAAAGAAATTGAATGTTACGTGGATGATATGATTGCCAAGTCCCTCACAGAAGAAGACCACCTGGTAAATCTGTTGAAGTTATTCAAACGTCTGAGGAAGTACCAACTGAAGTAAAAACCCAACAAATGCACATTCGGGGTGCGGTCCGGTAAGCTGCTGGGATTTATTGTAAGTGAAAAGGGGATTGAAGTTGACCCTGATAAAGTTAAAGCCATTCAAGAAATGCCTGCACCAAAGACTGAAAAAGAAGTTCGGGGGTTTCTAGGTCGATTGAACTACATTTCACGGTTCATATCTCACCTTACAGCAACCTGTGAACCTCTATTCAAGTTGTTAAGAAAGGAACAAACGGTCAAGTGGAATGAAGACTGCCAGAAGGCTTTTGACAAAATCAAGGAATACTTACAAGAGCCTCCAATCCTCATGCCTCCAGTTGAAGGAAGACCTCTAATCATGTACTTGACAGTATTAGAAGAGTCAATGGGGTGTGTGCTGGGCCAGCATGACGAGTCTGGTCGAAAAGAGTATGCAATATACTACCTAAGTAAAACGTTTACCGACTGTGAACAACGTTATTCACTGCTCGAGAAAACTTGTTGCGCTTTAGCGGGGGCTGCTCGCCGACTGAGGCAGTATATGTTGACCCACACTACTTTATTGATCTCGAAAATGGATCCAGTCAAGTACATTTTTGAGAAGCCAGCACTTACCGGACGGGTTGCAAGATGGCAAATGATCCTCACAGAATATGACATTCAGTACACATCTCAAAAAGCCATCAAGGGCAGTGTATTGTCTGATTATCTTGCTGAGCAACCCATTGATGATTACCATCCTATGAGATTTGACTTCCCTGATGAAGACATCATGTTCATAAAAGCAAAAGATCATGAAGAGCCTGTTCACACTGAAGGTCCTGACCCAGAAGAAGAATGGACTATGATGTTTGATGGGACTGTTAATATGAATGGCCGTGGTGTTGGTGCAGTACTCATTACACCTAAAGGAGTTCACATGCCTTTCTCGGAAAAACTCACCTTCAACTGCACTAACAACGAAGCTGAATACGAAGCTTGTATTATGGGTCTCGAGGAAGCCATTGACCTCAGGATCAAGACTTTGACTGTGTTCGGAGATTCAGCTTTGGTAGTTAATCAAACCAACGAAAAATGGTACACACACCAAGACCATCTGATACCTTACAGGGATTATACAAGAAGGTTATTGACTTTCTTCACAACAGTCAAGCTTGAGTATATCCCTCGAGATGAGAATCAGTTTGCGGATGCTCTTGCTACCATTTCATCCATGATCAAAGTTCAAGCTGCCAACTTTGTGCCTCGGATTTCAGTGTCCAGACTTGACAGACCAGCATACGTGTTCTCAGCAGATGTTGTTAAAGATGATAAGCCTTGGTTCCATGATATCAAATGCTTCTTGGAGGATCAGACATACCCACCTGGGGCATCTTCCAATGATAAGAAGACGTTAAGGAGGCTAGCTGGTAGTTTCTTCCTGAATACTGATGGTTCCCTTTACAAGAGAAACTTTGATATGGTACTTCTCAGATGTGTTGATAAGACAGAAGCAGACTTGTTGATGCACGAGGTGCACGAAGGATCCTTTGGTACCCACGCGGGAGGGCATGCAATAGCTAAAAAGTTGCTAAGATCAGGCTATTATTGGATCACAATGGATGCAGACTGTTGTGCTTATGCCAGAAAATGTCATAAATGCCAGATTTATGCGGATAAAGTGCATGTGCCTCCGAATCCTTTGAATGTGATGTCTTCACCCTGGCCCTTTTCCATGTGGGGCATTGATATGATTGGCAAGATTGAACCGACTACTTCAAACGGCCACAGATTCATCCTAGTAGCCATTGACTATTTTACCAAGTGGGTCGAAGCAACTTCGTATGCAAATGTTACAAGGCAAGTGGTAGCCCGATTTCTGAAGAGAGACATCATCTGTCGGTATGGAGTGCCCGAGCGAATCATTACTGATAATGGTTCCAATTTAAACAACAAAATGATGGCAGAATTGTGTCGGGACTTCAAGATCCAACACCACAATTCTTCTCCTTACAGGCCAAAGATGAATGGCGCTGTTGAAGCAGCTAACAAGAATATCAAGAAGATTGTGCAGAAGATGGTGGTTACCTACAAAGACTGGCATGAAATGCTACCATTTGCCTTGCATGGGTACCGTACGTCAATCAGAACATCTACCGGGGCAACACCGTATCAACTTGTTTACGGTATGGAAGCAGTCCTACCTGTTGAAGTTGAATTACCCTCCTTGCGGGTACTAATGGATGTTAAACTGAATGAGGCAGAGTGGGTCCGATCCCGATACGAACAACTGAGTCTGATTGAAGAGAATAGATTAGCTGCAATCTGTCATGGGCAGCTGTATCAGAAAAGAATGAAGAAAGCCTTCGATCAAAAAGTCAGGCTCCGAGAGTACCAAGTAGGAGATCTTGTACTGAAAAGACTCCTCCCTCCTCATACAGACCACATGGGCAAGTGGACTCCGAACTATGAAGGGCCATTCGTAGTAAAGAAAGTTTTCTCTGGTGGAGCAATGATGCTCAGTACTATGGATGGAGAAGACTTCCA
Source organism: Lathyrus aphaca (assembly GCA_963966055.1). Classification (NCBI taxonomy): domain Eukaryota; kingdom Viridiplantae; phylum Streptophyta; class Magnoliopsida; order Fabales; family Fabaceae; genus Lathyrus; species Lathyrus aphaca. The sequence goes on from OZ014525.1 coordinate 476,020,098, forward strand.
GTCCCCTGTGAATTCAGATGCAGTTAAAAAATACTTCGCATAAAATGACCCGCTGGACATAAAAACAGAATGTAAGTCCAGGCAAAAATAGGGCATCCCGGCGAGTCAAAAACAGAATAAAAGACTCGGGCAAAAATAAGGGAAAATAAATAAAAAAATGTACACCTGCTGAGTTGAAAAGCCGCATTGGACAACTCAGGCAAAAATGGGTATCCCGGTGGATTGAAAACCCGAAAGGGCGATCCACGCAAAATAAGGGAATAAGCGAACAACTTCATTCTGAATTCGTCTGTATCACTTACAACATGGCAAGCTTCGAAAGGTTCGAGCGTCGGTCAGAATCAGCCTTCTTCAGAAAGCAAGACGAGAAGAACGTCAAATGTCATACGAGTCATAGCAATAGGGAAGCTCCTTGAAGCGTCATCAACATTGCCAACATCTTTTTGTTTCTCAATTTTTAACGATTTCCTCATTTCAGGGGATCTGTTTCTTTGGTTGTATCTTGCCAATTCAGGGCACACAAATTAATAAAATCAGATTTTCAGTCATGTCTCGTCTCGTACATTTTGTTTTCATTTGCAAAAAAAAATGTACGACGTCTTTAAGATATTTGATTGCATAAATACAGATGCTTCCCTTCTAAAATACGTGCTTACAGGAAATATATTTGCTCCCGGGGGCGTCTAAACTCCTATGAAGGAATCCAGTAAGGGATACCTCGGGGTACTTGTGCGTTTCTTTGTCTTTACAGGATTGCAGGTAATTCAAAGCACAACATGGGGCATGAAAGTTTCTCCCCAGTAGGCTGCCAAATCATCGTTTCCTCAACACACCTTCCAAACTGCACCAGAGATGCTTTCTCCCCATCAGAGTTGCCAGGCATCACTTCTCCAACATTTCCTTCAAAGAGCAGCACCAGAAGGTGTTCATGTTCCCCAGCTGAGTTGTCAAGTATCATCCTCAGCAGGATCCCCACAGAAATCTCTAGGAAGATCTTTCAGTGATCTTTCTTCTTCCCCAGCCGAGTGCTAGACAGGGAACTATCTCCCCACAGAGTTTCAACCTCTATCCAGAAAAGCAATACCTGAAGATCTCACAACAAAGTGACGAAAGCTTCTACAAACCCCAGCTGGGTCCCTCGTTACCAAGTTAGATTTATCAATGACCTACTTCCCCTTACAGAGTCATGAATGTCAGATCTACCAATGATCATATCCCCAGCTGGGACATTCACTTCAAGCAGATCAGCCGGTGATCTTTGTAGCACCGGGATCCGGATCCCGGATCGGTATCTTTGCATAATTATAGCATTCGCATCATATTTCCCACAGAGCGTAGCATTCCGTCTAATACGGAGCATTACGGCAAAAAGCAAACATGTTGCATAATCATAAGCCATGTTCTGAATCAAACACTTGTAAATACCGACAATCCATCAACAATATACCGAATATTTCCCAATTCCCCACCAGAGAACAAAAGCATGTTCCTTAAAGATACAGACACGTGCTCCCTTCGGCACTCGTCCGTGTCATCATTCCCCAGTAAAGTCGCCCGAGCATTCTTTGCAAGCAGACGACTCATACATTAAAAATGCTTCCCGACACTCGTCCGTGTCATACACCCAGCAGAAAGCCAAAGCGTCCCCTTTGCACTTACAACATATGTGTACATATTTATACGATTCCCTGACACCCGTCCATGTCACCCCCCCAACATAGTTGCCTAAACACTTTGGAAATCATACACTTGTTTATAATACACTTTTTCCGACACTCGTCCGTGTCATGCTCTCCCCAGCAAGTTAAACACTCGTCCGTGTTCCACTCATACTTGTTACTCATCATCTTTTTACTCATGTAGATACTCGTCCGTATCTTGTATATACCACTTAAATCCCCTCAGATCCTACACTCGTCCGTGTTCTTTGTTAACTAGTTGGTACTCGTCCGTATCATCATCTCTGAACATGCGTCAAGCGTTTGTTTCTACCGATACTCGTCTGTATCATAGTCTTAAGGATGTTCGTCCGCATCTTTAATCTATATACTGTGTCAAACACTTATGTCTTCTTGAATTTAGACACTCGTCTGTGTCTACTATTCTCCAGAAGAGTCCCAGCAAATCCCATTAAATTATTTCCTTTCTATCTGACATTCGTCCTATGTCATGATACCTTTCGGCAGCCGTACCCTGCCAGGTGATCGTCCTTCACCTTTTTGATGATCGTCCTTCATCACCCCCAGCGGAGTCTCTATTCATTAGAACCCCTTCCTATCCGACATTCGTCCTATGTCATGATATTTTTAGCAGTCGTCCCCTGCTAGGTGATCGTCCTTCACCTCTTGATGATCGTCCCATATCATTTCATCCGATGACCGTCCCCATCGTTGATCTTGTCATCTGACATTCGTCCTATGTCATGATACCTTCAGAGCAGTCGTACCCTGCTAGGTGATCGTCCTTCACCTCTTGATGATCGTCCTTCATCATTTTATCCGATGGCCGCCCCCATCGTCGACCTTTTTATACGGCATTCGCCCTATGTCGCGATACTTTTTGGCAACCGTACCTTTCCAGGTGATCGTCCTTCACCTTAGATGATCGTCCCTCATCTTATCCCCAACAAAGCAGCAGTCCCCTGCTAGGTGATCGTCCTTCACCTTTGATGACCGTTCCTCATCATTTATTTCTTCAACCCGATGGTCGTCCCCATCATTTACCTTTAATCCCCAGAGAGTCTCGTTTCTTTGCCTGATGGCCGTCACCATCATGATCTCTTATATCCCCAGCTTGTAGGCCATCCCCGTCATTGCTTTATTTCCCGCATCTTTCCCTAGCTTGTCGGTCGTCCCCGTCATTGCTTCATCCCCTGCAGTCGTCCTCTGCTCGGCGGTCGTCCTCCGTCGCCCGCACTTTATAAATATACTTTATTTCCCTTTACAATCTATATCCTTTTTTTTCTTCATTCAGTGAGTGCAAATTTTGGACTGTCTTTGGTATTCAACCACAAGTTATCTTGTTCGCCTGTTAAGCCGTTGCTTACATCCTGCACAGCTAACTCATGTTTGAATAGGGGCAGCTGTAAACACCCCAAATTTTCCCTCACCCATTCACACCATGGCTTGTGATCTTTTCATATGCATAAGTTCAATCATAGCATCTCATATTGCATTTTTGTTTCACTGCATTGTTTCTAAGTCATCTGCATCTAGGGTTTGTGATCTGAGCCATCCCTGAGCCAGTTGAGCCACTCCAAAGGTCTTCAATCCCTTCAAAGTGGTCCATGTGTGTTCAAACATCATATTATATCCTCTCAAGATCAAGGAAGTCAAAGAATCACAAGAACTGAGAAAAGCATGGAAGCAGAGCCAGGTTTAACTACACAGATGACCTAGAATTAGGGTTTTGGTTTCAGAGGCCACAACTCCAAAATTTTTGGACATTCTTGTTTCTATTGGTCTCTATAGGCTATAGGGATCATGCATATCAATTTTCATGAAGAAATTCCATGGGGAAGGCATCTGATCAAGAGTTGACTTCTTGAGCAAGTCAGTGCAAAATCAGGGCATCTGAGGCCCCCAATGACCCAACCAAAGGGTATTCTCCATCATTTTGAATGTGTATGATCTTTATTTGATCATAGAAGATGTTAGAAGTTCACAAAATTGAAGAATTTCAAGCCATTTGCAAAATTGCCTTTTTGGGAAAGTGACTTGTAATATAAACTTGCCATTTTGGGAAAGGTTTTCAACCTCCTCAAATTGATTCAAAAATGCTTCAAATGAGAAAACTTTGGTCATGAAAGTTGTAGAATTGATCATTCCCTTTTCAAGAAGTACAAGAACTCATTCTAATTCATTTTGGATCAAAAGTTATGGCTTGTCAAAGTTGGCAAAAATCACATAATTTCAAGTTTTACACCAAAGAGGCAAAGTTGCAAAACCTCTTGCCAAGGCAAAATGTGATTTCAAAGTGACTTCTAACCTTTGCACAAACATAAACCAATGCCTAAAAATCAGATTGCACAAAAGAACCTCCCATTTTCATGACTTGTGCATTAAGAAACTTCAAAAGGGCCAAAAGTTCACAAATTTGCAAAACCACACATAAGCTTTGATCCACTTGCTGATTTGCCTTAATCTCATTTCCATGGTCATCCTTGAATCAAGCTGCAGCAGACATGCCTTTGCTCTGGCCCTAAAACAGCCCATACCTCAAAGGACACCTAGACTTGACTTTTTGCAAAAGGGGCCATGCCAATCACACTGTGCCACCACCAACTCTCTCCCCTATCACAGTTTGATAAGTGGACAAAATGAAACTAAAACAACACAAGAGGCAAGCCTGAGCTCTCCCACAAGTCAGCATACACAAAAATCCCTCCCTTTGCATTTTCTATCGAATATCTCAACTCAGCAACTCAAACTTAAAACTTCTTCCACCATTCATCTTAGAATGCATCACTGATCACAAACCACCCCTTACTTTGCCTTAAAAGCCATCATACACCAAGTACGATTTTCCCCCTCTTGAACTGAACTGATTCAATCTCCCAAACCAGCCATAAAAAACTCCAAACAAGCTTTGCAAACTCTTGAGGGAAGTCAGTAGAGGTGATTGGAAGCAAGGAACTGGCCAGAAAGCTCCAAAAGCAAAAGTTCCATCTCAGGTATCCTCTTGAAACTTTTTTCCAGAACCTCTATTTTAAGTTCTTAATTGGTTGTGTTTGATCCCCTGAGTGTAATGAACTTGAAATTATTGAAAATGATGGAGATATGAGGGTGTATGGTTTGTCTGAAAGTTTTATAGTTTTGTGTTCTTGGCTTCGAATCATGTTTAGGAGTGAAAATAAATTCCATTTGAGGTTGGATTTAGGTTTAGGGGAGTGAGAGGAACAAATCTGGAGCTTTAGAGCTCCAGAAATGACCTAGGGAAGAAGATAGCAATTTTCAGGGAGAGGTGTCACCGGAGAAGACGACCGGAGCTCTTATCCGGTGACCTGAATGTAACTAGGGCATTAATCACGTTTAGGGTTCAGTTTGAATTTGGACCATAGATCTGGCTGACTTTTGTTGACTCCCGCGCATATGAATGGCCTGGATCTCTCATTTAAACCCTAATCCCATTTAATTAGATTAATTAATCAGATTTAATTTAATCCAGCCAGTTCAAACGTGGGCAGTCCAGATGCGCGCGGGTCAATTCCCTCCTTTTCCATTTGAATCTCAGCCAGTGGATGTGCATACTTCTCATATTTTCATTTTAATTTCATTTTCTTTTCATTTAATTTGTACGAATTATTTAAAATAGCAAAATACATTTAAAAATTCTGAATTTTTTTGTCAAACATTTCACTAATTTTCAAAACGCAAAAATATTTTTATTTTTATTTTTTGCATTAAAAATCATTTTTAAATTATTTAAATGTTTATTTTTAATTAGTTAATGGAAATTAATTAATTAAAAATACATTTAGGTATTTAAAAATCACCAAAAAAATTCACATTGCCTTTCAAAACATTTAGAAACATTATCAAACTCTCAAACCAAATTTCTTTTTTGTTCTTGATGCATTTTGACAATTTTTGTTGGAATTAAATTCATTTTGAGGCAATATTTTTGTGCAAACTTTGAAAAATCCTTTCTGCCTAATCTTTGAGAGTTTGATGTTGGTTCTTCTTGCATTGCATCCGTCATAGCATGTAGTTCATAGGATAAAATTGGTTTGATTTGATCTTGCATTTTCAATTTGTTTTGCATTTTTTATGATGAGGTACCTTAAAACCCTAATTGACTTGAGAAATTCATAACTTGCACTAGGTTAAGAGTTGGATCCCCTCCTTTGGGAAGTGAACTTGTGTAGGGTTAGGGTTCCCTTGGTCCCATTTTCAATTTTTTATCTTATCATTTGCTTCTGGTTTTGGATTTTTGTGATGCATGTTGTATGTAAGCCTTATTTTGTGCTTTCCTTTGCATCCATCTCTCATTTGCTTGCATTCAATGACTTGCCATGACATTTTGTGCATCCACATGATTCATAATACATCCTAGGACATAGTATAATCATGTTTGATCATTACATCTTTCATTTTCCATGTTATATGTCCATTTCATTTCATAAACTTTCATGAACTTCTATGGTTCAAAACATGCCTCCTTTGCATCCTTATGCTTGTTTGATCATTCTCATCTCTTGTCATGTGTTTGCATCATCTCATGGCATCATTGAAATCATGTTCATGCTTCTGACTTTGGTTTGCATCATGACATTTCATCTCATTTGCATTGCATTTCATTTCTTTTGCTAACTTTTCAGGTGGTAAGTTATTTTGAGAAGTGAATTTGCCTTCACTTCTCACAATCTCCTCTCATCTCTTTTGCATCATTGCTGCATTTTATCTTGTGTATTGGATTGAGCTTGCTCATTCATGTTCATCTCTTACTTTATTTCTTCAAGCAACTTGTCTTCTTAAGTGAAGCAAGTTGTTTTGCTTCTCTTTGCTTCTTGCTCCTTCCATCTGCTTCTCTCCTTGGTGGCTCTTTGAAGATTTCTCCTCTTAAGCCTCACAAACCCTAGGACTTCCAAGCATGATAAAAATTAGGATTTGATTAGTCCCCCATTTAGATTTTATCTTTGTGTCATCTTTGAGTCTTCTTTTCTCATCTCATAATCAGGGACTAAACCCTAAAGGCTTTAAGGCTTTGTGATTAAGCTTATGCCTGCATCCTTCTATTAGGATGGAGTGTATAACTTTAATCCTAAGTGTTAAACCCTTAATGTGTTTAAATCCTTTAATCAATTCACCTAATAATCACTAAGACATCAAGCTTGTAACTTGGGCCTTGCATTAGGGTTCTAATTCTTCCTTAATTGGTTAAGAAGGACTAACCCTAGTGTTAATGGACAAGTCCCCCTCAAGTTGTCTTACAAACCATAAAAAATCATTTCTTCATCTTATCATTAATTAAAATCCATTTAACAAAGGCTTTGTTTTGTCATGAGGTTAATCCCTAATCATGGATTAAGTTGAGGAGTCTTCTTCAGCTTAAATGTTCTCATCTATTATCCTTCTATTAGGATGGTGTAATGAGTCCATTAAATCCCTGATTATGGCTTAAACTCATTACTTGACACTAAACAAAAAACACCTAAATAATCACAAGTAGGTTAATGATCTTAATCATATATCAAGGTAATTAAGTGTGAGGTGCTTACTTCCCATTTAAGGTATTTTCATTACCCCTAATCAGAGGGAGGATGTGATGAGTTTACTAACCCATTGGTTTAGGCTTAAGCTCATTAAATTATGACAAATCCAAAAGCAATAAAAGATTGAAAACAAAAAAACAAACAATAATCGTCTCCTTCGGGATTCTTTTCTCATCTCATTCACTCACAAACGAGAACTCGCTTCTTCCGTCTAATGCAAGACAGTTTGCACCTGAGCCAGACAGGTCATACACTTGAGCATAGACAAGTAAGCAGTTCACAAGTCAATTCATCTTTCATTCTCTTTGGGTCGAACTACGGTGTTCTGACTTCCTCATTGCACGACAGGATACGTAGGCATAACTTAACAGTTATCGAACAAAAGTCTCTGTGTCATCCCCCCTCTTTCCAACATTATCATTTAAGCCTAATTTTCTTGAGCATTTCACTCTTGTTCTTACACTGACACTTCACATATTTCACTTCATATTCCTTTTACACTGACACTTGCATTCTCTCCAGCATTTGATGCACAAATTGCACTGACACTACCCCTTTAAAACACAAATCTTCTAAGCGTGGATCCCGTCGAGTACGACGGACAATCTGGGTGCTAATACCTTCCCAGGTTGTAACCAACCCCCTTTCTCAGTCTCTCTGGTTCGCAACCGTCTTATCCATATTCTTTCTAGGTCTATGCAGCATTACCTTTCCTCCGAGATAAAAATGCCTAGCTGGCGACTCTTGTCTTCTGAGTTCACCTCTGTGTGTTCTCATCCTCCTTCGCCGACCGTTCGCGTCTGTACCCCTCTTGGCCCTGTGTCATCAGGTGGGAGCGACAATGAGGAGGTTCCTGGTAGCAATGGCAGTGGTCAGCTTCTTATGCCTGTCCTGGTCCTTTGATCTCTTCAATCCTGCTCTGAGCTTCAATTCTAAAATCTCCTTCTGAGCTGCCAACAAAGCTTCCTACTACTTCTTCTCATTGGCCTCTAGCTGTTCAATCTTGGCCTGAGTCTTCTGGTCTTCTTTTACACGGGCCTCGGTGATCCTGACACACCTAGCCTGACTCTCTTGCAAATAGTGCTCAGCCCTATCCTTCTGAATCTTGGCCTCTTTACAGGCATTCTTCAATATCTGTTCCCCAGCCCTTGCCTTCCTTATGTAGTCTTCTGTTTTCTCAATTTTGGAAAGGTGCTTAACCCTGAGCTTTTCCAATCTCTCAATGTCCAGACGACCATCACTCCTTTCCCAAAGAGTCTAAATACTGAGCTGAAGCAACATTATTACATCTTCCAAGGATAGATATCCCCTTTGTCTGGATGTTGTCCCAAGCCCAGGATGCTTGTCTGACAACAACTGAATTAGGTTGCACTTCACAATATAGGGTCTCAGCTAAATCCTGTCCTCTGGGAGGGTGAACTAAGGCATAGCCCAATTGTCTCTTAAATAGTAAGGGGTTGTAGTTGATGCAACCCTTCACTCCTATCAGAGGCACATTTGGGTATTGTCCACAGCTGGTGATAATGTCCTTGCCCTTGGTGCTCTGGGTACACCATCTGATATCATCTGAAGTCAAGGCAATGAACCTCTTGGCCCAATTCTTCTGTTGGTGTGGGTTTAAGAAGGCATCTGATTTAGGCAGGTGCCTGAGTAGCCAGGTGTAAAACAAAGGAGCACAACATCTTACCAACTTCCCCCTTTGTTTCTCATTCCTCTGATGAATGGAGTAGTAAAAATCTCCTAGCAATGTGGGTACTGGGTTCTTCAGAAGAAACAGATGGATGACATTCTTGCTGACAAATTTAGGCTCATCTGCAAACAATATAGCCCCATATATGCTAAGGTCTAATAGTGCACAGACTGCCCTCCACTCTCCCAATGAAGCCTTCACGATGGCCTGAGAAATCAAGAAGTCCAAATGCAAACCAGGAATCCCAGCTTTTGTTGTCATACTTCGCTCAATAAGGGCAGGCTCCAAGTATAGTGCCCTTTCTATCTCTTCATTTCTGGGAGCAGTCATCTCTGGGTTGAAGGGGATTCCACCCCTGATAGGTACTCCAATCAATCAAGAAAACTCTTCCAGCAAAGGCCCTAACTGAAAGTCTGGAAAGGTAAAACATCTCAATGGAAGGTCATAGAACTGCAAGCATGTGTGGATCATGCTCCTCTGAGAAGGATCAAGGTCCGTAACCATATCCAAGATACCCCCATAGTGCTCTCTAAACAGTGGGATGTGGTCAGGTGTGATAAGTGACTGGACCTGCCTGATACCAGTTAACACGGGCTCAAAAAAGTGGTAGGATATGTTGCTCTTCCTGGGAGTAGTCATGAGTGTTGCTGAGGAAGCTGAAGATAAGTGCTGATGAAGATCACAGACTGAGGTGCTGAAGGTGGACCACTGACAGACTGGTGCTGGTGAGGGTGGAGATAACTGAAGCAGATAACTGATGCAGACAGCTGAAGCAGAGGTCTAAGCAGAAGAAGGGGTCAAAACCAAAACCAAGATACAATGAAGTGGATACCCTGAAAAGCAAATAAACAAATGTCAAATGATGCAATGATTATATATGAAAATGATATGCAAGGGTTTGTGATCAAGCTGGATCTGATTAGCTGTCTTGATATAGGGCCCATGTATGTCCAAACGTCCAGATGAAAGCTCAGAAATCCTGTAACCAGGGTGGGGGACTCAAATAAAGAGTCACTTGTCCAGGGTTAATCACAAGAACTGTCCAAAGTGAAGTACTCTTTAAACAAAATAGTAACAGGGTATGATGTGGCCAAGGGTTCCTGCAAACCTGTAAACAACCCATCCCCCTCACAGGTAATGTTTTAGAACAAGGATCCTCAGACTTGGATCAGTTATGAGAAGTGTAAACACTTCTAACCTAGAGGTACAGTGTTTACAATAACCATAAAAGATCCTCCTCTAATTCACCCCAGATTCTGAAGGTCATAATAAAGGTCATCCAGACTTAGCAGGCTTCCCAGATAGCCCTAGCACCACAGGAAATCTGTAGCACAGAGTTCTCAAGAAGAAACCCACATCTGAACCGTGTTTCATATTCCCGCACCAGACCGAAATGGAATGGGAAAGAACATGAACTACTCAAGCCTAGGTGTCACTCAGGTCCCAGGTATAGGACCTTAAACTCTCAATGGAATCCCACCCACCAAAATAGAGAACCAGATCCAGCAAATGACAGTATGAAGTATGCAAAACTGTAAAGAAAGCAATAAATAAAGTTGTACATAAAGAAATAACTAAAGAAAATAAATAAACACACATAGCACATAACACCCCAGTAAACACAAATCAAACAAGAGCTAGGAGGAACCCACAAAAAGAACCAGAAGCCCTGGTTGCAATATAAGGTTCCCCAGCAGAGTCGCCAAGTTGTCGCTCCCACCAAATGACACCTGGTCAAAAGGGGTACAGACGCGAATGGTCGGCGAGAGGAGAGAACGCAAGGGTGAACTAAAAAGAGTCGCAAGTTAGGCATTTTTATCCCGAAGGAAAGGTAATGCTGCATAAACCTAAGAAAAGATAGATAAGACGGTTGCGAACCAGAGAAACTGAGAAAGGGGGTTGGTTACAACCTGGGAAGGTATTAGCACCCAGATTGTCCGCCGTACTCGACGGGATCCACGCTTAAAAGATTTGTGTTTAAAGGGGTAGTGTCAGTGCTATTTGTGTATAAAAGCTGGAAAAGAATACAAGTGTCAGTGCAAAAGAAGTCTGAATTGAAATAGAGGAGTGTTAGTGTAAGGAAAGAGTGCAAAGCTCAAGACTACGAGGCTTAAATAATAATGCTGGAAGAGGGGGAATATACAGTGACTTTTGTTCGATAACTATTAAGTTATGCCTACGTATCCTCTCGTGCAATGAGGAAGTCAGAACACCGTAGTTCGACTCAAAGAGACTGAAAGGTAAATTGACTGATGAACTGCTTACTTGTCTATGCTCAAGTGTATGACCTGACTGGCTCAGGTGCAAACTGTCTTGCATTAGACGGAAGAAGCGAGTTCTCGTTTGTGAGTGAATGAGGTGAGAAAAGAATCCCGGAGGAGACGATTATTGTTTGTTTTTTATGCTTTCAATCTTTTATTGCTTTTTGTATTTGTCATAAGAAAATGAGCTTAAGCCTAAACCAAGGGTTAGTAAACTCATCACATCTTCCCTCTGATTAGGGGTAATGAGAATACCTTAAGTATGAAGTAAACACCTCACACTTAATCACCATGATGTAGGATTAAGATCATTAACCTACTTGTATTTATTTAGATGCTTTTGTGGTTTTTGTTTAGTGTTAAGTAATGAGTTTACGCCATAATCAAGGATTTAATGGACTCATTACACCATCCTAATAGAAGGATAATAGATGAGAACATTTAAGCTGAGAAAGGCTCCTCAACTTAATCCATGATTAGGGATTAACCTCATGACAAAACAAAGCCTTTATTAAGGTGGATTTTAGTTAATGGTAAGATTAAGAGGTGGATATTATGGTTTGTAAGACAACTTGAGGGGGACATGTCCATTAACACTAGGGTTAGTCCTTCTTAACCAATTAAGGAAGAATTAGAACCCTAATGCAAGGCCCATGTTACAAGATTATTGTCTTAGTGATTATTAGATGTATTGATTAAAGGATTTAAACACACTAAGGTTTTAACACTTAGGATTAAAGTTATACACTCCATCCTAATAGAAGGATACAGGCATAACCCTAATCACAAAGCCTTAAAACCTTTAAGGTTTAGTCCTTGATTAAGAGATGAGAAGAGAAGACACAAAGATGACACAAAGGTAAAGCTAATGGGGGGACTAATCAAACCCTAATTGTTAACATGCTTGGGTATTCCTAGGGTTTATGAGGCTTGCAAGAAGATCTTCAAGGAAAAGCCACCATGGAAGAAACAGGATGAAGGAAGGAGAAGCAAGAAGAAGCAAGACAACTTACTTCACTTAAGAAGGTAAGTTACTTGAATAAAGAAGGTGAGGAGGGAACATGAATGAGCAAGCTCACTCTAATACACAATTTAAATGCAGCAATGATGCATAAGAGAGATGAGAAGGGATTATGAGAAGTGAAGGCAAATTCACTTCTCAAACACTTACCACCTGAAAAGTTAGCAAAAAGAAATGAAATGAAATGAAAATGAGATGAAATGCAAAGATGAAAACCAAAGTCAGAAGCATATTCATGGTGAAAATGATGCTAAGGGATGATGCAAAGTCATGTCAAGTGATTTGAATGTTCATACAAAGGATGGGAATGCAAATGAGACATGTAAGAAGCATGAAAGTTAATGAATGCATATGACATCAAATGAAAGAAAAAACATGGCAAATGGATGATGCAATGATCAAACATGATTTCAACATGTCCTAAGATGTCTTATATGTCATGTGGGTGCACAAAATGTCATGGCAAATTCATGTATGCAAGCTTATGTAAGATGGATGCAAGTAAAGATGCAAATTAGGGTTTGTGAACAACATGAGATGAAAAATTCAAAATTAGAAGCAAAGCATGAGATAAAAAAATTGAAAATGGAATCAAAGGGACCCTAAACCTATACAAGTTCACTGCCCAAAGGAGAAAGTCAGAAGCTAAACCCTAAAGGACTTATGATTTTTCTAAGTTCCTAAGGTTTTAAGGGTGATCCTAAAGGGAAAATACCAAACAAATTGAAAATGCATTATAAAAATGAAACAAAAATTGTTTTTAGATGCTTGAAAGGATGCATAACACAATGCAAAAAGAACCATTCACAAACTCAACTTGGATCAAAAGTTATGAATTTTTGAAGTTAGGGTTAAAAATATTCAAATTAAAGAACCCTAATTCAAATGAAAATTGTATTTATGGTTTGATAATGTCTCTAAATGTGTCAAGATGCAATGTGATTTTTTGGGTGATTTTTAGAAACCTAAATGGTATTTTAATTAATTAATTTCCATTAATTAATTAAAATAAACATTTAAATATTTTAAAAATGGTTTTTAAATGCAAAAAATAAAAATAAAAATATTTTTGGGTGAAGCAAATTATTTAAAACAAAAATGCAAAAGAAAAATATTTTTGAGATTTTCTAGCTATTTTTAATAAATGATGCAAAAGAAATAAAAAGAAAACAAAATAAATGTGAAGAAAGATGAAAGTTAGCGCATCCAATGATCCAGATTCAAATTGGAGATGGAGGGAAAGACCACGCGCGCAATCCAACGGCCTAGGTTCAAACTGGCATTTAAAATTAAAACCTAATTAATTAATTTAATTAATCACAATTAGGGCTAAGTGAACTCATCCTGGCCCTTCAAAACGCGCGCGAATCCTGATCCAACGTCCCATATTCAAACTCAGCTAACCCTAATCACAAACCCTAATTACTTTCAGGTGGCCGGAAATGACCTCTGGTCATCTTCTCCGGCCACACCCTTCCCTAAGAAATGCTATCTCACTCCCCTGGCCATGTCAAACCCCCAAAATCTCCAGAAATGATCCCCAAACCCCATAGAACAAGAATCCAGCATCATATTTCATTTATCTTTCATCAAAATCAAGATTCGAACAAAAACATAAAAGTGGACAAAATTTCAGAACATGCATACACACTCATCTCTCCACCATTTTCAGTGATTCAAAGCTTAACATGATCAGGGCAACGCACTCTATCATTCTATAACAAGAAATTACATTTCTGGAAAATTTGTTCTTGAGGTTACCTGAACTAGAGCTTTCACCTTTGGAGCTTTCTGACCAGTTCTTTGCTTCAAATCACCTCCAATGACCCCCCTGAAGAGTTTGCAATGCTTGGTTGGAGTTTATATGGCCTCTATGTGAAGTTTGCTGAAGTTCAGTTCAAGGAGGGGCCAGAATCGTGTTTTTGATTTGGTGTGTTTCAGGTTGTTTCAAGGGGTGGGAAATGATCAGTGGATCATGGTGAGTTGTTATATGGAATTTGTTCTGATGTTTGTGGCTTGTGTGATCAGTTTCGAAGAAAAATGCAAAGAGGGGAGTTTTGGTGAATGTTGAGTTGTGGGAGGATTCAGCTTGTGTTGTTGTGTGAAATGGCTTGCTTGGGGTCCACATAACATGTTCTGATTGGGCAGAGAGTTGTTGTGGAGCAGTTTGATTGTTATGGCTCAATTTGCATAAAGTCAACAAAGTTGTCCTTGGAGGTATGGGATTATGGCAGGCCAAGGACAAGGGCATGTCCTGCGCAGCTGGCTTTAGGGAGGTCCATGGAATTCAGATTTTGTAGCTGGCACAAGTGGATGTCAAGATTTGGGGCATTTTGCAATTTGTGAAGGTTTTGGTCCCTTTTGAAATACTTGATGATCAAGGCATGAAACTTGAGAATTTTTTGGGCAATTCTGAATTATAGGTCATGTATGATGTTTGTGTAATGGTTAGAAGTCACTTAGAGGTCACATTTTGCCTTGGTATGAGTTTTTGCAAGTTTCCCTCTTTGGTACATAAGTGAAATTTTAGCGTTTTTTCCCAACTTTGCAAAGCCATAACTTGAGTTCTATGAGGAATTAGATCAAGTTCTTGTACTTTTTGAAAAGGGAATGATCCAATCTACAACTTTCATGACCAAGAATTTTTCATTTGAAGCATTTTTGAATTAAAAAGAGGAGGTTGAAAAACTTTCCCAAAATGGCAAGTTTGCATTACAAGTCACTTTCCCAAAATGGCAACTTTGCAAATGGCTTGAAATTCTTCAATTTTGTGAACTTCTAAACTCTTCTAAGATAAAATAAAGATCATATACACCCAAAATGATGGAGAATACCCTTTGGTTGGATGATTGAGGGCCTCAGATGCCCTGATTTTGCACTGACTTGCTCAAGAAGTCATCTATTGATCAGATGCCTTCCCCATTGAATTTCTTCATGAAAATTTGTGTGTAGGATCCATATAACATATAGAGACCAATAGAAACAATAATGACCAAAAAATCTGGAGTTATGGCCTCTGAAACCAAAACCCTAATTTTAGGTCATCTGTGCAGTTAAGCTTGGCTCTGCTTCCATGCCTTTCTCAGTTCTTGTGATTTTCTGACTTTCTTGATCTTGGGAGGATACAATATGATATTTGAACATACATGGACCCTCTTGAGATGATTGAAGAACTTTGAAGTTGCTCAGATAGCTCTGGGATTGCTCAGATCACAAACCCTAGATGCAGATGACTTTGAACCAATGCAATGAAGCAAAAATGCAATATGAGATGATATGATTGAACTTATGCAAATGAAAAGATCACAAGCCATGGTGTGAACTTAGTGAGGGAAAATTTGGGGTGTTTACATGTTGCATTGGAATTTTCATTCTCAGAATAAACATTTTCTGCTTGCATACATTTGTTTGGCATCACAAAAGTTTACATATGGAACTTCAGTCCAGAAGCTTAATCTTGCCAAGTTGAGAAGTTTGAACCTTCCGAAGGTCAATCTATCGAGGTGTACTTTTCAAGAAACTCCATTGAGTGGGGACTTTCCCAACAGTCGTGGTAAGAGCCAACTAATATGGGACAATCACGTCGAGAAATCTCTTCAAAATTCAGCCGAGCTGGGGCAATCACTTCGAGATCAAATCGCTAAAGGAGCCATTAGTCAGAGGCATTCATTCAAAGTTTAGCCAAGCTGGGGCAATCACCTCGAGATTCAAATCTCTCAAAGAACAATTAATCTGAGTGTTTTCTTCAAAGCACAGTTAGTCAGAGGTGATCACTTCAAGGCTCGTACCGGGGCAGACCAGCCCAAGAGCATGAGAAGTCACTCTCTCCCGAAGACGGTCAATCAGAAGCACCTACCCAGATTTCAAAATACTGGGGAAGAATATCTCACAATGATATGAGGTTTTTCATGAATCCTCGCGGGGAAAATTCTTTCACAGGCTATGAAATCTGGGGCAGTTATTTCGAGATCAAACGAATCTCTCCAAGAGTTTGAAGACACTTAGGCATTTCGTATGCCATGTTTTCTGTAAATTCCTCTTGAGACATTTTCTTCCGATGGACCTTAATCTGAGGCGAGCTGAAAATTGCAAAGAACCATTGTTCACTCATGATTAGTTGGAAACCTATCAACCCAGAGGATGGAAGCAAAGCCATTGTCAGCATAGTACTTCAAGAGTTATTTCATCAGCAGGCTTCATTGATCAGAATTCCTTAGCAAGTCTCATTAGACCATCTCTTCTCCAGCGGAGCGACAAGGAGAAAGTTGCTTCCCGAGCATAATGGTATCATCACCATCTCATCCCCAACATGATATTGTATTCTCTCATCCCCAGCATGAGACCATTCTTATCTCTCATTCTCAACGAGAGACGACCAAATCTTTTATTTGCAACAGGAGTTATTCTCATTTGATATTATTCATCATCCCCAGTAGAGGTGGAAGTTGAAATCTCCCTCAGCAAGGCAACAGAAAGTTGGTGTCCTCCCCAAGCAGAGACTTCCCTTCGATACAAGGGAAATCCCCAGCAGTACAAGGAGTGTCATTCCTCACCAGCACTTTGCTCCCTCAATAATGCCATGCCTATGTTTCCCAGCCAAATCAGGAGGTTTTCACTTCCCCACCAAAGTTTAAGAAGGGTCCATCTCCAGCAGGGTCTTGGCTCTCTAATCTCAAAGTCCAATTTATTTTTGGAAGTGGCGGTTGTTCAGAGCCAGTGTATCATTAAAAATGTTCCCCGATGAGTCGTGTCCTCTCAAGGAGAGTAACCAGATCAATGCAGTGATCACCAGTTCTTCCCAGTCAAACCATCTGGGATACGTGCAGCATTTCCATTGCCACAGAGCATTACGCCATAAATTCAAACATGTGCATACCAACATGGGCCAATTTTGAGGTTTTACATACAACCTATAACATCTTCTCAACCGGAATTCCGCAGAGGATACTTATACCATTTGCCAGGCATCTTTATCTTTCCAAGTCAATGTTGTCATTTTGTCCGTGGCTTGATTCGCTCAGCAGTCGCGTGTGTTCTTTGTGGCTTGATTCGCTCAGCAGTCACATCTTCGAGTTCAGTTTTGTACAATGGTCTCGTTCAAAGCCCTGTTTTGTACAACAGGTCCCCTTTCTATGGCTTGATTCGCTCAGCAGTCGCGTATGTTCTTTTTGGCTTGATTCGCTCAGCAGTCGCGTATGTTCTTTGTGGCTTGATTCGCTCAGCAGTCACATCTTCGAGTTCCGTTTTGTACAATGGTCTCGTTCCAAGCCCTTTTTTGTACAACAAGCTCCCTTTCTGTGGCTTGATTCGCTCAGCAGTCACATCTTCGAGTTCCATTTTGTACAATGGTCTCATTCCAAGCCATGTTTTGTACAATAGGCTCCCTTTCTGTGGCTTGATTCGCTCAGCAGTCGCGTCGCAGGTTATCATTTTGTACAACGGTCCTGTTTGCCTGGGTTCTCGTTTATGTACAACGATCCCATTCCACCTTGTTCTTTTCCCGCTACCTATTCAGAGGTTAAAATAAAAGAAAAATAAATAAAAAGCAGATGGCATTTCTGTTATCCACCGAGTTCAAATTTCCAGGTTTTATTCGAGTATTCAGTCACTCCATATCTTGAATGTCTAAAAGCTTTTGCAATTATTCATTCAAGCCTACAGATGATTGAATAGGGGCATCTGTAATACCTCGAAATTTACCCTCATATTTATTAACACTAACTGGCTTTACGCTTCACATTCATCTGCATTACCCATTAGGTCATAACGTCCGCAATCATGCATTTCATTAAATTCCTCAGGCATGAGATCAATGCCCTATGAAGAGACAGGTTATTCCATTGGTTTGTGGTTTCTACTTCACTGGAATTTTGCTTCATAGATTGTGGAGTTTGAGTTTTGCACCTATTTTATGGTTATCTAATGAATTCAGAATCTTGATTACGTGGCCATCAATAACTTCACCTACTCATGCTTTTGCTACTTGGTCAGGGTTTATTTCCCTGATTAAGTAATCTTCAAGAAAGTTACGTGCAACGACAGTTCATTAGTTCATCGAGCTCGTCATCAAGGTTGATTAGGATTGTATTCAAGTTTAAAATCGATGACATCTCACCAACTAAAGTTCGGTGAATTAGGGTTCTCACACCAAATTATATTTGGTCGTGCATCACCAAACGAGTCATTGTAATCGAAGCCCTTTTATTTGGTACTCACAAGCTAATTTAAAGCGTGTCATTTGCAAGAGATTCGGGAAACATGGTTCGTTTTGGTTAAGGGATTCGGTTCAATTTAAGGACGAAAAAATACAAAGTTATGGCTCATTGGGAAAGAATTATTCAAATTTAGTTTAGTTCCATTTTTATTCCAAATACATTTTATATCCCATTAATTCCATTTTTTACCCGTTTCAAATCCGAGCACCCTTTTGTAATTCAATCCATTTTCTCAATATCCATTCCCAAATTAGATCCCTAAATTATTTTAATCTTGTTTTTCAAACCATAATTAAGACCCCATTTCTTGTCCATAAACCTTTCTTAAAATCATTACAAAACTCATATGTAAAACCATGACATTATTTCTTTTTATTGGCTGCACTAACGTATGCAGGAGCTGGTATTAAATATGACCAAAAATCAGTTACACAAAAAGGGAATAATCGATAACAGCAAAACTGATAAACAGGGGAACAAAAATATCAGTTACAATAAGGAAAATTGATAACAGAATTTATCAAAAGAACTATAGAAATTTTAGTTATAAAAAGAGTCCAACAAAAAAGGCAATGACAAAAAAAACCAGTGACAAACTGATATATCGAAAATCCATAACATTTTCTCAAAAAAAGGTCAGTTATAAAAAATGGCAGAAAGCATGGGATAATAGAAACAGATGGTAGTGTATTCACAGGCTGATATAATATAATCAGTTGGAAAATTCGTAACAGAATATATAGCAGGAAAAATTCAGTTGCAGATGGGGATTAATATACATGGATTCTCTAACTGATAAAAAAAAGAACTCAACAAAAGAAAATCATGAAAGAAGCTCTTTCTCTCCAATTTCATTCTGGAATCTTCATTCGATTACTACCCTCTCTTCAGGCTCTCTCTCTGAATCGGCAAAAAAACCACCAATGTTCATCAACTTCAACAATCATTCATCGAACCTTCACTCTCATATATTCATCAACTCTTCTTCCAATCTTCAATATCCCAAAACAACAATTGAATCATCGCCTCCTACATATTTCCTCATCATCGTTTTCAAACTTTGCAACAAGATTCATTGAATCAAATACCAATCCTTTAATCTCCAATCTTCAGTATTGTTCAGACAAGTGGAATCTTGAATTAACGTCAACATCTTCAATCAACTGCAATGATTCAGTTTGGCTCAGAATCATCCAAGAACAATCGGTTCCGCCTCGACATCGACGTCGAAACTTTGATTACTTCAACATCGATTCAAACCTGCAATTCAAGAACCCTTAAGGAATCACATACCAGCAAATATTTTCATCATCAATATCATATCAACATTAGAACCATCAAAACTTTAGAGTCAAGAATGATTCAACACTCACCAATCACTATGCAAGAGCCATCTCCATCGCTCACATTCATCATCACCAAGACTTCATCAATCCAATGCTACCGTGGATAACAAAACGAATCAACATTAAGAATTCACTATTAAACCTTCACCAATTCAAAACCTACATCAACAAATTCAATCATTTTCGACAACTTCTCGCAAAATTTGCGCCTCACCAACAACAAGACTTCGGATAAGCAACACTCGCAGATGCAACACAGAAGAAGAGAAAACTCGTAAAGTTGAAATTCCGAAACATACCTGAGCGGAACCTTCAATTCGTCAGATCTCGACTTGTTTCTTTTCGCGTATTTTGATTTGTCGCTTCTCACATAGCTTCAACTATTGGAGCAATTTTATGCGGATGCGATTGACGAATCGAAGACGAAGGATATGGCAAACATCACAGAAAATTGTGAACATGGAGGAATAAGGTGAGATCGCGGCAGAGGACTTTGATTTCTAGAAGAGAATCTCGAGAAGCACTGGACACGAGAATGAGACGGATTCTTAAGGGCGAAGAAGGCGCAAGATGAGGAAGTTACGGCGGCGGAGTCTGTGTCGTTTACTTTGACACCGTGATGAAGGTGATACGAATAAGATCGCGGTGGTGGCTTGGATCGGAGTAAATGAGAAGGACGGTGATGAGGTTTTTTCCTCCGACTGTGAGGTTTCTTTGAGAATAACAGGTGCGTACACGGTTGAAGGAGAAGATGTTTCGTAGTGTTGGTTGACAACGAGAAACGGAGGAGAAGGGTTGAACACCGAAAGAGAAAGACGGAGGCTCGATTGTGGAGAGGAAACAGAGATGAAAGTGGGGTAATGACTTTTGAGGAACGGTGTGTTTCTGGTATTTTCCGGCGAGTGGTTTTGATGAAGGAGGGAGTTATGTGAATGATGAAGAGGACGACCATGGCTTCTGTGTGATTAGGTCATGTGCATCTAAATCCCCTTGTGGTATCAATTGGACCGGGTTCTCTCTCATTAGCCCAATAAAACGTTATCCACACCCTTTATTATGCTAAATGGACCCTCCCTTGCGCTGGGTATTGCGAATGGGCTTTCTTCGGGCCAATGGTGTTATTCACCATCCCTCAATTGCTAGTTACACCCCCTGCGCCGAGGTTAAAGGTGATTGGGCCTGGTCCAGTCTTGCTATTTGCTGCTGCTGGGTTTCGTTTGCACCCTCTGTGCCTCTATATTCTTATTTTTTTTCTTTTTTTTAGATTTTGATAATTATTTTTTCTTGTAGATTCCTAAATTAATTTCCTTGTTAATTAATATGTGTGGATTAACATTTAATCCATTTTTCTTGTAATTGTTAATTAGAATTTTTTTAATTATGGTTTAGCATTAATTTTAGATTAATTGGTTCATGAGTTTTTGATCGATATGAATCGATTTCGATTATGGTGGAGTGTTACAAAGCGAATATGGAAGATAAGCATTTATTTTGCTTATGGAGATTACTAGGTATTGTTGAAGTTTTTTTGGATTTCTTTTATGTGAAATATCGGCACTTCGATCAAGTAAGTAATTTCGACTTCCTCCACTTTAACGCACCATTTTAGTAGAATGTGGCTTAGGATCATATAGCTTAAGGTGCATATTGAGTCATCCCACCTGAGGCACTGGATTTATTTGTGAAGTATGATTATATGTATCGATTTCGGAGCTTAGGGATTAGGTTATGAATTATAGAATTCGGTTCCTTTCACATTCCCTTAAAACACCGTTTTTTGCCCGTTTCATTGCAATTATTAAAAATAGTTTTAGGTGTGATAAAATTATGGAAATATTCATGAGTGATCATTATCCTCTTAATTAATTTTTCATATTTTTGGATTCTAGGTTTGATTGGTTTTAGTAATTAATTTAGATTTTTTATCACAAGCTGTCCCAAAAGGAATGGTATTGACATAAGAGATCAAAAACCATTTTTCCCATAGGTGTGAGACATATTTTTTGTGTGTAATTTTTGATGTCCTTATACATTTTTGTGTGTGTGATTTATGACATTTTGATGCTCCTTCGACATTTTTTTCATAATTTTTGGTCCCCTTTTTGATCCACTTTTTGGCACTTTGGTGCATAATTTTGTGAAATACGTCTATATTATGTGAGTTACTGACATTATAATTCTAGGTATTTAATTTCATATTTTTTCAATCCTTTTTGCTATTTTTCCATGTCACCTAGATCATAGGTTGAGTTATGTGCCTATTTGTTCCATACCATAGATATTAGGAAGGCATTCATGCCATTTTCTTGAGATACTTTTTGGTAAATTCTAGGAGTTAATTATAGGTCATTTTTAGGTCCTTAATTCCAGTTATAGGTCACTTTTTGAACCATACTCATTTGGTTTGTTTTTGTGTTCCTAAGTGCATTCTTATGTGAAATAGTTTAACCTAAACTAGCTTCTCTTCTCCTCTAATTGTTAACATGAATTATGTAGAAATAATTAATTCCAATCCATGCACTCTAATTGCATCTCATAAATTTTATGCTACTGACCCATAATCATACCATGTATATTCACATGATATTCATCTTTAACTTGCATCATTTGTGATCTTACGCGATGTTTGCTCCATTTCTTCTCACATCCTCTTCTCCTTGCTCCATATGCTTAAGTCATGCATCCATGATTATATATTCATTCATCAACATTCATAAGCATTCACTACTGACTTTGATACTCATTTCATGTATTAATTCATGCTTGTATGCCGTATGCACTCATACTTCATAATTGAACCCTAACTTGCATTTAGGTGAACTTAGGTGAACTTCTTGTACATAGTTTGACATAGTTTGATCTTGTGAGGTATCCTAGCATACCTAGGGACCTATAGCATGTAGCTAATGAATTTAGAAGTCATGTAACCTTTAGGTACCTTCACCTTTAGCCGTAGGTCTTATTTTGAACCCTAGTTCCATTCTAGGACGTTTATGGTACTTAATCGCTTTTTATGCTTTGATTTTACTTTCACTATGCATTGTCATGCTAATTTTTGTCTTGTAGGGGGGAAGATTGAGGTAAGTCTCACTTCATTCCTATATCTTATGCATTTAATTTTCACTTGCCTTACATTTCATATTTGTGCTTGTATAGGCTTCCCCCATTTCTTAGAACCAACTTAACTTCCCTAGGAAGTAAGTTGAGTTCTAATTCTCTTTTCTTCCTTTGGAATAGAAAAACCTCACAAACCTTTAGGATATCACTTTTGTATATGATAACTAACTTAGGGTTGTGTCTTAGTCACCCTTAGTTTTTTTCCTTTTTCCACTTGAGTCTTTCTTTCTCCCCTCATGAAGAAAATAATAAAAATACTTAATAAAATTGAACGTTCTTATACGCCATGAGACTTTGTTGCGGAGTACTTATACGCGTCCTGTTTCGGGGTGAGGTGTAAGTATTTACCAAGATGGATAGGTCTTAGTATGAGAATGTTCACAAACAAATTCAAAACACTTCTCATAAAAGACAAAAACAAACAATAAGCGACTATCCTGCGGGAACTTCTCTTTCTCATCTCATTCACTCTAAACGCAAACTTGAGACGACTTGTCTCACATGCAAGACGGTAAACACACACGTACCAGACGAGTCTGCAACGCCTGAGCATAGACATACGTAGTTCCAACGCATAAAAAAACACAAACAAATAGTTCCCGCCTTAGTTAGGCGAACTACGTCGACTCTGATCCTCATTTTCCCGATGAGGTACGTAGGCAGCGGGGTAGGGCCCGTTCGAGCACATTCTTTATTTTACCTACATTTCCTCTTTCTTTCCATTTTCTTTTCCAATTATTTTTCTCATTTCTATTCTCATTCCAGTTAGCAGTTCATTTGTTCAGCAGCACTTTATTTCTCACCCTTTGAAGCAAACAAACAAGCGTGGATCTCGTCGGGTACGACAGACGATATGGGGTGCTAATACCTTCCCAGGTTGTAACCGACTCCCGACCCAGATCTTTGGTTCATAGGACCTTGTCCTTTCCTTCTTCCTCAGGTTTGTGCAGCGTTACCTCAACCGTTCCTTCGGGATAAAAATGCCTGGCTGGCGACTCTACCTTTTCCGTGCCACTTTCGCGTTTTTACTAGGATGAAAATCCCGGTAGCGACACATGAAGGCTATGAACATGTTCTTGTACTTTTTGGAAATGGAAGACAATTTCCTACACCTTTCATGTTCAAAGAATTTCCATTTGAAGTCATTTTGGTCATGAAAGAATGCTGTGAAGATTATGGCAAAAGTTACTAAATTTTGAAAGTTAGTTACATGCCATGTTTCCAAAAATAGAAAGCCTTGCAAAAACCCTATATTCTTGACTTTTGACTTTTCCAAACCTCTTTTATGACCTTAAGAACATCCCTTGGCTTGAAAAATAGGATTGGAACCCTTGCATTGTCACAGTTGACTTTTCAAATAATCAGTTTGACCAATTTCTTCTTATGCAAGCAACTGATGAATTGATTGCCTTCCTCAATGAGTTTTCTCACCAAAATTCATCCATAGAATTCACATATCATATGAATGACTTTGCCCACATGAAATGGCCAAAGTCACAAAGGATCCTTGCTTGAAAATGAAACCATAATTTGAATGTCATTTGTGTAGGAGCTTGCCCTTTCTTTGGTCATCTGATAATCTCCAAACCTTATGGGCTCTTGTAAAGGTCCTTGAGCTTGTATATGCCATGTAAACACTTCATAGAACTTGGAAAAGGTTACTTGTCTTATTGCTTTTACTTGTGAGGCTTCAAATGCACCAATGATTGATCATATGCCCAATGCTAGTACATGAGAATGATATGCTTCATCTTTCTATGCAAAAGGCTAAGGACATGCCATGCTTATGATGATTATGATATGATGATGATGCTAGAAAAAGGAGGGCAAATTTGGGGTGTTACAGTTGCGTCAATTTTTGTGGTTGCGAATCACGACCATTTGTCGCTACAGTTTGATTCATTTTTTATCCTATGAAGCTGATTAAGAAATGGTAATAGAAGTCTCCAACTAACCCTACTTGCAAACTTAATTTGAACAGATGACTGTTAATTTACAGATACTACCAAGAGAACAGGGTCACCTTTTAGCTTATTAACACTAAGTTTAGAAAATATACGTTGTTCTAGATATCTGGTGGTGAGGTCTTGAATTTGGGATTGAGAGTGTGATGAGATGTGGTAAGTTAAGTGATATTTGTGTTTTTGGTATTTTGGAGGATTTTTTGATGTTTTTGGATAGGTTTCAGGACCTAATTATTGTTATTGTTTGGTGTGCTCGCAAAGATCTTACGACCTTTTGCCTACATACCCCTAAAAGAGAATTGAGGGATCAGAGCATCGGAGTTCCTCCTAAGGCTAAGGCTAAGAGGAGGTATGATTTATATCTTGATCAAAGCAAAAGATGATGATGCTCAAATGGTTTGCTTGAGTTTCATAGCTCAAGGCATAAGCTGAATCTAGTATCTTGATTTGCATAGCTCAAGAAATATTGAATGCGTACCCTGAATTGCATATCTCAAGGAGGACTGAATGTTGACCTGAATTGCATAGCTCAGGAAACCTGAATTTGGGTGGAGATATGACTGGTTGAAAGTGGTCTTAGTTATAGTCCAAATGTATGACTGAATTGGTTTAACTTAGTTAGATTCCAAGACTATGATTGTAATTGTTTGATTGGTAAGTGTTTGACATTCTGTGTGCCTTGATTGAAGCCCGAGGATGAAGCTGGAAAAATTAGTAAAGAGAATTTTTCATCTCTAAAGAGGAAATATTTGATTTATATGTGCTTTGATTTAAGGCCAAAGTTGAAGCTAAACAAAGAAAACTGACTCTATGGGGAAAGTTTATCTGTATCATGATTTGGAAGCCCAAGTGTGAAGCTTATTTGGTGAGAGACTGACTCTTGATTTATCTATATCCTGAATGAATCCCAGGATAGTGTAAGCACCCCAAATTTTCCCTCACTTATATCACACCATGGCTTGTGATCTTTCATTTTTTGTATAAACATAAGCATACCACATCACATTGCATATTTTTTTCATCTGCATAGTTCAAGTTCATCTGCATCTAGGGTCTGTGATCTGATTAATCCAAGATTCCATTTGAGCCACCCCAAAGGTCTTAAAGCATTCCAAGAGGGTCCATGTGTGTTCTATCATCATATTATATCCCTCAAAGTTCATGGAAGTCAATAAATCACAAGAATTGGCAAGGCATGGAAGCAGAGTCAGGGTTTTCACTACACAAATGACCAAAATTAGGGTTTTGGTTTCAGAGGCCTCAAATCCAAATTTTTGGGCCATTCTTGTTTCTAATGTTCTTAAGATGTTATAAGGATCATGTGTACCAAATTTGATGAAGAAATTCATTGTGGAAGTCACATGTTCACTGGGTAACTTCTTGAGCAAGTTAAGTCAAAATCAGGGCATCTGAGGCCCCCAACAATGGAACCAAGGGGGTATTTTCATCAAATTGAAGTTATATGATCTTTATTTGATCTTATAAGAAGTTGGAAGTTCACAAGATTGAATAATTTTGAGTCATTTGCAAACTTGCCAAAAATGGAAATGACTTGTAATGGAAACTTTCCATTTTGGGAAAGTTTTTCAACCTCCTCTTTCTAGATCAAAAATGCTTCAAATGAAAAATTCTTGGTCATGAAAGCTGTAGGATGGATCTTCCCATTTTCAAAAAGTACAAGAACTCCTTCTAATTCATTATAGAACTCAAGTTATGATCCTTCAAAGTTGGCAAAAATCATATAATTTTCAAGAATGCACCAAAGAGGGATTTTTGCAAAACCACTTGCCAAGGCCTCAAATGACTTCTAAAGTGCCCAAATATGCCATAACATGATCAAACAATATCAAAAACTCAGAATTGGCCCAAGAATTAGGTCATTTCATGCCTTGAAACACAAGAAATGTCAAAAGGGGAAAATATGCAAAAACCTTGTAAACCCTAGCATCAAGTGTTCCAGCTGCAATCTTTCAATCCAAGGGCTCTCCATGAACTCAGCTGAGGCCAGACATGCCCAAATAAAGCTCTGACTCGTGCCCATGCTTGAGGTACAACCGATGTTGACTTTTTGCATTTTACACCATACCAATCAAACTGTGCCACACAAACTCCTCTAACCAATCACACTTGCTTATACTAACCCTAAGGAACACAAAGAACATAACACACAAGCCTGAAACTCTCCATAGCTCAGATTACACAAAATCCCCTCAAAACTTCATCTCTTCGAATCTCTCAACTCAGCCAACCAAAATCCAAAATTCTTTCACCAATCATCTCCACATAACCCCAGGATCATTTCCCACCCCTCACATTGGCCTGAAACACCCTCTAACCAAAACACGATTTCAGCTTCCTCTAAACTGAAACTCATAAAACAGCCTACATAAAATTTTTTCAAGCTTGCCAGAAGCACCAATGGGTTCATTGGAGTGAAAAAGCACTAAAGAGGTGGCCAGAAAGCTCCAAAGTGTAAAGCTTCATGATGTGTTGATGATCCTGATGTGTTTATTTTGCAAAATGATTGAGTATTAAGCATGTATGAGTTCTCTAAAAGTTTTTGACCTAAGAATGTTTTGCTTCGATTTTCCCTTTTGATGCATGATAAATGAATTTTGTATGGGGATTTAGGTTCAGGGATGTTAGGGGATCATTTTTGGGCAAGAAATTTGGAGTTTAGAAGCCTAGGGAAGGATTTAGGGTTTTTGCTCGCCGGAGAAGATGACTGGAACACTGTTTCGGTCATCTGAAAGTTGTTAGGGTTAATCAGTGTAATTAGCTAGGTTTGAATCTGCACCTTTAGATCTTGGCTTTGCGCGCATGCTGAACGGTAGAGATTAGGTCATTAGCCCTAATTATAAATTAATTAATTTAATTAAGTCTGATTAGCTGAGTTTGAATTGTAGCCCTTAGATCACGCGCGAGATGAGAGTTTAAATGTGGGCCTTTGATTCTGATTACTGCTGGTCTTGTTGACTGGCGCGCTGGGCCTTTGGATCTGTCAGCTTGCATTCTCAGCCTTTGATCTTGCATAATTTTATTTTTATTTTTATTTTCTTCCTATTTTATTTTGTATATTTATTAAAAATAGCAAATAATTGATTTAAAAAATATGAAAATTTATATCAAACCTTTTATTAATTTTCAGAGCCCAAAAATATTTTTATTTTTAATTTTTGCATTAAAAAAATATTTTTAAATCATTTAAATGTTTTATTTAATTAATTAATTGATTTTACTTAATTAAAAATACATTTAGATATTTAAAAATCACAAAAAAATTCAGAGAGCATTCTTAGACATTTACAAACATTTACAAACTCATCTTACAAATTTCTTTTTGGTTTTGATCTTACTTTGAGATTTTTCTTTGAATTAGGGTTCTTAAAAATGTTCATTTTCGAACCCTAACTTCAAAAGTTCATAACCCTAGAACCAAGTTGAGTTTGTGAATGATTCTTTTTGCCTTGCTTTGTGCATTCCCTTTAGCATCTAAAAAAATTTTTGTTTCATTTTTATCCTGCATTTTCAAATTATTTGGCATTTTACATTGAGGATCACCCAAAAACCCTAGCAAACATAGAAAATCCATAACTTCTTCTAGGTTTAGCTTCTGACCTCCCCCTTTGGATGGTAACCTATTATAGGTTTAGGGTTCCTTTAAGTGCATTTTCAATTTTCTATCTTGTTCATTTCTTCTTTTTTAGTCATGTGCATCTCATACCTTTATAAAACCCTAATTTCTCATGTCTACTTGCATTCATCTTTGCATAAGCATCAATACATGAACTTGCCATGACATCTCAAACATTTTTATGTCACCTTAGACATCCTAGGACATGTTAGAACATAGCTTGATAATTTATTCATCCATTTGGTATGCTTTGCATTCATAACATTTCATGAACATACATGTGTTTTCAAGCTTCTAACTTTCCTCCTTTGCATCCCATATCTTGTTTGATCACACATATGCATCATGTGTGGCTTTGCATCATCTCATAACTCATTTGCATATGCACTTATTACTTTGGTCTTGGCACCTTTGCTTGTTGCATTTGCATTTCATTTCTTCCTTTATGTGTTCAACTAACATTTCAGGGGCTTAGGGTAAGTTGTTTAAGATGTGGATGTGCATCCACATCTAATTTCTCCTTCTCTTTCATTTTTGTACATTATACTTATGTTTGAAGTGAATTTTATTCATTTGTGCCTTCTTCCTCCTTTTCTTTCTTTTAGGTTCACTTATCTTCTTAAATGAAGTAAGTAACCTATCCTTTCTTCTCTTTCTCTTTTCATTTGCTTCTTCCTTGGTGGCCATCTTGTACACTTCTCTTGAGCCTCACAAACCATAGGATAACCAAGCATGATAACTTTAGGGTTGTATATATTTCCCCTTTAGTCTTTCACCTTTGAGTCTCTCTTCTCATCTCTTAATCAGAGACTAAACTCTTAAAGTTTTAGGACTTTGGAATTAGGGTTATGCTTGCATCCTTCTCTTAGGATGGAGTGTATAACTTTAATCCTAAGTGTTAAATCTTTAATTTGTTTACATCTCTTAATCAAAACACTTAATAACCATCAAGACATAAGCTTGTAACTTGGGCCTTACATTAGGGTTCTAATTCTTCCTTATGGTTAAAAGGGACTAACCCTAGTGTTTAATGGACAAGTCCCCCTCAAGTTGTCTTACAAACCATAAAAACTTCATTTCTTAATCTCATCCCTTAATTAAAATCCACTCAATAACGGCTTTGTTATATAATGAATTTAATCCCTAACCATGGATTAAGTTGAGGTACCTTCCTCAGCATAAGTGTTCTCATCTATTATCCTTCTATTAGGTTGGTGTAATGAGTTCACTAATCTGTGATTAGAGATTAAACTCATTACTTAACACTAAACAAAAACCCAAAAACATCTAAATAATCACAAGTAGGTTAATGATCCTAATCCTACATCATCATGGTAATTAAGTTGAGATGCTTATCTCATACTTAAGTAGGCTCATTATCCCTAATCAGGGAGGATATAATGAGTTTACAAACCTTTGATTTAGGCTTAAGCTCATTAACTTATACAAAATACCAAAAATAATAACAAAGATGAAAACACAAAAACAAACAATAATCGTCTCCTTCGGGATTCTTTTCTCATCACATTCATGAACAAACAAGAACTTGCTTCTTCCGTCTAATGCAAGACAGTTAGCACCCGAGCCTGACGAGTCATACACTTGAGCATAGACAAGCAAGTAGTTCACAGTCAATTTATTTTCAGTCTCTTTGAGTCGAACTACGGTGTTCTGACTTCCTCATTGCACACGAGGATACGTAGGCATAACTTAACTGTTATCGAACAAAAGTCTCTTTGTCATCCCCCTCTTTCAGCATTCTTTTAAAGCCTCAGTTCTTGAGCAATTCACCCCTTTTGCACTGACACATGTACATTCATTCCTAGATTTTTCACACAGATAGCACATACACTTACCCATTTTAAACACAATCTTTTAAGCGTGGATCCCGTCGAGTACGACAGACAATCTGGGTGCTAATACCTTCCTAGGTTGTAACCAACCCCCTTTCTCAGTTTCTCTGGTTCGTAACCGTCTTATCCATCTATTTTCTAGGTTTATGCAGCATTACCTTTCCTTCGGGATAAAAATGCCTAGCTGGCGACTCTATTCACTTTCACTTCATTTTCTCCTTTCACCGACCGTTCACACTTGTACCAGGATGCAAATCTTTGGGAGCGACGGCTTGGCGACTCTGCTGGGGATCTTTATATTGCAACCATGGCTTCTGGTTCTTTTGGTGGGTTCCTCCTAGCGCTTGTTTGATTTGTGTTTACGGGGGTTTTACGTGCTACTTGTGCTTATTATTTATTGCTTTCTGTACAGCTTTATTTATTGCTTTCATTTACAGTTTTATGCATTTCATACTGTTATTATCATATCATTGGTGCTGGATCTCCTGTCTGCTTTGGTGGGAGGGATTTTTGAGTGATTAAGGTTCCATACCGGTGACCTGAGTGACACATAGGCTAGAGTGGCTTCATATTCTTTCCCATTCCATTTCGGTCTGGTGCGGGAATATGAAACATGATTCAGACATGGGTTTCTTCTTGAGATCTTTGTGCTACGGATTTCCTGTAGTACTAGGGCTATCTAGGAAGCCTGCTAAGTCTGGATGACCTTTTTATGACCTTCAGCATCTGAGGTGAATTAGAGGAGGATCTTTTATGGTTATTGTAAACATTGTACCTCCGGGTTAGAAGTGTTTACACTTCTTATAACTGATCCAAGTCTAAGGATCATTATTCTAGAACAATACATGTGAGGGGGTTGGGATGTTTACAGGTTTGCAGGAACCCTTGGCTTCATCATACCCTGTTACCAGTTTTGTTTTAAGAATGCATCATTTTGTACAGTTCTTGTGAAACCCTGGACTTGTGACTCTTTATTTTAGTCCCCCACCTGGTTACTTGTTTTCTTAGCCTCCATCCGGACTTCTGAACACACATGGACCCTATCAATGCAGATAACAAATCTAGCACTTGATCACAAACCCTTTGCATGTCATTCTGCATACATCATTTTGCATCATTTAACACTTGTCTATTTGTTTTACAAGGTATCCACATCTTATCTTTGGTTTGGTTTTGACATGTTCTACTGCTCAGACTTCCTCAGTTATCTGCACCAGCACCTTCATCAGTTTGTCTTCATCAGAGACTCTCCTCTAGTTGTCTTCATCAGAGACCCTTCTTCAGCACCTTCTCCAGTTATCTTCATCAATTTTCAGCAGTTACCTTCATCAGGGTTTCTCCTCAGTTTTCTTCACCAGCATCCATTATCAATATGGACACATCCAAGAAGAGCAACATCACTTATCATTTCTTTGAGCCCACTCTGACAGGCATCAGACAGATCCAGTCTCTCATCACTCTTGATCATGTCCCTTTATTAAGGGAACATTATAGAGGCATATTGGACATGATCATGGACCTGGATGCATCCCAGAGGAGCATGTTCCACACTTGCTTGCAGTTTTATGATCCTCCTCTCAGATGTTTCACATTCCCTGATTTCCAGCTAGGACCATTGATGGAAGAGTTCTACATGTTGTTAGGTGTCCTTATCAGGAGAGGGATTCCTTTCAACCCTGAGATGGTTGCTCCCAAGAATGAAGATATAGCTAAGGCTTTGCACCTGGAGCCTACCCTCATTGATCAGAGCATGTCCACCAAGGCTGGGATTCCAGGCCTTCACTTGGACGTCTTGATTTCCCAGGCCACCCAGCATGCTGCAGCAGGAAAGTGGGATATTATTTGTGCACTCTTGGCACTCAGCATATATGGAGTTATCTTGTTTGCAGACGAGCCAAAGTTTGTAAGCAAGAATTCTATTCACCTATTCTTATTAAGGAACCCAGTTCCTACCTTGCTTGGAGACTTTTACTACTCAGTGCACCAAAGGAATGAGAAGTAAAGAGGAAGATTGTTCAGATGATGCGCACCCCTCTTCTACTGTTGGTTGTTGAGACACATTCCGAAGTCAGACACTTTCCTGAACCCTCATCAGCCAAGGAACTGGGCTAAGAGATTGATTTCCCTTACATTAGAAGACATCAGATGGTGTACTCAGAGCACCAAGGGCAAGGATATCATTACCAGTTGTGGGCAGTATCCCAATGTGCCTTTGATTGGAGTAAAAGGTTGCATCAACTACAACCCTTTGCTTTTCAAGAGGCAGTTAGGGTATGCTTTGGTACATCCCCCAAGACGACAAGATTTGACAGAGACCCTCTATTGTGATATCCAGCACAACCTTGCCATTGTCAGATAGGCAGCCTGGTCCTGGGACAACATTCAGACTAAGGGGACAGCTATCCTTGGCAAGTACAACAATATAGCCTCATCTCAGTATCTTAATTGGTCTCGTACCAGGGGACAAATCACCCGTATGCCATTCATCTTAGAAGATGTACCTAGACCATCAGCAGTGCAGCCTGCAGCTACTGTCAGTTTGGAGGAGTTTGAGAAGCTAAAAGAAAGGAATACTCAACTCTCTGAAGCCTTGAAGAAGACCCTCTGGGAGAGGAATGACATTCGGCTAGATAATGAAGGTTAGAAAGGCTCCGGATTGAGCACTTGACTAAGATTGAGAAGACGGATGACTACATCAGAAAGGCTAGAGCAGGGGAGCTAGTACTGAAGAATGCTTGCAAGGAAGCTAAGACTCAGAAGGCTAGAGCTGAGCATTATCTAGAGGAGAGCCAGGCTAGGTGGATCAGGATCACTGAGGCCCATGCGCAGGAAGATCAAAGAACTCAAACTAAGATAGAGCAACTGGAGGCTAGTGAGAAGAAACATCAGGAGGCATTATTAGCAGCACAGAAGGAGATCTCTGAGTTGAAACTCCGGGCGGTGTTGAAGAGATCAAAGGACCAGGATAAGCATAAGAAGTTGATCAATGCCATTACAACCAGGAACCTCCTCATCAGGACTATCACAGAACACCTAGTAGGTCCAGTAATTGATGCTCTCCTGAAGGAAGTCAGGAAGGATGACTTTGGATTGGATGTTTGATTTCCTTGTATTTGTACCTCCTTTTGTTTGTACTTTTGATTTTCCTACTGTATTTTGACCCACCATAGGAACTTTATTATAATCAAACTATGTTTTTTCACATTTTTGTAATATATGGTTTGTATTATTTTGTGGGCTTAATCTCTCTCAAACATTATCATTTCCTTGAGGTCTGGAAGGGTCAAAACCAAAGAACCAAACCGGATACCCTTGGAAGACAAATAGGCATCCTACATTGCATACTAACATTTTCTCTTTGTTTTGTAGGTTTTTGTTTTGTTGTTGTTTCTCACTTTGTTGTGAATTCAGGAAACATTGCTCGTAGAAGAGTGTTCCCTGTCAATAGAGTGCACCAATATCCGACAAGAAACAACCTTCTGGGATTACAAATGGATCAGGTTCAACAAGACTTGACTGATGTAAGGACCCAAATGGCCAATGAAAGAACAAAGATGAGGGCCCAAATGAATCAATTCATGGCAGTGATGACTGGTTTGGCTCAGAGCCAGGAGAGACTGAGAGAGTTAGTCGAGCGGCAAACTCCCGAGGAAAACCATCCAGGTACAGGGGGTACCAGCAACAACGATCACGTACAACCTAGTATTGATCCTCCTGAGTTTGGACCTCATCTGAACCCAAACATCAATGTTATAAGGAACACCCAAGGTAACACTAGAGGAAGGGTCTTGCAGGAAGACCCTCAAGAAGAGCAGTTTACTATGGTTGGGGCTGGAGATGAAGTTTACGATCGTCGGTTGGATGAAATTGTAGAGAAGCTAAGGTCTCTTGAATCCCAAAACTCTATGGGTTTTGATGTCATGGACATGGGATTAGTGGAGGGGGATAGAATTCCTCACAAGTTCAAACCTCCTTATTTTGAAAGATACAATGGCACATCCTGTCCACGTACCCATCTTCAGTCTTTCTTGGGGAGATTGAAAGCCTACACAATGGATGAGAAACTGTGGATGTTTTACTTCGAGGATAGATTGATAAGGGCATCCCGGGAATGGTACTCCCATTTAACCAGAGCCATAGTGAGGAATTGGAAAGACTTGGATGAAGCTTTCATCCGTCAATATCATTATAATCTGGACATGGCTCCAAACAGAACCCTTCTGATGGGAATGTCACAGTCTTCCCATGAAAGCTTTAGAGAGTATGCCCAAAGGTGGATTAAACTAGCTGCTGCTGTTCAGCCCCCGATGTCAGAGAGGGAGATGGCAGATATGTTCATGAATACTCTCCAAGGTACCTATATTGACAGATTGGCTGCCTTTTCTTCCACCAGCTCTGCAGACATGGTGATAGTCGGGGAAAGAATTGAGAGCTTACTGAAGATGGGAAAGATCTCTGACAACGGTGCTAGTTCAAGCAGTGCAAGGAAGCCATTTGCTGGGCCCCATAGATCTGGTGAAACAAACTCTGTGCATGTGGGAAGAGGAAGACCCGAATATCTGCCCAGATCAGTTGCTGCCGTCACTATTCCTACTCTACCTCCTCCGTATACTCAACATCCACATCACTTCCCTCAATAGCCACAATTCCCTCAACAGAGATCCTACAACAACAATAACAACAATCAACAACAACGCCCTTTTCAACAACGGCCATCTCAGATCAACAGGGTGATTGACCCTATTCCAATGCCATATGCCACATTCCTGCCACAACTCCTAAAGCTCAATCTTGTTGAGTTGAGGACATTGGCTCCACCTGATCCTCAGAACCTTCCACGAAATTACGATGTCAACGCTAGGTGTGCTTTTCATTCTAATGCACCTGGTCACTCCAAGGAAAAATGCAGGGCTCTGCATATGAAGGTCCAGGATCTGGTAGATTCAAAGGCCCTGAACTTTGCACCACCTCCCAATGTCATCAAAAATCCTATGCCAAGCCACAGTGGGCCAAGGATTAATGCTATAGAGGAAGGCTCACCCATGATTCCCATTGAAGATATTACAAGTATTCAGACACCTCTGGCAGAGGTTAAAGCTCAACTTTTGAAATGCCAAGTGTTTCCAGGTTGTAGGGCTTGTTGTGAATCTTGCAAGCTTTCCCATAATGGGTGTGCAAGCTTGAGGAATGGCATCAATGGCTTGATTAAAGAAGGCATTATGCAAATAACCGCAACAGCTTCTACAAAACCAGCAACTCCCTTGTCAACAACAAATGATTCTCCTACAACAGCAACAACAACTGTTCCTACCGATTCATCTACAAAATCAGCAACCACTTCTTCCATCACTTCAACAAACCGCAGTTCCATGTCATCCACTTCTACAACTTCAGCAACCACCAACAACGAAGTCTCCATAGTTACTATTTATTATGACCCTAAAACGGTCTAGAACTCCTGCAACTTTCAACAACAATCTCAGTAACAATTTCAGCAACAACCAAGCTTCAATCAATCACCACCAACATCCACAAGAAGTCCTGTCACTATCTTCTATGATCCACAGACAATAACGATTCCAACCTCTGCTCCAGTAAGCCCCGTCACCATCACGGTGCCAGGGCCAATTCCATATGATAAAGACAATGTTGTACCTTGGCATTATGGTGCAGATCTTTACTGCAATGGAGAAAAAGTCCTTCTTGATTCTTCAGTTCACACCCCCCAAGTGGATAATGTCAAGGGAGGCGGAGGCTTCACCTGAAGCGGACGCCTCTTCGCGTCACAAACTCCAAGAACTAGTACTGAGGCAGAGGTTGCTGCCAAATCCAAAGGGAAAAGTGTGATACCTGAAGAATCTGCACCAAAAGGGACTCATAAATCATCCTTTGATCAGGATGTGGATGAATTTATGAGGATAATTAAAAGAAGTGACTACAAAGTTGTGGATCAGCTCCACCAGACTCCTTCTAAGATCTCCATCTTATCCCTATTGTTGTGTTTCGAAGCTCGTTGAGATGCACTACTTAAAGTCTTGCACGCTGCCTACGTGCTAGAGGAGATCATAGTGAATTAACTTGAGACAGTGGTGTCCAATGTTAATACTAGCCATGGGCTAGGTTTCACCAATGTTGACTTAACAACGGAAGGACACAACCACAACAAAGCTTTACACATCAAACTAGAGTGTAAAGGAACTATGCTCTCTCATGTTCTTGTTGACACTGGGTCCTCACTCAATGTCCTTCCGAAGAAAGCTCTTGTCAAGCTCGAGTATGATGGAATAGCTTTCCGACCAAGCAATCTGGTGGTCAGAGCTTTTGATGGCTCCAAGAGGTCTGTTCTTGGAGAGGTGGAGCTGCCTATGATAATCGGTCCGCGGGTCTTTCAGACTACTTTCTATGTGATGGACATTCAGCCGGCCTACAACTATTTGTTAGGTCGACCATGGATTCACGCCGCTGGCGCAATTACGTCGACCCTTCACCAGAAATTGAAATATGAGTGGGAAGGACATATTATCACCATCTGTGGTGAAGAAGATATATTTGTTAGCCATCTGGCTACATACAAATACATTGAGATGGATGGTGAAATCCATGAAACTATGAGCCAAGGGTTCGAAGCTCTGAACGTCAATGAGGCGACGACTGAAGTATTTTCTGCATCCCAGGAGGATAGGACAGGTAATTCAATTGTCTCCTATCAGCAAGCCCGAAAGGTTGTTGAAGATGGGAACGCCCAAGGCTGGGGCAAGCTGCTACTGGTGGAGAAGAAGGAGGACAAATTCGGTTTGGGTTACAAACCATTCTGACAAGATCAATCAGAGGTTGCATAGGAGCCCAAGTTCATCAGTGGGGGGATGCCCACCCTAGATGATGTTAACAACCTGGAAGACGAGGCGGAAAGCGATCTCAACCTGGAGAGCTGGATACGTCCAAGGATCCCGGGTCACCCAGTCCTTAACTGGTCTTCCCAGGAAATTATAAGGGTTACTCCTGCAGAGTAATTATTATTTCCTGCTTTTTTCAGCATGCATCAAGTCCTGCATCTTGCCCAAGGTGTCATGACTCATTTTGTAATAGGGCCATATTGTAATTTTGTGCAAATGGATTATCAATGAATATCGGACATCTTTGGCAAACAAGTCTCTTTTTTGCACACTGTCTTTTCATTTTTCACTTTTGTACAAAACAATAAAATGGAAATGTTTTCAAAATAATAACTTCATTTTCACTTTTTCTAAACAATATTAAAATTGATCACTAAAACGAACAAATCTCAACCCTTGCAGAGATTACCCTCCAGATTGCACCGACAACAGCACTGCTATGACCTTGTATGACTTCGACAATCAAATTAATCAAGTTGATGAAGGGGTTGAAGAAGACTATGAGTTACCTGAAGAGTTAGCCAGGTTGTTGAGGAAAGAAGAGAAAGTGATCACTCTTCATCTAGAGGAGGTTGAAACAGTTAATCTTGGTACCGAGGAGGATTTGAAAGAAGTGAAGATTGGTTCCGGTCTGCAAGCTTCGGTAAAAGAACAACTCATTGACATACTTCGAGAATACGTCGACGTCTTTGCTTGGTCCTATCAAGACATGCCAGGTCTAGATATGGATATTGTTATACACAAGCTGCCATTGAAAGAAGATTGTCCTCCAGTGAAGAAAAAGCTATGTCGTACTCGTCCAGATATGGCCATGAAGATTAAAGACGAAGTACAAAAACAGTGGGACGCCGATTTCCTTACTGTAACTAGTTACCCGCCGTGGGTCGCTAATATTGTACCAGTGCCTAAGAAAGATGGCAATGTATGTATGTGTGTGGATTATCGGGATCTGAACAGAGCTAGCCCAAAGGATGACTTCCCATTACCTCACATTGATGTATTGGTCGATAACACAGCTCAGTTCTTGGTGTTTTACTTCATGGATGGTTTTTTTGGGTATAATCAGATCAGGATGTCACCCGAAGACATGGAGAAAACAACCTTCATCACACCTTGGGGCACATTTTGTTACAAGGTAATGCCTTTTGGACTAAAGAACGCCGGTGCAACTTATCAACGGGCTATGGTAACGTTATTCCATGATATGATCCACAAAGAAATTGAATGTTATGTGGATGACATGATTGCCAAGTCCCTTACTGAAGAAGACCATCTGGTGAACCTGCTGAAGTTGTTCAAGCGTCTGAGAAAGTATCAGCTGAAGTTAAAACCCAACAAATGCACATTCGGGGTGCGGTCCGGTAAACTGCTGGGATTTCTTGTAAGTGAAAAGGGAATTGAAGTTGATCCTGACAAAGTAAAAGCCATTCAAGAGATGCGTGCACCTAGGACTAAAAAAGAAGTTCGGGGGTTCTTAGGTAGATTGAACTACATATCAAGGTTCATATCTCATCTCACTGTAACCTGTGAGCCCCTGTTCAAATTGTTAAGAAAGGAATAAACGGTCAGGTGGAACAAAGATTGTCAGAAGGCTTTCGACAAAATCAAGGAATACTTACAAGAACCTCCAATTCTTATGCCTCCAGTTGAAAGAAGAGCTCTAATAATGTACCTGACGGTATTAGAAGGATCAATGGGGTGTGTGTTGGGCCAGCATGACGAGTCTGGTCAAAAAGAGTATGTAATATACTAACTAAGCAAAACGTTTACCGACTGTGAACAACGTTATTCACTGCTCGAGAAAACGTTTTGTGCTTTAGCGTGGGCTGCTCGCCGACTAAGGCAGTATATGTTGACTCAGACTACCTTGTTGATCTCAAAGATGGATCCCGTCAATACATATATGAGAAGCCAACACTTACCGGAAGGGTTGCAAGATGGAAAATGATTCTGACAGAGTATGACATTCAGTACACATCTCAAAAATCCATCAAAGGCAGTGTACTGTCTGACTATTTAGCTGAGCAACCCATTGTTGATTACCAGCCCATGAAATTTGACTTCCCTGATGAAGACATCATTTACCTAAAAGCAAAAGATCATGAAGATCTTGTTCACACTGAAGGGCCTGACCCAGAAGAAGAATGGACAATGATGTTTGATGGGGCTGTCAATATGAATGGTCGAGGAGTTGGTGCAGTGCTCATTACACCTAAAGGAATTCATATGCCTTTCTCGGCAAAACTCACCTTCGCCTGCACTAACAACGAAGCTGAATATGAAGCATGTATCATGGGTCTTGAGGAAGCCATTGACCTCAGGATCAAGACATTGAATGTATTCGGAGATTCAGCTTTGGTAATCAATAAGACCAACGGCAAATGGTACACTCACAAAGAGCATCGGATTCCGTACCGTGACTACACGAGGAGATTATTGACTTTCTTCACAACAGTCAAACTTGAGTACATCCCTCGAGACGAAAATCAGTTCGCGGATGCTTTAGCTACCATTTCCTCCATGATCAAGGTTCAAACTGCAAATTATGTGCCTCGAATTTCGGTATCCAGACTAGACCGACCAGCATACGTATTCTCCGTGGACATTGCTAAAGGAGACAAGCCGTGGTTCCATGACATCAAATGCTTCTTGGAGGATCAAACATACCCACCTGGGGCATCATCCAATCTTAAGAAAACATTAAGAAGATTGGCCGGTAGTTTCTTCCTTAATGCTGATGGTTCATTATACAAGCAAAACTTTGACATGGTTCTGCTCAGATGTGTTGAAAAGAAAGAGGCATACTTGCTGATGCACGAGATGCATGAAGGATATTTTGGTACCCATGCTGGAGGACATGAAATGGCTAAGACATTGTTAAGATCATGTTACTACTGGATCATAATGGATGCAAACTGTTGTGCCTATGCCAGGAAATGTCACAAATGCCAGATATACGCAGACAAAGTGCATGTGCCTTCAAATCCTTTGAATGTGATGTCTTCACCTTGGCCCTTTGCCATGTGGGGCATTGACATGATTGGAAAGATCGAACTAACTGCATCAAATGGCCACAGATTCATCCTGGTAGCCATTGATTACTTCACCAAATAGGTTAAAGCAGCTTCGTATGCAAACGTCACCAGACAAGTGGTAGCCAGATTTTTGAAAAGAGACATCATCTGTCGATATGGAGTTCCCGAGCGAATCATTACTGATAATGGTTGCAATTTGAACAACAAAATGATGGAAGGA
This sequence comes from Lathyrus aphaca, assembly GCA_963966055.1. Lineage (NCBI taxonomy): Eukaryota > Viridiplantae > Streptophyta > Magnoliopsida > Fabales > Fabaceae > Lathyrus > Lathyrus aphaca. The sequence goes on from OZ014525.1 coordinate 476,060,560, forward strand.
CTATGCCGGGACTTCAAAATCCAACATCACAACTCTTCTCCTTACCGGCCAAAGATGAATGGCGTTGTTGAGGCAGCTAACAAAAACATCAAGAAGATTGTGCAAAAGATGGTGGTTACTTACAAAGACTGGCATGAAATGCTACCATTTGCTTTACATGTGTACTGAACCTCAATCAGAACGTCCACTGGGGCAACACCTTACCAGCTTGTGTATGGTATGGAGGCAGTCCTACCTGTTGAAGTTGAACTACCCTCCTTACGGGTAATGATGGATGTAAAGCTGAATGAAGCAGAATGGGTCCGATCTCGGTACAATCAACTGAATCTGATCGAAGAAAAGAGGCTAACTGCCATCTGTCATGGGCAGTTATATCAGAAAAGTATGAAGAAAGCCTTCAATCAGAAAATCAGGCTTCGGGAATACCAAGTGGGAGATCTTGTGCTGAAAAGACTTCTTCCTCCTCATACAGACACAGGGGCAAGTGGACTCCTAATTACGATGGTCCATTCATAGTAAAGAAGGTTTTATATGGTGGAGCACTGATGCTCACTACTATGGATGGTGAAGATTTCTTATCCCCTATGAATTCAGATGTAGTTAAAAACTACTTCGCATAAAATGACCCGCTGGACATAAAAATAGAATGTAAGTCAAGGCAAAAATAGGGCATCCCGGCGAGTCAAAAACAAAATAAAAGACTCGGGCAAAAATAAGGGAAAAATAAAAAAAATGTACACCCGCTGAGTTGAAAAGCCGCATTGGACCGCTCAGGCAAAAATGGGTATCCCGGTGGATCCAAAACCCGACAGGGCGATCCACGCAAAATCAGGGAATAAGCGAACAATTGCATTCTGAATTCGTCTGTATCACTCACAACACGACAAGCTTCGAAAGGATAAAGCATCAGTTAGAATCAACCTTCTTCAGAAAGCAAGATGAGAAGAACGTCAAGGTCATACAGGTCATAGCAAAGTAAGTTCACCGGAGCGTCGTCAACATTGCCAGCACTTTTACTTTTCTAAATTTATAGCAATCTCCTCATTCCAGGGGATTTGTTTCTTTGACTGTATTTGCCAATTCAGGGCACCCAGTTTAATAAAATCAGAATTTTCAGTCACATCCCTTTTTGTACATTTTGCAAAATGTCCAATATTCATAATAAGTACTTGCATAAAACAAATGAGCCATTTTTAATAAATGCTTGCGGGAAATATATTTACTTTCAGGAATATCTAATTCCTATGACGGAATCCGGTAAGGGATACCTCGGGATACTTGTGCGTTTCTCTTGTCTTAACAGATTGCAGATATTCAATACGCAGCATGGGGCATGCCAATTACACTTCCCCAGCATACCTCCCCCCCAAGCAGTATCTGGAATGCTTTTCCCCAACGGAATTGTCAAAGCCTCCTCATCCCTAGCACAAGTCTACTCAACAGGATCATCCCCATCCAAGCTCCCCACAAAATTTCCAGCCTCTCCCCAGAAGAGCAATGCTTGAAACTCTTACACAACAAAGTGACGAAATTTTCCTTCTCCCCACTTGAGTTCTATCAATGATCTATCTCCCCAAGCAGAGCTATATCTTCTAACAGATCTACCAATGATCTCTTCCCCAGCCGAGACATTCCTCCAAGCAGATCAGCCAGAGATCTTTATAACAGCGGGATCCGAATCCTGAATCGGTTTCTCTTTTGCATAATCATAACATTCGCATCATAAATCACCGAAATAAGCGTAGCATTCCGTCTAATACGGAGCATTACGGCAAAAATCAAACATTTGCATGATCACAAGCCAAGTTCGAGCCAGCCACCTGCAATTACCATCAGGATTTCATCAGCAATATATATAAAAACTCACATCCCCTACAAATAAAAGCCAAAGCGTCCCCTTTGCACTCTCCGACACGAATGTCTGTTCATATATACTCTTTTTGACACTCGTTCGTGTCATATTATTCCCCACAGATATAAGCCAAAACATCCCCTTTGCATTCTCAAATACATATACCTACATACTCTTTTGACACTCGTCCGTGTCACCTTTCCCCAACATGGTTGCCAAAATCACTTGGTGCAAACAAAGTACTTATTTATAAAACACTCCTTTCGACACCTGTCCATGTCATCCTATCCTCACAGGTCACCAGAACACCTTTTTGCACTCTCACACGCTAATATTTGTTCATAACTTATATATAGTCTCTTTTGACACTCGTCTGTGTCATACATTCCCCAGCAAGTTGAACACTCGTCTGTGTCTTGCTCATACTTCACCAATAAACCAATGCTCACTCATACTTACACAGAAGTCTTTGCTACTCATCCGTATCTCTGTTTGTATATCACTCCCCACAGATTCGACATGTGTCCGTGTTCTTTGTTAACCAGTTGGTACTCGTCCGTATAATCATCTCTGAACACGCGTCAGCGTTTGTTTCTACCGATACTTGTCTATATCATGGTCTTAAGGATGCTCGTCTGCATCTTTAATCTATACACAGCATCAAATACTTATACCTTTTATTCTTGAGCGTAAGCACTCGTCCGTGTTTACCATTCCTCAGTAAGTCACCAACAAAGCAACTTTCTTCTATCCGGCATTCGTCCTATGTCGTGATACTTTCGGAAGCCGTCCCCTGCCAGGTGATCGTCCTTCACCTTTGGATGACCGTCCCTCATCCCTTCCCTAATGGAGTCCCCATTAGTGGAACCTTGTTTATCCGACATTCGTCTTATGTCGTGATAAAGAGCAGTCGTCCCTTGCTAGGTGATCGTCCTTCACCTTTTGATGACCGTCCCTCATCATTTCATCCGATGGTTGTCCCCATCGTTGATCTTATTATTCGACATCCGTCCTATGTCGTGATAAACCCCGAAGAGCAACCGTACCCTGCTAGGTGATCGTCCTTCACCTCTTGATGATCGTCCTTCATCATTTTGTCTGATGGCCGTCCCCATCGTCGACCTTTTCTATCTGACATCTGTCCTATGTCGTGATAAAGAGCAGCTGTCCCCTGCTAGGTGATCGTCCTTCACCTTTGATGACCGTTCCTCATCATTATTTCATTTATTCTTTAAACTGATAGTCGTCCCCATCGTTGTTTACGTTACTTTTCAAACCTGATGGTCGTCCCCATCATTGCCTTTACTTTAATCCCCAGAGAGTCTTATCTCCTTACCTAATGGTCGTCCCCGTCATGGTCTCTTTATTTACCCAGCTTGTCGGTCGTCCCCGTCATTGCTTTACTTACCGCTTTATCCCCAACAATCGTCCTCTGCTCGATGGTCGTCCTCCATCGCCTTCATTTGACAATCATGCTATACTGTCTTTTACAATTTATATCCCTTTTCTTCTTCTATCCAGCGAGTGCAAATTTTGGACTGTTTTTGGTATTCAACCACAAGTTATCTTGTTTGTCTGTTAAGCCAGGCGCTTACACCCTGCACAGCTAACTCATGCTTGAATAGGGGCAGCTGTAAGCACCCCAAATTTTCCCTCACTCATATCACACCATGGCTTGTGATCTTTCATTTTTTGTATAAACATAAGCATACCACATTACATTGCATATTTTTTTCATCTGCATAGTTCAAGTTCATCTGCATCTAGGGTTTGTGATCTGAGCAATCCAAGATTCCATCTGAGCCACCCCATAGGTCTTAAAGCATTCCAAGAGGGTCCATGTGTGTTCTATCATCATATTATGTCCCTCAAAGTTCATGGAAGTCAAGAAATCATAAGAACTGACAAGGCATGGCAGCAGAGCCAGTGTTTTCACTACACAGATGACCAAAATTAGGGTTTTGGTTTCAGAGGCCTCAACTCCAAATTTTTGGGCCATTCTTGTTTCTAATGTTCTTAAGATGTTATAATGATCATGTGTACCAAGTTTGATGAAGAAATTCATTGTGGAAGTCATTTATTCACTGGGTAACTTCTTGAGCAAGTTAAGTCAAAATCAGGGCATCTGAGGCCCCCAACAATGGAACCAAGGGGGTATTTTCATCAAATTGAAGTTATATGATCTCTATTTGATATTAGAAGAAGTTGGAAGTTCACAAGATTGAATAATTTTGAGTCATTTGCAAACTTGCCAAAAAAGGAAATGACTTGTAATGGAAAATTTCCATTTTGGGAAAGTTTTTCAACCTCCTCTTTCTTGATCAAAAATGCTTCAAATGAAAAATTCTTGGTCATAAAAGTTGTAGGATGGATCTTCCAATTTTCAAAAAGTACAAGAACTCCTTCTAATTCATTATAGAACTCAAGTTATGATCCTTCAAAGTTGGCAAAAATCATATAATTTTCAAGAATGCACCAATGAGGGATTTTTGCAAAACCACTTGCCAAGGCCTAAAATGACTTCTAAATTGCCCAAATATGCCATAACATGATCAAACAATATCAAAGACTCAGAATTGGCCCAAGAATTATGTTATTTCATGCCTTGAAACACAAGAAACATCAAAGAGGGAAAATATGCAAAAACCTTGTAAACCCTAGCATCAAATGTTCCAGCTGCAATCTTTCAATCCAAGGGCTCTCCATGAACTCAACTGAGGCCAGACATGCCCAAATACAGCTCTGACTCGTGCCCATGTTTAAGGTACAACCAATGTTGACTTTTTGCATTTTACACCATACCAATCAAACTGAGCCAAACCAAACCCTCTAACCAATCACACTTGATTATACTAACCCTAAGGAACACAAAGAACATAACACACAAGCCTGAAACTCTCCATAGCTCAGATTACAAAAAATCCCCTCAAAACATCATCTCTTCGAATCTCTCAACTCAGCCAACCAAAATCCAAAATTCTTTCACCAATCATCTCCACATAACCCCAGGATCATTTCCCACCCCTCACATTGGCCTGAAACACCCTATAACCAAAACACGATATCAACTTCCTCTGAACTGAAACTCATAAAACAGCCTACATAAACTTGTTTCAAGCTTTCCAGAAGCACCAAGGGGTTCATTGGAGTGAAAAAGCACTAAAGAGGTGGCCAAAATGCTCCAAAGTGTAAAGCTTCAACTCAGGTATACCTCAAGAACATTTTTTCCAGAAATGTTTTTTTAAGTTCCTAGATGAATCTTCATGACGCGCTGATGATCCTGATGTGTTTATTTTGCAAAATGATTGAGTATTAAACATGTATGAGTTCTCTGAAAGTTTTTGACCTAAGAATGTTTTGCTTCGATTTGCCCTTTTGATGCATGATAAATGAATTTTGTTTGGGGATTTAGGTTCAGGGATGTTAGGGGATCATTTTTGGGCAAGAAATTTGGAGTTTAGAAGCCTAGGGAAGGATTTAGGGTTTTTTCTCGTCGGAGAAGATGACCGGAACACTGTTCCGGTCATCTGAAAGTTGTTAGGGTTAATCCGTGTAATTAGCTAGGTTTGAATCTGGACCTTTAGATCTTGGCTTCGTGCGCATGCTAAATGGTAGAGATTAGGTCATTAGCCATAATTATAAATTAATTAATTTAATTAAGTCTGATTAGCTGAGTTTGAATTGTAGCACTTAGATCACGCGCGAGATGAGAGTTTAAATGTGGGCCTTTGATTCTGATTACTGCTGGTCTTGTTGATCGGCGCGTTGGGCCTTTGGATCTGTCAGCTTGCATTCTCAGCCTTTGATCTTGCATACTTTTATTTTTATTTTTTTTTCTTCCTATTTTATTTTGTATATTTATTAAAAATAGCAAAAATAATTTAAAAAATCTGAAAATTTTTATCAAACATTTTATTAATTTTCAAAACCCAAAAATATTTTTATTTTTAATTTTTGCATTAAAACACATTTTTAAATCATTTAAATGTTTTATTAAATTAATTAATTGATTTTAATTAATTAAAAATACATTTAGGTATTTAAAAATCACAAAAAAATTCAGAGAGCATTCTTAGACATTTACAAACATTTACAAACTCATCTTACAAATTTCTTTTTGGTTTTGTTCTTACTTTGAGATTTTTCAATGAATTAGGGTTCTTAAAAATTTCTTTTTGGTTTTGTTCTTACTTTGTGAATGATTCTTTTTGCCTTGCTTTGTGCATGCCCTTTAGCATCTAAAAAAATTTTTGTTTCATTTTTATCTTGAATTTTCAAATTATTTGGCATTTTACATTGAGGATCACCGAAAACCCTAGCAAACTTAGAAAATCCTTAACTTCTTCTAGGTTTAGCTTTTGACCTCCCCCTTTGGATGGTAACCTAGTATAGGTTTAGGGTTCCTTTGAGTGCATTTTCAATTTTCTATCTTGTGCATTGCTTCTGTTTTAGTCATGTGCATCTCATATATTCATAAAACCCTAATTTGTCATGTCTACTTGCATTCATCTTTGCATAAGCATCAATACATGAACTTGCCATGACATCTCAAACATTTTTATGTCACCTTAGACATCCTAGGACATGTTAGAACATAGTTTGATCATTTATTCATCCATTTGGTATGCTTTGCATTCATAACATTTCATGAACATACATGTGTTTTCAAACTTCTAACTTGCCTCCTTTGCATCCCATCTCTTGTTTGATCACACATATGCATCATGTGTTGCTTTGCATCATCTCATAACTCATTTGAATTGCATATGCACTTATGACTTTGGTCTTGGCACCTTTGCTTGTTGCATTTGCATTTCATTTCTTCCTTTATGTGTTCAACTAACATTTCAGGGGCTTAGGGTAAGTTGTTTAAGATGTGGATGTGCATCCACATTTAATTTCTCCTACTCTTTCATTTTTGTACATTATAATTGTGTTTGAAGTGAATTTCATTCACTTGTGACTTCTTCCTCCTTTTCTTTCTTTTAGGTTCACTTATCTTCTTAAATGAAGTAAGAAACCTATCCTTTCTTCTCTTTCTCTTTTCATCTGCTTCTTCCTTGGTGGCCATCTTGAAGACTTCTCTTGAGCCTCACAAACCATAGGATAACCAAGCATGATAACCTTAGGGTTGTATATAGTTCCCCTTTAGTCTTTCACCTTTGAGTCTTCTTTGAGTCTCTCTTCTCATCTCTTAATTAGAGACTAAACTCTTAAAGTTTTAGGACTTTGGAATTAGGGTTATGCCTGCATCCTTCTCTAAGGATGGAGTGTATAACTTTAATCCTAAGTGTTAAATCTTTAATTTGTTTACATCTCTTAATCAAAACACTTAATAACCATCAAGAGATAAGCTTGTAACTTGGGCCTTACATTAGGGTTCTAATTCTTCCTTATGGTTAAGAGGGACTAACCCTAGTGTTTAATGGACAAGTTCCCCTCAAGTTGTCTTACAAACCATAAAAACTTCATTTCTTAATCTCATCCCTTAATTAAAATCCACTCAATAAAGGCTTTGTTATATAATGAATTTAATCCCTAACCATGGATTAAGTTGAGGTACCTTCCTCAGCTTAAGTGTTCTCATCTATTATCCTTCTATTAAGATGGTGTAATGATTTCACTAATTTGTGATTAGAGATTAAACTCATTACTTAACACTAAACAAAAACCCAAAAACATCTAAATAATCACAAGTAGGTTAATGATCCTAATCCTACATCATCATGGTAATTAAGTTGAGATGCTTATCTCATACTTAAGTAGGCTCATTATCCCTAATCAGGGAGGATATAATGAGTTTACAAACCTTTGATTTAGGCTTAAGCTCATTAACTTATGCAAAATACCAAAAACAATAACAAAACTGAAAACACAAAAACAAACAATAATCGTCTCCTTCGGGATTCTTTTCTCATCACACTCATTCACAAACGAGAACTTGCTTCTTCCGTCTAAAGCAAGACTGTTAGCACCCGAGCCAGACGGGTCATACACTTGAGCATAGACAAGCAAGCAGTTCACAGTCAATTTATTTTCAGTCTCTTTGAGTCGAACTACGGTGTTCTGACTTCCTCATTGCACGCGAGGATACGTAGGCATAACTTAACTGTTATCGAACAAAAGTCTCTTTGTCATCCCCCTCTTTCAGCATTCTTTTAAAGCCTTAGTTCCTGAGCAATTCACCCCTTTTGCACTGACACCTTTACATTCATCCCTAGCTTTTGCACACAGATAGCACATACACTTACCCCTTTTAAACACAATCTTTTAAGCGTGGATCCTGTCGAGTACGACGGACAATCTGGGTGCTAATACCTTCCCAGGTTGTAACCAACCCCCTTTCTCAGTTTCTCTGGTTTGCAACCATCTTATCCATTAATTTTCTAGGTTTATGCATCATTACCTTTCCTTCGGGATAAAAATGCCTAGCTGGCGAATCTATTAACCTTCACTTCATTTTCTCCTTTCGCCGACCGTTCGTGCTTGTACCAGGATGCAAATCTTTGGGAGCGACAGATGGTAGGGTAAATTTTGTTGGGAGACTAACTCTTGATGAAGACTGTTTGTCTTCTTGTTGGTTTTGAGGTCATCAAACTTTCCTTTGTCTAGGGAGGTTCAATTGCTTAGAGCCCAAGAGGAGGCAATCTTGGTCATCCATCAGGGAGAGGGAGACTATTGTATGTGCTTGTTTCTAAGGATATGTTCTTATGCTTTTAGGAATCCTTTGAGGGTCCTTAAATTTAAGCCCAAGAGGAGGCCAGGTTACCTTTAAGAGGCCCATGGGTCCTTGACCAAAGCCCAAGAGGAGGCTGGGGGAGGTTGAGTATTTTCCAAGCCTGAGAGAAGGCACCTTTAAGAGGCTTAAGGATCCTTGAACTAAGCCCGAGAGGAGACTATGTGTTTCCCTAAGAGGGTTCTAAGTTATTCGAAGGTTGGTCTTGTGACAATAACCCAGTTACTTAGAGATTCTAGCATAGATGCAAATAGTAAAAGATGCATGAAGACAGTTAAATGTGTCAGTGATTTTGTTGAACATTTTTTAGTATGTCATTTCTATGGTTTGATTATTCTTAAGTGATTTTTAAGAATGATGTTGGAAGTTACACTAAGAAGAAGAGGCCCAAAATCCCGGTGGAGAGAGATTATAGATAAGTTTTATATTGTATGCTCTTTGATAATTAAGAAATATTTTATTTATCTTTGCTTTAGTATGAGATAAATGTCGCTCCCTGGATTTCCATCCTGGTACAAATGTGAAAGTGGCGGGGAAAAGGAAGAGTCTCCAGCCAAGCATTTTTATCCAGAAGGAAGGGTAATGTCGCACAAACTCGGAAGAAGGAGAAAGCGGGGTCTTGTGAACCAAAGGAAAAGGGTAAGGAAGTCGGTTACAAAAAGGGAATGTATTAGCACTCAGATCGTCCGTCGTACTCGACGGGACCCACACTTGCTAGCACTACTTCAAAGGTTTTGCTACTGTTGTAACTGCTACTGGAAAGGACTAAAAAGAAATAAGGAAGAATCAGATGAAAGCATAAGGAGAGGAAATGGCACGAAGAACAAGGAAAGAGACTGAATGATTGTGATCGCCAAGAGTCGTCTCTTGTGCCTATCGTCGCTCCCCGGACTTACGTCCCGGTGCAGACGCGAACGGAAGAGGCGAAAAGAGAAAGAGGGTGAATTGAATAGAGTTGCTAGCTAGGCATTTTTATCCCGAAGGAAAGGTAATGCTGCATAAACCTGGAAAAAAGTGGACAAGACAGTTGTGAACCAAAGAGACTGAGTAAGGGGGTTGGTAACAACCTGGGAAGGTATTAGCACCCAGATTGTCCGTCGTACTCGACGGGATCCACGCTTACAAGATTGTGTTTAAAGGGGGTAGTGTATATGCTAAACTGTGCATAAAAAGCTAGGGAGAAAAGGATGTACAAAGTGTCAGTGCAAAGAGAAAGTGAATGCTCAAAGCTGAGGCTAAGAATAGAAAGCTGAAAGAGGGGGAGACAAAGAGACTTTTGTTCGATAACAGTTAAGTTATGCCTATGTATCCTCTCGTGCAATTAGGAAGTCAGAACACCGTAGTTCGACTCAAAGAGACTCAAAGGTTGTAAACTCAATATATCCTCCCTGATTAGGGATAATGAGCCTACTTAAGTATGAGATAAGCATCTCAACTTAATTACCATGATGGTGTAGGATTAAGATCATTAACCTACTTATGATTATTAAGATGTTTTTGGGTTTTTGTTTAGTGTTAAGTAATGAGTTTAATCTCTAACCAGGGATTAGTGAACTCATTACACTATCCTAAGAGAATGATATAACACTTAAGATGAGGAAGATACCTCAACTTAATCCATGGTTAGGGACTAAATTCATTATATAACAAGCCTTCATTAAGTGGATTTTAATTAAAGGGTGAGATTAAGAAATGGATTTTATGTTTGTAAGACTTATCTTGAGGGGGACTTGTCCATTAAACATTAGGGTTAGTCCCTCTTAACCAAAAGGAAGAGATGGAACCCTAATGTAAGGCCCAATTTACAAGCTTAAGTATTAATATTTATTAAATGTTTTGATTAAGAGGTGTAAACAAATTAAAGGTTTAACACTAAGGATTAAAGTTATACACTCCATCATAAGATAAGGATAAATGCATAACCCTAATTCAAAGTCCTAAAGCTTTAAGTGTTTAGCCTCTGATTATGAGATGAGAAAAGAGACTCAAGGAGACTCAAAGGTAAAAAGCTAGGGGAGACTATATACAACCCTAAAAATTATCATGCTTGGATATCCTATGGTTTGTGAGGCTTGAGAAAGAAGTCTTCAGAAGGCCACCAAGGAAGAGAAGCAGATGAAAAAGAGAAGAGAGAAAGAATAGGTTACTTATTTCATGAAGAAGATAAGTAACCTAAGAGAAAGAGATAGGAGCAAGAGAGAACAAATGAAGCAAGTTCACTTCAAATACAAGTAAATAATGCATATAAAGAGATGAGAAGAGGTGGAATGTGAAGGCAAATCCACATCCCAAACAACTTACCATAAGCCCCTGAAATGTTAGTGTGAATGCATAAGATGCAAAGCAAAAGGAAATGAGATGAATAAAGATGCAAAGACCAAAACCAGAAGTGTAAACATGATGCAAATGTGCTATGAGATGATGCAAAGTCATACATAATGCTTGTGAATGTTCATACAAGGATGAGATGCAATGGAAGTAAGTAAGAAGCTTGAAAAACACATGGATGCATATGAAATGTAATGAATGAAAAGCATAACAAATGAATGAAGAAGTTATCAAGCAATGTTCAAGCATGTCTTAAGATGTCTAATATGTCCTACAAATGCTTGAAATGTCATGACAAGTTCATATGATGATGAGATGCAAAGATGAAAGCAAATGAACATGAGAAATTAGGGTTTCATGAATGTATGAGATGCAAGTGACCAAAAAATAAGCATACATCATGATAAAAAATTGAAAATGAACTCAAACAAACCCTAAACATACACAAGAACAATCCCCTAAGGTGGAGGTCCGAAGCTAAACCTAGTGAATGTTATGGATTTCCTAAGTTAACTAGGGTTTTTGGGTGATTCAAAAGGTAAAATGCAAATCAATTTGAAAATGCAAAGAAAAATTATGAGATAAATAACCTAGAAACTAGATGCAATATGTGAAACAATGCATAAAGAACCAAGTCCAAACTCATCATGGTTAGGAAGAAATGATTTTTCAAGTTAGGGTTAAAAAATAAGAATTTTATGAACCCTGATTCAAAGAAAATTGTGAAAATGTGATCAAACCTAAAAAGAAATTTGTATGGTGAGTTTCAAAATGTTTCTAAATGTATGAGAATGATTCATGAATTTTTTGGTGATTTTTAGAAACCTAAATGTATATTTAATTAATTAAAATCAATTAATTAATTAAATAAAACATTTAAATGTTTTAAAAATACTTTTTTAATGCAAAAATTAAAATAAAAAATGTTTTTGAGTTAAGAAAAATATTTGAAATGAAAATGCAGAAAATGGTATTTTTTGAAAGTCTTTTGCTATTTTAAAATAAATATGGAAACAAATGCAATAAAATGAAAATAAAATGAAATAAAATGAGAAGTAATCAAGATCTATGACCCAGATTTGAAAGGGGTTTGACTGGCGCGCGTTTGGAGGGCTAGGATTCATTCTGGCTAGTTAATTTAATTATATTAATTAAATCAAGTTTTATTTAATTAATTAGATTAGGGTTTTAATGATCTAATCCTAGCCATTCACGTGCATAATTAAAACAGATCCAAGGTTCCACATTAAATCTGGAGAACTAACCCTAATTAGCCCTAATCAACTTCAGGTGACCGGAGGGGTGCTCCGGTCATCTTCTCCGATGACACTAAAACCCTAAGTCTCTCTACAGGCCACCCCAACCCAAATTAACTGCCCAGAAATGATTCCCTACTCCCACGAAACTCAAATCATTCAACAAACATCATTTATGCTTCACAAACATGGAGAATCGAAGAAAAAATAAAAACTGGACAAACTTTCAGAAGCTTATGAAATGTTTATTTCTCAACCATTTTCAATTCTAAAAACATCAGAGTGATCCCCATAACATGTAGTTTCATTCTATAACAAGAAATCAAAGGTCTGAAAGATTTTGTTCTTGAGGTTACCTGAGCTGGAGATCTTTGAATGTGGACTTTCAGAGCCTCTCTCTTGTGCAATCTAAGTCCTTTGAGTCCCCTGAGGCTATTGAGAAGCTTTGCAAGAGTTTACAATGGCTATTTTGTGAGTTTTTGTTCTGGTGTAACAGAAATGATGCTTTTGGTTTGTGGTGTTTCAGGTTATTTTGAGGGTGGGGATTTGTTTTGTGAATAAAATGTGACTTGTTGGTGAAAGAATTTCTGGATTTTGTTAAGTTTTGAGGGTGTTTCGAAGAGAACAAGTTTTGTGCATATTTTTGTGAATATGATGTTGTGTGTGTTCTGAGCTCCTATGCCTCTTCTATATCTCTCCCACATTGTTTGAATATAATATGGAGTAGGTTCTCCAAGAGTATGGGAGTTTTTGCCAAAAATTCAAATATGTGTCCTTGAGAGTATGGGCTATGGAAGAGGAGATATAAAGGGTGGATTAGCTTTAGCTGACTTTGTGGAGGACCTTTGGATCAGATTTCATGAGCTGGAACAACTGGATCATGAGATATCATAGTTTTGCAAATTTCCCTCTTTGAAATTTCTTGAAGTGCAAGGCATGGAATCTTGTGAATCTTGGCACAATTTTGATCAAGGAAAGATGAATTATCATGTTATGAAGCTTAGAAGTGGATTAGAGGTCCTTAGAAGTCTTGAAACTTGATTTTGCAAAAATCCCTCTTTGGCATGAACTTGAAAATTACAAGATTTTTCCCAACTTTGAAAGATCATATCTTGAGTTCTAGGATGAATCAAGAGGAGTTCTTGTACTTTTTGAAAATGGGAAGATCCAATCTACAACTTTCATGTTTAAGGATTTTTCATTTGAAGCATTTTTGATCAAGAAAGAGGAGGTCGAAAATCTTTCCCAAAATGGAAAGTTTTCATTACAAGTCATGTCCAAAAATGGAAAGTTTGCAAATGGCTTGAAATTATTCAATCTTGTGAACTTCTAACCACTTCTAAGATCAAATAAAGATCATAAAACCTCAAATTGATGAAAATGACCCTTTGGTTCCATTGGTTGTGGCCTTAGATGCCCTGATTCTGACTTTTCTTGCACAATAAGTTACTAGTTGATCAGATGACTTCCATAGTGATTTTCTTCATCTAATTTGGTACACATGATCCTTATAACATGAAGATGATTAGAAACAAGAATGAAAAAAAAATTGAGTGTAAGGCCTCTGAAACCAAAACCCTAATTTTAGGTCATCTGTGTAGGAAATCTTTAGTCTGCCTCTATGCCTTTGCAATGCTTTGTGATCTCTTGACTTTTATGAACTTTGGGGAGCATATTATGATCATGGAACACACATGGACCCTCTTGATAAGTTTCAAGGCCTTTGAGATGGCTCAGATCACTTCTTGGATTCATCTGATCACAAACCCTAGCTATGCAGCTTATGCAGTGAAATAAACTATGCAATGTGAGATGATATGATTATGCAATGCAATATGGAAAGATCACAAGCCATGATGTGAGAAAAAGTGAGGGAAAATTTGGGGTGTTTACAGCTGCCCCTATTCAAGCATGAGTTAGTTGTGCAGGATGTAAGCGCCTGGCTTAACATATAAACATGATAACTTGTGGTTGAATACCAAAGACAGTCCGAAATTTGCACTCGTTGGGGAGAAGAAGAAAAGGGATATAAATTGTAACAAGCAGTATAGTATGAGTATCAAATGAAAGCGATGGAGGATGACCATCGAGCAGAGGATGACTGTTGGGGATAAAGAATGGTAAGTAAAGCAATGACGGGGACGACTATCATGCTGGGAAATAAAGAGATCACGACGGGGACGGCCATCGGGCAAAGAAATAAAACTTTTTGGGGATTGAGGAATGAGGAAAGCACTGACGGGGACGGCCATCAGGTTTAAAGGGTGGACAAACCGCGACAGGGACGACCATCGGGTAAAAGAATAAATGAAATAATGGTGAGGGACGGTCATCAAAAGGTGAAGGACGATCACCTAGCAGGGGACGGCTGCTGGAAATATCACGACATAGGATGAATACCGGATAGAAAAGATCAACGATGGGGACGGCCATCGGATAAGCATGATGAAGGACGATCATCAAGAGGTGAAGGACGGTCACTTGGCAGGGGACGGCTGCCGAAAATGTCACGACATGGGACGAATGCCGGATAGGAGAATCAACGATGGGGATGGCCATCGGATAAACATGATGCAGGACAATCATCATATGGTGAAGGACGATCACCTGGCAGGGGAAGGCTTTCGAAAAAACATCACGACATAGGACGAATGTCGGACATGAAGGTTGTTTTGTTGGCGACTTCTGGGGGGTGGTAAACACGGACGAGTGCTTACGCTTTGAAATAAACGGTATAAGTGTTTGACGGTGTGTATAGACTAAAGATATGGACGAGCATCCTTAGGACCACGATACGGACGAGTATTGATAGAAACAAATGCTGACACATGTTTAAGGATGATGATACAGACGAGTATCAATCGGTTAAGCAAGGAACACAAACGAGTGTTGATCTGCCGAGGAGATGATATATACAAGATACGGATGAGTATCAGAGGATTGTGTATAAGTGTGTACAAGTGTTTGACCTGTTGGGGAAATATCTGCAAGACACGGACGAGTGTCAAAATGATTGAGCCAGGGACACGGACGAGTGTTTGACTTGCTGGGGAAGTATGACACGGGCGAGTGTCAAAACGATTATGTGCAAATATGAATAAGTATCTGTATTGAGAGTGCAAAAAGTATTCTGGCTTTATCTGTGGGGGATAAGTTTTGTATATTGTTGGTGAAGTGATTTTGTATTTACAGGTGACTTGCTCGAACCTGGCTTATGATCATGCAAATGTTTGATTTTTGCTGTAATGCTCCGCATTAGACGGAATGCTACGCTCTGCGTGGGAAAGGAGGATATTGCTATAAATTGAGAAAATAAAAGTGTTGGCAATGTTGAAGTTGACGCTCCAGTGAGCTTCCTTTACTATGACATGTATGACCTTGACGTTCTTCTTATCTTGCTTCCTGAAGAAGGTTGATTTTGACCGATGCTTTATCCTTTCAAAGTTTTCCTTGTTGTGAGTGATATAGACGAATTCAGAATGCAGTTGTTCGCTTTTTCCCAAATTTTGCGTGGATCGCCCTTTCGGGTTTTCAATCCACCGGGATACCCATTTTTGCTTGAGCTGTCCGATGTGGCTTTTCAACTCAGCGGGTGTACATTTTTTTTCAAATTTCCCTTATTTTTGCCCGAGTCTTTTATTATGTTTTTGACTCGCCAGGATGCCCTATTTTTTCCTGGACTTACATTCTATTTTTTATGTCCAGCGGGTCATTTATACAAGAATAACCTGATCTTAACAATTTCTTTGCCATTGCATGTCATCCGGCATGAGTACCGAAAGAACCTTCATGTACTTCATGCATCAGCAGGTCTGCTTCCTTCTTGTAAACACATCTGAGCAAGACCATGTCGAAGTTTCGCTTGTATAAAGAACCATCAGTATTGAGGAAGAAACTGCCGGCTAACCTTCTTAATGTCTTCTTATCGTTTGACGATGCCCCAGGTGGGTAAGCCTGAGTCTCTAAGAAGCATTTGATGTCGTGGAACCAAGGCTTGTTGTCAATAGCAGTGTCCACAGAGAATACATATGTCGGTCTGTCCAGTTTGGATACCAAAATCCGAGGTACATAATTAGCAGTCTGTACTTTGATCATGGATGAAATGGTAGCCAAGGTTTCTGCAAACTGATTCTCATCTCGAGGGATGTATTCAAACTTAATTGTTGTGAAGAAGGTCAACAATCTCCTCGTATAGTCACGGTAGGGAATCAGATGCTCCTGATGAGTGTACCACTTGTCGTTGGTCTGGTTGATTACCAAAGCTGAATCTCCTAATACATTCAAAGTTTTGATCCTGAGGTCAATGGCCTCCTCAAGACCCATGATACAAGCTTCGTATTCTGCTTCCTTGTTAGTGCAGGCAAAGGTGAGCCTTGCTGAGAAAGGCATATGAACTCCTTTGGGTGTAATGAGTACTGCACCAACCCCACAGCCATTACAATTAACTGCCCCATCAAAAATCATAGTCCATGCTTCTTCTGGGTCAGGCCCTTCAGTGTGAATAAGCTCTTCATAATCTTTTGCTTTTAAGAACAGGATGTCTTCATCAGGGAAGTCGAATCTCATAGGCTGGTAATCATCAATGGGTTGCTCAGCCACATAGTCAGACAATACACTGCCCTTGATGGCTTTCTGAGAGGTGTATTGAATGTCATATTCTGTTAGAATCATTTGCCACCTGGAAACCCTTCCAGTAAGTGCTGGCTTCTCAAATATATACTTGACTGGGTCCATCTTTGAGATCAATAAGGTAGTGTGAGTCAACATATATTGTCTAAGTCGGCGAGCAGCCCACGCTAAAGCACAACAAGTTTTCTCGAGCAGTGAATAACGTTGTTCACAGTCGGTAAACTTTTTGCTTAGGTAGTATATTGCATACTCTTTTCGACCAGACTCGTCATGCTGGCCCAACACACACCCCATTGACTCTTCAAATACTGTCAGATACATGATTAGAGGTCTTCCTTCAACTGGAGGCATGAGAATTGGAGGTTCTTGCAGATATTCTTTGATCTTGTCAAAAGCTCTCTGACAGTCATCATTCCACCTGATTGTTTGCTCTTTTCTTAACAGCTTGAACAAAGGTTCGCAGGTTGCAGTGAGATGAGATATGAACCATGAGATGTAGTTAAATCTACCTAAGAACCCTCAAACTTCTTTCTCAGTCTTAGGTGTAGACATTTCCTGAATAGCTTTGACTTTATCGGGATCAACCTCAATTCCTTTTCCGCTTACAATAAAACCCAGCAGCTTACCCGAACGTACCCTGAATGTGCATTTATTGGGGTTCAACCTTAACTGATACTTTCTCAGACGCTTGAAAAGTTTCAATAGGTTTACCAAATGCTCTTCCTCTGTTTGGGACTTGGAAATCATGTCATCCACGTAGCACTCAATTTCTTTATGGATCATGTCATGGAATAATGTCACCATAGCCCATTAATATGTTGCACCGGCGTTATTCACACCGAACATTATTACTTTGTAGCAGAACATGCCCCAAGGTGTTATGAAGGTTGTCTTCTCCATGTCTTTAGGTGACATCTTGATCTGATTGTATCCAGAGAACCCATCCATGAAGGAAAATACCGAGAACTAAGTTGTGTTGTCTACCAATACATCAATGTGAGGTAATGGGAAATCATCTTTCGGGCTTGCTTTGTTCAGATCCCGATAATCAACACACATACGCACCTTGCCATCCTTCTTAGGTATGGGTACAATGTTAGCAATCCATGGTGGGTAACTAGTCACAACGAGAAAACTGGCGTCCCACTGCTTTTGTACTTCCTCCTTGATTTTCATGGCCATGTCTGGGTATGTACTGCACAGCTTCTGTTTAACTGGCGGACAATCTTATTTCAATGGCAACCTGTGCATGACAATATTCGTGTCCAGACCTAGCATATCTTGATAGGACCAAGCAAAGACGTCGACATATTCCCGAAGCATATTGATTAGTTGTTCTTTCACTAGAGCTTGCAGACTGGCTCCAATCTTCACTTCTTTCACATCTCCCTCGGTACCAAGATTGATGGT
Source organism: Lathyrus aphaca (assembly GCA_963966055.1). Lineage (NCBI taxonomy): Eukaryota > Viridiplantae > Streptophyta > Magnoliopsida > Fabales > Fabaceae > Lathyrus > Lathyrus aphaca. Next base: position 476,078,771 of record OZ014525.1, read on the forward strand.
CTCAACTTCTTCCTGATGAGGAGCAATCACTTTTTCCTCTTTCCTGAATAACCTGGCCAACTCTTCAGGAAAATCATAGTCTTCATCAACCCCTTCTTCTGCTTGATTAATCAGATTGTTGAAGTCATACGAGGTCATAACAGTGTCGTTGTCGGTGCAATCTGGAAGGCTATCTCTGCAAGGGTTGAGATTTATTCATTTTAGTGATTGATTTTATCTTATTTAGAAAAAGTGAATGAAGTTTATTAAGAAAAACATTGCCATTTATTTATTTTGTGCGAAAAATAATAAAAATGAAAAGACAGTGAGCGAAAAGATTGTTTGCAAAAGATGTCCATTGTTCATTAATCATTCATTTGCACAAAATACATATATGGCCCTATTACAAAATGAGTCCTGACACCTTGGGAAAGATGCAGGACTTGATGCATGCTTAAACAGGAAATAATAATTACTCTGCAGTAGTAACCCTTATAATTTCCTGGGAAGACCAGTTGAGGACTTGTTGGCCTGGGACTCTTGGACGGATCCAGCTTTCCAGGTTGAAGTTGTTTTCAGCCTCGTCTTCCATATTGTTGACAGCATCTGGGGTCATCATTCCCCCACTTATGAACTTGGGAGCTTCAGCAGCCTCCTCTTGGACCTTTCGGGATGGTCTGTAACCCAAACCGAACTTGTCTTCCTTTATCTGAACTTGCAGCAGCTTTCCCCAGTCTCAGGCATTCCTGTCTTCAACAACCTTTCGATCTTGTTTGTAAGAAGGAATTGAAGTACCGGACACTTCAGTTGTTGCTTCAGTGACATTGAGAGCTTCAAAACCTTGACTCATTGTCTCATGGATCTCCCCATCCATCTCAATGTACTTGTAAGTAGCTAGATGACTGACAAAGATGCCCTCTTCTCCATAAATGGTGATAATTTGGCCTTCCCACTCATATTTTAACTTCTGGTGAAGGGTGGACGTTACGGCGCCAGCGGCATGAATCCAAGGTCGACCCAACAAACAGTTGTAGGCAGGCTGAATGTCCATCACATAGAAGATAGTTTTGAAAATATGTGGGCCAATTACCACATGCAGCAAAATTTCTCCAAGAATCGATCTCTTATAACCGTCAAAGGCTCTCACAAATAGGTTACTTGGACGGAGTGCAAGACCATCATACTCCATCTTGACTAAGGCTTTCTTTGGAAGGACATTGAGAGATGACCCAGTGTCAACCAAGACATGAGAAAGAACAACACCTTTACACTCTAAGGTGATATGTAAAGTCTTATTATGGTTACGGCCCTCCGTAGTCAGATCATCATCAGTGAAACCTAGTCCATGACTAGTATTAACATTTGAAACCACCGTTTCTAGCTGATTGGCTGTGATCTCTTCTGGCACGTAAGTTGCATGCAAAACCTTGAGTAGTGCATTCCGGTGAGCTTCGGAACACATGAGCAGTGATAGAATGGAGATCTTGGAGGGTGTCTGGTGGAGCTGGTCCACAACCTTGTAGTCACTCTTCTTGTTAATTCTCATGAACTCGTCCACATCCTGATCAAAGGATGTCTTCTGAATTTCTATAGCAATTGGTTCTTCTGGCACCACATTCTTGCCTTTTGCTTTAGCATCAGCTACTGCTTCAGCATTAACTCTGGGAAATTGTGATGCGAAGAGACGTCCGCTTCGAGTGAAGCCTCCGCCTCCCCCGACATTATCAATCTGTGGTGTAGAGGTTGAAGAGTCAAGAGTGACTTTCTTTCCGTTGCAGTAAAGATCTGAGTCGTAGTGCCAAGGCACGACACTACTGTTGTCATATGGAACTGGTCCAGGTACTGTGATGGTTACCGAACTGATTGCTGTGGACGAAGGAGTTGTGACAGTTAGTGGGTCCTAATAAATGGTGACAGGAGGTCTGACTGGAGATAGTGCCGGTGATGAAAGTTACTGATGTTGATGTTGTTATGAGTTGTTGAAAGAATCCGAAACATGGATTGTTGCCGGATCATAATAAATGGTGATCATGGAGACATCATTGTTGATAGTTGCTGTTGTTGTAGAAGATTCTACTTAACTGATGTCTGTTGAAATTGAAGAAGGGAAGTTTGTTGATGTTGTGGAAGAATCTGTTGGAATGATTGTTGTTAAAGTTGTAGGAGATACCTCTGAAATGGTGTTTGTTGATGTTTGTAAACACCCCAAATTTTCCCTCACTAAGTTAACACCATGGCTTTTGATCTTTCATCTTTGCATAAATTTAAGCATATCATCTCATATTGCATATTTGTTTCATCTGCATAGTTCAAGTTCATCTGCATCTAGGGTTTGTGGTCTGAGCAATCCAACGATCCATATGAGCCACTCCAAAGGCCTCCAATCATTCCAAGAAGGTCCATGTGTGTTATACCATCATATTATATCCCTTAAAGATCAAGGAAGTCAAGAAATCACAAGAACTTGGAAAGCATGGAAGCAGAGCTAGGGTTTCACTACACAGATGACCTGAAATTAGGGTTTTGGTTTCAGAGGTCATAACTCCAAATTTTTTGGTCATTCTTGTTTCTAATAGTCTCAATATGTTATAAGGATCATGTGTACCAATTTTGATGAAGAAATTCATTGTGGAAGTCATCTGTTCACTGGGTAACTTCTTGAGCAAGTCAGAGCAAAATCAGGGCATCTGAGGCCCCCAACAATGGAACCAAAGTGGATTTTTCATCAAATTGAAGTTATATGATATTTATTTGATCATTGAAGTGCTTGGAAGTTGACAAAATTGAAGAAATTTGAGCTAAACCAAAAGTTGCCAAAAATGGAAATGACTTGTAATGGAAACTTTCCAATTTGGGAAAGATTTTCAACCTCCTCTTTCTCAACCAAAAATGCTTCAAATAAAAAATTATTGGTCATGAAAGTTGTAGATTGGATCATTCCCTTTTCAAAAAGTACAATTAAAAGTTCTAATTCATTATGGAACTCAAGTTATGGCTTTGCAAAGTTGGAAAAAATCCTATAATTTTCACATTCACACCAAAGAGGATTTTTTGCAATTTCACATACCAAGTCATTTTGTGACCTCTAATCACTCTCTAAGCATCATACAAACATAATACATTGCATTGTGATCAAAATTGCCCAAAGAATCATTCAATTTCATGCCTTGAACTTCAAGAAATTTCAAAAGGGGCAAACTTCCTCAAAATTGCAAAATGATACAAAACCTCTCATACACTTGTTACAGCTCATCAAATCTGATATATGGGCCTTCCTTGATCTCTGCTGAACCAAGACATGCCCAAATCCAAGCCTACCATTTGATCATACATCAAGTACACCATTTGTTGACTTTTTGCAAATCACCCCATACCAATCAGCTGCAGCCACAACCACTCTCTAGCCAATAGGGTTATCTTATGTGGACCAAAAGCAAGCCAAGGCATAACACACACAAGCCTGAAACCTCAGATTCATCAAGTTTCACAAAATACCTGTAAACACCCCAAATTTTCCCTCACTCATTTCACCATGGCTTGTGATATTTTCATTTGCATAGATTCAATCATAGCATCCCATATTGTATTTTTGCTTCACTGCATTGGTTCTAAGTCATCTGCATGTAGGGTTTGTGATCTGAGCAATCCCTGGGCTATCTGAGCCATTCCAAAGGCCTTCAATCACCTCAAGAGGATCCATGTATGTTCAAGCATCATATTATATCCTCACAAGATCAAGAAAGTCAGATAATCACAAGGACTGAGAAAGGCATGGAAGCAGAGCCACGCTTAACTGCACAGATGACCTAGAATTAGGGTTTTGGTTTCAGAGACCATAACCCCAAATTTTTTGGTCATTCTTGATTCTATAGGTCTTTATATGATATGAGGATAATGCATACCAATTTTCATTAAGAAATTCAATGAGGAAGGCATCTGATCAAGAGGTGACTTCTTGAGCAAGTCAGTGCAAAATCAGGGCATCTGAGGCCCCAAATCACCCAACCAAAGGGGTTTCTCCATCATTTTGAATGTGTATGATCTTTATTTGATCTTATAAGATGTTAGAAGTTCACAAAATTGAAGAATTTCAAGCCACTTGCAAGGTTGCCATTTTGGGAAAGTGACTTGTAATGTAAACTTGTCATTTTGGGAAAGTTTTTCAACCTCCTCTTTTTGATCCAAAAATGTTTCAAATGAAAAATCTTTAGTCATGAAAGTTGTAGATTGGATCCTCCCATTTTCAAAAAGTACAAGAACTCATTCTAATTCATTTTAGATCAAAAGTTATGGCCTAGCAAAGTTGGACAAAATCACTAAATTTTCATTTTTGTGCCAAAGAGGAAACTTGCAAAAACCCTTGCCAAACCAATTTGTGACTTCAAAGTGACTTCTAAAGCATTACATAAACATAACACATTGCCTAAAAAGTCAGATTTGTGCCAAGAATTCTCTAGTTTCATGACTTGTGCATGAAGAAATCAAGAAAGGGCCAAATTTCATGAAATTTGCAAAACCACCCATAAGCTTCCATCCACTTGCTAATTGGCCTCAATCTGAATTCCATGGCTGCCCTTGATCCTTGCTGCGCAGGACACCCCATTGTCCTTGGCCTGCCATGACCCATACCTCAAGTACACCAACTTTTAACATTTTGGCAACTTGCCCATACCAATCAACATAAGCCAGCACCCACTCTCTGACCTATCACACTTCTTTATGTGGATCAAAACCAAGCAAAAGCACATAACAACACAGCCTGAAACTCCAAGAACTCAACACACTCCAAAATCCCCAAATTTGCAAAAGCCTTCGAATCTCTTGATTCAACCATCTAACCTTCAAGTTTCTTTCACCATTCAACTCACCATGATCCACTGATCATTTCCCACCCTTCATTTGGCCCTAAAACCTCCACAATCAAAAATACGATTTTCACACTTCACAAACTGAATTTCTGCCATTTCCATTTTAAGGCCATATAAACTCCAGCTAAGTATTACAAACACTTGGGGAGGATCATTGGAACTTGTTTGAAGCAAATAACTGGCCAGAAAGCACCATTTTTGAAAGCTTCAGTTCAGGTAACCTCAAGAACAAATTTTCCAGAAATGCGTTTTTAAGTTTCTAATTGATTCTCCATGATTTACTGATGATTCTGATATGTTTAGTTTTGAAAATAGTCAAGTATTAAGCATGTATTGAACCTCTGAAATTTTCTGAGTATTTTCCGTTTGGCTTTGATTCTTGATCTTGAGTGAAAATAAATGAGTTTTAGGGTTGGATTTGTGTTTAGGGTTGTTAGATGTTTGATTCTGGAGAGTTATAGAGCTTAAGATTGCGTATGGAGTGAGATAGCACATTTGGCTGGCCGGAGAAGATGACCGGAACAGTGGAACACTGTTCCGGTCACCTGAAAGTAATTAGGGTTCAGATTAAGGTTAATGACATAATTAGCGTAGTTTGAATTCTGACCATTGGATAGCGCGCGAAGTCAATTCCCTCCCTTTTGAGTTTGAATATGGGCCCTTGGATGGGCTGACTTTCTCATTTTCTCTTTAATTTCATTTTTATTTTATTTGTTTTGTAAAAATTTCTACGAATTTTTAAAAATAGTAAAACACATTAAAAAATTCTGAAAATTTTTATCAAATCTTTTATTAATTTCAGAACCCAAAAATATTTTTATTTTTATTTTTTTCATCAAAAATTATTTTTAAATCATTTAAATGTTTATTTTTAATTAGTTAATGGAAATTAATTAATTAAAAATGCATTTAGGTATTTAAAAATCACCAAAAAATTCACATTGCATTTTGACACATTTAGAAACATTATCAAACTCTCCAAACAAATTTCTTTTTGGTTCTTGATGTATTTTGACATTTTTCTTTGGAATTAAAGTTCTTAAAAGGCAATATTTTTGTCCTAACTTAGAAAAATTCATTCTGCCTAACCATGAAGAGTTTGATATTGGTTCTTCTTGCATTGAATTCTCCATATCATGTAGTTTCTAGGGTAAAATTAATTTGAATTTATCTCTCATTTTCAATTTGATATGCATTTTTCCTTTTAAGGTGCCTTAAAACCCTAGCAAACTTAAAAAAATCATAACTTCCACTAGGTTAAGAGTTAGGTCCCCTCCTTTGGGCAGTGAACTTGTGTAGGGTTAGGGTACCTTTGTTCCCATTTGCATTTTTTTATCTTGTCATTTGCTTCTGATTTTGAATTTTGCATTGCATATTGTATGTAAAACCCTAATTCTTGCTTTCATTTGCATTCATCTCTCATATCCTTGCATTCATGAACTTACCATGACATTTTGTGCATCAACATGACATGTAAGACATCTTAGGACATATTAGAATCATGTTTGATCATTGCATCATTCATTTTCCATGTTATGTATCCATTGCATTTCATGAACATTCATGGACTTTTATGGTTCAAAGCATGCTTCATTTGCATTCTCATCCTTGTATGATCACCTACAACCCTTGACATGTGTTTGCATCATCTCTTAGCATCATTAACATCATGTTTATGCTTCTGAATTTGGTTTGCATCATTGCATTCATCTCATTTTCATTTCATTTCACCTCTTGTTACTAACTTTCCAGGTGGTAAGTCATTGAGAAGTGAATTTGCCTTCACTTCTCATAATCCCTCCTCATCTCTCTTATGCATTCATTGCTGAATTTTTCTTGCGCTTTAGAGTGAGCTTGCTCATTCATGTCTCCTTCTCACTTTCTTTCTTCAAGCAACTTATCTTCTTCAATGAAGTAAGTTGACTTGCTTCTTCTGCTTCCTCCTCCTTTCATCTGCTTCTTCCTTGGTGGCTTTTCTCCTGAAGATCTCTTGCAAGCCTCATAAACCCTAGGAATACCCAAGCATGATCACAATTAGGGTTTAATTAGTCCCCAATTAGATTTACCTTTGTGTCATCTTTGTGTCTTCTCTTCTCATCTCTTAATCAAGGACTAAACCTTAAAGGTTTTAAGGCTTTGTGATTAGGCTTATGTCTGCATCCTTCTATTAGGATGGAGTGTATAACTTTAATCCTAAGTGTTAAACCCTTAATGTGTTTAAATCCTTTAATCAATCCATCTAATAACCATTAAGACATTAACTTGTAACTTGGGCCTTGCATTAGGGTTCTATTTCTTCCTTAATTGGTTAAGAAGGACTAACCCTAATGTTAATGGACAAGTCCCCCTCAAGTTGTCTTACAAACCACAAAATTCACTTCTTAACCTTATCATTAACTAAAATCCACTTTAATAAAGGTTTGTTTTTTCATGAGGTTAATCCCTAATCATGGATTAAGTTGAGGAGCCTTCCTCAGCTTAAATGTTCTCATCTATTATCCTTCTATTAGGATGGTGTAATGAGTCCATTAAATCCTTGATTATGGCTTAAACTCATTACTTAACACTAAACAAAAACAACAAAAACATCTAAATAAATACAAATAGGTTAATGATCTTAATCTTACACCATGGTGATTAAGTGTGAGGTGTTTACCTCATACTTAAGGTATTCTCATTACCCCTAATCAGAGGGAGGATGTAATGAGTATACTAACCCTTGGTTTAGGCTTAAGCTCATTAACTTATGACAAACACCAAAAAGCAATAAAAGATTGAAAACACAAAAACAAACAATAATCGTCTCCTCCGGGATTCTTTTCTCATCTCATTCACTCACAAACGAGAACTTGCTTCTTCCGTCTGATGCAAGACAGTTTGCACCTGAGCCAGACAGGTCATACACTTGAGCATAGTCAAGTAAGCAGTTCACAAGTCAATTTATCTTTCAGTCTCTTTGAGTCGAACTACGGTGTTCTGACTTCCTCATTGCACGAGAGGATACGTAGGCATAACTTAACAGTTATCGAACAAAAGTCTCTATATATCCCCCCTCCTTCCAGCATTATTCTTTGAGCCTCATGGTCTTGAGCTTCTCACTCTGTTCTTACACTGACACTCTCATATTTCACTTCATTTCCTTTTACACTGACACTTGCATTCTTTCCTAGCTTTTACACACAAAATAGCACTGACACTACCCCTTTAAAACACAAATCTTTCAAGCGTGGATCCCGTCGAGTACGGCGGACAATCTGGGTGCTAATACCTTCCCAGGTTGTAACCAACCCCCTTTCTCAGTTTCTATGGTTCGCGACCGTCTTATCCATATCTTTCTAGGTCTATGCAGCATTACCTTTCCTTCGGGATAAAAATGCCTAGCTAGCGACTCTTTTCTTTTCAGTTCACCCTTGTGTGTTCTCTCCTTTCGCCGACCGTTCGCGTCTGTACACCATTTGACTTAGCCTCATTTTGATGGGAGCGACAGCTTGGCGACTTTGCTGGGGAGACTTATATTGCAACCAGGGCTTCTGGTTCTTTTTGTGGGTTCCTCCTAGCGCTTGTTTGATTTGTGTTTACTGGGGTGTTATGTGCTAATTGTGTTTGTTTATATGCTTTATTTACTGCTTTATGTACAACTTTATTTATTGCTTTCCTTTACAATTTTTCATATTTCATACTGTCATTATCATTGCTGGATCTGGCTTCTGTTTTGGTGGGTGGGGTTTCACTGAATGATTAAGGTCCTATACCAGGGACCTGAGTGACACCTAGGCTAGAGTGGTTCATATTCTTTCCCATTCCATTTCGGTCTGGTGCGGGAATATGAAACACGGTTCAGATGTGGGTTTCTTCTTGAGAACTCTGTGCTACAGATTTCCTGTAGTGCTGGGGCTATCTGGGAAGCCTGCTAAGTCTGGATGACCTTTATTATGACCTTCAGAAGCTGAGGTGAATTAGAGGAGGATCATTTATGATTATTGTAAACACTGTACCTCCAGGTTAGAAGTGTTTACACTTCTCATAACTGATCCAAGTCTGAGGATCCTTGTTCTAGAACACTACCTGTGAGGGGGTTGGGCTGTTTACAGGTTTGCAGGTACCATTGGCCACATCATACCCTGTTACTTGTTTTGTTTAAGAGTACCTCATTTTGGACAGTTCTTGTGATTAACCCTGGACATGTGACTCTTTATTTGAGTCCCCCACCCTGGTTACTGGATTTCTGAACCTTCATCTGGACTTTATTTGAACATACATGGGCTTATATCAAGACAGATAATCAGATCCAGCTTGATCACAAACACTTGCATATCATTTGCATACATCATCATTGCATCATTTAACATTTGTTTATTTGTTTTTCAGGGTATCCACATTATATCTGGTTTGGTTTTGACCCCTCCTTCTGCATAGACCTCTATGAACATTCATAACCCTTGGTATGCCTTTGCATCATGTCATAGCATCATTTGCATCATGTGTTTGCTTCTGGTTTTGGTTTTTACCTTTGCATATGCTTCATTTCACTTCTTTTCTTTCCTTATGCTAACATTTTCAGGTGGTAAGTAACTTGAGAAGTCAATTTCCCTTCACTTCTCATTCCTCTTCATCTTCTTCATATGCATTATTGCTGCATTTTTCCTTGCCTTAGAGTGAGCTTGCTCATTCATGTTCATCTCTCACTTTCTTTCTCCTAGTTACTTATCTTCTTCAGTGAAGTAAGTAACTTATTCATCTGTTTCTTCTTCCTTTCATCTGCTTCTTCCATTGGTGGCTTCTCTGAAGATCTTTCTCAAGACTCACAAACCATAGGAACATCCAAGCATGACAATAATTAGGGTTGTGATTAGTACCCCTTTAGCTTTTACTTTTGTGTCTTATTTGTGTCTCTCTTCTCACCTCATCATTAGAGACTAAACCTTTAAGGTTTTAAGACTTTGTGATTAGGGTTATGCCTGCATCATTCTCTTAGGATGGAATGTATAATTTTAATCCTAAGTGTTAAACCCTTAATTTTTTTAAAACTCTTAATCAATCCATTTTAATAATCACTAAGACATTAACTTGTAACTTGGGCCTTGCATTAGGGTTCTAATTCTTCCTTTATTGGTTAAGAAGGACTAACCCTAGTGCTTAATGGACAAGTCCCCCTCAAGTTGTCTTACAAACCATAAAACTTACTTCTTAATTTCACCCTTAATTAAAATCCACTTTAATAAAGGCTTGTTTTGTCATGAGATTAATCCCTAATCATGGATTAAGTTGAGGTATCTTCCTCAGCTTAAGTGTGCTCATCTATTATCCTTCTATTAGGATGGTGTAATGAGTTCACTAATCCTTGATTATGGCTTAAACTCATTACTTAACACTAAACAAAAACTCAAAAAACATCTAAATAATTACAAGTAGGTTAATGATCTTAATCCTACATCATCATGGTAATTAAGTTGAGATGTTTATCTCATACTTAAGATATTCTCATTATCCCTAATCAAAGGGAGGATATGATGAGTTTACTAACCCTTGGTTTAGGCTTAAGCTCATTAACTTATGACAAACACAAAATGGAAATAAAAGATTGAAAACACAAAAAAAAACAATAATCGTCTCCTTCGGGATTCTTTTCTCACCTCATTCACTCACAAGCGAGAACTTGCTTCTTCCGTCTAATGCAAGACAGTTAGCACTTGAGCCAGGCAAGTCATACACTTGAGCATATACAAGCAAGCAGTTCATCAGTCAATTTATCTTTAAATCTCTTTGAGTCGAACTACGGTGTTCTGACTTCCTCATTGCACGAGAGGATACATAGGCATAACTTAACTGTTATCGAACAAAAGTCTCTGTTTCTGCCCCCCTCCCTCTTTTAGTTTTCTTTTTAAGCCTCATTCCTGAGCATTTCACTTCACTTTCTTGCACTGACACTTGTATATTCTTTTCCAGCTTTTGCACACAGATAGCACAGACACTACCCCTTTAAACATAATCTTTTAAGCGTGGATCTCGTCGAGTACGACGGACAATATTTGTGCTAATACCTTCCCAGGTTGTAACCATCCCCCTTTCTCAATTTCTCTGGTTCGCAACCGTCTTATCTATATCTTTCTAGGTTTATGCAGCATTACCTTTCCTTCGGGATAAAAATGCCTAGCTGGCGACTCTATTCACCTTCACTTCATTTCCTCTTTTCGCCGACCGCTCGCGTCTGTACCCTATCTGACCAGGTGTCTTTTCGGGGGAGCGACAATGTTGTAGGAGAGATGTTTGTTGCAGTTGTAGAACTGGGAACTATTGAAGTGATTTGTAGGATGCCTCCTTTGATAAGACTACTGATACCAATCTTCAAACTTGCACAACCATTCGCAGATATCTTACAAGCTTCACAATGGGCATCACAACCCGGAAACACTTGGCACTTCAATAGTTGAGCTTTAACTTCGGCCAATGGTGTTTGAATACTTTCAATGTCATCAATAAGAACAGATGGTTGGTCCTCCTCAATGGCATTAATCCTTGGTCCATCGTGATTCGGTATTGGATTCTTTGTGACATTAGGAGGAGGTACCAAATTCAGAGCTTTGGAATCAACTAAGTCCTAGACTTTCATATGCAAAGCCCTACATTTCTCTGTTGTATGGCCAGGTGCATTGGAATGGAAGGCACATCTGGCGTTAAAATCATAGTTCCTTGGAAGGTTCTAGGGATCTGGTGGAGCAAGATTCCTCAATTCAATCAGGTTGAGCTTCAATAACCTTGGAAGTAGAGCTGCATAGGGCATCGGGATGGGATCGATAACCCTGTTGATTTGAGAAGGCCTTTGTTGGAATGGAAGTTGTTACTGATTGTTGTTGTTGTAAAATATCTATTGTTGAGGAAACTATTGTTGCTGAGGATACTGTTGTTGCTGAGGGAAGTGTTGTTGTTGAGGTGCATCACTGCCGGACTTGCGTCTCGGTGCAGACGCGAACGGACGAGGCGAAAAGAGAAAGAGAATGAATTGAATAGAGTCGCCAACTAGGCATTTTTATCCCGAAGGAAAGGTAATACTGCATAAACCTGGAAAAAAGTGGATAAGACGGTTGCAAACCAGAGAGACTGAGTAAGGGGGTTGGTTACTGTCGCTCCCACCAAATGACACACAGGGCCAAGAGGGGTACAAACGCGAACAGTCGGCGAAAGAGGAGAGTACACACAAGGGTGAACTCAGAAGACAAGAGTCGCCAGCTAGGCATTTTTTATCCCGGAGGAAAGGCAATGCTGCATAGACCTAGAAAGATATGGATAAGACGGTTGCGAACCAGAGAAACTGAGAAAGGGGGTTGGTTACAACCTGGGAAGGTATTAGCACCCAGATTATCCGCCGTACTCGACGGGATCCACGCTTGAAAGATTTGTGTTTTAAAGGGGGAGTGTCAGTGCTATCTGTGTGCAAAAGCTGGAAAAAAGAATGCAAGTGTCAGTGTAAGGGAAATGTGAAGTGAAATATGAGAGTGTCAGTGTAAGAACATGAATGAAATGCTCAAGACTAGGAGGCTTAAAGAATAATGCTGGAAGAGGGGGAATATACAGAGACTTTTGTTCGATAACCGTTAAGTTATGCCTACGTATCCTCTCGTGCAATGAGGAAGTCAGAACGTCGTAGTTCGACACAAAGAGATTGAAAGATAAATTGACCTGTGAACTGCTTGCTTGTCTATGCTCAAATGTATGACCTATCTGGCTCAGGTGCAAACTGTCTTGCATTAGACGGAAGAAGCGAGTTCTCGTTTATGAGTGAATAAGATGAGAGAAGAACCCCGGAGGAGACAATTATTGTTTGTTTTTTGTGTTTTCAATATTTTATTGCTTTTGGATTTGTCATAAGTTAATGAGCTTAAGCCTAAACCAAGGGTTAGTAAACTCATCACATCCTCCCTCTGATTAGGGGTAATGAGAATACCTTAAGCATGAAGTAAACACCTCACACTTAATCACCATGATGTAGGATTAAGATCATTAACCTACTTGCATTTATTTAGATGTTTTTTATTGTTTTTGTTTAGTGTTAAGTAATGAGTTTAAGCCATAATCAAGGATTTAATGGACCCATTACACCATCCTAATAGAAGGATAATAGATGAGAACATTTAAGCTGAGGAAAGACTCCTCAACTTAATCCATGATTAGGGATTGACCTCATGACAAAACAAAGCCCTTATTTAAATGGATTTTAGTTAATGATAAGATGAAGAAGTGAATTTTATGGTTTGTAAGACAACTTGAGGAGGACTTGTCCATTAACACTAGGGTTAGTCCTTCTTAACCAATTAAGGAAGAATTAGAACCCTAATGCAAGGCCCAAGTTACAAGCTTGATGTCTTAGTGATTATTAGATGGATTGATTTAAAGGATTTAAACACATTAAGGGTTTAACACTTAGGATTAAAGTTATACACTCCATCCTAATAGAAGGATGCAGGCATAAGCTTAATCACAAAGCCTTAAAACCTTTAAGGTTTAGTCCTTGATTATGAGGTGAGAAGAGAAGACTCAAAGAAAACCCAAAGGAAAGAGTCTAAGGGGGACTAAACAATCCTAAAATGTTATCATGCTTGGAAGTACTAGGGTTTGTGAGGCTTAAGAGGAGAAATCTTCAAAGAGCCACCAAGGAGAGAAGCAGATGAAAGGAGAAAGAAACAGGGAGAAGCAAGACAACTTGCTTCACTTAAGAAGACAAGTTGCTTGAAGGAAGAAAGTGGGATAGAACATGAATGAGCAAGCTCACTCTAATACACATACAAATTGCAGCAATGATGCAGAAGAGAAATGAGAAATGATTGTGAGAAGTGAAGGAAAATTCACTTCTCAAAACAAGTTACCACCTGAAAAGTTAGCAAAGAAAAGGAAATGAAATGAAAATGCAAAGGATGCAATGATACAAACCAAAACCAGAAGCATAAACATGATGTTAATGATGCTAAGAGATGATGCAAACACAAGACAAGAAATGAGAATGATCATACAAGCATGAAGATGCAAATGAAGCATGCTTTGAACCATAAGGATTCATGAATGTTTATGAAATGAAATGAACATATAACATGGCAAAGGAATGATGCAATGATCAAACATGATGCTAGTATGTCCTAAGATGTATTATATGTCATATTGATGCATAAAATGTCATGGAAAGTTCTTGAATGCAAGCAAGTGGAAGATGGATGCAAAGGAAAGCAAGAATTAGGGTTTATGCATAACATGTAACACAAAATTCAAAAACCAGAAGCAAATGACATGACAAAAAATTGAAAATGGGATCAAAGGAACCCTAAATCTACACAAGTTCACTGCCCAAAGGAGGGGACCTAACTCTTAATCTAATGGGAGTTGTGATTTTTCTAAGTCAACTAGGGTTTCAAGGTACCTCAAAAGGAAAAATGCACATTAAATTGAAAATGAAAGATAAATGCAAATCATTTTTTTTCCTAAAAACTACATGCTATGAAGAATGCAATGCAAGAAGAACCATTATCAAACTCATCATGGTTAGGCAGAATGGATTTTTTCAAGTTTGAACACAAATATTTCCTTTAAACAATTTTTATTTCAATGAAAATTCGCAAAATACATCAAGGACCAAAAATAAATTTGTTTTGAGAGTTTGGTAATGTTTCTAAATGTTTTAAAATGCAATGTGAATTTTTTGGTGATTTTTAAATACCTAAATGCATTTTTAATTAATTAATTTTCATTAACTAATTAAGAATAAACATTTAAATGATTTAAAAATAATTTTTAATGCAAAAAATAAAAATAAAAATATTTTTGGGTTCTGAAAATTATTGAAATGTTTGACAAAAAAAATCAGAATTTTTTAATATGTTTTCCTATTTTTAAAAATTCGTGCAAGTTAAATATGAAACAAATAAAATAAAATGAATTTAAAAAGAAAAAAGAGAAAGTCAAACAATCCAAGGGCTGTGGTTTAAACTCAGGGAAGCGGGAATTGACTTAGCGCGCAAACGAACGGCTGGAATTCAAACTCACTTAATTATGTCATTAGCCCTAATCCTGAGCCCTAATGACTTTCAGATGACCGGAACAGTGTTCCGGTCATCTTCTCCGGCCAACCATTTTTCTATCTCACTCAATACGCATCAAAGCTTCATCAAACTCTCAAGAAATGATTAATGAACAACAATAAACAAGATTCCAGGCACAAAAATCATTTATATTACATCAACAACAAGAATCGAAGCAATCAAGTTTCACGGGCAAAATTTCAGAACAAGCATACATGGTCATTTTTCACTCATTTTCAAAATAAATCATATCATGGTGATCAGTGAAGCATAAAGAATCATTTAGAAACTAAAAATGGGAGTTCTGGAAAAAAAGTTCTTGAGCTCACCTGAACTGGAGCTTTCACTTTTGGTACTCTCTGGCCAGGTCTTTGCTTCAAAATGGCTCCAATGATCTTCTTGAGGAAGCTTTGAGGCTTAGTTGGAGTGTATTGTGGCTGGTTTGTGAGATTGATGAAGTTCTGACCAAGGGGAGTGAAAAATCGTATTTCTGTTTGGGATGGTTTCAGGATCAAATGATGGTTGGGAAGTGATCAGAGGATTATGGTGAGTGACTCTATGAAGTTTGTTTTGATGTGTATTGATTTTTTGATTTTTGGCTTGTGTTTTGAGATTCGAAGGAAAATGCATAAAGAGGGTTTTTTGAGAATGCTGACTTGTGGGAGAGCTCAGGTTGTGTTGTGTGTTGTGTTTAGTTGCCTTTGGTCCATGTATCAAGTTGGGATAGGTCAGAGAGTTGTTGCTGGCCTATGTTGATTGGTATGGTCCCTTTTGCCAAAAGTCAATGTTAGGTGTCCTTTGAGGTATGGGTCATGGCAGGCTGGTTTAGGGGCATGGCTTGGTTCAACTGAGATCAAGGATTACTTATGGATCAGATTTTGTGAACTGAGGCAAGTGGGTGAGAAGTTTTGGGTCATTTTGCAAATTGGTACAACTTTGGCCCCCTTTGTGATTTCTTGAAGCATAAGGCATGAAACTTGGAGATTCTTTGGTGCATTCTGAATTTTAGGTCATGTATTATGTTGGTGTAATGCTTAGAAGTTGATTTGAAGTCATAATTGGCCTTGGCAAGAAGTTTTGCAACTTTCCTCTTTTGGTGTAAAAGTGAAATTTATGTGATTTTGTCCAACTTTGACAAGCCATAACTTTTGATCCAAAATGAATTAGAATGAGTTCTTGTACTTTTTTAAAATGGGAGGATCCATTCTACAACTTTCATGACCAAAGTTTTCTCATTTGGGGCATTTTTGAATTAAAAAGAGGGGTTTGAAAAACTTTCCCAAAATGGCAAGTTTTCATTACAAGTCACTTTCCCCAAAAGGCAACTTTGCAAATGGCTTGAAATTCTTCAATTTTGTGAACTTCTAACATCTTATATGATCAAATAAAGATCATACACAATCAAAATGACGGAGAAACCCCTTTGGTTGTGTCATTGGGGGCCTCAGATGCCCTGATTTTGCACTGACTTGCTCAAGAAGTCATCTTGTGATCAGATGCCTTCCCCATTGAATTTCTTCATGAAAATTTATATGCATGGTCCTAATAACATATAGAGACCAATAGAAACAATAATGACCAAAAAAATTGGAGTTATGGCCTTTGAAACCAAAACCCTAATTTTAGGTCATCTGTGCAGTTATACCTGGCTCTGCTTCCATATCTTTCTCAATTCTTGTGATTTCTTGACCTCCTTGATCTTTTGAGGACATAATATGATGATTGAACATACATGGACCCCTTTGAAGTGATTGATGACCTTTGGAGTGGCTCAAATGGCTCAGGGATGGCTCAGATCACAAACCCTAGATGCAGATGGCTTTGAATCAATGCAGTGAATCAAAAATGTGGTATGAGATGCTATGATTGAATTTTATGCAAATGAAAAGATCATAAGCCATGGTGTGAATGGGTGAGGGCAAATTTGGGGTGTTTACAGCTGCCCCTATTCAAGCATGAGTTAGCTGTGCAGGATGTAAGCAACGGCTTAACAGTCAAACAAGATAACTTGTGGTTGAATACCAAAGACAGTTCAAAATTTGCACTCACGGAATGAAGAAGAAAAGGGATATAGATTGTAAAAGAAAATAAAGTATGTTTATGAAGTGCGGGCGACGGAGGACGACCGTCGAGTAGAGGACGACTGCTGGGGATAAAGCAATGACGGGGACGACCGATATGCTGGGGATAGAAGAGATTATGATGGGGGACGGCCATCAAAAATAAAGTAACAAAATCCTCTGGGGATTAAAGATAATAGTGAATGATGGGGACGACCATCAAGTTCAAAGCATAAATGAATTAAATGATGAGGTACGGTCATCAAAGGTGAAGGACGATCACCTAGCAGGGGACAACTGCTCTGTTGGGGATAAGATGAGGGACGGTTATCTAAGGTGAAGGACGATCACCTGGCAGGGTACAACTGACGAAAATATCACGGCATAGGACAAATGCCGGATAGAAAAGGTCGACGATAGGGACGGCCATCGGATAAGCATGATGAAGGACGATCATCAAGAGGTGAAGGACGATCACCTAGCAGGGTACGGCTGCTCTCAGGGCTTACCATGACATAGGACGAATGCCAGATAACAAAATCAACGATGGGGACGACCACCGGATAAAATGATGAAGGACGATCATCAAGACGTGAAGGACGATCACCTGGTAGGGTACGGATGCCGAAAGGTATCATGACATAGGACGAATGTCAGATAGAAAGGTAATAGTCTATCAAGATCTGCCGGGGACTCTTCTGGGGAACGGTAGACACAGACGAATGTCTAAAATCAAGAGGACTTAAGTGTTTGACACGATTTATATATTAAAGATGTGGACGAGCATCCTTAAGAGTGAGACATAAATGAGTAAAAAGTGAGGAGTGAGACATAAATGAGTGTCCAACTTGCTGTGGAGAGCACGACACGGACGGGTGTCGGAAGAAGTGTATTATAAACAAGTATTTGGTTTCCAAAGTGTTTTAGGCAAATATGCTGGGGAAGGTGACACGGACGGGTGTCAGGGAAGTGTATATATATGTATCTGTCTGTAGAGAACGCTCGGGCGACTTTACTGGGGAATAATGACACGGACGAGCGTCAAAAGGAGCATGCATCTGTATTTGTGAGTGCCAAGAGGACGTTTTGGCTTTCTGCTGGGGAATTTGTGGGGTATTTTGTATATTGTTGATGGAATGTCAGCTTTTACAAACGTTCGATTATGCAATATGTTTGATTTTTGCCGTAATGCTCCGTATTAGACGGAATGCTACGCTCTGGGGGAAAATATGATGCGAATGCTATGATTATGCAAAAATACCGATCCGAGATTCGGATCCCGTTGCTGTGGAGATCTCCGGCTGATCTGCTTGTAGTGGATATCCCAGCTGGGGATGAGATCATTGGTAGATCTGATATATGACTCTGCTTGAGGAAATAGACAACTGATAGATCTATCTTGGTAATGAGGGACCCAGCTGGTTCCCTTGTCTAGCACTTGGCTGGGGAGGAATGATCGCTGAACGATCTTCTTAGATATTTCTGTGGGGATCCTGCTGAGGATGATGAACTCAGTTGGGGAAATGAGCCCCTTTCTGATGCTGCTCTATTTGGGGAGGAGCTTTCAAGCCCATGTTGCGGTTTGAATACCTGCAAACATGTTATGACAAAGAAACATACAAGTGCCCCGAGGTGTCCTTTACCGGATTCCATCATAGGAATTTAGACACTCCCGAGAGCAAACATATTTCCTGTAGGCATTTAATTTTAGGAAAGACGCATATGTATTTATGCGATCATTATATCAAGGATATCAGACATTTTGCAAATGAAAATAAAATGTACGAGACGGAATATGATTGAAAATATGATTTTATTAATTTGTGCCCTGAACTGGCAAGATACAGTCAAAGAAACAGATCCCCTGAAATGAGGAGATTGTTTACAAAATTGAGAAACAAAAAGATGTCGGCAATGTTGATGACGCCTCAATGAACTTCCTTTTGTTATGACCCGTATGACCTTGACGTCCTTCTTATCCTGCTTTTGAAGAAGGCTGATTCCGACCGAAGCTTGAACCTTTCGAAGCTTACCATGTTGCAAGTGATACAGACGAATTCAGAATGCAGTTGTTCGCTTATTCCCTTATTCTGCGTGGATCGCCCTTTCGGGTTTTCAATCCACCGGGATACCCATTTTTGCCTGAGTTGTCCAATGCGGCTTTTCAACTCAGCGGGTGTACATTTTTTATTTATTTTTCCCTTATTTTTGCCCGAGTCTTTTATTCTGTTTTTTGACTCGCCGGGATGCCCTATTTTTTCCTGGACTTACATTCTGTTTTTGTGTCCAGCGGGTCATTTTATGCGAAGTATTTTTTAACTGCATCTGAATTCACCGGGGACAGGAAGTCTTCACCATCCATAGTATTGAGCATCAGTGCTCCTCCAAAGAAAACCTTCTTTACTATGAATGGACCATCATAATTCGGAGTCCACTTGCCCCTGTGGTCTGTATAAGGAGGGAGGAGTCTTTTCAGCACAAGATCTCCTACTTGGTACTCTCGGAGCCTGACTTTCTGATCGAAGGCTTTCTTCATTCTTTTCTGATACATCTGCCTATGACAAATTGCAGCCAACCTCTTTTCTTCAATCAGACTTAGTTGCTCGTATCGGGATCGGACCCACTCTACTTCATTTAGCTTAACATCCATTAGCACTCGCAAGGAGGGTAATTCAACTTCAACAGGTAGGACTGCCTCCATACCGTACACAAGCTGATACGGTGTTTCCCCAGTGGATGTTCTGACTGACGTACGGTACCCATGTAAGGCAAATGGCAGCATTTCATGCCAGTCTTTGTAGGTGACCACCATCTTTTGCACAATCTTCTTGATATTCTTGTTAGCTGCCTCTACAGCGCCATTCATCTTTGGCCTGTAAGGAGAAGAATTGTGGTGTTGGATCTTGAAGTCCCGGCATAGTTCTGCCATCATTTTGTTGTTTAAGTTGGAACCATTATCAGTAATGATTCGCTCGGGCACTCCATATCGACAAATGATGTCTCTTTTCAGAAATCGGGCTACCACTTGCCTGGTGACATTTGCATAGGAAGCTGCTTCAACCCACTTGGTAAAATAGTCAATGGCTACCAGGATGAATCTGTGGCCATTTGAAGCAGTCGGTTCAATCTTGCCAATCATATCAATGCCCCACATGGCAAAGGGCCAAGGTGAAGACATCACATTCAGAGGATTCGGAGGCACATGCACTTTATCCGCATAAATCTGGCATTTATGGCACTTTCTGGCATAGGCACAACAATCGGCATCCATTGTGATCCAGTAATAACCTGATCTTAGCAACTTTTTAGCCATTGCATGCCCTCCAGCATGGGTACCAAAGGATCCTTCGTGCACCTCGCGCATTAACAAGTCCGCTTCTGCCCTATCAACGCATCTGAGGAGTACCATATCAAAGTTTCTCTTTTAAAGGGAACCGTCAGTATTCAGGAAGAAACTACCAGCTAGACTTCTTAATGTCTTCTTATCATTGGAAGATGCCCCAGGCGGGTATGTCTGATCCTCCAAGAAGCACTTAATGTCATGGAACCAAGGCTTATCATCTTTAACAACATCTGCTGAGAACACGTATGTTGGTCTGTCAAGTCTGGACACTGAAATCCGAGGCACAAAGTTGGCAGCTTGAACTTTGATCATGGATGAAATGGTAGCTAGAGCATCTGCAAACTGATTTTCGTCTCGTGGGATATACTCAAGCTTGACCGTTGTGAAGAAAGTCAATAACCTTCTTGTATAATCCCGGTAAGGTATCAAATGATCTTGGTGGGTGTACCATTTGCCGTTGGTTTGATTGATTACCAGAGTTGAATCTCCGAACACGGTTAAAGTCTTGATCCTGAGGTCAATGGCTTCCTCGAGACCCATAATACAAGCTTCGTATTCAGCTTCGTTGTTAGTGCAGTTAAAGGTGAGTTTTGCCGAGAAAGGCATGTGAACTCCTTTAGGTGTAATGAGTACTGCACCAACACCACGACCGTTCATATTAACAGCCCCGTCAAACATCATCGTCCATTCTTCTTCCGGGTCAGGCCCTTCAATGTGAATAGGCTCTTCATGATCTTTTGCTTTTATGAACATGATGTCTTCATCAGGGAAGTCAAATCTCATAGGCTGGAAATCATCAATGGGTTGCTCAGCGAGATAATCAGACAATACACTGCCCTTGATGGCTTTTTGAGATGTGTACTGAATATCAAATTCTATGAGGATCATTTTCCATCTTGCAACCCGTCCGGTAAGAGCTGGCTTCTCAAAAATGTACTTAACTGGATCCATTTTCGGGATCAATAAAGTAGTGTGGGTCAACATATACTGTCTCAGTCGGCGAGCAGCCCACGCTAAAGCACAGCAAGTTTTCTCGAGCAGTGAATAACGTTGTTCACAGTCGGTAAATTTTTTGCTTAGGTAGTATATTGCATACTCTTTTCGACCAGACTCGTCATGCTGGCACAGCACACACCCCATTGACTCTTCTAATACTGCCAAGTACATGATTAGAGGTCTTCCTTCAACTGGAGGCATGAGGATTGGAGGCTCTTGTAAGTATTCCTTGATTTTGTCAAAAGCACTCTGGCAGTCTTTGTTCCACCTGACCATTAGTTCTTTTCTTAACAGCTTAAACAGAGGCTCACAGGTTGTTGTAAGGTGAGATAGAAACCCATGAACTTCTTTTTCGGTCTTCGACGCAGGCATTTCTTGAATGGCTTTAACTTTATCAGGGTTAACTTCAATCCCTTTCTCACTTACAATAAATCCCAGCAGCTTACCGGATCGCACCCCGAATGTGCATTTGTTGGGGTTTAACTTCAATTGGTACTTCCTCAGACGCTTGAATAACTTCAACAGATTCACCAGGTGGTCATCTTCTGTGAGGGACTTGGCAATCATGTCATCCACATAACATTCAATTTCTTTGTGGATCATGTCATGGAATAATGTTACCATAGCCCGTTGATAAGTGGCACCCGCATTCTTCAGTCTGAATGGCATCACCTTATAACAGAATGTGCCCCAGGGCGTGATGAAAGTTGTCTTCTCCATGTCTTCGGGTGACATCTTGATCTGATTATATCCTGAAAACCCATCCATGAAGGAGAACACCGAGAACTGAGCCGTATTATCGACCAATACATCAATGTGAGGTAAAGGGAAGTCATCTTTCGGGCTGGCTCTGTTCAGATCCCGGTAATCCACGCACATCCTCACCTTGCCATCCTTCTTAGGCACAAGTACAATATTAGCAACCCACGGCGAATAGCTAGTTACAGCAAGGAACCCGACGTCCCACTGCTTTTGTACCTCTTCTTTAATCTTCATTGCCATATCTGGGCGAGTACGGCGCAGTTTCTGTTTTACCGGTGGGCAATCTTCTTTCAGAGGCAGCTTGTGCATGACAATGTCGGTGTCCAATCCTGGCATGTCCTGATAAGACCAAGCGAAAACATCCACATACTCCCGAAGCATATCAATCAGTTGCTCTTTCACTGAATCTTGCAAGCAGGCCCCGATCTTGACTTCCTTCAATTCTTCTTCTATACCAAGATTAACCGTTTCGACCTCCGCCTGATGAGGAGTGATAGCCTTCTCCACTTGTCTCAACAACCTGGCTAGCTCTTCAGGTAGCTCATAATCTTCTTCAACCCCTTCATCAGCTTGATTGATTGGATTGTCAAAGTCATACGAAGTCATAGCGGTGTTGTTGTCGGTGCAGTCTGAAAGGCACTTTCTGCAAGGGTTTAGATTGGTTTATTTTAGTGATCAATTTTATCTTATTTAGAAAAAAGTGAAAATGAAGTTATTTATTTTGAAAAACATTTCCATTTTATTTTTTGTACAAAAAGAAAAATGAAAAGACAGTGAGCGAAAAAAGAGACTTGTTTGCAAAAGACGTTCGATATTCATTGATTGATCTATTTGCACAAAATTACAAGATGGCCCGATTACAAAATGAGTCTTGACATCTTGGGCAAGATGCAAGACTTGATGCATGCTTAAAAATACATGAAATAATAATTACTCTGCAGGAGTAACCCTTATAATTTCCTGGGAAGACCAGTTAAGGACTTGGCTCCCCGGGATCCTTGGACGTATCCAACTCTCCAGGTTGCGGTCGCTTTCCTCCTCGTCTTCCAAGTTGTTCACAGCATCCGGGATGAGCATTCCCCCGCTGAAAAAATTGGGCTCTTTGGCAGCCTCTGATTGATCTTGTAAAGTTGGCTTGTAACCCAACCCAAATCTGTCTTCTTTCTTTTCCACGGGCAGCAGCTTGCCCTAGGCTTGGGCAGTACCCTCTTCAACAACCTTCCGGGCTTGCTGATAAGACGTCATGGAAGTTCCCAGTACAACAGATGCTTCATTAATGTTCAGGGCCTCAAACCCCTGGCTCATGGTTTCATGGATATCTCCATCCATTTCTATGTACTTATACGTAGCCAGCTGGCTAACAAAGATGTCCTCCTCCCCACAGATGGTGATGATCTGGCCTTCCCACTCGAATTTCAGCTTCTGGTGAAGGGTAGACGTAACAGCGCCAGCGGCGTGGATCCAGGGTCTACCCAACAAACAGCTGTAGGCCGACTGAATGTCCATCACAAAGAAGGTAGTTTTAAAAGTATGCGGGCCAATCATCACTGGCAGATCAATCTCTCCAAGCACTGATCTTTTTGAGCCATCGAATGCTCTCACCACCAAATTACTCGGACGCAGTGCCAAGCCATCATACTCCAGCTTCACTAAGGCTTTCTTTGGTAGAACATTGAGTGATGACCCAGTGTCCACCAGTACATGAGATAGAACAGCACCCTTGCACTCCAGGGTGATATGTAAAGCCTTGTTGTGGTTACGTCCCTCTGTTGTTAAGTCAGCATTGGTAAAGCCCAGTCCATGATTGGTGTTGACATTTGCCACCACAGTTTCTAGCTGATTAACGGTAATCTCCTTTGGCACGTATGCTGCGTGCAGGACTTTCAAAAATGCATTCCTGTGAGCTTCAGAACACATCAACAGTGATAATATGGAGATTTTTGAGGGAGTTTGGTGAAGCTGATCCACCACCTTGTAATCACTTCTTTTTATGATTCTCATAAACTCTTCTACATCTTGTTCAAAAGATGTCTTCTGAGTTTCTTTGGCAGTCGGCTCTTCAGGTACCACACTCTTTCCTTTTGCTTTAGCAGCAGCTTCGGCTTCAGCATTAGGCCTCTGCATTTATGAGGCAAAAAGACATCCGCTTCTGGTGAAGCCTCTGCCTTCCCCAACATTATCAATTTGTGGAGAAGAGGTTGATGAATCTAGAGTGATTTTCTCCCCGTTGTAGTAGAGATCAGAGCCATAATGCCAAGGTATGGAATTACTGCTTTCATAAGGAATGGGTCCAGGCACCGTAATGGTAACTGGACTGACTGCTGCAGAGGAGGGTACTGTAACGGTGTGCGGATCGTAGTAAATTGTGACTGGTGATCTGGTAGGAGGTGTCACTGTTTGTTGTTGAAAATTGCTGCGGGGAGGAACCTCTGATGGGTCATAGTAGATTGTAACTGCGGAGACATCTTCATTAATTTTTGCTGGCGTTGTAGAAGATTCTGCTAATAAAGTGGATGCTGATGTTGTAGAAGAAATGGTTGTTGAATTTTGACTTGTTGAAGTGATGGATGGAGTAACTGCTGATGATATTGATGAATCGGTAGGAATGATTGTTGCTACTGTTGTAGAAGAATCAGGAATTGTTGTTAAAGGAATTGCTGGATTTGTAGGCGCCATTGTCGAAATCTGAAGGATACCATCCTTGATAAGTCCATCTATGCCGCTTCTCAAATTTTCACACCCGTTGACTGCAATGTTGCAATACCCACAACCGAGCTCACACCCGGGGAATACTTGGCACTCTAGAAGCTGAGCATCAATTTTGACCAAAGGTGTTCGAATTTTTGCAACACTGGTGATCAGGGTAGATGGTTTGTCTTCCTCAATGGCATTAATCCTCGGCCCACCATGATTAGGCATAGGATTTTTGTTGACATTTGGAGGAGGTGCAAAGTTGAGGGCTTTAGAATCCACCAGATCTTGGACTTTCATTTATAAGGCCCTGCATTTTTCAGTATTGTGACCAGGTGCATTGGAGTGGAAAGCATACCTGGCATTGACATCATAATTCCTTGGGAGATTGAGGGGATCTGGTGGTGCCAACGTCCTTAACTCAACCAAGTTAAGCTTCAGGAGTTGTGGTAATAAGGCAGCATAAGGCATAGGGATAGGGTTAATCACCCTGTTTGCCTGTGATGGTCTTTGCTAGAAAGGAAGCTGTTGTTGGTTGCTATTGTTGTTGTTGTAGGTTCTCTGTTGCGGATACTGAACTTGCTGTTGATAATGTGGTTGTTGTTGTTGTTGATATGTTGATTGCTGAGGAATCGGAGTCGGAATAGTGACAGCTGCTACTGATCTGTGGGCATATTGAGGTCTGCCCCTGCTGGCATGAATGGTATTTGTCTCATTGTTCCTTCGGGGTCCCACGAAAGGCTTCCTGGGATTACTGGATGAACTTGCACCATTATCAGAAATTTTGCCCATTTTTAACAGACTCTCAATTCTTTCACCAGCTATGATGACATCAGCGAAGCTGGTAGAAGAAAAGGCAGCCAGCCTATCAATATATGTTCCTTGCAAAGTATTCATGAACATGTCGGCCATTTCTCTTTCCGACATGGGTGGTTGGACAGCAGCAGCAAGTTGTCTCCACCTCTGGGCATATTCTCTGAAGCTTTCTCTGGAGGAATGGGACATTCCCATCAGGAGGGTCCTGTTAGGAGCCATGTCCAGGTTATATTGATATTGTCTGATGAAGGCTTCAGCTAAGTCCTTCCGGCATCTAACGGTAGCTCTGGTTAGGTGTGAATACCACTCTCTTGAAGCTCCAGTCAGACTGTCTTCAAAGTAAAACATCCACAGCTTCTCATCCATAGTATAAGCTTTAAGTCTTCCCAGGAAAGACTGCAGGTGAGTTCGTGGACAAGAAGTTCCATTGTATTTCTCAAAGCACGGGGGTTTGAATTTGTGGGGAATCCTCACCCCATCCACTAGCCCCATATCCATTACATCGAAGCCTAAGGAATTCTGAGACTCCAGAGATCTCAACTTCTCAGCAATTTCATCCAACCTCCTATCATAGACTTCGTCTCCTGCTCCCATGACAGTAAACTGCTCCTCTTGGGGATCCTCTTGTAAGATCCTACCCCCAGCAGTATTTCCTTGCACATTTCCCGGGATGTTGGCTTCCGGATCTAGATGAGGTCCAAATACTGGTGGATTAACGTGAGGCTGACCCCTCTCATTGTTGCTAGTTCCTCCAGTGCCAGGATGAGGTTCCTCGGGGGTTTGCCTTTCTACCAATGCCCTTAACCTTTCTTGGCTCTGGGCCAAGCCAGTCATCACAGTCATGAATTGAGCCATTTGGTTCCTCATCTCCACTCTTTCATTAGCCATCTGAGTTCTGACCTCAGTCAGGTCCTGCTGTACTTGCTCCATTTGGATACCAGGAAGATTGTTGCGAGTAGGGTACCGGTGCGTACGGTTGACAGGGAACACCCGGCGGCGAGCAATATTTCCTGAGAGCACAACAGAGTTAGAAACAAATAATAACAAAACCTACAAAACAAAAAAAGGTTAGTATGCAATGCAGTATGCTTATTTGTTTTCCAAGGTATCCGGTTTGGTTCTTGGTTTTGACCTTTCCAGACCTCGAGGAAGATGCTTGATGTTGTCGAGGAAAGAAACCCAGTGAAAATAAACTAATATATTACAAATACTGAACAATACATAGTTTGTTTTACAACATATGCCCCTGGAGGGTCAAAATACAACAAAAAGAAAAGTACATAAAATGGAAATGAACAACAAGCAAAGAAGTCAAACATCCAATCCAAACTCATCCTCCTTAACCTCCTTCAGAAGTGCCTAAGTCACTGGACCAGCTGGATGCTCTGTAATGGTCCTGATGAGGAGGTTCCTGGTGGCAATGGCAGTGGTCAGCTTCTTGTGCCTGTCCTGGTCCTTTGATCTCTTCAATCCAGCCCTAAGCTTCAACTCTGAAATCTCCTTCTGGGCTGCCAGCAAAGCTTCCTGGTGCTTCTTTTCATTGGCCTCTAACTGTTCAATCTTGGCTTGAGTTCTCTGATCTTCTTGTGTACGGGCTTCGGTGATCCTGACCCACCTAGCCTGACTTTCTTGCAGATAGAGCTCAATCCTAGCCTTCTGAATCTTGGCCTCCTTACAGGCATTCTTCAATATTTGCTCCCCAGCTCTTGCTTTCCTGATGTAGTCCTCTGTTTTCTTAATCTTAGCCAGATGCTCCACCCTAAGCTTCTCCAACCTCTCAATGTCCAGACGACCATCACTCCTTTCCCAAAGAGTTTTCTTCAAGGCTTGAGACAGATTCTCATTCCTCTCCTTCAGTTTCTCAAATTCTTCCAGGCTGACAGTTGTTGTTGGCTGTGCTGTAGATGGTCCAGGTATGTCCTCAATGGTGAAAGGCATTCCAGTAATTTGAGCTCTAGTACGGGACCAATCATAATACTGAGCTGAAGCAACATTATTACACCTCCCTAGAATAGCCATCCCTTTTGTCTGGATGTTGTCCCAAGCCCAGGATGCTTGTCTGACGGCAGCTAAATTAGGTTTTATTTCACAATACAGGGTCTCAGCTAAATCTTGTACTCTGGGAGGGTGAACCAAAGAATAGCCCAGTTGTCTCTTAAACAGCAAAGGATTGTAGTTGATGCAACCCTTTACTCCTATCAGAGGCACATTTGGGTATTGCCCACAGCTTGTGATAATGTCTTTGCCTTTGGTGCTTTGGGTGCACCATCTAATATCATCTGAAGTCAAAGCAATGAGCCTCTTAGCCCAATTCTTCTGCTGGTGAGGATTCAAGAAGGCATCTGACTTAGGTAGATGTCTGAGCAGCCAGGTATGAAACAAAGGAGCACAACATCTCACCAACTTCCCCCTCTGTTTTTCATTCCTCTGATGAATGGAGTAATAGAAATCTCCCAGCAATGTGGGTACTGGGTTCCTCAGAAGAAAAAGATGAATGGAATTCTTGCTGATAAATTTGGGCTCATCTGCAAACA
The DNA here is from genome assembly GCA_963966055.1 of Lathyrus aphaca. Taxonomy (NCBI): domain Eukaryota; kingdom Viridiplantae; phylum Streptophyta; class Magnoliopsida; order Fabales; family Fabaceae; genus Lathyrus; species Lathyrus aphaca. The sequence goes on from OZ014525.1 coordinate 476,106,884, forward strand.
GTATAACCCCATATATACTGAGGGCTAACAGTGCACAGACTGCCCTCCACTCTCCCAAGGAGGTCTTCAGGATGGCCTGAGAAATCAAGAAATCCAAGTGCAAACCAGGGATCCCAACTTTTGTTGTCATGCTTTGCTCAATAAAAGCAGGCTCTAGGTACAGTGCTTTTGCTACTTCTCCATCGCTGGGAAAAGTCATCTCTGGGTTGAAAGGGAGTCCACCTCTGATAGGTACTCCAATAAATGAGGAAAACTCTTCCAGTAGAGGCCCTAACTGAAATTCTAAGAAGGTGAAGCATCTCAAAGGAGGGTCATAAAACTGCAAGCAGGTGTGGATCATGCTCCTCTGAGAAGGGTCTAGGTCCATAACCATATCCAGGATACCTCCATAATGCTCTCTGAATAATGGGATATGGTCAGGAGTAATAAGTGACTGGACCTGCCTGATGCCAGTCAGCACAGGCTCAAAGAAATGGTAGGATATGTTGCTCTTCCTGGGAGTAGCCATAAATGCTGAAGAGGATGAAGATAGGTGCTGATGAAGATCAATACTGATACTGGAGATGAGCCACTGACAGGCTGATGCTGGTGATGATGAGAATTGCTGAAGCAGATAACTGGTGAGACAGAGGTCTATGCAGAAGAAGGGGTCAAAACCAAGCCAGATATGATGTGGATACCCTGAAAAACAGATAAACAAATGTCAAATGATGCAATGATGATGTATGCAAATGCTATGCAAGGGTTTGTGATCAAGCTGGATCTGATTATCTGTCTTGATATAAATCCATATATGTTCAAAGAAGGTCCAGATGAAGGTTCAGAAATCCAGTAACCAAGGTGGGGGACTCAAATAAAGAGTCACATGTTCGGGGTTAAATCACAAGAACTGTCCAAAATGAGGTACTCTTAAACAAAACAAGTAACAGGGTATGATGTGGCCAATGGTACCTGCAAACCTGTAAACAGCCCAACCCCCTCACAGGTAGTGTTCTAAAACAAAGATCCTCAGATTTGGATCAGTTATGAGAAGTGTAAACACTTCTAACCCAGAGGTACAGTGTTTACAATAACCATAAAAGATCCTCCTCTAATTCACCTCAGTTTCTGAAGGTCACAATAAAGGTCATCCATACTTAGCAGGCTTCCCAGATAGCCCTAGCACTACAGGAAATCTGTAGCACAGAGTTCTCAAGAAGAAACCCACATCTGAATCGTGTTTCATATTCCCGCACCAGACCGAAATGGAATGGGAAAGAACATGAACCACTCTAGCCTAGGTGTCACTCAGGTCCCAGGTATAGGACCTCAAACTCTCAATGAAACCCCACCCATCAAGACATCAAACCAGATCCAGCAAAATGATAGTATGACAGTATGATGTATAAAACTATAAAGAATGCAATAAACAAGACTGTACATAAAGCAATAAATAAAGCACATAAATAAACACAATTAGCACATAACACCCCAGTAAACACAAATCAAACAAGCGCTAGGAGGAACCCACTAAAAGAACCAGAAGCCCTGGTTACAGTATAAGGGTCCCCAGCAGAGTCGCCAAGCTGTCGCTCCCACCAAATGACACACAGGGCCAAGAGGGGTACAGACGCGAACAGTCGGCGAAAGAGGAGAGTACACACAAGGGTGAACTCAGAAGACAAGAGTCGCCAGCTAGGCATTTTTTATCCCGGAGGAAAGGAAATGCTGCATAGACCTAGAAAGATATGGATAAGACGGTTGCGAACCAGAGAAACTGAGAAAGGGGGTTGGTTACAACCTGGGAAGGTATTAGCACCCAGATTATCCGCCGTACTCGACGGGATCCACGCTTGAAAGATTTGTGTTTTAAAGGGGGAGTGTCAGTGCTATCTGTGTGCAAAAGCTGGAAAAAAGAATGCAAGTGTCAGTGTAAGGGAAATGTGAAGTGAAATATGAGAGTGTTAGTGTAAGAACAGGAATGAAATGCTCAAGACTAGGAGGCTTAAAGAATAATGCTGGAAGATGGGGAATATACAGAGACTTTTGTTCGATAACCGTTAAGTTATGCCTACGTATCCTCTCGTGCAATGAGGAAGTCAGAACGCCGTAGTTCGACTCAAAGAGACTGAAAGATAAATTGACCTGTGAACTGCTAGCTTGTCTATGCTCAAATGTATGACCTGTCTGGCTCAGGTGCAAACGTTCTTGCATTAGACGGAAGAAGCGAGTTCTCGTTTATGAGTGAATAAGATGAGAGAAGAATCCCGGAGGAGACGATTATTGTTTGTTTTTTGTGTTTTCAATCTTTTATTGCTTTTGGATTTGTCATAAGTTAATGAGCTTAAGCCTAAACCAAGGGTTAGTAAACTCATCACATCCTCCCTCTGATTAGGGGTAATGAGAATACCTTAAGCATGAAGTAAACACCTCACACTTAATCACCATGATGTAGGATTAAGATCATTAACCTACTTGCATTTATTTAGATGTTTTTTATTGTTTTTGTTTAGTGTTAAGTAATGAGTTTAAGCCATAATCAAGGATTTAATGGACCCATTACACCATCCTAATAGAAGGATAATAGATGAGAACATTTAAGCTGAGGAAAGACTCCTCAACTTAATCCATGATTAAGGATTGACCTCATGACAAAACAAAGCCCTTATTTAAATGGATTTTAGTTAATGATAAGATGAAGAAGTGAATTTTATGGTTTGTAAGACAACTTGAGGAGGACTCGTCCATTAACATTAGGGTTAGTCCTTCTTAACCAATTAAGGAAGAATTAGAACCCTAATGCAAGGCCCAAGTTACAAGCTTGATGTCTTAGTGATTATTAGATGGATTGATTTAAAGGATTTAAACACATTAAAGGTTTAACACTTAGGATTAAAGTTATACACTCCATCCTAATAGAAGGATGCAGGCATAAGCTTAATCACAAAGCCTTAAAACCTTTAAGGTTTAGTCCTTGATTATGAGGTGAGAAGAGAAGACTCAAAGAAAACCCAAAGGAAAGAGTATAAGGGGGACTAAATAATCCTAAAATGTTATCATGCTTGGAATTCCTAGGGTTTGTGAGGCTTAAGAGGAGAAATCTTCAAAGAGCCACCAAGGAGAGAAGCAGATGAAAGGAGAAAGAAATAGGGAGAAGCAAGACAACTTGCTTCACTTAAGAAGACAAGTTGCTTGAAGGAAGAAAGTGGGAGAGAACATGAATGATCAAGCTCACTCTAATACACATACAAAATGCAGCAATGATGCATAAGAGAAATGAGAAAAGATTGTGAGAAGTGAAGGCAAATTCCCTTCTCAAAACAAGTTACCACCTGAAAAGTTAGCAAAGAAAAGGAAATGAAATGAAAATGCAAAGGATGCAATGATACAAACCAAAACCAGAAGCATAACACATGATGTTAATGATGCTAAGAGATGATGCAAACACAAGACAAGAAATGAGAATGATCATACAAGCATTAAGATGCAAATGAAGCATGCTTTGAACCATAAGGATTCATGAATGTTTATGAAATGAAATGAACATATAACATGGCAAAGGAATGATGCAATGATCAAACATGATGCTAGTATGTCCTAAGATGTATTATATGTCATATTGATGCATAAAATGTCATGGCAAGTTCTTGAATGCAAGCAAGTGGAAGATGGATGCAAAGGAAAGCAAGAATTAGGGTTTATGCATAACATGTAACACAAAATTCAAAAACCAGAAGCAAATGACATGACAAAAAATTGAAAATGGGATCAAAGGAACCCTAAACCTACACAAGTTCACTGCCCAAAGGAGGGGACCTAACTCTTAATCTAATGGGAGTTGTGATTTTTCTAAGTCAACTAGGGTTTCAAGGTACCTCAAAAGGAAAAATGCACATTAAATTGAAAATGAAAGATAAATGCAAATCAATTTTTTTCCTAAAAACTACATGCTATGAAGAATGCAATGCAAGAAGAACCATTATCAAACTCATCATGGTTAGGTAGAATGGATTTTTTCAAGTTTGAACACAAATATTGCCTTTAAACAATTTTTATTTCAATGAAAATTCGCAAAATACATCAAGGACCAAAAAGAAATTTGTTTTGAGAGTTTGGTAATGTTTCTAAATGTTTTAAAATGCAATGTGAATTTTTTGGTGATTTTTAAATACCTAAATGCATTTTTAATTAATTAATTTTCATTAACTAATTAAGAATAAACATTTAAATGATTTAAAAATAATTTTTAATGCAAAAAATAAAAATAAAAATATTTTTGGGTTCTGAAAATTAATGAAATGTTTGACAAAAAAAATCAGAATTTTTTAATATGTTTTCCTATTTTTAAAAATTCGTGCAAGTTAAATATGAAACAAATAAAATAAAATGAATTTAAAAAGAAAAAAGAGAAAGTCAAACAATCCAAGGGCTGTGGTTTAAACTCAGGGAAGCGGGAATTGACTTAGCGCGCAAACGAACGGCTGGAATTCAAACTCACTTAATTATGTCATTAGCCCTAATCCTGAGCCCTAATGACTTTCAGATGACCGGAACAGTGTTCCGGTCATCTTCTCCGGCCAACCATTTTTCTATCTCACTCAATACGCATCAAAGCTTCATCAAACTCTCCAGAAATGATTAATGAACAACAATAAACAAGATTCCAGGCACAAAAATCATTTATATTACATCAACAACAAGAATCGAAGCAATCAAGTTTCACAGGCAAAATTTCAGAACAAGCATACATGGTCATTTTTCACTCATTTTCAAAATAAATCATATCATGGTGATCAGTGAAGCATAAAGAATCATTTAGAAACTAAAAATGGGAGTTCTGGAAAAAAAGTTCTTGAGCTCACCTGAACTGGAGCTTTCACTTTTGGTACTCTCTGGCCAGGTCTTTGCTTCAAAATGGCTCCAATGATCTTCTTGAGGAAGCTTTGAGGCTTAGTTGGAGTGTATTGTGGCTGGTTTGTGAGATTGATGAAGTTCTGACCAAGGGGAGTGAAAAATCGTATTTCTGTTTGGGATGGTTTCAGGATCAAATGATGGTTGGGAAATGATCAGAGGATTATGGTGAGTGACTATGAAGTTTGTTTTGATGTTCTTGGCTTGTGTATTGAGATTCGAAGGAAAATGCATAAAGAGGGGTTTCTGAGAATGCTGACTTGTGGGAGAGCTCAGGCTGTGTTGTGTGTTGTGTTTAGTTGCCTTTGGTCCATGTATCAAGTTGGGATAGGTCAGAGAGTTGTTGCTGGCCTATGTTGATTGGTATGGTCCCTTTTGCCAAAAGTCAATGTTAGGTGTCCTTTGAGGTATGGGTCATGGCAGGCTAGTTTAGGGGCATGGCTTGGTTCAACTGAGATCAAGGATTGCTTATGGATCAGATTTTGTGAACTGAGGCAAGTGGGTGAGAAGTTTTGGGTCATTTTGCAAATTGGTACAACTTTGGCCCCCTTTGTGATTTCTTGAAGCATAAGGCATGAAACTTGGAGATTCTTTGGTTGTGTCATTGGGGGCCTCAGATGCCCTGATTTTGCACTGACTTGCTCAAGAAGTCATCTTGTGATCAGATGCCTTCCCCATTGAATTTCTTCATGAAAATTGATATTCATGGTCCTAATAACATATAGAGACCAATAGAAACAAGAATGACCAAAAAATTTGGAGTTATGGCCTTTGAAACCAAAACCCTAATTTTAGGTCATCTGTGCAGTTATACCTGGCCCTACTTCCATATCTTTCTCAGTTCTTGTGATTTCTTGACCTCCTTGATCTTTTGAGGACATAATATGATGATTGAACATACATGGACCCCTTTGAAGTGATTGATGACCTTTGGAGTGGCTCAAATGGCTCAGGGATGGCTCAGATCACAAACCCTAGATGCAGATGGCTTTGAATCAATGCAGTGAATCAAAAATGTGGTATGAGATGCTATGATTGAATTTTATGCAAATGAAAAGATCACAAGCCATGGTGTGAATGGGTGAGGGCAAATTTGGGGTGTTTACAGTTACTACCTGGGAAGGTATTAGCACCTAGATTGTCCGTCGTACTCAACGGGATCCACGCTTACAAGATTGTGTTTAAAGAGGGTAGTGTATATGCTGACTGTGTATAAAAGCTAGGAATGAATGTACAGAGTGTCAATGCAAAAGAAAGGGTGAGTGCTCAAGAATGAGGCTTAGAAAAGGAAGCTGGAAGAGGGGGAGAAAAAGAGACTTTTATTCGATAACAGTTAAGTTATGCCTACGTATCCTCTCGTGCAATGAGGAAGTCAGAACACTGTAGTTTGACTCAAAGAGACTGGATGATTTTGACTGTGAACTGCTTGCTTGTCTATACTCAAGTGTATGACTCGTCTGGCTCGAGTGCTAACTGTCTTGCATTAGACGGAAGAAGCGAGTTCTCGTTTTCAGAGTGAATGTGATGAGAAAAGAATTCTGGAGGAGACGTTTATTGTTTGTTTTTGATGTTATCAGTTTTTTTTATTGTTTTTGGTGTTTTGCATATGATAATGAGCTTAAGCCTAAACCAAGGGTTTGTAAACTCATTATATCCTCCCTGATTAGGGATAATGAGCCTATTCAAGTATGAGATAAACATTTCAACTTAATTACCATGATGATATAGGAATAAGATCATTAACCTATTTGGTAATTATTAAGTGTTTTTTGGGTTTTTGTTTAGTGTTAAGTGTAAATGTTGCGGATAGCAAGAGTCGCCACCGACTTTTATTTTATCCAAGTGGAAAGGACATAAAAGAACAGGAAAGACCTATTTTAAAAGACTTGGGTTCGGGGGGTAGGTTATATAAAGGGAAGGTGTTAGCACCCTTTATATCCATGGTTATCCATGGGCTCTTAGTTACTTAGCTCACTTTAATTCTTTGCAAGAGTGTAGTGTGTGATTAGAAAAATTTCTTTAAGTACTTGGTAATGACCCTCGTATGGGTATACACAAAGCCTAGTTTAGAAATTGTAAAGTGTAAAAGTAATTTTGAAAAGTGTGAGCAAGTAACTATGAGGTACCTACCCTAGATTAAGTCTTTCGTGTTCTTATATGTTCTTTCAAGGGTAAGACTATCCCTATTATTAAGGAATAGGTAGTCATTACCTTGGATTTGTTTAAGGGATAGACGTAGGGTCATCGTATGGTCAATGAAGGCAACTTAAGGGGTGTCTTTAGCAATTCGTAGGGACTATCATCATTTATTCGAAGGGACAAGATCATTATTCCGTAGGCAACCTCGAAGGGACTTGATCTTTTAAACTGTAGGGACTTGATGATTTTTATGAAGGGACTTTGCTTAAGACACCCCATATTCGAGGGACTTGACCATATTTAAGGCAACCAAGAGGGGTAACTTAGGAAGTGCAAGATGGCGATCAGAGATCGACTTACGTGTGTGAGTGCTTATATTCAGGTATTTATCTTATTTAACTTAATTTTCTAAGTTATTTTAATCACATATAGGTTATACACACCCTAAGATTACTAACCATATAGTAAAATATAAAATAACGATATAAAGTAAACCTACAAATATTACATGGCTTTAGCAGTTACATAATAATAAAAATAATAATGATAATAATAAACATAATAAGAATAATAAATAAACAATAATCAAATATTAGTAATAATAAGATAATAAAAATAATGGTTAGAAAAATAAATAAAGGAAATAAGAATTTAAAAAGATAAATTAATATTAGGAAATTTTTAGAAGTTAATTAAGAAAATAAGTTTAATAATAATAAACAAATAACAAATTATTTACATATTAATAAAAATAAAGATTAATAATTTAATTAGGGTTTAGAAAAATTAGGTTAATTTTTAGGGTTAGAAGAAAATTAGGGTTAGTATTTAAATTAAGAAAATTAGGATTAATATTTAAATTAAGAAAATTAGAGTTTTTAATTATAATTAAAATACATAATTAATTTATTTACAAAAATACATAATAATTATATATAAACATATTATAAAATTAATACAAATAATTTACATTTAAGAAAATAAATATGAATTTTGGAAAATATAAAGTTTTATGAAAATATTATTGGTTATTATTTTAGAAATTATTTTAATTATATTAATTTAAATTAAAAACAAGCAAATAGCAAAAATAAGGAAAATATGGAAAAACAACCCTAAAAAGATAGGACCTGGCATTTGAACCCAGGTCCCTTACCTCAATCAACCACATACAAAACCAGCTGAGCCAGCATGCATTGGTGTAGGCTATATACAATGCAATCCTTATATTGTAAACCTGCAAAATAAATGAAATTTAAAACAAAATGGCCTGCGGCCAGATTCAAACCCAGGACCATCACAACAACAACCAAACACTCCAACCAACTGAGCCACATGGGGCGCTTCTGCAAGCTAAGCAACAAACAATCATCATATATTAAGTTAACTAAATAATGGAAAAATTGAACAAAATATGTTGTCACCAAGGATCGAACACAGGTCACAGCCATCACAAGCACACGCCTACACCACTGGGCCAAGCAGCTTTTTTTGAAATAATATGAAAACAATTTAATAAAATATTAAGTTAAATATTTGAATTTCCTCCTGCGCGCCAAACGTCTTCATCTTTTTCCTTGTACCTGCGAAATTACCTGCAAAAGTTGCTACGAAATTTCCTGCGAATTAAGATTCACAGGAAAACCTATGTTTCTTCAAACACCCTGAAAACTGTCAAATTTCATCAAATTAATCATATCATTGTGATTCACGCATCATACACAGTTCATTGATGTCATTAGAATTTATTTATATTGGTTTAATTAAGAAACCCTAAACGGCCACTATAAACCCTAACAATGGTGGAATATGATTGAGGTCACGAAACTTCAATGTTGTTACCCAGACACGATCCTCACACCAATACAAACAATAATATAAGATCAAAAATAAGAAACAACGCATGAATTAGGAGAATCGAAAATCAAAAATGCAAGAACAATCTTGATTCGGTTACGGCTTATGAGCATGCTTTTGATATGTATAATGATGCAAATTACTTCAATGAACATCCAGGAAGGTATTGCAACCTTTAAAACTTCTTGATATGGCCTGCAAATTGAAATCCGAATGTGAGTTTTTGTATGAAATTTTGAAATTGAATGATCTTCTTGGAAGCTCTGAATTTCATCCCTTGTGCTTGTAATAAGTTTGTGAACTTATAGTGATGTGAATTAGGTCAAAACTTTGTGGATTTGTGGGCTTTCTTGAATAACTTGAGTGTGAAGAAATCTCATGATCAAAATATGTGAAAATTCAAATCTTGTCATACCAATCTATCTTAGCACGAATTTGAATCAGATCAATCATCTCTAAATAATGTTTATGACCTTCTAGAACAAGAATCAAATTTAAATATTGAGTTTTCATATTTTATTTTAATTTAATTTGATTTTTAATGAATAAAATCAAAATAAATAAAAAATAAACTATAAAAATCTAAATAAATGATATTTGATTCGTGCATCATGTCATGGTAGAGATTGGGTCATAAAAATGCAAGCCTATGTGGAAAGAATTGGTTCTAAGACCCCATTTGCTTAATAAACCTCTCAAAAATTTCCCAACTTTACAAAGGCACAAATCCTTCAATTTTAAGGCTATGAAGGTGTTCTTGGACATTTTAGAAAGCTTAGAGAGTCCTCTAATCAACATCTTTGGTCTCATGTCCAATTCTTTTACCATTTTCAAATTATGCCCTTTGGAAGATGTTGACTTTTTGTTGACTTTTAAAATGACCTATAATGTCTTAGCTCATACCTTCCAAATGAAGCATTTTTGGGCTTGTCTTGTGAGACACAAAGTTGTAGAGAATTCAATTTCCTTAAAAATGAGATTTGGATGGGAAATATTTGATGAAGCATGTGAAAGTTATGGCTGGTCAAAGTTCAGTTGTCTTTTCCTACACAAAACCCTAATTTAGCAACTTCTGATTCTTGATGATCTGAAATATCCTTGATGAATCATGATCAACCCTTGATCAAATGATGAAATTTACTTCATATACTTGATGTTGGAAAAAAATAATGAAGTTTGACTTTGGTTTGACCACAGTTGACCTTAGTTTGACTTTTTAACTACTTTGACTGATTTTAGCCTATCTGATCATCTGACTGAGCAAACCTTTTGGGAAAGTATTGAAACTTGACATAGGGATTCTTGAAGACCTATAGGATTCTATGAAGCTCACTTGAAGCCTTGGAAGTCCATTTAGCCTGATGAAATCCAAAACCCTTGTTTAGGCTGCATTGCTTAGGAGGATGTTTTGTCTGAGGGGATTGTCAAACTTTCTGACTAATTGTGAACCTTGTGAACCTCTTGGAACACCTTAGTACACAATGTCTTGTCTAGGTGATGGAAAATTTTGGGTGCAACAGCTTCCGCTGTTCAATTTTCTGAAACCTGAAGAGTTAGAGTGGCATGTGTGCCATTCGTGACTTGGAAGGTTGAAGGGGATTGAACACAAAAGCCCAAAAATTTGCACTCGCCGGTGCGTAAAGTAACATTGCTGATTGGTTGTATATGCTGGAGTGGGCTTAAAAGGTGCCACTCAGAGGAACTAGAGATGGGCTTATAAATGCCATCCATAATATCAGAAGGTGATAGTATCTTTATGTTGTCACTGGATATCAGTACTAGGTCTTCGTATAGGCCGTCTCTGAATCATTTCTGTGACATGGTTTGAGTTGAATGTCAGCATTAGATCTTCATATAGATCATCTCTGGGGAAAAGAATAACCTTCATTAGGTGTCAGTACATAGATCTTCGTATAGATCGGCTCTGAACCATCTTTAGGAACATATTTTAATTTAATCATCAGAATAAAATCTTCGTGGCGATCTTTTCTGAATTGCTTTTGTAAATATCTTGGGCTAAGTACAAGATCTTCGTATCGATCATTTATGTACCATCCAAAGATAAACTGTTGCATAGACCATTAGAAATAAATCTTCGTAGCGATTATCTCTTCTGGAAGGATTAGGTGATAGATCTTCGTATAGACCATTTACATACCTTCCCAACAACAAAAAGAATATCAAGATTAAATCCTGGTGGCAATTATCCCTGAACTTCTTCTAAAAGAATCTCTTGGATTAAGTGCTAGATCTTCGTATAGATCATTTACACACTATCCCAAAGACAACTTGAGTATTGATCATCAGAAATGAATCTTCGTAGCGATTATCTCTGAATTAAGTATCAGTACTAGATCTTCGTATATATCATCTCTGAACTGTTTTGAGTTGTTGATAGTGTTTATCTGTCTACAACTATCCTGAAAAGAAAAGGTTAGTTTATGCAAGATGTATGCATGTATGGTATGATGTACTTAAGTAAATGTCTTATGCACTATGGATGCGTATGTTGTGATATGATATAAATGATGTATGTATGTATCATGTATCCTGAAGCATCTGGGTATCTCTGTACAACAACTGCTGGCTAGGGAAAATAAATCCCGGTTCGTTGTTGAGGAATATGAGGACTTCGTTCCCGTCTTGCTTAATAATATGGTACTCAGAACCTCCCGTCTTCGTTCGTCGTGCTTTTTATTGAAGGAATAAGTTCCCGAATATCCTGACTGAGGATAAAAGAGATGGACATAAATCCGAGAGACTTAATTCTTCGGAGGATATGAAACTGCTTGAAGACTTTGTTGAGTGGGAAGTATAAGATATTACTTGAAGAGTTTCGTAAGGATTACTCTCTGGGAATGAACCGGGGAAGCTTCGTTGAATTCCTACCTTCGTTCGTCCTTAGTAAATATTATTACTGCATTTTATACATTTCTGGTAAACATCAATCATATTGAAAAGCATACATACATTCAAACACAACCAATGGACGTTTTCGTTTAAGCAAACAAAGTAGAAGTAAATTTGAACTCAAAGACGAGACTTTATTTATTTTAGAAAGTGGCCTATACACATGCAAGTTTGTACAAGGGGACAGAAATCCTAGTAAGAGGAATTCGTCATAAAAGTTTTACAAAAACAAAGAAAAACATCTATGTTAGAAATAATCCTATTGAGTTCCAATTCTACTATTGCCATTATCTTCAAGTATCTCATCCTTTGCTGTCGAGATAGAAATGATTGGATTGATCTTTATCTGTTTGTACTTGATCCAGGTAGCACAAACAGTTGGAGTTACATGAGTGATCCAACGAGACATAATCATACGCTTTAATCCCTAACTTTTGCCTAGATTGCCTTTTCAGGTTTTCAATCCACCGGGATACCCTTTTTTTCCCAAGCCTCCCTTTCGGGTTTTCGATTTGCCGGGTGTACACATTTTTTTCCATATATATCCCTAATTTTTGCCCGAACCCTTTTGGTTCGCCAGGATGCCCTTATTTTTGCCTAGACCAGTCAACCTAGCAGGTCTCTTTTTATGCGTAGTATTTTTTAACTATGTCTGCGTTTACGGGCTGTGGGAAATCTTCACCGTCCATAGTAGTAAGCATCATGGTGTAGCACCCTAATTTTTGTCCTAAGATTTCTTCACATCTCATCTGCATTTTGCATACAAACAAGATCACACTGGTTGCACGGTTCTTATCGGGTTAGGATTATGCCTCGCAGGGGATCACCGTTGTCTTTAATTGTTTTATTTGATTGTGTTTACTAACCATTAATCAAAATCCAAAAATAATCTGTTTCCTTTTGCTACCTTTTTTCTTCAAGAAGAGGAACCATATAAAAATGCCAAAAAATAGCAGTCCTGCAGCTCGAGTAAATTTCACAAAAGTCGAAGACGATCCGCAAATAATTCAAAATTATCAGATCAAGGATTTCCCAAGTTAATTGATTCATTCAAAGGATCTCCAAGGTTCACGTGTTTATTTCTTCGATGTACACAAGAATCGGGCCGAAACAACCAAGCAGCTATTTTTGAACAAAAAATTCAAAATTCAGCTTGGTTAACCGGTTAACCAAATGGTTAACCGGTTAACCAGTGCGAAATTTGAATTTTTTATTCAAATTCAGCACCCTTAGATCATTGATTTAATTGGAATATTCTAGATCCATAGGTTTCTGATTTCTCTACATCACTTTGATCATTTCCTATCATAAACCCTCACTAATCACCACTCTTTTCCATTTCCCACCAAAATTCTTATTACCAAACCTAAATTCAAATTACCAAAGCAAGCCCCATTCCACAAAATTTCCATACCTAAGGCCTTTAAATAGGACCACAATTTCATTCATTCCACAAGCTTTTGATAGCCATAAAACCTCTTGCAAAATACTCCCTCAACACCAAATTCTCCAAAGCTCATTTTTCTTTCTTTTGAAGTTATCAAGAATTCACATTGAATTCTTGATTAACTTGAGCTATTCCTCCATCCTTTCATTCTTTTGCTCATCAATTTCAGTAGATCTAAGCTTGTGTTGGTTCAATTTGAAGAAAAACTTTTGGTAATTCATCTTCCTCCATAATCCCAAATTCACCATCAACATTCAAGATGTAGATCTTTGGTACTTTTGTTTCTAGATCCTTCGGATCTTTATTTGTTGTTTGATTGCAGGGATTCCACTGTGTTTTGGTTTTAAAATTCGTGCAAATTCAGATCATGATCATCCAATGTTTGAGAAAAGGTTTCAAAATGGATCATGCTGAATTTTCTGCATTTTTCAGCATTTGGTACATCGTTAACCGGTTAACCATTTGGTTAACCAGTTAACCAGTTTAAAAATAGCGCAATTTGTCCAAATTCTGCTTGCGTTAACCGGTTAACAAATTGGTTAACCGGTTAACACAAGTCAGAATGGTGTTTTTGGCTTGTTTCAAGCCCCTTTTTGGTTCCTCTTTCTTCTTCTTCTTCCTCCCTTTTATTTTTACCTTGGGAAGCATTTTTGGGGGTAATTCCTCCTTAATTTCAATGGACTTTGGGTGTAGATTAGAGTAGTTAATGTTCATTAATTCAAAACTACCTTTAAGTGGATTATTCAATTCATTTAAGGTACTTTGCATTAGTGATATATTTTCATGCTTGAATCCACCAAGATGAGTGATTGAACTTAAGGATGGAAGAATACCATAAGTACCGCTCAATTTGGTATTCATCTTTAGTTTTGTGCAGTATCGCATTCAGATAACGGTTTACATATCGTTTATCTTGCATGCATTAGCACTAACATTATGCACCTTAATTGATGGTGGCCGACCTCATTTGTAGGGTAATTACATCGTAAATTACTCAGTGATTGCTTAACATAGACCTAAATGTGTCCCGACTTCGGAATAAAAATCTAATTGGGTACTTACACTTTCGTGGACCGGATCTCTTGTTGATCGCGTAATCCCAAAGTGGTTAATCATATTGCATCAAGAATCGAGACTTGTGAATTTTTGATGCGTAGGTGCTTTGGGTCTCCCAATCGGCTTTCAAATTTCATTGAATTCGATTCGGTTTGCCTTGATTAATCGCTATAGTGTAAGATGCTAAGCGGATTCGGTTGCCTTCGATTTTGGTTATTTCCTTTTTGGTTGTGGTTGATTAAGTTCCCCATACCATTATTATATGAATATTATTATACTATTACTACTATTAATATTTTAGATTCTTTCATTTTTATTTATTTTATTACAAACATTTAATTTCTTGCATTTTTATTATCTTTATTCTATTTTGCTTTACTCATCCATATCATGTTTATTATTTGCTCTTATTATTTGTTGATTGATTTTCTATTTGTCTGTTTGGACACAAAAACATTAATAAAGGATTAAACCTCTAAAAAACTTGTGATTTTAATTTGTGGACTTTTGGTTACTATCCTTAGCATTTGGAGTGGAGATTTGGACTTAGATTCTTAGGACACCTCCTTTGCCTTGATCTTCAAAGTTGGATTTAGCCTTTATTTGGCCATTTGCTAATTTATAAGAATGGAACTCTTATGCTCATAATTTGGAATGTCATCAAGTTTGATTATATCTTTCTTCCCTTATCTATTTATTTTATTTTCTTAGGATAGTCACTTCATCTCCTCCCACTTCTTAAATTTTCAAATCTTCTCCCTATTTTCAAATCTTCTCGTTTTTTTTAAAACTTCAAACATTTTCATAAATCAAACCTTGACTTAGGTCAAGAAATTTTACCCTTTTCATTCCATTTTCTTAATAAATGTTAATCCATATAAGCATATCGAAATTTTCTTCTCAAAGACTTTAAAAAAATTCAAAACTCACTCAATTGTTTTTATCTCTTCGTGCACTTTTCTTTTCATATGTCTAGATATGATTCATTCTTTCTAGCGGAATTATTCGCTAAAGAATGACGACTTATCTCTACATTTTAAAATCAATTCAACTCATTGTTTCTTTTCAAATTTTGTACCACGAACTACGGGGTTTTGATCTCGCATTGCACTTTGTGGGTACGTAGGCATGGGGCGTTAAACCTCTTCAAACACAAAAATATAAAAACGTTTCTTTTCTCATCTCTTCAATCTCTTTCAAACAAACCATTTTCAAACCAAAAGCAGTAAATTTTTCAAAGGGCTCCCGTGGAGTACCACAGACATTTTGGGTGCGTAAAACCTTCCCATCGTGTAACTTATCCCCTTACCTGTTTCTCTGATGTGTTTCTTTAGCTTTCTTGCTTTTAGATTCATTAGGTTTTATTCGCTCTTTTTTCCTTTTTCCTTTTGGAATAAAATAAAAGCGCGGTGGCGACTCTGTTTACCTTGAGTTAAGTTAACTAATAGCTTACACTCATGATTTTACCGCTACAGAAAAGTGGCGACTCTGCTGGGAAGTAATCTCTAAGTGGATTCGGCCTACTTTGATTTATTTACTGATTTGGTTTGATTTATTTGTTATTTGTTTGTTCTGTTTTGGTTTTGGTGATCCTCTGAGTGAGATAGATTCTAACCCGAATCTGAGATGAACTTATGATAGGACGAAGATATTCGAAGCGATAAGCGATGGAGTAGTCCAAAGCTATATCAATTTGATAATCTCCACTTGGTTAGGCTCTCTTGGACTATCAATGTCATGATGAGTAATCATACGTGGCATTATTTTCCGACTTTGAGCTGATCATACTGAGGACCGTAGAACCTTTAACCCATCCAAGCCAATTTAGGAACGTAGTGCGGAAACTATCTGGGTGTAAACCTAAGGTGGTTGTCACGCGATACTACACTCGGATGAGGTCTATTTTAAGAATGTTATCAGTTGGGGAGTAATCCAACGTACCGATGATATTCTAAAGATGGTTGTTAACTCCGGGCACCTCTGTTAGCACCCTTTTGGTTTTCTGTAGGTACAATGAAGACAAAACCTTAGTACTTACCCGTGTGGGTTGGTGTTCTGTTATCTTGACTTCATGCTCGTGACTCGGAATCTGAACCCGTGTGCTTTGTGTGATCTTGTTTGTGGTTGTTGCATACATGCCATCATACATTCATGAGCATTGTTTTTGAGATTTCAAGGGACTCATAAGGAACTTTGGCAAAATTCAGATGTCTATGGTTATGAATTTTGAAAGGAGGAACACAAAGAAGTATACCTTCAAGAATCCTAATCTAGTGGAGTTGAGAAGGCTAGGAGCATTAGTGGTTGATACCCAGGAGTTTCGGAAATGTTATGGAAAGCTCTTGTTTATTTTGGATATCGATGTACCAGAGGGGATTCTCCCTACCTTAGCTCAGTTTTATGATCCGTTGCATCATTGTTTCACCTTTCCTGAATATCAGCTTGTGCCGACTTTGGAGGAGTACTCTCATTGGATAGGTTTACCTATTTTGGACAAGGAATTTCTTTTCAGTGGTTTAGAGAAGGAGCTTACTATCAAAGTCATCGCCAAAGCCCTTTTTCTTAAGGAGTCTGATCTTAGTGGGAAGTTTCTTCCAAAAGGGAGTGTTCATGGTATTAATGCTAAGTTCTTGATGGGGAAAGCTTCTACTTCACTTACTTTGGGTCATAAGGATGCATTTGAGGCTATTCTTGCTTTGCTCATTTATGGGATTGTCTTGTTTCCTAACTTAGATGGTATTGTGGATGAGAATGCCATTCAGATTTTCTTGAAGAAGAATTCGGTGCCTACTTTGCTTGGAGACATGTATCATGCTTTTCATTATAGGACCTCCAAAGGTGATGGAGAGATTGTGTGTTGTGCGCCTCTTCTCTACAGGTGGTTTATTTTGCACCTACCAAAGTCTGATGTCTTCAAGGATAATAGAGAAAATCGAAGATGGTCTCAAAGAATTATGTCTCTTTCTCATTAGGATATGACTTGGTATTGTTCTCATTATGATACTGGAGTGCTTATTGATAGTTGTGGAGAATTTCCTAATGTACCTCTCCTTGGCACACGTGGGGGAATTAGTTACAAACCTATTCTTGCTAGGCGACAGTTGGGATATTGTTTGAAGAACATACCAAACAATCTTTCCTTATCCCGTTTCTTCTTTCTTAATGGTGCAAATCACGTAGAAATGAAGAAAATAATTGATCATTCTTGGCATGCGGTTCATCAGAAAGAGAAAGGTCAATTGGGAAGACAACACCTTGCTCCCTCCGAATGTTACATCCAGTGGGTTCGATCTAGGGCTTCCAAGCTCAAGTTGCCTTATCCACCTGAGGAGCCTTTATTTCCTATATTACCATTGTATTCTTTTCTTCCTCCCGTTGATGAGAAGATGGCTCTTCAGGAAGAGTTGGACAAGATGAAGAAAGAGAAAGAAGAATGGCTACTTGAGAAGACTACGATGCAAGAGCAACTGAAGGAGAAGGATGATCTCATTGAGTTACTTGAGCGGCGTGTTATGAAGAGGCCAAGAGAGGATTTATTTTCCTCTAGTACTCCATCTACCATTCCCCCTACATCAAGTGCTTGGAAGGCCATTGTTGACAAGTTGGTGAAGGATAAGGAAGACATGGAAGATTGGTACAAGAAGGAGATTAAGAGGATTCGCATGAAGTATCAGCCAGGATTCGGATCTTCTTCGGATATGTTTCCCTAGGCCTAGTTTACTTTTTCTCTCATGTATTAGGATTCTTGAGGCTTGTACTTCATTTGTAATCCTTACTTTGATTTTAATGAGAATGAGTTTTTTTTAGTACTTCAAAAAGCGTTTCTTTATGAATATTGCAAGTTATCTTATAGTCCTTTAAAATCTTTGCATTTGCATACGCATATCATGCATCATACCCTCATTTGTCTTGCTTTTTGAGTGTTCTCCAGGGGTCTTATGTTGTTTCTTGGTCTTCATTCAGTTCTCTTGTCAAGCTGACTCACCGATTTGATACTCGAGCTAATCGGAAGAAGATGATGGAAACCCTACAACAAGAGAATCGCGAGCTGCGCGAGGAGGTTACATATTTGAAGGAAAGCTTAGAAAGAGTTTCTGCCATGATGGAAGGCTTGGTGGCTGCTCAGAATCAGCCACCACCTCCTAATTCTCCTGTTCAGAATACAATCATCTCCGAGATTGTTACTGCATCAATTCCTGTTGAAACTATCATCTCTCCTCGCTATCATATGCCTTATAGCACACCTTGGGGAATGCCGGTTGATTTCATTCCTGCTGGTTATAATCCTCCTCCTCCTGAGACTGCTGCATTTAATACTCTCCCACCAGTGATGACTACTCTTCCTCTAGTTATGACTACTGCACCGCCTGTGATGCACACTATTCCGCACCATGATGAAATGATTTACCATGCTGAGCCCAGTGAAGGTGCTGGTGTGATTGAAAGAATTGATGATTTCCAAGGACGCTTTGTCGAGATACAGAAGGAGATGAGAGCCTTGAAGCATAAGGATTTGTTCGGAAAGGATGCTTATGATCTTTGTCTGGTCCTTAATGTTAAAGTTCCGTACAAATTCAAGTTGCCTGAGTTCGAGAAGTATAAAGGCAACACTTGTCCTCTGAGTCATTTGACTATGTATGCTAGAAAGATGTCTGCTCAGACAGACAATGATAAGCTGCTGATTCATTATTTCCAAGATAGTTTGACTGGTGCAGCCATGAAATAGTATATGAGTTTGGATAATAGCCAAATCAAGACTTTCAATGATTTGGGAGAGGCTTTTGTGAGGCAATACAAGTATAACGTTGATATGGCACCGGATAGAGATCAGCTTCGCGCTTTGTCTCAGAAAGACAAAGAGACTTTCAAGGAGTATGCACAAAGATGGCGTGAGCTAGCAACTCAGATTGTTCCTCCGCTGGAAGAGAAAGAAATAACGAAGATCTTTTTGAAGACTTTAGGTTCTTTCTACTATGAGAAGATGATAGCAAGTGCTCCCTCTGATTTCACTGAAATGGTGAGTATGGGGATGCGTTTAGAAGAAGGTGTCCGTGAGGGACGGTTGAGTTAGGAGAATAGTAATGGCTCAAGCTCTAGAAGGTTCAATTTTGGTAAAAAGAAAGAAGGTGAGACTAATGTTGTGTCTCGTGAAAGTTATAGAAGGCCTCGTGGTCGTGAAAATCACCATCCGCAGCATGTAGCTTCTGTAACTCCGATGATTAATGTGGCTCCAACTATGCCAACAGTTCCAAAGTACCAGTCTCGTTATCAACAACCTTCTATGCAACAAGGTGGTAATCAACAGGTTCGGGCTAAGCCGAGTTTTGATCCCATTCCAATGTTATATGCGGACTTGCTTCCATCCTTGATTGCAATGAATCTTGTGCAAACACGTTTTCCACCTCCAGTTCCAGAGACTATCCCATGGTGGTATAAGCCAGAGGCTCGCTGTGCTTTTCATCAAGGTGCCCCGGGGCATGATGTTGAGAACTATTATCCATTGAAGTTTGAAGTACAAAAATTGATGAGGAACAATGTTCTGTTTTTCAATGATGTTAATCCAAATGTGAAGACAAATCCGTTGCCAAAGCATGGTAATACGTTTGTGAATATGGTTGATGGTTGTCCTGGTTTGTTCAAGATTTATGAGGTCCTCCATATTCGAAGGTCTTTGGTTGAGATGCATGCTTTCTTAAGTGAATATCACGATATTGATCATGAGTATGATGGATGTTGCATTTGCTCGGTGAACCCTCCTGGTTGCGTGATTGTTAAGAGAGACATTCAAAAGATGATGGATGATAAGTTGATTGAAGTGACATCAAAAAGAGATGAGTATGAAAATGAAGTGAATGTTATTATGCCTCAGTTGAATATTCTTGAGAAGGTTGTTCCTGAGAAGGTGGTTATTTCTTTTGATAGCTGCAAATATGTTGTTACTCCATTGGTGATCAATTTGCCTAGTCCAATGCCATATGAGTCTGATAAAGCTGTTCCGTACCGGTATAATGCTACGATGATAGAAAATGGTAGGGAAGTTCCTATTCTTTCTCCAAATTCTGTGGTTAGCATTGCTGATGTGACAAAAGTTACTCGAAGTGGTAGAGTTTATGCTTCAGATCCTCCGAAGAGAGTTGAAGATACAAGTGCGAGTAAACAGATTATGGATGTTGTTGCCCGATCAGGCCAATCTGGTGATAGTGAGGATGAGGTGTTAAAATTGATAAAGAAGAGTGAGTACATCGTTACTGAGCAGTTGTTGCATACTCCGTCGAAGATATCAGTTTTATCACTCTTGATGTGCTCTGAGGCTCATAGGCAGTCTTTGCAGAAGATTCTTGATCAAGCTTATGTTGACCATGATGTGACAGTTGATCAATTTGATAGTATTGTGGCTAATATCACATCGTGCAACAATTTAAGTTTCTGTGATGATGATTTGCCTGAAGAAGGAAGGAATCATAACTTGGCTCTACATATTTCAATGAACTGTCAGGAAGATGTTATGTCTAAGGTGCTAGTTGATACTGGATCTTCTCTGAATGTGATGCCGAAGTCGACTTTGTCAAATCTTGCATACCAAGGTGTTCCCATGAGGCATAGTGGGATTATTAGGAAAGCTTTCGACGGATCGAAGAAGACAGTGATTGGTGAAGTGGATCTTCCTATTCTTATTGGACTGTTTATATTCCAAATTACTTTTCAAGTAATGGATATACGTCCCTCTTACAGTTGTCTCCTTGGAATACCCTAGATTCATGAAGCGGGAGCTGTGACATCCACTCTTCATCAGAAGCTGAAGTTTGTGAAAGAGGAGAAATTAGTGACCATTGGCGGTGAAAGGGCGATGCTTGTGAGAAATTTGTCATCTTTCTCCTATATTGATGCTGAAGAAGAGGTGGGAACTTCCTTTCAAGCTCTTTCTGTTGTGGATAATGTTGCTAAGAAGAATGCTATGCCTATGTCTTCTCTCAAGGATGCTTTGTGTGTGCTTGAAACTGGTCGATCTGACGGTTGGGGACGAGTTATTGATGTTGTCGACAACAAGGAAGGATTTGGTATCAGCTTTGCACCAGGTGTGGTTCTTAATGACCCGAAGACTATTCAGGAAGGTTTCCGAAGTGCTGGGTTTATCAACGATCATTCCGCTGCTGCCATCATTGAAGATGATGAAGATGAAGAAATGCCTAACTTTGTTACGCACAGAAAGATTTGTCAGAACTGGATTGCTGTTGATGTTCCTTTTATTGGTCATGCTTCAAAGTAATTTGTTTTATTTTCTTTCAAAAAATCCTTTCACTCTGCTCAAGGTGAAAGTGATGTTTGTCGAGCTTTGTTTCAAATTCTATCATCATCAATAAAATGCTTTTTTGATTTCCATATGTGTTTTTCCTTTTTGCTTTATTCTGAAAAATGGTAACATAAAAAATCCAAAATAATAATAATTGTTTATCTGTACAATGTTTGCATTTTTGTTCATGCTCTAAAATAAAAATAAAATCATTGTGCAGATTGATTGATAAACCCATTGAAAACAATGATCCTATGGCCTCTCCCAACTTTGAATTCCCTGTGTTTGAAGCTGAGGAAGAGGATGTTGAAGAGATTCCTGATAAGATTTCTCGGTTGCTTGAGCACGAGGAGAAGGTTATTCAGCCTCATGGAGAGTCTATAGAGATGGTCAACTTGGGTTCTGAAGATGATAAGAAAGAAGTCAAAGTCGGAGCATTGCTTGGTCCTGATGTTAAGAAGAGGATTGTAGAGCTTCTCAGAGAGTATGTTGATGTATTTGCTTGGTATTATCAAGACATGCCAGGGCTTGATACTGATATTGTGGAGCATAGATTGCCGTTGAAGCCTGAATGTCCACCTGTGAAGCCAAAGTTGAGAAGAACTCATCCTGATATGGCAGTAAAGATCAAAGAGGAGGTTGAAAAGCAGATTGATGCAGGTTTTCCTTTGACGTCAAATTATCCTCAATGGGTGGCCAATATTGTGTCTGTTCCAAAGAAAGACGGAAAAGTCCGAATGTGCGTTGATTACAGAGATTTGAACAAAGCCAGTCCGAAAGATGATTTTCCATTGCCACACATTGATATGTTGGTAGATAATATGGCTAAGTTTGATGCGTTCTCTTTTATGGACGGATTTTTCGGTTATAGTCAAATAAAGATGGCACCCGAGGACATGGAAAAGACAACATTTATTACACCATGGGGAACATTCTGCTACAGAGTGATGCCCTTTGGATTGAAGAATGCAGGTGCGACATACTAAAGAGCTATGACCACACTTTTCCATGATATGATGCACAAATAAATCGAGGTATATGTTGATGATATGATCGCTAAGTCGAGGACTGAAGAGGATCATGTTGAACATTTGCTTAAGTTGTTTCAGAGGTTAAGGAAGTTTAAGCTTTGTTTGAATCCGAATAAGTGCACATTTGGTGTACATTCTGGAAAGTTGTTAGGTTTCATTGTCAGCCAAAAAGGCATTAAAGTTGATCCAGATAAAGTGAAAGCTATTCAAGAAATTCCTGCTCTAAGAACTGAAAAGCAAGTAAGAGGATTCTTGGACCGTTTGAATTATATTTCGAGGTTTATCTCTCACATGACTGTCACATGTGCTCCGATTTTCAAGTTGCTTCGAAAAGACAAAGGTTGTGTCTGGACAGATGATTGTCAGAAGGCATTTGAAAGTATCAAAGAATATCTGCTTGAACCTCATATTCTGTCTCCTCCGGTGGAAGGTAGACCGATGATCATGTACTTGACTGTGTTGGAAGATTCCATGGGTTGTGTGCTTGGTCAACAAGATGAATCTGGAAGAAAAGAATATGCAATTTACTATTTGAGTAAGAAATTCACTGATTGTGAGTCTCGGTACTCCATGCTTGAAAAAATTTGTTATGCCTTAGCTTGGGCTGTAAAGCGTCTTCGCGAGTATATGTTGAATCATACAACTTGGTTAATCTCTAAAATGGATCCAATCAAGTATATATTTGAAAATCCTGCTTTGACTGGGAGGATTGCTCGTTGGAAAATGTTATTGTCAGAATATGATAACGAGTACCGAGTTCAAAAACCTATAAAAGGTAGTATCTTGGCTGACCATTTGGCAAATCAACCGATTGATGATTACCAACATATCAAGTTTGATTTTCCAGACGAAGATGTGGTGTACTTGAAAATGAAAGATTGTGATGAACCTTTGATCGAAGAAGGGCCGGAGCCTGGATCTCGATGGGGTTTAGTTTTTGATGGTGCTGTGAATGCACGCGGAAGAGGAATTGGGGCAATGATCATTACTCCCCATGGTTCACATATTCCTTTTGCTGCGAGGTTGACTTTTCCTTGTACCAATAATAAAGCTGAGTTTGAAGCCTGCATTATGGGTCTTGAGGAAGCTATTGATCTGAGGATTAAGCATCTTGACGTATATGGAGATTCTGCCTTGGTAATCAATCAGATCCAGGGTACGTGGGTAACTCATCAACCCCACTTGATCCCTTATAGAGATTATGCCAGGAAGATATCAACTTTCTTCACTAAAGTTGAGTTTCATTATGTTCCTCGTGATGAAAATCAGATGGGAGATGCTTTAGACACTATAGCTTCTATGATAAAAGTGCACCAGTGGAATGATGTTCCCATGATCAGAGTGATGCGACTTGAAAGACCAACTCATGTGTTTGCAGTTGAAGAGGTCCATGATGACAAGCCTTGGTATCATGATATTAGATGTTTTCTCTAGAGATAGGAATATCCACTTGGGGCATCCGATAAAGATAAGAGGACTTTGAGGAGATTGGCAGGAAATTTCTTCCTGAGTGGAAATGTGCTTTATAAGAGAAATTTTGACATGGTCTTGCTCAGATGCGTGGATAGACACGAAGCAGACATGTTAATGAAAGAAATTCATGAAGGATCTTTTGGTACTCATGCTAATGGGTGTAACACGGTGGGAGAACTGACTTTAGTTATGTTGCGGATAGCAAGAGTCGCCACCGACTTTTATTTTATCCAAAGGAAAGGCATAAAAGAACAGGAAAGACCTTTTTAAAAGATTTTTGGGTCCGGGGGGTAGGTTATGTAAAGGGAAGGTGTTAGCACCCTTTACATCCATGGTTATCCATGGGCTCTTAGTTACTTAGCTCACTTTGAATTGTTTTTGAAAATGTGAAGTGTGTGAATAGAAATTTTCATAAGAGTTTGATAATGATCCATGTACGGATGCGTAAAAAACTTGTGTTTGAAAATTGTTTGAAATTGTGAAGTATTTGAGATTGTTTTGAAGTAGTGAGCAAGTAACTATGAGGAACCTACCCTAAAGTTTAAGTCTTTCTGTTCTTTATCCTTTAAATGGTAAGACTATCCCTATTATTAAGGAATAGGTAGTCATTACCTTGGATGTGAGGGACATATGAAGGGACATCTGTTTAATGAAGGCAACTGTAGGGTGTATTAAGCATTTGGAGGGACTGTCATCATTATTCGAAAGGGACAAGATCTTTTATGAAGGCAACCATTTAAGGAACTTGATGACTTTTCTTTTAAGGGACTTTGCTTTATACACCCCACTTGACCTTATGATTAGGCAACATTGAGAGGTAGCCCTAGAAAGTGAGATGGCGATTAAAAATCGACTTACGTGTGTGAGTGTTTAATTTAATATTTATCTTATAATTTAAATGACCTAAATTCAATTTTAAATATAATACATGTTTACACTCCCTATTTTACTAACCATAGCATGCAAATTAAATAATTTAAATATTTACAAAAAATTACATCCAGGAGCATATACATAATAATAATAAGCAATTAAAAATAAATAGCAAAAATAAATAAATAAGCAAAATATAAATAATAAATAAATAATAAGCAATAATAATTATAATAGGGATTAGTGATAAAAATTAAAAATAAATAAGGTTAGTGAAATAATAATAATAAGCATAATAAAAAAATAAATGGATTAGTAATAAGCATGATTAGTAATAATAATAAACAAAATATAATAAATAAGAATTAGAAATTAATAAGGAAATATAAACAATTTAATTATAAAATTTAAAATTATATGCAATTTATAAAAGTTAATTATAAACATATAAATAATTATAATTACAATATTAAATTGGCCTAAATTTAATTATTTTTAAACATATATACTTAAAAATTATTTATATATATAATTTAGATTATGAACAAATTATAGAAACAAATTACATATTATAAAAAAAATTTGATTATAATCATATTTACAAAATTCAATTATATTAAATATTATATTTTCAAAAATTAAAAAATAAAAGTATAAGAGAAAATTAGGTTTCTTTTCAATTGTTTAGAAAATAATATATTAGGGTTTATTTTATAATTATAATTTATTTAACTAAATAATGCATATATACATTTTATAATAATAATAAAAACTAATTTTTGAGTTTAGAAAATAAATTTTTATAATTTTGAAAAGAATACATAGTATATACATATATTTTATGTTAGAATTATTTAGATATATAAAATATATACAAAACTAATATAATTTAATAATAAAATATTTGAAACAAACAAAATACAAGAAAAAAGAATGAAAACTTACCTGGCTGGGGTTTGAACCCAGGACGTCCTGCCTGCTAACTACAAAACACACCACCAGGCCATCAGCGCGCAGGTGATAGTGAAGGGGGTTCCATTGTTTTTGTCCTTTGTCTGGAAAAATTAAGAAAAATAATAAGAAGCAAAAAGGCCTGGGGGAGAATCGACCCCATGACCTCTCAAACAAACACATGAATACGTTGCCAATCCTGCTGGGTGAGCGCGTCTGGTAATATGATGACCATAATTGATTATATATTACAACCAATACATATCAGGAAAAATAACGAAAAAAATGGTGAGACCAAGACTCGAACACAGGTCCTCCAACAATATATGCGCCTCTTCTTCCACTGGGACAAGCATCAAGCTTGTGAAATAAACAGAAACAAAATCATATTATTTTTAAACAATAATTTGAATATAGATTTCGCGCCAGAGTTTACTTCATCTTCTTCCTCATAACCTTCGCATTTACCTGCGAATTTCCCTACCAATTTTCCTGCGAATATCAAATTGCAGCAATACCTACGAAACTCAAACATGGACAAAACAGCAAAATTTTGTGAAATTGATTAGTGCATTACATTATATACGATCTATACAACTCAGCCATGCTTCTAAAATTCATTTATAGTGAATGAATCGAAGAACCCTAAAACGGCCATGAAACCCTAATCATGGTGATTTCTTCATCCTGCACTTAAAACCGAATTGATTGTTCCAGAAACACTCCAAACTTCATCACAAACACAAATATATAATCAAATTCAGACAATGATATCAATATTATGGGAATCGAAAAAAATATTTTCAAGAACAATGTGGATTCGGTTTGAACAATATGGCATAGTTTTGATGCATATGAGTGATGATTCATGATCAGTGATGTCCAATAGTCATAGCTATGTCCTCAAAATACCTTCTAAAGCCCTGGAAATTCAAAACCGAATGTGAGTTGTGGAGAGGTTTTTTTGATTTGTAAACTTACTCTTGAGGAGGCTGAAATTCGTGGCTTGCTAGGGTAATGTGTTAAGTACTTATAGGTGATTGAATTTAGGTCAAAAAATTGAATGGTTGTGTGGAAAATTTGATATGAAAAGATTCAAAATGATCATGCCTTAAAAATCAAATATTCATGTGTGAATGCTTGCTATTTTTGGCTAAACCTCATGATTTCTTTCCTCTTCAATTCAAATCAAATTTATGATTTTCTAGAAGCTTGATCCAAACCAAATCTTACATTTTCATATTTTATTTTTATTTAAAATGATTTTTAATGAATTAAATCAAAATAAATAAAAATAAAATAATAAAAAATCTGATTTTTAATGGTTTGGGTCGTGCATGAAGTTATTGTATGGATTGGGTCATCATTTGGCAAGCCCATTTGGAAGAAATTGGTTTTAGACCTCCATTTTCATCATAAACCAACCCAAAATTTCCCAACTTTGCAAGGGCACATATCCTTCAATTTTAATGCTATGAGGGTGTTCTTGGACATTTTGGAAAGCTTGAAGAGTCCTATAAACAACCCCACTGGTTTCATGTCCATATCATTTACCAATCTCAAGTTATGCCCTTTTGAAGTTGTTGACTTTTTGTTGACTTTCAAAAGGACCTATAATGTCTTAGCTCATACCTTCCAAATGAAGCATTTTTGGGCTTGGCTTGTGAGACACAAAGTTGTAGAGAATTCAATTTCCTTCAAAATGAGCTTTGAGTGGAGAATTGGTGATGAAGTATGTGAAAGTTATGGCTGGTCAAAGTTCAGTTGACTTTTACTAAGGAAACCCTAATTTAGAAACTCCTGATTCTTGATGATCTGAAATCTCCTTGATGAATCATGATCAACCCTTGATCAAATGATGAACTTTACTTCATATAATTGATGTTGGCAAAAAATCATGAAGTTTGACTTTGGTTTGACCACAGTTGACCTCAGTTTGACTTTTTAACTACATTGACTGATTTTGACTTATCTGATCATCTGACTGAGCAAATCTTTTGGGAAAGTCTTGAAACTTGACATGGGGATTCTTAAACACATATAAGATGTTATGAAGCTCACTTGAAGTCTTGGAAGTTCATTTAGCCTGATTAAAGTCAAAACCCTAGTTTTGGATGCACTGCTTAGGAGGTGCATTGTCTGAGGGAATTGTCAACTCTTCTGACCAATTGTGAACTTTGTGAACCTTGTGAACCATCATAAAATGTCTTGTGATACTCATGGGAGGTATTGTGAACCTTGTGAACCTTGTGAACCTCATAAAGTGACTTGTAGACTTCATGAACATCATGAAAGGTCTTGAAAGCATTGGGAAGCTTGTGAACCTTGTGAACCTTCATGAAGTGACTTGTAGACTTTATGAACCTCATGAAAGGTTTTGAAAGCATTGTGAATCTTGTGAACCTTGTGAACCGTCTTAGAACACAATGTCTTGTATTGTGAGGGCAAATTTTGGGGTGCAACAATGGGCATGCAATGGCTAAAAAGATGTTGAGAGCAGGTTACTATTGGCTGACAATGGAATCTGATTGTTGCAATTATGTGAAAAAGTGCCATAAGTGTAAAGTGTATGCTGATAAGATTCATGTACCACCAGCTTATCTCAATGTGATTTCTTCCCCGTGGCCTTTCTCTATGTGGGGAATTGATATGATTGGTATGATTGAACCCAAGGCTTCGAATGGACATCGTTTTATTCTTGTGGCAATTGACTACTTCACCAAGTGGGTGGAAGCGGCATCGTATGTTAATGTGACCAAGCAAGTTGTGGTTCGGTTTATCAAGAATAACATTATCTGCAGATATGGTGTTCCGAATAGAATCATTACTGATAATGGTTCGAACTTGAATAATAAGATGATGAAAGAGCTTTGTGAAGAATTCAAGATTCAGCACCATAATTCTTCTCCTTATAGACCGAAGATGAATGGGGTTGTTGAAGCTGCGAATAAGAACATTAAGAAGATCATTCAGAAGATGGTTGTGACATACAAGGACTAGCATGAGATGCTCCCTTTTTCTTTGCATGGGTATCGTACATCTGTCCGCCCTTCAACAAGGGCAACCCCCTTTTCACTTGTTTATGGTTCAGAAGCAGTGCTCCCCGTCGAAGTTGAGATCCCATCAATGAGAGTTCTGATGGAAGCCAAGTTGACTAAGACTGAATGGTGTCAGAGTAGATTTGATCAGTTGAATTTGATTGAGGAAAAGAGAATAATAGCTTTGTGTCATGGTCGGTTGTACCAGCAAAGAATGAAGAAAGCTTTTGACAAGAAGGTCAAACCTTGTGTATTCAGAGAAGGCGACCTCGTGCTAAAAAAGATTCAGTCTTTCATTAAAGATTCTCGGGGCAAGTGGACTTCGAACTATAATGGCCCATATGTTGTCAAGAAAGCCTTCTCTGGCGGTTCGTTAATTCTTGAAACTATGGATGGTGAGGAGATCACTCGCCTTGTGAATGCGGATGCAGTTAAGAAATACTTCGCCTAAAAAAATAAAAAGAACAAGCTCGCTAAGTTGAAAACCCGAAAGGGCGGCTTAGGCAAAAATGAGTGTCTCGGTGGATTGAAAACCCGAAAGGGCGGTCCAGGCAAAAATTAGAGACATAAACAGAAATAATTATCCCGGTAGATTGATAACCCGAAAGGGCAATCTAGGAAAAAGTTAGGGATCATGGCAAGTAACTGCGTCAACAGACTAGATCACCTATAACGACCGAGGATTTCAGATTCTATCCCTCAGAAGAATTTCCCATCAAAGATTCTTATTCACTCTTCCTTGACCGAAGTTTCGGACATAGTGGAGTTCAAAGTTGATAAGGAGAATAGTGATCATTGTATTTCAATGTAGCCCTTTTCCATGTATTTACCATTTTTCAAACTTGTAATGATCCATGGAGTCATGCCATTTGTTGACTACCATTCTATCAATAAATTTGAGCTTTTATCCAATTGTTTTCAACTCTTTATATTGTTGTTGTTTACAAAATTTCAATTTATTGTTGATGATGATTTTTGAAACAAATTTAATAAATTTAATCTTTGAAGATTCTAAAAACATTTTTCTTTGATATGTGAACAAAGAAAGGATATCAATAGTAATTCAAAGGATGGTAAAATCTGGATGTGTGTAACTTGTCTCTCCCAAAGTAGGGTTTGATTCGGTTGTGTCCATGCGAAGTTCCTGAATAGTCTTGACAGGTTGATGTTAATGATGTTTTGTTCCCCAACAATAAGCATGAACGGAGATTGTATTTGAGTTCCAATGTCTCCCCCAGAAGAATTGTTGGAAGGGATGTTCTTAGGAATCCCTAGCTGAGTTTTGATCTCTTCCTCAACAAGTTATCTTTAACTTGAGAAGCATTGGAAATCCTCAGTCGAGTTCTTGTTCCTCAGCTAGAGTTGATTGCATCCTTGAATAGAAGTATTGATATAGCAGTCAGTTTAGAGGTTTTCTTTTACCTGATGGTGGGTATTGATTTAAAATCCCTCGTAACTGTGTTTTGGCTATGATGTTAACTTCTGATATCCCCATGTGGATCCCCAGTAGGTCTGCATGTGTTAGTAGTCAGCAGATTCCTATGTGATTTTCAACAGGTCTTGCACTCTATCCCCAAATGGAGCAGGAGTGGTATGACAGTTATTCCTCGCAAAGTTTGATTTCATCAAGAATTCTTCTGTCCCTAGAGAGGATTATGGAAGCTTTTCCCCATCCTCGACAGATTATTACCTTTCCTCAGTAGGGTGATATCCCTATGCAGAGTGAATGTTTGATGATCCAGTAGATTATGCTTTATTTGCATCACTAGTAAATCTTTATTTTTTTTTCTCAAACGGAGTCGTGAGGATATTTGTTCCCATCAGTGTTAGCAGGGACATTTCCCTTTTTCCCCAAAGAATGGAAGATTTTGTTAGTGTTTCTTGAAGATTGCTTTGTGGATTGGATCCCTAGCAGATGTTTTCTCATCATGAGTTAAGCCTTGTAGTAGGATTTTATTCCTTTGATGGCTTATGATATTCCCCTGCAGGATTTCAAATTGAATCTTCAACATGATTTCCTACATTGTTGCCTTGGGATTAGCCGAGTATCTGGTTGTTGTGGTGTTCATGTCACCCGTTTCTTATCTTTATGTCTGTTTTGTCAGCATGTTCATACGCATATTTATACGCATATTCATACGCATAAGCATAGCATCATTTGCTTGCATTCTTGCATTTATCTTTGTTCCCTGCTCTTTGGTGTGGATTTTCCCCCACAGAGTGTGTGTGTTGTCTTCCTCTCAAGTTTAGAGTGTCAACCTTTAAGCAGAAAGTGTTGATCCTTTCTAATTCCCCACTGAGTTTGTTTCTCGTGGATGATTTTGATTCAGTTTCCTCCCAGTTCATTATCTGGATGGAATTTCCCCCAGTTGAGATATTCCCTCCTCGGGATGAGTCTTGTTTGACTGTTTCTCTCCAACTTGTTCTTGGATTGAATTTTGGTCCTCTTTGTTTGTAATATTGCTTTAGAATTAAGCTATCATTGTTTGATAGTGGGCAACATTTTCTCCAGCTTGAGTATATTACTTTGGAATTAAACTATCATTTAATCGATAGTGGGTAATATTACTAAATTGATCAAGCTCTTTTGCTTGTACTCCTACCCAGTAAATCCGGTAGTTGAGAGTTCTTTCTTCCTACCTAGTAAAAAAGTAATAGAAGTTGTTTCCCTTTGCTTGAGCTCCTACCCAGTAAATCAGGTAGTTGAGAATTGTTTCTACCCAGTAAAAAGGTAGTGGAGGTTATCCCTCTTTATTTTGCTCCTATCCAGTAAATCGATAGTCGAGTCCGTTGTTTTCCTACTCAGTAAACAGGTAGTCGATGATTCTTTTCCAACTCAGTATTTCTCCATTTTTGGACTCGAATGCTTTGTTGGTTGATATTTCCTGGCAGGGTGTTTACATTCCCTTGTTGAATCCTGTACCTTGATTCTATCATATCTTTTCCCAAGTGTAGTCAGTTATCCAGTTATTTATTTTCCTGGTAACTCTTTTAGTGTCTGTTGTTTTCCCCGACAGGATTTTCTTCTGTGTCCCCAAGTTTTTGCTTTCCTATGGTGGTCATGTTTTCCCCACAGAGATCTTGGGCTTGCATATCATATCCATATCATATCATGTTCTCTTAGGACAAAAATTGGGTTTTCTGTATTTAAGTCTCACCCATCTTGTAGAGACGAAGATGTCAATCTTCATATCTTCGGATTGAAGAAACTTAAATAGGGGCAGCTGTAGCACCCTAATTTTTGCCCTAAGATTTCTTCACATCACATCTGCATTTTGCATACAAACAAGATCACACTGGTTCACGGTTCTTCTCGGGTTAGGATTATGCCTCGCAGGGGATCACCGTTGTCTTTAATTGTTTTATTTGATTGTGTTTACTAACCATTAATCAAAATCCAAAAATATTTTGTTTCCTTTTGCTACCTTTTTTTTCCAGGAAGAGAAACCATATAAAAATGCCAAAAAATAGCAGTCCTGCAGCTCGAGTAAATTTCACAAAAGTCGAAGACGATTCGCAAATAATTCAAAATTATCAGATCAAGGATTTCCCGAGTTAATTGATTCATTCAAAGGATCTCCAAGGTTCACGTGTTTATTTCTTCGACGTACACAAGAATCGGGCCGAAACAACCAAGCAGCTATTTTTGAACAAAAAATTCAAAATTCAGCTTGGTTAACCGGTTAACCAGTGCCAAATTTGAATTTTTTATTCAAATTCAGCACCCTTAGATCTATTTTTGTTCATCACTTTGATCATTTCCTACCATAAACCCTCACTAATCACCACTCTTTTCCATTTCCCACAAAAATTCCAATTACCAAACCTAAATTCAAATTACCAAAGCAAGCCCCATTCCACCAAATTTCCATACCTAAGACCTTTAAATAGGACCACAATTTCATTCATTCCACAAGCTTTTGATAGCCACAAAACCTCTTGCAAAATAATCCCTCAACACCAAATTCTCCAAAGCTCATTTTTCTTTCTTTTGAATTTATAAGAATTCACATTGAATTCTTGATTAACTTGAGCTAGACCTTCATCCTTTCATTCTTTTGCTCATCAATTTCAGTAGATCTAAGCTTGTGTTGGTTCAATTTGAAGAAACACTTTTGGTAATTCATCTTCCTCCATAAACCCATATTCACCATCAACATTCAAGATGTAGATCTTTGGTGCTTTTGTTTCTAGATCCTTCGGATCTTTATTTGTTGTTTGATTGTAGGGATTCCACTGTGTTTTGGTTTTAAAATTCTTGCAAATTCAGATCATGATCATCCAATGTTTGAGAAAAGGTTTCAAAATGGATCATGCTGAATTTTCTGCATTTTTCAGCATCTGGTACAGCGTTAACCGGTTAACCATTTGGTTAACCGGTTAACCAGTTTAAAAATAGCGCAATTTGTCCAAAATCTGCTTGCGTTAACCGGTTAACCAATTGGTTAACAGGTTAACACAAGTCATAATGGTGTTTTTGGCTTGTTTCAAGCCCCTTTTTGGTTCCTCTTTCTTCTTCTTCTTCTTCCTCCCTTTTATTTTTACCTTGGGAAGCATTTTTGGGGGTAATTCCTCCTTAATTTCAATGGACTTTGGGTGTAGATTAGAGTAGTTAATGTTCATTAATTCAAAACTACCTTTAAGTGGATTATTCAATTCATTTAAGGTACTTTGCATTAGTGATACATTTTCATGCTTGAATCCACCAAGATGAGTGATTGAACTTAAGGATGGAAGAATACCATAAGTACAACTCAATTTGGTATTCATCTTTAGTTTTGTGCGGTATCGCGTTCGGATAACGATTTACATATCGTTTATCTCGCATGCATTAGCACTAACATTATGCACCTTAATTGGTGGTGGCCGGCCTCATTTGTAGGGTAATTACTTCGTAAATTACTCGGCGATTGCTTAACATAGACCTAAATGTGTCCCGACTTCGGAATAAAAATCTAATTGGGTACTTACACTTTCGTGGACCGGATCTCTTGTTCATCGCGTAATCCCAAAGTGGTTAATCATATTGCATCAAGAATCGAGACTTGTGAATTTTTGATGCGTAGGTGCTTTGGGTCTCCCAATCGGCTTTCAAATTTCATTGAATTCGATTCGGTTTGCCTTGATTAATCACTATAGTGTAAGATGCTAAGCGGATCCGGTTGCCTTCGATTTTGGTTATTTCCTTTTTGGTTGTGGTTGATTAAGTTCCCCATACCATTATTATATGAATATTATTATACTATTACTACTATTAATATTTTAGATTCTTTCATTTTTATTTATTTTATTACAAACATTTAATTTCTTACATTTTTATTATCTTTATTCTATTTTGCTTTACTCATCCATATCATGTTTATTATTTGCTCTTATTATTTGTTGATTGATTTTCTATTTGTCTGTTTGGACACAAAAACATTAATAAAGGATTAAACCTCTAAAAATCTTGTGATTTTAATTTGTGGACTTTTGGTTACTATCCTTAGCATTTGGAGTGGAGATTTGGACTTAGATTCTTAGGACACCTCCTTTGCCTTGATCTTCAAAGTTGGATTTAGCCTTTATTTGGCCATTTGCTAACTTATAAGGATGGAACTCTTATGCTCATAATTTGGAATGTCATCAAGTTTGGTTAGATCTTTCTTCTCTTATCTCTTTATTTTATTTTCTTAGGATAGTCACTTCATCTCCTCCCACTTC
Source organism: Lathyrus aphaca (assembly GCA_963966055.1). NCBI lineage: Eukaryota > Viridiplantae > Streptophyta > Magnoliopsida > Fabales > Fabaceae > Lathyrus > Lathyrus aphaca. The sequence goes on from OZ014525.1 coordinate 476,141,543, forward strand.
TTAAATTTTCAAATCTTCTCCCTATTTTCAAATCTTCTTGTTTTTTTTAAACTTCAAACATTTTCATAAATCAAACCTTGACTTAGTTCAAGCGATTTTACCCTTTTCATTCCATTTTCTTAATAAATATTAATCCATATAAGCATATCGAAATTTTCTTCTCAAAGACTTTAAAAAAATTCAAAACTCACTCAATTGTTTTTGTGTCTATGTGCACTTTTCTTTTCATATGTTTAGATATGATTCATTCTTTCTAGCGGAATTATTCGCTAAAGAATGACGACTTATCTCTACTTTTTAAAATCAATTCACCTCATTGTTTCTTTTCAAATTTTGTACCACGAACTACGGGGTTTTGATCTCACATTGCACTTTGTGGGTACGTAGGCATGAGGCGTTAAACCTCTTCAAACACAAAAATATAAAAACGTTTCTTTTGTCATCTCTTCAATCTCTTTCAAACAAACCATTTTCAAACCAAAAGCAGTAAATTTTTCAAAGGGCTATCGTGGAGTACCACAGACATTTTGGGTGCGTAAAACCTTCCCATCGTGTAACCTATCGCTCTTTTTTCCTTTTTCCTTTTGGAATAAAATAAAAGCGCGGTGGCGACTCTGTTTACCTTGATTTAAGTTAACTAATAGCTTACACTCATGATTTTACCGCTACACATGGCACCTCCTGTAAATACCCTTTTGACCATAAATGGTCCTTCGTATGTAGGAGTCCACTTGCCCCTAGGATCACCCTGTGGTAATATTATACGCTTGATTATCAAGTCACCAATCTGATATACCTTTTGCTTAACCTTCTAATTAAAAGCTTTGATCATCCGTTTCTGGTACATCTGACTGTGACAAACAACTGCTAGCCTTTTCTCATCAATCAAACTTATCTGGTCAAGTCGAGTCTGAATCCACTCATCTTCATCCAACATCCTTCATGATTCTTAAGGAGGGGATCTGAACTTCAATGGGTAGAACTGCTTACATACCATAGACTAAGGAGAATGGGGTTTCCCCTGTTGAAGTACGTATTGTAGTACGATAACCATGAAGAGCAAATGGTAACATCTCATGCCAATCCTTATACGTAACAGTCATCTTCTGTAGAATCTTATTGATGTTCTTATTAGCAGCTTTTACTGCCCCATTCATCTTTGGACGATACGGAGAAGAATTATGATGCTTAATCTTGAACTGCGTGCAGAGATCAGTAATCATAGTGTTGTTCAGATTAGAGCCATTTTCTGTGATAATCCTTTCAGGGATGCCATACCTACATATGAGATTATTCTTAATGAATTGAGCCACAACATTCTTAGTAACAGATGCAAATGAGGCTGCCTCCACCCACTTTGTAAAGTAATCAATGGCAACCAGGATGAAACGATGCCCATTGGAAGCAGTAGGCTTGATCTCACCAATCATATCAATGCCCCACATGGCAAAAGGCCAAGGAGCAGTCAACACATTCAACGGAACTGGAGGTACATGCACCTTATCAGCATAAATCTGACACTTGTGACATATTTTGGAATGTTGATAGCAGTTAGCTTCCATGGTAGACCAATAGTAACCTGCTCTCAATATCTTCTTTGCCATGGTATGACCACTAGAATGAGTGCCAAAGATCCCATCATGCATGTCTTCTATAATCTATGTTTCTTCCTTCTTATTCACACAACGAAGCAAATTCGAATCATGATTGCGCTTGTACAAAATTCCATTACTTAAGAAGAACTTAGCAGCAAACCTCCTCAGAAACTTCTTATCATTGACAGATGCCCCTTCAGGGAACTCCTGAGCTTCAATCCTTTTCACTTCATAGAACCAAGGCTTTCCCTCTACTCCTTCAGTGTCAATCTCATTGCAATATGCAGGCTTCTCAAATCTATCAATAGTGATCTTAGGAGCTTCATCATCCCAGCTAATCTCAAACATAGATACCAAGGTGGCTAATGCGTCTGCCAACTGATTCTCTCCTCGCGGAATATGTCCAAAGGTAATCTTTTCAAAATATGGGATCAGAGACAACACATGCTCTCTGTAAGGAATGAGATTTGCATGCTTGGTATCCCAGTCTCCTTTAATCTGACTAACTACCAGGGCTGAATCTCCATATACTTCCAAAAACTGAATCTTCATCTCAATGGCAGCTTTGATACCCATGATACATGCTTCATATTCAGCCATGTTATTGGTACAATAGAAACAAAGTATAGCAGTGATTGGGGTATGACAACCTTCAGGGGAAATGATCACAACACCAACACCATTACCAAGCGCATTAGAAGCTCCATCAAAAACCATAGTCCATCGGGATCCCTGTTCAGGTCCGTCATATTGTCTAGCTTCTTTAGTAACAATCATAATATCTTCATCTGGGAACTCAAAATTCATAGACTGATAATCATCCATTGCCTGATGAGCCAAATGATCAGCTACAACACTGCCCTTAATGGCCTTTTGAGTGGTGTATTGTATATCATATTCTGTTAAGATCATTTTCCATCTCGCTATTCGTCCGGAGATAGCAGGTTTCTCGAATATGTACTTGATTGGATCCATCTTTGAAATAAACAAGGTAGTATGGGTCAACATATACTGTCTTAGTCGGCGAGCAGCCCATGCCTAAGCGCAACAAGTTTTCTCGAGCAGTGAGTATCTTGTTTCACAGTCGGTAAACTTTTTGCTAAGGTAGTATATTGCCTGCTCTTTTTGACCAGACTCGTCATGTTGCCCCAACACACGCCCCATTGAGTTGTCTAATACTGTTAAGTACATAATCAAGGGTCTTCCATCAACTGGTGGCATCAAAATTGGAGGTTCTTGGAGGTATTTCTTGATCTCATCAAAGGCTACCTGGCACTCGTCATTCCATTCCATTACCTGATCTTTCTTCAACAACTTGAAGATTGGCTCACAGGTAGCAGTTAACTGGGAAATAAATCTTGCAATGTAATTCAGTCGTCCCAAGAAACCTTTGACTTCCTTCTCAGTACGGGGAGCTGGCATCTCTTGTATAGCTTTTACTTTTGCGGGATCTACTTCAATACCTTTTCCACTGACAATGAAACCCAAGAGTTTACCGGACCTAACTCGAAAAGTACACTTGTTTGGGTTCAATCTCAATTTGTACTTTTTCAACCTCTCAAACAACTTGTGCAGGTGATCAAGGTGTTGTTCCTCATTCTGGGACCTGGCTATCATATCATCCACATATACCTCTATCTCATGGTGAATCATATCATGAAACAAAGCCACCATAGCACGCTGATATGTTGCCCCAGCGTTCTTCAAACCAAATGGCATCACCTTATAACAAAATTTCCCCATTGTGTAACAAATGTAGTCTTCTCCATATCTTCTGGTGCCATCTTAATCTGATTATAACCAGAGAAACCATCCATGAAAGAGAATACCTTATGCTAAGCAGTGTTGTCTACCAAAACATCAATATGTGGAAGTGGAAAGTCATCTTTAGGACTGGCCTTATTCAAATCCCTGTAATCCACACACATGCGTACCTTACCATTCTTCTTAGGTACCGGTACCACGTTTGCAACCCATTGAGGATAAGAAGTCACAGCTAAGAACCCTGCATTAAATTGTTTCATCACCTCTGCTTTAATCTTTTCTGACATTTCAGGACGCATGCGACGAACCTTTTGCTTCTTTGGACGACAGTCTTCTTTTACCGGTAGACGGTGAACCACAATGTCAGTATCCAACCCTTGCATATCTTCATATGACCAAGCAAAGATCTCCACATAGTCACGTAACATCTGGATTAGTCTGTTCTTAACAACATCCTCTAATTCAGCCCCTATCTTGACCACTTTCCTGTTTTCCTCAGTTCCCAGATTCACAACTTCGATTGCCTCTTCATGTGGCTGTATAGCTTTCTCCTCTTGCTGCAATAACCTAGCAAGCTCTACAGGTACTTCATAATCTTCCTCCTTTCCATCTTCAGCTTGATAGATCAGATTCTCGAAATCATAATTGGCAATAGTAGAACTGTTATCAACAGGATCCAGAGTGGATGAGGATCTGCATTTTAGTGATGTGGGTGTGTGTAAGAACACATAGCTGATAAAATAGAAATAATAATAAAAGAAAGACAAGGAGCATAATATTTACGAAAACGAAACGTCCATTGATTTTATTGAATGAAGTATGCAAATGAAATGACATCCCGAAACTAGCATACCATTGTGCCCGGGGAAAACACAAGGCTTAAAAAAGTTTTATTGTTTGAAATTACAAACTTAAAACAGAACACAGTAATAGTATTTAATCCTGACTAAATGAGATAGGAATAATGTCTCCAGCCTTCCAATTCTTGAGCCCATCACCCATGGTAGGAAAGATCCAATCATACAGGTTGTAGTCTTCATCATGGTCACCCACAACATTGATTTGATCTCTTATGACCCTTTGATTAATGATACGAACAACACGAGCACGACGAACAGTCCTCTGAGATTCTACAGTGAAACCCAAACCAAACTTGTCAGACTTGTAATGGATGTTGGGAAGCTGACCCCAAATAGCAGAACCACCTTTTGCAACCACAACCTTAGTATCTTTGAGGGAGACCATTGCAGGAGGTATTCTAGTAACCATAGGAGCTCTTTCAGAAGCAGGGACAGACTGAGGAATAGGAACAAAGCAAGGAACAACTTCAAACGTTTGACACAGAGTTTCAACCATTTCACCCTCCATTTCTACATATTTGAAAGTATTCACATGGCTAACCATGTACTATTCTTCACCATAGACAGTGACAATTTTGTTTTTCACCGGATATTTCAACTTCTGATGCAAGGTAGAAGTCACAACACCTGCCCCATAGATCCAAGGGCGCCCAAGCAAACAAGAATACGCAGGACGAATATCCATTACATATAAAGTAGAGTTGAAGACTTGAGATCCTACTTTGATTGGGAGGTCTACTTCTCCATGTACCACTCTTCTTGAACCATCAAAGGCCCTTACCACTACATCATTTGGTCTTAACACAACATCTTCTGGACTGAGCTTGTCCAAAACCTCTTTAGGGAGCACATTTAATGAAGAACCATTGTCCACCAGTACATGAGACAAAATAGTGCCCCTACATTCAATGGAGATATGCAGAGCTCTATTATGATTTCTCTTGGCAGGACTCAGATCAGCATCAGAAAAGCCCAAACCATTATCACTAGTCAGATGTGCAACACAATTCTCAAATTGATCCACAGAGATTTCATTTGGCACATGGGAAGCCTTTAAGAACTTGATTAAGGCTTTAGCATGGGCCTCAGAACACAGCAGCAACGATAACATGGGGATTTTGGAGGGAGTATGCCCCAACTGGTCAACAATATCATAATCACTTTTGCGAATGATCTTCAGTACTTCTTCCATCTGTTTAGAAAGATTTTTAGCAGTTGGTGCTTTAGTTTGCACAGGTTCAATCACAGGACCATTGCCCCGGGCATCAGTACTTGGCCCAGGAGTAACTGCATTTTGAGAGGTATCTTAAGGGGAGAAGATTCTTCCACTTCCGGTGATCTTACTAGATCAAGCAATATTGTCCACATCAAGACTGACATCAGTAACAGGTGCATCAGTCAAAGGTTCTTGTTTGACACCATGGATATAAACATCAGAACCATAATTCCAGGGTATAGCTTTATCAGAAGTATAAGAAATAGGGTCAGGAGTGGTAATGATCATGGAAGCCACTCTAGCTTCAGCAACAGTCTTCACAGGGCCTTCAGCAGTAATCTTCACTGGTCCTTTCGATGTAATCCTGACAGGACCTTTAGAGGTGATCCTGACATGTACTTTATCAACCATAGATATATCCTCAAGCTTCATGTTTCGAGTCAGATGTTCACACATACTTTCCACAGAAGGAGTCCTCTCAAACAATATAGTGTAATTGTCCACGAGGCATTGAATACCATCCTTCAATTTCCAGCAGCTATCAGGTTTATAGGCACAGTAAAAACAGTCTTCCTTTCAACCTGGAAAGAACCCATCCTGCACCAGTTTCTTCTTGATAATGGATAGAGGAGTAGTCACATCTGTTACTGAGGAAACATAGGAAACCTCATCAACAACATTAACAGTCGTTTCATGATTGGGCATAGGAGCAGTGATCACATTTGGGGTCCCAGGAGGGTCAAATTAAATTTCCCCAGCTTCGATCATGTCTTGAATCTTGTTTTTCAACACCCAGCAGTTGTTGGTGTCATGTCCCAGACTATTAGAATGATATGCACATCTTGCATTAGGATTGTACCGAGGAAAGGATGTATTAGGATTCTGAGGAGGATCCCTTAAAGTAATTAGCTCCCCCTTCAACATGTGTTGCAAGGCTTGGGCCAGTGACATGTTGATCTTGGTGAACTGTCTTCTAGGCTTCTGTTGATTATTTTGTTGTTGCTCTGGTGCTGTAGGGGCAGGATTGGAGATGTGAACTGCTCCTATAGATTGGTGACTCCTGTTACAACTATGTTGACCATACACATCATTAGACTCCTTCTTTCCACTAGGGGGCTTCCTAGCAGTGCTTGATGAAGAGGCACCCACCTGTATCTTACCACTTCTTATACCACTTTCCACACGTTCTCCAGTCATTATCAGCTCAGTGAAACCAGATGATGAGCTTCCAATGAGGTGACTATAAAAAGGACCATTCAGCGTACTCATAAACATATCCACCAGCTCCCTGTCAGTCAGAGGAGGTTGAACTCTGCCAACCAGGTCTCTCCATTTCTGGGCATACTCTTTGAAACTCTCCTTAGCACCCATAGACATGCTTTGGAGCTGCATGCGAGTTGGTGCTAAATCAGCATTATATTGGTATTTCCTATAGAAGGCCTAGGCAAGATCATTCCAATCCAGAATATTAACACTTTCCAGTTGATAATACCATTCCAATTGAGCTCCAGATAAACTCTCTTGGAAGAAATGAATCCACAGTTTATTGTCAGCAGTATGTGGTTGAATCCTCCAGACATAGGATCTCAAATGCAGTTTAGGACATGAAACACCATCATACACCACAAAAACAGGAACCTTGAAGCCAATAGGTATAACCACTCTAGAAACTAAACTCAAATCTTCAAAATCAAGCCCATAAGATTTTTGTAGTTCCATAGCGTTCATTCTGTCTACCAACATCTTGTACTTCTCCTCACTAGTAGGATCATGATGATATTTTGCCTCAGAATCAGAATCTTCCATAGTATCATGGAGACTACCTCCCTCTTTCTCAGAATTTTCAGACTCAAAATCCTCAACCTCTTCTTTTGTCTTGATAGGACCTTTGAATCTTCTACCTAGGTTGATGAGGCCCCCTGATTTTCTAGTATTCTTTTTCTTCTTAGCCAGCAGTGTCTTCACCTCATCTTGTCCCTTGGACAAGTTCAGGATCAGCTCTTGAAATTGTGCATTCTGAGCCTGGAGATCCTTGAAAGTTTGTTCGAGAGCCATCTCTGCTGAAATAAAAAGCGAGAAGATAAGATACCTGTTCATAAGAAACCTGTGATGCAATGATATGGTATGTAAATGCATTTGCAATGTTTTCAAGGACCGCATGATTTAAATTTGTGTAAACAACCAGAAGTGAAACTTTTATTAGTAAGCAATAAACTTGTTTTCCTCTTGGGCTTACAATAAAATGAAATAAATACAAAGATGGGGTTTTAAGTCTCCCATGGACGTTTCCTCTTTGTATTGAGGTATGTGTTGAGATTCCGCTCCTCGTGAAGTTGTCTGGTCAGCTCCAGGATTCTTTCTTGACTAGCTTTGAAATGAGTCTCAAAAGTATCCCTTTGTTCCTTCAACTGCATCCAGGATCTCTAAAACTCTTCCATGTCAGTGGGCATGTCTGGATGAAGGATGATATAAGGAGTATCTCCTTCAGCAACAAGTTCCATAGTAACTGGCAGGATAGAAGAATATGGAATTATAAGAGTCTGAGCACATGCTCATACCCATCTGAGATAAGGTTCCATAGGAATGGAGTACTTTGGTTCCAGAGTCTTGCTGTCAACCTTATTCACTTTACCCTAAGCTCGTATAAACCTTTGACGGTAACCTTGCAGATCGTTGTCGTAGTCGAACACAATAACCTGAATAAGCATGTCATGAGGACCATCACTCTGAGCATAACCAAATTGACGTAGAGCTAAAGAAGGATTGTAGGTAATGCCCCCTCTTATGCCAAGGAGTGTCACAATAGGGAACTCCCCACAACGGTCAATGATAGTAACATTCTCCATAGATCAAGAGCACCAATGAATATCTGAATGAGAAAGTGACATAATCCTCTTGGACCACCTTAACCCTTGTTCATTCTTCATCACTGATCAAGGAAGGTGAGAAATAAACCACCTAGACAATAGAGGTATGCAACACATCAGAGTCCCTCTCGCCTTCGTAGTACGAGTGTGAAGAGAGTGTAAGATATCTCCAAGTAATGTAGGCACTGGATTATGAGTCAGAAATATGTTGATGGCGTGTATGTCTATGAACTGGTTTGGATTAGGAAACAACACTAAGCCATAGATTAATAAGGCTAAGATCTCCTCAAAAGCATCATAACGCATAGCCTTCAGGAACACTTGAGCTTTCTCCATCAATACCTTGGCAAAGATACCCTTAACTCCACTTCTTGTTTCTAGGACAATGTCTGATTTTTTCAGATGTAGGGTTGCAGCAATGACTTCAGGTTTAGGCTCCTTTTCTAAGCTTGTGAAGGGTCTCTGATCAAGGATAGGTATACCCGCTAGTTTGGAGAATTATTCCATTGTAGGAACCAGCTGGTAGTCGGGCAATGTGAAGCAATGATGTATAGGATCAAAGAACTGAAATAGGACACTCATCACGTCTTCATTGAACCCTGAAGTGACTAGATCCAGTAGGTGACCATGCTTCTTGATGAACTGGGAGTTTTCAGAAACTTGAGAGACCAATTCCTTAAGCTTAGGAGATATCCCTACAAAGTTGATCCGGATAGTATTCCTACGAGCAGAAGCCATGACCTGCAACAAAGAACAAAGATAAATTCTTTGGTCCTTGAAATAGTTAGTGAAAATGCTATGCTTATGATGCATGATGATGTTATGATGTTGTGCTCAAACACAAACATGTGGCACACACAAACAAGTCATACAAAAGCCCTAGGTTTGAAGGTTTGCATGAGGTTTAAAGGTAAGTACCCTCCCATGAAGTTAGCTGGTTCTTCCTGTCTTACAAAAGTAACCAGGTTCTAAGGGATATCAATATCACTGATCCTTCCCAAGGGTGGTTGTTCAGTAGGCAACTTATTTTCCAACCAAAACCCTCCAAGTTTAGGATCTTAATGAGCGTAGTATCGAGTATCAACCAACTTGAGTCTTCACCAAAGCCGGTTATCTCACTACTTTCTAAAGGCCAAGATGGGATGACTAGGGTTCTAAAAGTCAGTTAGTGTATTGACAACATATGGCAGCCTCATATTATCCTCAACTTTCTTAAGGAACATAAGCACCAACCAAGAAGTCACACTAACTATGGCCACCAGATCAACCATATCGGTATACGCCGTACAGTTTCCTTGGTCTATTGCCATTTACCTAAGGTACACTAGATCCGGGTTAGGATCTTTCACATATAAAGCCCAACAAGTAATATAAAGCAAACAAAGCAAACAATTTAAGTGATCTAATTCCTAAGGGTACCCCTCTTTTACTTAGCAATCCCCAACACAGTCGCCAGTTCTGTAACACGGTGGGAGAACTGACATTCTATAAATGTTGCGGATAGCAAGAGTCGCCACCGAATTTTATTTTATCCAAGTGGAAAGGACATAAAAGAACAGGAAAGACCTATTTTAAAAGACTTGGGTTCGGGGGGTAGGTTATATAAAGGGAAGGTGTTAGCACCCTTTATATCCATGGTTATCCATGGGCTCTTAGTTACTTAGCTCACTTTAATTGTTTGCAAGAGTGTAATGTGTGATTAGAAAAATTTCTTTAAGTACTTGGTAATGACCCTCATATGGGTGTATACAAAGCCTAGTTTAGAAATTGTGAAGTGTAAAAGTAATTTTGAAAAGTGTGAGCAAGTAACTATGAGGTACCTACCCTAGATTAAGTATTTCGTGTTCTTATATGTTCTTTCAAGGGTAAGACTATCCCTATTATTAAGGAATAGGTAGTCGTTACCTTGGATTTGTTTAAGGGACAGGCGTAGGGTCATCATATGGTCAATGAAGGCAACTTAAGGGGTGTCTTTAGAAATTCGTAGGGATTATCATCATTTATTCGAAGGGACAAGATCATTATTCTGTAGGCAACCTCGAATGGACTTGATCTTTTAAACTGTAGGGACTTGATGATTTTTATGAAGGGACTTTGCTTAAGACACCCAATATTCGAGGGACTTGACCATATTTAAGGCAACCAAGAGGGGTAACTTAGGAAGTGCAAGATGGCGATCAGAGATCGACTTACGTGTGTGAGTGTTTATATTCAGGTATTTATCTTATTTAACTTAATTTTCTAAGTTATTTTAATCACATATAGGTTATACACACCCTAAGATTACTAATCATACAATAAAATATAAAATAACGATATAAAGCAAACCTATAAATATTACATGGCTTTAGCAGTTACATAATAATAAAAATAATAATGATAATAATAAACATAATAAGAATAATAAATAAACAATAATCAAATATTAGTAATAATAAGGTAATAAAAATAATGGTTAGAAAAATAAATAAAGGAAATAAGAATTTAAAAAGAAAAATTAATATTAGAAAAGTTTTAGAAGTTAATTAAGAAAATAAGTTTAATAATAATAAACAAATAACAAATTATTTACATATTAATAAAAATAAAGATTAATAATTTAATTAGGCTTTAGAAAAATTAGCTTAATTTTTAGGGTTAGAAGAAAATTAGGGTTAGTATTTAAATTAAGAAAATTAGGGTTAATATTTAAATTAAGAAAATTAGAGTTTTTAATTATAATTAAAATACATTATTAATTTATTTACAAAAATACATAATAATTATATATAAACATATTATAAAATTAATACAAATAATTTACATTTAAGAAAATAAATATGAATTTTGGAAAATATAAAGTTTTATGAAAATATTATTGGTTATTATTTTAGAAATTATTTTAATTATATTAATTTAAATTAAAAACAAGAAAATAGCAAAAATAAGGAAAATATGGAGAAAAAAAAAAACCTAAAAAGATAGGACCTGGGATTTGAAACCAGGTCCCTTACATCAATCAACCACATACAAAACCAGCTGAGCCAGCATGCGCTGGTGTAGGCTATATACAATGCAATCCTTATATTGTAAACCTGCAAAATAAATGAAATTTAAAACAAAATGGCCTGTGGCCAGATTCGAACCCAGGACCATCACAACAACAACCAAACACTCCAACCAACTGAGCCACATGGGGCGCATCTGCAAGCTAAGCAACAAACAATCATCTTATATTAAGTTAACTGAATAATGGAAAAATTGAACAAAATATGTTGTCACCAAGGATCTAACACAGGTCACAACCATCACAAGCACATGCCTACACCACTGGGCCAATCAGCTTTTGTTGAAATAATATGAAAACAATTTAATAAAATATTAAGTTAAATATTTGAATTTCCTCCTGCGCGCCAAACGTCTTCATCTTCTTCCTCGTACCTGTGAAATTACCTGCAAAAGTTGCTACGAAATTTCCTGCGAATTAAGATTCACAGGAAAACCTATGTTTCTTTAAACACCATGAAAACTGTCAAATTTCATCAAATTGATCATATCATTGTGATCCACGCACCATACACAGTTCATTGATGTCATTAGAATTTATTTATATTGGTTTAATTAAGAAACCCTAAACGGCCACCATAAACCCTAACAATGGTGGAATATGATTGAGGTCACGAAACTTCAATGTTGTTACCCAGACACGATCCTCACACCAATACAAACAATAATATAAGATCAAAAATAAGAAACAGCGCATGAATTAGGAGAATCGAAAATAAAAAATGCAAGAACAATCTTGATTCGGTTACGACTTATGAGCATGCTTTTGATATGTATAATGATGCAAATAGCTTCAATGAACATCCAGGAAGGTATTGCAACCTTTAAAACTTCTTGATATTGCCTGCAAATTGAAATCCGAATGTGAGTTTTTGTATGAAATTTTGAAATTGAATGATGTTCCTGGAGGCTCTGAATTTCGTCCCTTGTGCTTGTAATAGATTTGTGAACTTATAGTGATGTGAATTAGGTCAACACTTTGTGGATTTGTGGGCTTTCTTGAATAACTTGAGTGTGAAGAAATCTCATGATCAAAATATGTGAAAAATCAAATATTTGCATACCAATCTATCTTAGCACGAATTTGAATCAGATCAATCATCTCTAAATAATGTTTTTGACCTTCTAGAACAAGAATCAAATTTAAATATTGAGTTTTCATATTTTATTTTAATTTAAGTTGATTTTTAATGAATAAAATCGAAATAAATAAAAACTAAACTATAAAAATCTGAATAAATGATATTTGATTCGTGCATGATGTCATGGTAGAGATTGGGTCATAAAAATGCAAGCCCATGGGGAAAGAATTGGTTCTAAGACCCCATTTGCTTAATAAACCTCTCAAAAATTTCCCAACTTTAAAAAGGCACAAATCCTTCAATTTTAAGGCTATGAAGGTGTTCTTGGACATTTTAGAAAGCTTAGAGAGTCCTCTAACCAACCTATTTTGTCTCATGTCCATATCTTTTACCATTTTCAAATTATGCCCTTTGGAAGATGTTGACTTTTTGTTGACTTTTAAAATGACCTATAATGTCTTAGCTCATACCTTCCAAATGAAGCATTTTTGGGCTTGGCTTGTGAGACACAAAGTTGTATAGAATTCAATTTCCTTAAAAAGGAGATTTGGATGGGAAATATTTGATGAATCATGTGAAAGTTATGGCTGGTCAAAGTTCAGGTGACTTTTTCTACCCAAAACCCTAATTTAGCAACTTCTGATTCTTGATGATATGAAATCTCCTTGATGAATCATGATCAACCCTTGATGAATCATGATCAACCCTTGATCAAATGATGAATTTTACTTCATATACTTTATGTTGACAAAAAATCATGAAGTTTGACTTTGGTTTGACCACAGTTGACCTTAGTTTGACTTTTTAACTACTTTGACTGATTTTAGCCTATCTAATCATCTGACTGAGCAAACCTTTTGGGAAAGTCTTGAAACTTGACATAGGGATTCTTGAAGACCTATAGGATGCTATGACGCTCACTTGAAGCCTTGGAAGTCCATTTAGCTTGATGAAATCCAAAACCCTAGTTTAGGATGCATTGCTTAGGAGGATGCTTTGTCTGACGGGATTGTCAAACTTTCTGACTAATTGTGAACCTTGTGAACCTCTTGGAACACCTTAGTACACAATGTCTTGTCTAGGTGAGGGCAAATTTTGGGGTGCAACATTAAGTAATGAGTTTAATCTCTAATCAGGGATTAGTGAACTCATTACACCATCCTAAGAGAAGGAAGATACCTCAACTTAATCCATGGTTAGGGACTAAATTCATTATATAACAGGCCTTTATTAAATGGATTTTAATTAAAGGGTGAGATTAAGAAGTGAGTTTTAAGTTTGTAAGACAACTTGAGGGGGACTTGTCCATTAAACACTAGGGTTAGTCCCTCTTAACCATAAGGAAGAGATGGAACCTTAATGTAAGGCCCAAGTTACAAGCTTAAGTCTTAATACTTATTAGGTGTTTTGATTAAGAAGTTTAAACAAATTAAAGGTTTAACACTAAGGATTAGAGTTATACACTCCATCCTAAGATAAGGATGCAGGCATAACCCTAATTCAAAGTCCTAAAGCTTTAATTATTTAGCCTCTGATTATGGGATGTGAAGAGAGACTCAAGGAGACTCAAAGGTAAAAAGCTAAGGGGGACTATACACAACCCTAAAAATTATCATGCTTGGATATCCTATGATTTGTGAGGCTTGAGAAAGAAGATCTTCAGAAGGCCACCGAGGAAGAAGAAGCAGATGAAAATAGAAGAGAGAAAGAATAGGTTACTTACTTCCTGAAGAAGATAAGTAACCTAAGAGAAAGAGATAAGAGCAAGAGAGCAAAAGTGAAGCAAGTTCACTTCAAATACAAGTAAATAATGCATATAAAGAGATGGTAAGAGGTGGGATATGAAGGAAAATCCACATCCCAAACAACGTAGCATAAGCCCCTGAAATGTTAGTATGAATGCATAAGATGCAAAGCAAAAGGAAATAAAGAAAATGAAGGTGAAAAGACCAAAACCAGAAGTGCATATGCAAGGAAAATGTGCCATGAGATGATTCAAAGTCAAACATGATGCATATGAATGTTCATACAAGGATGAGATGCAAAGGAAGCATGAAAGAAGCTTGAAAACACATGAATGCATTTGAAATGTAATGAATGCAAAGCATAGCAAATGAATGAAGAAATGACCAAGAAATGTTCAATCATGTCTTAAGATGTCTAAGATTTCATACAAATTCTTGAAATGGCATGGAAAGTTCATGTGATTGAGATATGCAAAGATGAAAATGAACATGAGAAATTAGGGTTTTAAGACAACATGAGATGCATATGACCAAAACAGAAGCATACATCATGATAAAAAATTGAAATTAAACTCAAACAAACCCTAAACACATACAAGATCACTACCCAAAGGTGGAGGTCAGACGCTAAACCTAGTGAAAGTTATGAATTTCCTAAGTTAACTAGGGTTTTTGGGTGATTCAAAAGGGAAAATGAAAATCAAATTGAAAATACAATGCAAAAATATGAGATAAATAACCTAGAAACTATATGCAATATGTGAAACAAGACAAAAAGAACCAAGTTCAAACTCATCATGGTTAGGTAGAAATGATTTTTTCAAGTTAGGGTTAAAAAATAAGAATTTTATGAACCCTAATTCAAAGAAAATTGTGAAAATGTGATCAAACCTAAAAAGAAATTTGTATGGTGAGTTTGAAAATGTTTCTAAATTTATGAAAATGCTTCATGAATTATTTTGTGATTTTTAGAAACATAAATGTATTTTTAATTAATTAAAATCCATTAATTAATTAAAAAAAACATTAAAATGTTAAAAAAATACTTTTTTAATACAAAAATTAAAATAAATTTTTTTTTGAGTCAAGAAAATTATTTGGAATGAAAATGCAAAGTTTGAGATTTTTTGAAAGTCTTTTGCTATTTTAAATAAATAGAACAAAAGAAATGCTATAAAAAGAAATAAAAATTAAAGAAAATGAGAAGTAAGCTTATCTAATGGTCCAGATTTGAACCTGGGGGAACCTGGTTGACTGCGCGCGTGAATGTAGGGTCAGGATTCATTCTGGCAAAATTATTTAATTAAACCTAATTATTCTAATTAATTAAAGATTAGGGTTTTAATCACCAATCTGGGCCATCCATATGCGCGCTAAGTAAAGATCCTAGGGTCAGAATTTAAACTGGCTAATTAACCCTAATTTAACCCTAAACACTTTCAGGTGACCGGAGCAAGCTCCGGTCATCTTCTCCAGCAACACCAAATCCCCATCTCTCTCCCAAGGCCATGAAAACGTCCCAAAATCTCCAGAATCAATCCTCTAACATCAAACAACAAGAATCCACAATCAAAAATAATTTATTTTGCATTAAAAGAGAGAATCGAAGCAAAACGGAAAACTGACAAAAATTTCAGAAGCTAAATACAACCTACATACTTCATCATTTTCAATAATTCAAAGCTCAACATGATCCACAAGACAAACTCTATCATTTTGTATCAAAAGAAATGAGTTCTGGAAAAATGTTTCAAGAAGGTACCTGAGTTGGAGCTTTATCAATGGAGTTGTTTGGGCCTTCTTCTTGATGCACACACCCTCCTCTGATCACCTTTGAGCTTCTTTGAAGCTTTGCTGGAGTTTATGTGGCTTCTTTTTGAAGTTCAGTTTTGAAATGTGAAAAATCGTATTTTTGTTTTGTGAGGTTTCAGGCCATTCTAATGATTGGGATTTGTTCCTTAGGTGATGTTTAGTTAAATGGTGAAGAAAATTTGAAGTTTGAGTGGCTGTATGATGAAATTCAAATAGATGAAGGTGTGAAGTGATTTTTGGCAATCTGAGCTTGTGTGATGTTTCAGGCTTGTGTGTCTTATGTTTTGTGTTGGTTGAGGTTTGTATAAACCAATGGGAGTGATCAGAATAGTTAATGTGGCACAACTTGATTGGTATGGGAAAAGTTGCAAAAAAGTCAATGTTGTGTATTATGAGGCATGGCACGGATCAGAGGATGTTTGAAGGGGTGTCTGGCTTCAACTTAATTCATGGAAGGCCATTGGATGAAGTTTATGCAGCTGGATGGCCTTGATCAAATGTTCTCATGGTTTATGCAATTTGGCAACTTTGAAGTTTCTTGAGAAATAAGTCATGGAAATGCATGGTACAAAGGCCAATTCTGTTCTTTAGAAGTTTCTTGAACATGTTATGATACATTTGAGTGCATTAGAGGTCATTTGAATGCTTGAAAATGCCAATATGCAAAATCCCTCTTTGACATGAACTTGAAAATTACAAGAAATTTGCCAACTTTGCAAGGCCATAACTTGAGTTCTAGGATGAATTAGAATGAGTTCTTGTACTTTTTGAAAATGGGAAGATCCAATCTACAACTTTCATGTTTAAGGATTTTTCATTTGAAGCATTTTGGATCAAGAAAGAGGAGGTTGAAAATCTTTCCCAAAATGGAAAGTTTTCATTACAAGTCATGTCCAAAAATGGAAAGTTTGCAAATGGCTTGAAATTCTTCAATATTGTGAACTTCTAACCACTTCTAAGATCAAATAAAGATTATAGAACCTCAAAATGATGAAGATTCCCCTTTGGTTCCATTGTGAGGGGCCGCAGATGCCCTGATTTTGACTTTTCTTGCACAATAAGTTACTAGTTGGTCAGATGACTTCCACAATGAATTTCTTCATAAACTTTGGTACACATGCTCCTTATAATATATTAAGACCATTAGAATCAAGAATGACCAAAAAAATTGAGGTTAAGGCCTCTGAAACCAAAACCCTAATTTTTAGGTCATCTGTGCAGGAAATCTTCAGTCTGCCTGGACCTCTATGCAATCCTTTGTGATTTTGTGACTTCAAAGACTTCTTGGGGGTGTAATAAGATCATAGACCACTCATGGACCCTCTTGGCATGCTTCAAGACCATGGGGATAGCTCATATCACTTTTGGATAGCTCAGATCACAAACCCTAGCTATGCAGTCATGTAGATGAAATAACCTATGCAAGGTGAGATGATATGATTATGCAATGTTATATGAAAGATCACAAGTCATGGTGTGAGAAAGAGTGAGGGAAAATTTGGGGTGTTTACAGCTGCCCCTATTCAAGCATGAGTTAGCTGTGCAGGATGTAAGCGCCTGGGTTAATAGACAAACAAGATAACTTGTGGTTGAATACCAAAGATAGTCCGAAATTTGCACTCACCGGGGATAAGAAGAAAAGGGATATAAATTGTAACAGATAATATAGTATGAGTATCAAATGAAAGCGATGGAGGACGACCATCGAGGAGAGGACGACTGATGGGGATAAAGAATGGTAAGTAAAGCAATGACGGGGACGACCATCATGCTGGGAAATAAAGAGACCACAACGGGGAAGGCCATCGGGTAGAGAAATAAAACTCTCTAGGGATTGAGGAATGAGGAAAGCACTGACAGGGACGGCCATCAGGTTTAAAGGGTAGATAAATCGCGACAGGGACGACCATCGGGTGAAAGAATAAATGAAATAATGATGAGGGACGATCATCAAAAGGTGAAGGACGATCACCTAGCAGGGGACGGCTGCTGGAAATATCACAACATAGGACGAATGCCGGATAGAAAAGATCAATGATGGGGACGACCATCAGATAAGCATGATGAAGGACAATCATCAAGAGGTGAAGGACGATCACCTAGCAGGGTACGGCTGCTCTGGGGATTATCTCTACATAGGACGAATGCCGGATAGAAAGTTCCAACAATGGGGATTCCACTAGGATGATCACCTAGCAGGGGACGGTTATCCAAAGGTGAAGGACGATCACCTAGCAGGGGACGGCTGCCGAAAATATCACGACATAGGACGAATGTCGGATAAGAGGATCAATGATGGGGACGACCATCGGATAAGCATGATGAAGGACGATCATCATAAGGTGAAGGATGATCATCTGGCAGGGGACGACTGCTGAAAAAAACATCACAACATAGGACGAATGCCGGACAGGAAGGTTGTTTTGTTGGCGACTTCTGGGGGGTGGTAAACATGGACGAGTGCTTACGATTTGAAATAAACGGTATAAGTGTTTGACAGTGTGTATAGACTAAATATGCGGACGAGCACCCTTAGTACCACGATACAGACGAGTATCGATAGAAACAAATGCTGACACGTGTTTAAGGATGATGATACAGACGAGTATCAATTGGATAAGCAAGGAACACGAATGAGTGTTAATCTGCCGAGGAGATGATATATACAAGATACAGACAAGTATTTGACTTGCTGAGGAAATATATGTAAGACACGGACGAGTGTTAAAAAGATTGAGCAAGGGACACAGACGAGTGTTTGACCTGCTGGGGAAGTATGACATGGGCGAGTGTCAAAAAGATAATGAACAAGTATTTGCATTGAGAGTGTAACAGGTATTATGGCTTTGTCTGCGGGGGATAAATTTTGTATATTGTTGGTGAAGTAATTTTGAGGTTTGCAGGTGATTGGCTCGAACATGGCTTATGCTAATGCAAATGTTTGATTTTTGCCGTAATGCTCCGTATTAGACGGAATGCTACGCTTAGTGTGGGGAGAGTGATGTGAATGCTATGATTATGCAAAATGAGAGAACTGATCCGAGATCCGGATCTTGCAGGGAAAAAGATCTCTGGGAGATCTATTTGGAGGAAGAACTCTGCTAGGAAAAGAGACCATTGGTTGATCAGTGGGGAGAAAGGATCACTGAACAATCTTCCTAAAGAATTATGTGGGGATTTCAGCTAGGGAAACTTCTGTTGAAGAGACTTGTGCTAGAGATGAGGAGGCTTCGGTAAATCGTTGGGGAAGAGAAAACACTGGAAACTCTACTAAGGAGAAAATGGCAACGCCGCAGGAGGATGAGAAAATCCTGGCAACTCTGATGGGGAACAGCAGTTTACGCATTGCTCGAGAGATTCTTCTTGGGGAGAAGAGAACTTCTGGGAGGTAATCTGCTGTAACTCCTTCGTTCAAGCGACATGCTGGGGATTTAATGAGTTTCTCGAAGGATCCTCTGAGGGGATGACAGCTTCGTGGGGGAATACTTTTGTCAAGTAATCCTGCTGATGAGGTGATTGCTGACTTGGCTGGGGATAATAATGCTTGATGTGCCCCATGCTGTGAGAGGTTGTCTGTCTTGAGTACCTGCAACCTATTAAACAAAATAAACGCACAAGTGTCTCGAGGTATCCTCAACCGAATTCCGTCATAGGAGTTAGATTTGTCTGAGAGCAACATATTTCCTGCAAGCATTTATTAAAAATGGCTTATATGTTTTCATGCAAGTGTTGTATTATGAACTTTGGACATTTTGCAAACGAAACAATAATGTACAAAACAAAGTGTGACTGAATATTCTGATTTTATTGATTTGTGTGCCCTGAATGGGAAAATACAGTGAAGAAGCGAATCCCTGAAAGGAGGAGATTGCTGTAAATTGAGAAAATATAAAAGTGTTGGCAATGTTGAAGTTGATGCTCCAGTGAACTTCCTTTGCTATGACCCGTATGACCTTGGCGTTCTTCTCATCTTGCTTTTTGGAGAAGGTTGATTATGATCAATGCTTTATCCTTTCGAAGCTTGCCATGTTGTGGTTGATACAGACGAATTCAAAATGCAGTTGTCCGCTTTTTCCCCGATTTTGCGTGGATCGCCCTTTCGGGTTTTCAATCCACCGGGATACCTATTTATGCATGAGCTGTCCGATGTGGCTTTTCAACTCAGTGGGTGTACATTCTTTTAATTTTTCCCTTATTTTTGCCCGAGTCTTTTATTCTGTTTTTGACTCGCCGGGATGCCCTATTTTTTTTCTGGACATACATTTTGTTTTTATGTCCAGCGGGTCTTTTATGCGAAGTATTTTTTAACTGCATCTGAATTCACAGGAGATAAGAAATCCTCGCCATCCATAGTAGTGAGCATCAGTGCCCCACTAGAGAAAAATTTCTTTACTATGAATCGGCCTTCGTAGTTTGGCATCCATTTTCCCCTGTGGTCTGAATGAGGAGGAAGAAGTCTTTTCAGAACAAGCTCTCCCACTTGGTATTCTCGAGGTCTGACTCTCTGAACGAAGGCTTTCTTCATTCGCTTCTGATACAATTGCCCATGACAGATGGCTGCTAATCTCTTTTGTTCAATAAGACTCAATTGATTATATCGAGATCATACCCATTATGCTTCATTCAGTTTCACATCCATCATCACCCGTAAGGAGGATAGTTCAACTTCAACAGGTAGGACAACTTCTATGCTATACACAAGCTGATACGGTGTTGCCCCAGTAGATGTTCTGATAGAGGTTCAGTACCCATGCAAGGTAAATGGTAGCATTTCGTGTCAGTCTTTGTAGGTGACTAACATCTTTTGCACAATCTTCTTAATATTCTTGTTAGTGGCCTCAACAACGCCATTCATCTTTGGCCTATAAGGAGAAGAGTTGTGATGTTGAATTTTGAAGTCCCGACATAACTCAGCCATCATCTTGTTGTTCAAATTGGAACCATTATCAGTAATGATTCACTCGGGAACTCCATATCGACAGATGATATCCCTTTTCAAAAATCGAGCTACCACTTGCCTGGTGACATTTGCATATGAAGCTGCTTCAACTCATTTGGTGAAGTAGTCAACGACTACCAGGATGAATTTGTGGTCATTTAAAACAGTTGGTTCGATCTTTCTAATCATATCAATGCCCCACATGGCGAAGGGCCAAGGTGAAGACATTACATTCAAAGGATTCATTGGCACATGCACTTTATCTGCGTAGATCTGGCATTTGTGGCATTTCCTGGCATAGGCACAACAGTCTTAATCCATTGTGATCCAGTAGTAACCTGATCTTAATAACTTCTTTGCCATTGCATGTCCTCCGGCATGGGTACCGAAAGAACCTTCATGTACTTCGTGCATTAGTAGGTCTGCTTCCTTCTTGTCAACACATCTGAGCAAGACCATGTCGAAGTTTCGCTTGTATAAAGAACCATCAGTATTGAGGAAGAAACGGCCCGCTAGCCTTCACAATGTTTTCTTATCATTAGACGATGCCCCAGGTGGGTATGTCTGAGTTTCCAAGAAGAATTTGATGTCATGGTACCAAGGCTTGTTATCAGTGACAGTGTCCACAGAGAATACATATGTCGGTCTGTCCAGTTTGGATACCAAAATCCGAGGTACATAATTAGCAGTTTGTACTTTGATCATAGATTAAATGGTAACCAAAGCGTCTGCAAACTGATTCTCATCTCGAGTGATGTATTCAAGCTTAACTGTTGTGAAGAACGTCAACAATCTCCTCGTATAGTCACGGTAAGGAATCAGGTGCTCCTGATGAGTGTATTGTTGCACCCTAATTTTTTCCCTAAGTTTTCTTTGCATTTTCATTTGCATCTTGCATACAAACAAGATCGCACTGGTTGCTCGGTTCTTCTCAGGTTAGGTTTATGCCTCGCATGGGATCACCGTTGTCTTTAATTACTTTATTTGTTTGTGTTTACTAACCATTAATCAAAATCCAAAAAAATATTTTTGTTTCCTTTTGCTAACCTTTTTCAGGAAGAGGAACCATGTGAAAATACCAAAAATAGCAGTCCTGCAGCTCGAGCAAAATTTCATAGAAAAAGTAGAAGACGATCCGCAAATAATTCAAAATTATCAGATCAAGGATTTCCTGAGTTAATTGATTCAAAGGATTTCCAAGGACCATGTGTTCATTTCTTCGACGCACTACAAAAATCGGGCCGAAACAACCAAGCAGCTATGTTTCAACAAAAAATTCAAAATTCAGCTTGGTTAACCAGTGCGAATTTTGAATTTTTTATTCCAATTCAGCACCCTTAGATCATTAATTTAATTGGAATATTCTAGATCCATTGGTTTTTGATTTCTCTACATCACTTTGATCATTTCCTACCATAAACCCTCATTAATAACCACTATTTTCCATTTCCCACCAAAATTTCAATTACCAAACCTAAATTCAAATTACCAAAGCAAGCTCCATTCCACCAAATTTCCATACCTAAGGCCTTTAAATAGGACCACAATTTCATTTATTCCACAAGCTTTTGATAGCCACAAAACCTCTTGCAAAATACTCCCCCAACACCAAAATTCTCCAAAGCTCATCTTTCTTACTTTTGAAGTTATCAAGAATTCACATTGAATTCTTGATTAACTTGAGCTAAACCTTCACCCTTTCATTCTTTTGCTCATCAATTTCAGTAGATCAAAGCTTGTGTTGGTCCAATTTGAAGAAGAGCTTTTGGTAATTCATCTTCCTCCAAAAAACCATATTCACCATCAACATTCAAGATGTAGATCTTTGGTGCTATTGTTTCTAGATCCTTTGGATCTTTATTTGTTGTTTGATTGTAGGGATTCCACTGTATTTTGGTTTTAAAATTCGTGCAAATTCAGATCATGATCATTCAATGTTTGAGAAAAGGTTTCAAAATGGATCATGCTGAATTTTCTGTATTTTTCAGCCTCTAGTACAACGTTAACCGGTTAACCATTTGGTTAACCGGTTAACCAGTTTAAAAACAGCGCAGATTATTCAAAATCTGCTTGCGTTAACCGGTTAACCAATTGGTTAACCGGTTAACACAAGTCAGAATGGTGTTTTTGGCTTGTTTTAAGGCCCTTTTTGGTTCCTCTTTCTTCTCCTTCTTCCACCTTTTTATTTTTACCTTGGGAAGCACTTTGGGGAGTGATTTCTCCTTAATTTCAATGAACTTTGGGTGTAGATTAGAGTAGTTAATGTTCATTAAGTCAAAACTACCTTTAAGTGGATTATTCAATTCATTTAAGGTACTTTGCATTAGTGATACATTTTCATGCTTGAATCCACCAAGATGAGTTATTGAACTTAAGGATGGAAGAATACCATAAGTGCGACTCAATTTGGTATTCACCTTTAGTTTTATGCGGTATCGCGTCCGGATAACGATTTACATAGCGTTTATCTCGCATGCATTAGGACTAACATTATGCACCTTAATTGGTGGTGGCCGGCCTCATTTGTAGGGTAATTACTTCGTAAATTACTCAGCGATTGCTTAACATAGACTTAAATGTGTCCCGACTTCGGAATAAAAATCTAATTGGGTACTTGCACTTTCGTGGACCGGATCTCTTGTTGATCGTGTAATCCCAAAGTGGTTAATCATATTGCATTTAGAATCGAGACTTACGAATTTTTGATGCGTAGGTGCTTTGGGTCTTCCAATCACCTTTCAAATTTCATTGAATTCGATTCGGTTTGCCTTGATTAATCGCTGAAGAATTGGACTTAGATTCTTAAGACACTTCCTTTGCCTTGATCTTCATGGTGTTGGATTTAGCATTTATTTGGCCATTTGCTAGCTTATAAGGATGTAACTCTTATGCTCATAATTTGGAATGTCATCAAGTTTGGTTAGATCGTTCTTCCTTTATCTCCTTATTTTCTTTTTTTAGGATAGTCCCTTCATATCCTCCCATTATTTTTTTAGGATAGTCCCTTCATATCCTCACTAAGTTCACACCATGGCTTGTGATCTTCCACATTTGCATTAGTTCAATCATATCATCTCATATTGCATTTTTGCTTCATTGCATTGGTTCAAAGTCATCTGCATCTAGGGTTTGTGATCTGAGCAATCCCTGGGCTATCTGAGCCACTCCAAGGGTCTCCAATCATCTCAAGAGGGTCCATGTATGTTCAAGCATCATATTATATCCTCCCAAGATCAAGAAAGTAAGAAAATCACAAGAACTGAGAAAGGCATGGAAGCAGAGCCAAGCTTAACCGTGTAGATGACCTAAAATTAGGGTTTTTGGTTTCAAAGGCCATGACTCCAAATTTTTTGGTCAATCTTGATTCTATTGGTCTCTATATGATATAAGGATCATGCATACCAATTTTCATGAAGAAATTCAATGGGGAAGGCATCTGATCAATAGATGACTTCTTGAGCAAGTCAGTGCAAAATCAAGGCATCTGAGGCCCTCAATCATCCAACCAAAGGGTCTTCTCCATCATTTTGGGTGTATGTGATCTTTATTTTATCTTAGAAGAAATTATAAGTTCACAAAATTGAAGAATTTCAAGCCATTTGCAAAGTTGCCATTTTGGGAAAGTGACTTGTAATGCAAACTTGCCATTTTGGGAAAGTTTTTCAACCTCCTCTTTTTGATTCAAAAATGCTTCAAATGAAAAATTCTTGGTCATGAAAGTTGTAGATTGGATCATTCCCTTTTCAAAAAGTACAAGAACTTGATCTAATTAATCATAGAACTCAAGTTATGGCCTTGCAAAGTTGGGAAAAATCACTAAATTTCACCTATGTACCAAAGAGGGAAACTAGCAAAAACTCATACCAAGGCAAAATGTGACCTCTAATTTACTTCTAACCATTACACAAACATCATACATGACCTATAATTCATAATTGCCTAAAGAATTCTCAAGCTTCATGCCTTGATCATCAAGTATTTCAAAAGGAGCAGAAACCTTCACAAATTGCAAAATGCCCCAAATCTTGACATCCACTTGTGCTAGCTACAAAATCTGAATTCCATGGACCTCCCTAAAGCCAGCTGCGCAGGACATGCCCTTGTCCTTGGCCTGCTATGAGCCCATACCTCCAAGGACAACTTTGTTGACTTTATGTAAATTGAGCCATACCAATCAAACTGCTCCACAACAACTCTCTGCCCAATCAGAACATGTTATGTGGACCTCAAGCAAGCCATTTCACACAACAACACAAGCTGAATCCTCCCACAACTCAGCATTCACCAAAACTCCCCTCTTTGCATTTTTTCTTCGAAACTGATCACACAAACCACAAACATCAAAACAAATTCCATAGAACAACTCACCATGATCCACTGATCATTTCCCACCCCTTGAAACAACCCGAAACACTCCAAATCAAAAACACGATTCTGGCCCCTCCTTGAACTGAACTTCAGCAAACTTCCAAAGGAGCCCACAAAAGCTTCATCCAAGCATCCCAGAAGCAAGAGGGAGTCAAAAGAAGGGGAAAAGCACAAAGGAAAGGTCCAGACAGTCCCATTTTCGAAAGCTCCATTTCAGGTAACATCAAGAACAAATTTTCCAGAAATGATTTTTTAAGTTCTTAGATTGTTCTCCATGCTTCACTGATCACACTGCACCTTTTGGTTTTGAAAATGATTAAGTTTTAAGCATGTATGAAGCTTCTGAATTTTCTGAACAATTTTCCGTTTTTCTTCAAATCTGTGTGTTCATGTGAAATAAATGTTGTTTGATGGCTGCATCTTATTTAGAATAGGGTGGGGATCATTTCTGGAGAGTTTAGTGGTTTAATTTTACGATTTGAGTGAGTTTAGTGGTTTAATTTTACGATTTGACCCCTTCTTCTGCATAGATCCCTGCTTCAGCTGTCTTCATCAGTTATCTGCTTCAGTTATCTCCATCCCCACCAGCACCAGTCTGTCAGTGGTCCACCTTCAGCACCTCAGTTTGTGATCTTCATCAACACTTATCTTCAGCTTCCTCAGCAACACTCATGACTACTCCCAGGAAGAGCAATATATCCTACCACTTTTTTGAGCATGTTTTGACTGGTATCAGGCAGGTCCAGTCACTTATCACACCTGGCCACATCCCACTGTTTAGAGAACACTATGGGGGTATCCTGGATATAGTTATGGACCTTGATCCTTCTCAGAGAAGCATGATCCACACATGCTTGCAGTTTTATGACCCACCATTGAGATGTTTCACCTTCCCAGACTTTCAGTTAGGGCCCCTGATGGAAGAGTTTTCTTTATTGATTGGAGTACCTATCAGAGGTGGAATCCCCTTCAATCCAGAGATGACTGCTCCTAGGAATGAAGAGATAGCAAGGGCACTGTACTTGGAGCCTGCCCTTATTGAGCAAAGTATGACAACAAAAGCTGGGATTCCTGGTTTGCATCTGGACTTCTTGATTTCTCAGGCCATCCTGAAGGATTCATTGGAAGAGTGGAGGGAAGTCTGTGCACTGTTAGCCCTCAGCATATATGGGGCTATACTGTTTGCAAATGAGCCCAAATTTGTCAGCAAGAATGCCATCCATCTGTTTCGTCTGAAGAACCCAATACCCACATTGATAGGAGATTTTTACTACTCCATTCATCAGAGGAATGAGAAACAAAGGGGGAAGTTGGTAAGATGTTGTGCTCCTTTGTTTTACACCTGGATGCTCAGACACCTGCCTAAGTCAGATGCTTTCTTGAACCCTCACCAGCAGAATAATTGGGCCAAGAGGTTCATTGCCTTGACTTCAGATGGTATCAGATGGTGCACCCAGAGCACCAAAGGCAAGGACATTATCACCAGCTGTGGACAATACCCAAATGTGCCTCTGATAGGAGTAAAGGGTTGCATCAACTACAATCCCTTACTATTTAAGAGACAACTGGGTTATGCCTTGGTTCACCCTCCCAGAGGACAAGATTTAGCTGAGACCCTATATTGTGAAGTGCAACCTAATTCAGCTGTTGTCAGACAAGCATCCTGGGCTTGGGACAACATCCAGACAAAAGGGGTAGCTATTCTTGGAAGATGTAATAATGTTGCTTCAGCTCAGTATATAGACTGGTCCCGTACTAGAGCTCAGATTACCATGATGCCTTTCACCTTGGAAGACACACCTGGACCATCCACAGTACAGCCTGCAACAACAGTTAGCCTGGAGGAATTTGAAAAGTTGAAGGAAAGGAATGATCAGCTATCTCAGGCCTTAAATAAAACTCTTTGGGAAAGAAGTGATGGTCGTCTGGACATTGGGAGATTGGAAAAGCTCAAGGTTGAGCATCTTGCCAAAATTGAAAAGACAGAAGACTACATAAGGAAGGCAAGGGGAGGGGAACAGATATTGAAGAATGCCTGTAAAGAAGCCAAGATTCAGAAAGCTAGGGCTGATTACTATCTGCAAGAGAGTTAGGCTAGGTGGGTCAGGATCACTGAGGCCTGTATGCAAGAAGACCAGAAGACCCAAGCCAAGATTGAACAGCTAGAGGCCAATGAGAAGAAGCAGTAGGAAGCTCTGTTGGTTGCACAAAAAGAGATATCAGAGTTAAAACTTAGAGCAGGGTTGAAGAGGTCCAAAGACCAGGACAAGCATAAGAAGCTGACCACTGCCATTGCCACCAGGAACCTCCTCATTAGGACCATTACAGAGCACCCAGTTGGTCCAGTGACTGAGGCACTCCTGAAGGAAGTCAGGGAAGATGAGTTTGGACTGGATGTTTGATTCTTTGCTTGTTTTTTGTTTCCATTTGATGTACTTTTCCTTTGTTGTATTTTTGACCCTCCATGGTCATGTATTGTAAAACAAACTATGTATTGTTCATCATGTGTAATATATTTTAGTTTGTTTTCATTTGGGTTTTCTCTCAACAACATCACACGTCTTCCTCGAGGTTTGGAAAGGTCAAAAACAAGAACCAAACCGGATACCTTGGAAAACAAATAAGCATACTGCATTGTATACTAACTTTGTTTTTGTTTTGTAGGTTTTGTTATTATTTTTGTTTCTAACTTTGTTCTGATCTCAGGAAACATTGCTCGTCGCCGAGTGTTCCCTGTCAATCGCACGCATCGGTACCCGACTCGTAACAACCTTCCCGGCATTCAAATGGAGCAAGTATAGCAGGACCTGACTGAGGTTAGAAATCAGATGGCCAATGAGAGAGTAGAGATGAGAAATCAGATGTCTCAGTTTATGGCAATGATGACTGAAATTCTGTGATCAGGTATAAGATGTCCTATGAGATGTTCCAACACTTGACAGATTTAACCAAAACTTAAAGTGCAAGAAAATTAAACAACACAATAGTTTGTTAACCCAGTTCTGTGTATAACCACACTTACATCTGGAGGCTACCAAGCCAGGAGGAATTCCACTATAAGTAATATTAATTCTAGACTTAAACAACCCAGTTTAATCTTTCACTTAATATCTACCCAATGCAATTTTTACCTAAGACACAACTTAGATATGAGTACCAACTCACTCCCCCTCAATCACACAGTGATCTTGTTTACAAATTTAATAAAATTGAAGTCATCCTTCAAACAAAACAGCTTGATCTTACTTCACAGTTTCAATCAAGACACAAATACACTTTTTCTTAAAAGCTCATAAAGTGGTACAGTAAAAACAACCTGCTATTAAAACTCAAAACACTCTATTTAGTCTTCTGAAATTCGTATTCAATTCTGAGATATTTTGTTGCTTAAATAGGTGTATGGATTTTGGGCTTTCTGTAGATTAATCCAGTCCTAAAACGCATGCAGCTTCCACCTTGAATTAGGGTTTGTTACTTCCTAGATTCTAGGTGATTTAGTTATTCTGATTATGCTGAAGTCTCTTAACAACACTTCCTACAGATGCGCCTTATTCTGTTTTTGTCCATCTATAATTAATTCCAGATAACTTTCCTTAAATTTCTCAGATCAGTTAGTCATTAATTAAATCTGGTAGTAGGTTTGAGATGTCACAACATCTGTTGGGACATCCTGAAAAACTGAACTTAAATCATTTACACAATGTCCCAACATCTGGTGTAACATCCTGAATTAAGTTCTTATACTCTGTTTTATAATGTCCCAACATCTGATAGGACATTCTGAACTGAATTCAACATTTCTTGTTGGTCAAAAATTCTGCCAATTCTAAACATCTACAAACTCCCCCTTTGGCTAATTTTTGGCTAACATTCTTTTCTGATTTTCAGAGTGCAGCAGAAGTTCTTTTATCAGAGTATAGCAGTTCTTTTCTGTTGAGTCATGTGTGAGTTTACTCCCCCTCAAACATACATGTATTTAGATTTGTTGCAACAGAAATTAAAACACACTGATTCAGTTCAGAGCCAAACAGAAGTTTTTCATTAATAGCTAAACAGCATCATACATTGTTGTTGTTCTCCCCCTTGTTAGACATAAATTTGGGGCCAAAGTTTTTCAAAATTACAATGCAGCAGTCATTACATTTTTCCTCACATACAGTTTTGCACTCAGACTCCTCATATTCAGTTTCTTCATCTTCCTCAGTTTCCTCATTAGAAGTAGCAGCTTTTTGAGAACCTTCTTCAATCTCCAGCCTTTGGATAATCTCCTCAAGCTTCTGCTTCCTTGCATCCAGTTCTTTGCAAGTGCTCTTCAGTTCAGCAATCAATGCAGCCTTGGAGATTGGAGACTTTGCATTTGAAGGACCTGCAGATGTCCCAGAGGGTGCTTCAACATCAGCTGCATGATGACTCAGGAACAACTTGTAGTGAAAGGCCAGAGGGCTTTCTCTTTTGCAAACTGTGTCCTTCTCAGTGAGGATCCCATGGTACTGACTCAGCACTATTCCACACAGCAAGGAAGGGAAGGCAATTGGCAGCTTTGTTGCAGATGATCCAGCATGCTTCAATGTCTGATCAAAGATGTAAGCTCCATAATCCAACTTAGTTTGAGTTCCCACAGCATAAATGAACCTGCCCAATCCAGTTGATATTGAGGATGTATGATTGGTAGGTACCCAGTTTGCTGTACCAATCCTGTTCAGCATGACATATTTCCTTATCAGCATGCTAACTGAGAGCTTTCCTTTAACTGGCCAAGCCTTGACCTGATTAGCAGTGATAACCTTGCAAACCTGGTTATCAGTCTTCCCTAACTCATTTGGACCATCAGATTCTCTTCCAAGGTATTGGTTGATAACCCTAGGAGAGAATTCTACACACCTTCCTCTTACAAATACTTTTCTAAATTCAGCAGACTTACCATTGGCACAATCTTCTTGGAGGTTGACTATGAATTCTTTGACAAGTAGCTCATAGCAGGGAGAAAAGTTGGAGACAGTTTTGAAGAGGCCAGCAGAAGAGATGAGATCAATTAACTCTGTGCACTCAAGTGCATTGCTGCTCAGCTCTCTTTCAAGTGCTACCCTTCTTTGATAGACAAACTTCCATCTGTTCACACTTGAAACATGATGAAAGGAGATGTTGTCCAAGGGAGCTTCTGGAACAGCATTTGATGACCTTGAGGGTGCTGATTTCTTCTTTGGAGGAGATGTTGGGACATCTTCTTCAACATCTGAATCTGGAGGAGTGACAGCTTTCCTCTTTTGTGTTTGCACCTTGCTCCATTGTTTTGTAGGACCAAAGACAACTTTAGCTTTGTCCTTCTTTGGCGTAGCTTGCTTCTTCTCAGGAATTGCATGTCCTGCATGCATCTTTTCTTTCCTAGTCCTAAGCCTTTTGGCTATGCTAGGTTTTACAGAAGCAATGATTTCTGTATCAGAATCATGCTCTAGGTTCACAACAGGAGGAGATTGAGCAGTCTCCTCTTCAGCTGGTTGATCAACAGAAATGTGCTCTTCAGAGGAGGCCTTGTGCTGGTCCTCAGATGCTTCTGCATCACTATCTGTGGAGGCCTTTTTCTGGTCCTCAGGTATATCATCAGCAGTATCAGATGAGACCTTTTGCTGGTCTTCAGATGCTTCAACATCTATTGGGACATCCTATTGAGCAGGAGTGTCCTTTGCAACCTGAGTTTGTTGATCTTCTTGTGGGGCTGGCATGGTGTTCATAGGGATAGATATGCCACTTACCACTCTTTTCTCAGATAGGATCTTGGTTACCAACTCCTTTATGGAATCATCCACGTATTCAGAAGCTCTTGGAGTGTTGTATAATGGTGAAGGTATGCCTTTGGTCTTGCTGAAAACTTGATCTTTTGTTCTTTTTGGAGTTCTTGGCTTTTTAGCAAGAGGAACACTTCCTCTGATTTCGTCCATTGGAGTTGAATCCATGGGTACCACAGAAATGGGGGTTGCATGCACCACATCTTCCTTGTTGAGGATTTCTTCAGAACTGTTAGGGTTTTGAGACATTTTCGAAAAAAGGTGGATGAAGAGTTTTAGGGTTGATGATTTCTGAAGAACAGTTAGAGAATGCAATTCGTTTTTGAGAGTATGATGAGAATATGGATAGCTGAAAGCAAGCTGTTATTATATAAGTAGTCGTTACTTGGAGAATTATTAGGAATGGAATACCCAAGGTGCTTTACCAGACTGGTGTTGCCATCTGGTGCTTATGCCACACAATGTCATATGACATGTTGGCACATCTCCATAACTGCTAAATCTCACATAAGCAGATTCCCAATTTGCCCCTTAAGTTTTCAAATTGAGTAGCATCCAAGGCTTTGGTAAATATATCAGCCAACTGCAGATTTGTAGCTACATGTTCTAGTGAAATCACTTTTTCTTCTACAAGATCTCTGATGAAATGATGTCTGATATCAATATGCTTGGTCCTGCTATGTTGGATAGGATTCTTTGATATGTTAATTGCACTTAAATTGTCACAGTACAATGTCATGACATCTTGTGGGACATTGTACTCAGTGAGCATTTGTTTCATCCAAACCAACTGTGAACAACTGCTTCCAACTGCTATATATTCAGCTTTAGCAGTAGATAAGGATACACAATTTTGTTTCTTACTGAACCAAGAAATCAAATTGTTTCCTAGAAAGAAGCATCCTCCTGAAGTGCTTTTTCTGTCATCAGCACTTCCAGCCCAATCAGCATCACAGAAGCCAGTGAGAATTGGTTTACAACCATGAAAGTACATTATGCCATAGTCACAAGTACCATTAACATATTTCAGAATTCTCTTGACTTGGTTAAGATGACTAACTTTTGGATCAGCTTGATATCTTGCACAAACACCTACAGCAAATGCTATGTCTGGTCTGCTAGCTGTTAGATATAGCAAGCTTCCAATCATGCTTCTGTATATGTTTTGATCATATTCTCACCCTTGTCATCTTTAGTTAGCTTTAAATGTGTGGGGGCAGGAGTTCTCTTATGAGTAGCACTGTCCATCCCAAATTTCTTGACTATGTTCTTAGCATACTTGCTTTGGGAAATGAACATGGAGTCCTCCATTTGCTTTATTTACAGTCCAAGAAAGTAGGTTAATTCTCCTACTAGACTCATCTCAAATTCAGATTCCATCTGATTTACAAAATGTTTCACCATCCTTTCTGACATCCCACCAAAAACAATGTCATCTACATATATTTGAGCAATCATGACATTTCCTTCTTCATCTTTAACAAATAAGGTTTTGTCAATTCCACATTTCCTGTACCCTTGCTTGATAAGAAAAGTAGTCATCCTTTCATACCATGCTCTTGGAGCTTGCTTCAGACCATAAAGAGCCTTCTTTAGTTTGTATACATGATTTGGTCAGCTTGGATCAACAAAACCTTTAGGCTGTTCTACATATACCTCTTCATTAAGATATCCATTTAAAAAGGCACTTTTCACATCCATTTGAAATAGCTTGAACTTTAAGATACAAGCAATTCCAAAAAGTAATCTGATTGATTCAAGCCTTGCTACTGGTGCAAATGTTTCATCAAAGTCTACTCCTTCAATTTGTGTGTATCCTTGAGCTACAAGTCTAGCTTTGTTCTTTGTAACAACTCCTTGCTCATTTGACTTGTTCTTATACACCCATTTAGTTCCAATCACATTTATGTCATCAGGTCTAGGGACAAGGTTCCACACTTCATTCCTTGTGAATTGGCCTAATTCCTCTTGCATAGCACAAATCCAGTATTCATCAGTAAGAGCTTCCTTGATGTTTTTAGGTTCTATTTTAGAAACAAAACAGGAACTTGAAATTACATCTTTTGATCTAGTGCTTACACCTCTGTTGGGATCACCAATTATCAAATCTTTGGGATGATCTTTCTGGATTCTGATGGAGGGAGGTTTGCTGGATTGTTCTGTCCTTGCATCAGTTTGAGTGAAGTCAGAATGATCACTCTTTTCTTCAGCTTCAATTTTGATATCAGCAGATGTTCCAACATCTTCTGGGACATCTGTAGGAGCATCATCAATTATCACATTTATGGACTCCATGATAACCTTGGTTCTAGAATTAAATACTCTATATGCTCTGCTGTTTATAGAGTATCCAAGAAAAATCCCTTCATCACTTTTAGGATCCATTTTTCTTCTTTGCTCCCTATCTGCCAAAATATAACAGTTACTTCCAAACACATGGAAGTACTTAACTGTGGGTTTTCTGCCTTTCCAGACTTCATAGATTGTGGACAAGGTTCCTTTTCTTAGAGTAACTCTGTTATGGATGTAACAAGTTGTGTTCATAGCTTCAGCCCAGAAGTACAAAGGTAACTTTTTGGCATGGATCATAGCTCTTGCTGATTCTTGAATAGTTCTATTCTTCCTCTCAACAATCCCATTATGTTGAGGAGTGATTGGTGAAGAGTATTCATGATTGATTCCTTTTGAAGAACAGAAATCTAAGAATTTTTGGTTCTCAAATTCTTTCCCATGATCACTTCTTATTCTGATCACACAGCTGGCTTTTTCCCTTTGTATTCTTTGGCATAAGTCTTTGAATACCTCAAATACATCAGACTTTTCTTTGATAAAATTTATCCATGTATATCTTGAAAAGTCATCAACCACTACATAGGCATACCTCTTACCACCAAGGCTCTCAACCTGCATAGATCCCATAAGATCCATATGCAATAATTCCAAAACTTTGGAAGTTGTCAGATGTTGGAGCTTTGGATGGGACATCTTGGTTTGCTTGCCTATTTGACATTCACCACATATTTTGCCATCATCAATCTTCAGTTTAGGAATACCTCTCACCGCATCCATAGATATGATTTTCTTTATGCCTCTGAAATGAAGATGACCTAGTCTTTGGTGCCATAGTTTCACTTCTTCTTCTTTTGCTAAAGAGCAAGTTGAAGTGAGACTGAAATCTTGAGGTTCCCACATGTAACAGTTGTCTTTAGATCTGGCTCCTTTCATGACAACCTTTTGTTCTTTGTTAGACACTATGCATTCAGTTTTGGTAAAGTTTACACTGTACCCTTGATCACATAATTGACTTATGCTGATCAGGTTAGCAGTTAAACCTTTAACCAGCAACACATCATTCATTTTTGGTACATCTGGAGAGTTCAAGGTCCCAACTCCCTTGATTTCTCCTTTAGCTCCATCTCCAAAGGTCACATATCTGGATGAATATGACTTTAAGTCTACTAGCAGATTCTTCAATCCAGTCATGTGTCTTGAACATCCACTGTCAAAGTACCAGTCTTCTTTAGCTGATACTCTTAGTGATGTATGAGCTATATATGCAACACCTTTCTTTGACCATTTGAGTTGAGATTTCTTTTGATACCTCTGCCCTGTGTATTTTTCATCAGTAGAGCTCCAAGATTGGTTGTTGATCTTGTTCTTGGGTATGTAGCTTTGATCAGCATGAAGACTAGCTTTTGGTCTCCATACCTTCTTGATGACCTCTGTCTTCTGCTTAGGGGGTTGCTGATTTCTTTGATGTCTATGCAGCACTTTCTTGGTCACTTCTATCTTCTGCTTAGGAGGTTGCTGAAACATCTGATTTGGATATCCATGCAACTTGTAGCAATGAGTTTTGATATGTCCAAATCTTCCACAATGATGACATCTCCATCTTTGATACTTCTTCTTCATTATGTTCTTTTCAGAATGTTGAGACATCTGTTGGAACATTATGTTTGACTTTGTGTTCTTTTCATGATGTTGAGGCATCTGTTGGGACATTTTGTTTGACTGTATGGACTTTGAAGTGGTTTTGCTAGAGCTAGCTTCATCCTTATGAACTCTGTTAAATCCCAGTCCACTTTTATCCCCTGAATGCTTATTGTTGTTGAGAATAACATCCAGTGTACTTGAGCTACTGTTCAGCATTCTAACAGATTTGGACATGTGTTCCAACTTGGAGTTGAGAAGACTTACTTCACTTTTCAATGTGTCAATGATCTCTAGATCACTTGTTTTTTCATCCTTTAGTGCCTTAATCTGCTTCTTTAGCTTTATACTTTCACTGCATATTTCAATGCTTCTTTTGAATAGTTCTCTGTATGATTGCTCAAGTTCTTCAAAAGTAAGCTCCCCATCACTGGATTCACTTTCAGATTCACATAATCCAGCTAGAGCAGTGATATGCTTAGCTGATTCTTCTTCTGAATCACCTCCTGAGTCTTCATCAGACCAGGTTACAGAGAGTCCTTTCTTTTTCCTTTTTAAGTAGGTAGGACATTCATTCCTGATGTGTCCATATCCTTCACATCCATGGCATTTAATTCCTTTTTCTTGACTGGTCTTTTCATCATAATTTGACCTTCTATTAGAATCATAAGGTCTTTTGTTCTCAGAATAGTTTGTGTATCTTCCACTTGGTTTGGATTTGTCTTCCATCCTTCTGAGAATCTTTTTGAATTGTCTTCCAAGCATAGCAATGTTGTCTGATAAGCTTTCACCAGTTTCTGATTCATCATCTTCTTCTTCATCAGTATTTGTTACCAAGGCTATGCTTTTGTTCTTCTTTACATTTGTGTCATTCATTCCCATCTCAAATGTTTGAAGGGAACCAATGAGTTCTTCAACTTTCATTGTGCATATGTCTTGAGCTTCTTCTATTGCTGTGACTTTCATGTCAAATCTTTTTGACAAAGATCTGAGAATCTTTCTTACAAGCTTTTCATCAGTCATCTTTTCTCCCAAGGCTCCAGAAGTATTGGCTATTTCTAAGATGTTCATGTAGAATTCATGAATTGTCTCATCTTCCTTCATTCTCAAGTTTTCAAACTTGGTGGTGAGAAGTTGAAGTCTTGACATCTTTACTTTTGATGTTCCTTCATGAGTTGTTTTGAGAGTGTCCCAAACATCTTTGGCCAGCTCACAGTGATGCACAAGTCTAAAGATGTTCCTATCAATGCCATTGAATAAAGCATTTAAGGCCTTGGAGTTACCTAGTGCTGAATCTTCTTCCTCCTTACTCCATTCTTCTTCAGGTTTCAACACTTTTGATCCATCTTTGGTGTCTTGGACAGGATGTTCCCATCCAATGTTGACTGCTCTCCAGGCCCTGTTGTCAAGTGATCTTAAGAATGCAATCATTCTTGGTTTCTAGTAGTCATAATTAGATCTATCCAGTATAGGTGGTCTATTTACTGATCCT
The DNA here is from genome assembly GCA_963966055.1 of Lathyrus aphaca. Classification (NCBI taxonomy): domain Eukaryota; kingdom Viridiplantae; phylum Streptophyta; class Magnoliopsida; order Fabales; family Fabaceae; genus Lathyrus; species Lathyrus aphaca. Next base: position 476,178,041 of record OZ014525.1, read on the forward strand.
ATATCTCTGTCCATGTTTCCAGAATTTGTATTCCCTAGATCTCACCCAGTATAAACAGGCAGGGTGCCTGCTCTGATGCCAATTGAAATTCTGTGATCAGGTATGAGATGTCCTATGAGATGTTCCAACACTTGACATATTTAACCAAAACTTAAAGTGCAAGAAAATTAAACAACACAGTAGTTTGTTAACCCAGTTCAGTGTATAACCACACTTACATCTGGAGGCTACCAAGCCAGGAGGAAATCCACTATAAGTAATATTAATTCTAGACTTAAACAATCCAGTTTAATCTTTCACTTAATATCTACCCAATGCAATTTCTACCTAAGACACAACTTAGATATGAGTACCAACTCACTCCCCCTCAATCACACAGTGATCTTGTTTACAAATTTAATAAAATTGAAGTCATCCTTCAAACAAAACAGCTTGATCTTACTTCACAGTTTCAATCAAGACACAAATACACTTTTGCTTAAAAGCTCATAAAGTGGTACAATAAAAACAACCTGCTATTAAAACTCAAAACACTCTATTTAGTCTTCTGAAATTCGTACTCAATTCTGAGATATTTTGTTGCTTAAATAGGTGTATGGATTTTAGGCTTTCTGTAGATTAATCCAGTCCTAAAACGCATGCAGCTTCCACCTTGAATTAGGGTTTGTTACTTCCTAGATTCTAGGTGATTTAGTTCTTCTGATTATGCTGAAGTCTCTTAACAACACTTCCTACAGATGCGCCTTATTCTGTTTTTGTCCATCTATAATTAATTCCAGATAACTTTCCTTAAATTTCTCAGATCAGTTAGTCATTAATTAAATCTGGTAGCAGGTTTGAGATGTCACAACATCTGTTGGGACATCCTTAAAAACTGAACTTAAATCATTTACACAATGTCCCAACATCTGGTGTAACATCCTGAATTAAGTTCTTATACTCTGTTTGATAATGTCCCAACATCTGATAGGACATTCTGAACTGAATTCAACATTTCTTGTTGGTCAAAAATTCTGCCAATTCTAAACATCTACAATGACTGGCTTAGCCCAGAGTCAAGAAAGGTTAAGAGAACTGGTGGAAAGACAAGCTCCTGAAAAGCCTCATCTGGGAACAGGGGGAACTAGCAATAATGAACGGGGCCAACCTCGTATTGACCCACCAGAGTATGGACCTCACTTGAATCCAGAAGTTAACATCCCGAGGAATGGTCAAGGTAATACTACTGGGGGCAGAATCCTGCAGGAGGATCCCCAAGAAGAACAGTTTACTGTTATAGGGGCTGGAGATGAGGTATATGATAGAAGACTGGACAAGATTGCTGAAAAGTTAAGATCTTTGGAATCTCAGAATTCTTTGGGCTTCGATGTGATGGATATGGGACTAGTAGATGGGGTTAGAATTCCCCACAAATTCAAACCCCCATGCTTTGAAAAGTATAATGGTACCTCCTGTCCTTGCACTCATCTGCAGTCTTTCTTAGAAAGGCTCAAGGATTATACCATGGATGAGAAGTTATAGATGTTCTACTTCGAAGACAGTCTGACTGGAGCTTCAAGAAAATGGTATTCGCATTTGACTAGGGCCACCATAAGATGTTGGAAGGACTTAGCCGAGGCCTTCATCCGGCAATATCAGTACAACCTGGACATGGCTCCCAATAGAACTCTTCTAATGGGCATGTCTCAGTCTTCTAGAGAGATCTTCCGGGATTATGCTCAGAGGTGGAGACAACTTGCTGCTGCTGTCCAACCACCCATGTCAGAAAGAAAAATGGCTGACATGTTCATGAACACATTGCAAGGGACTTATATTGATAGACTGACTGCTTTCTCCTCTACCAGTTTTTCTGATGTGGTCATAGCTGGTGAGAGGATTGAAAGTCTCTTGAAGATGGGCAAAATCTCCGACAGTGGTGCAAGTTCCTCCAGCAATCCCAAAAAACCTTTTGAGGGACCCCAAAGGGCAGGTGAAACAAATTCCATTCATACAAGCAGGGGCAGGCCCCCGTATTCTCACAGGTCAGTAGCAGTTGTTACCATCCCAGCTCCAGTTTCACAACAACCATTGTATCCTCAACAACAACGACCTCACTATCAGCAACCATCTCATTTTCTGCAACAGAGAACTTACAACATCAACAACAGCCAACAGCAACAGTGTCCCTTTCAACAGAGACCATCTCAAGAAAATAGGGTGATTGATCCTATCCCTATGCCTTATGCTGCTCTTTTGCCACAACTCCTGAAGCTTAACCTAGTTGAGTTAAGGACGTTGGCACCACCAGATCCACTCAATCACCCAAAGAATTATGATGTCAATTCCAGGTGTGCCTTCCACTCCAATGCACCTGGTCACAATACTGAGAAGTGTAGGGCATTACAGATGAAGGTTCAGGATTTGTTTGATTCTAAAGCTCTCAATTTTGCACCTCCTCCGAACGTCAACAGAAATCCTATGCCTAATCATGGTGGGCCTAGGATTAATGCTATTGAAGAGGACCAACCATCTACATTAATTGATAATATGGCACAGATTCAAACACTACTGGCAGAAGTCAAAGTTCAACTTTTAAAATGCCAAGTTTTCCCAGGCTGTGGGGCCTGTTGTGAATTGTTTAATACAACTAGTAATGGTTGTGAGAAGCTAAGGATTGGCATAGATGGCCTTATCCAAGATGGGATTTTACAAATTACTTCAACGGCTCCTTCAGCAACTTTTGTTTTAGCAACACTGGATCCACCTACAACATCAACAATCACTCCTTCAGCAACAAATTCTCCTACAACAGCAACAACAATCATTCCTACAGATTCATCGACATCACCAACAATTACTCCATCCATCATTTCAAAAGGTCAAATTTCAACAATTGTTTCTTCTACAACATCAGCATCCATTTTACCAAAGGAATCTTCTACAACGCCAGCAAAAGTTAATGAAGATGTCTCAACAGTTACAATCTACTATGACCCATCAAATGTTCCTCCCAGCAGCAATTTCCAACAGCAAACTGTGGCACCTCCTGCCAGATCTCCGGTCACTATTTACTATGATCCTCACACCATTACAGTTCCTTCTTCTGCAGCAATCAGCCCAGTTACCATTACGGTACCTGGGCCTGTTCCTTATGAAAGCAGTAATTCCATACCTTGGCATTATGGCTCTGATCTTTACTGTAACGGGGAGAAAATCACCTTGCATTCATCAACCTCTTCACCACAAATTGATAATGTTGGGGGAGGCAGAGGCTTCACCAGAAACAGACGCCTTTTGCCTCACAAACACCAAGGCCTAATGTTGAGGCAGAAGCTGCCGCTAAGGCAAAAGGAAAGAATGTGGTATCTGAGGAACCATCTGCCAAAGAAACTCAGAAGACATCTTTTGAGCAAGATGTAGACGAGTTCATGAGAATCATAAAAAGGAGTGATTACAAGGTGGTGGACCAGCTTCACCAAACAGCCTCCAAAATCTCCATATTATCACTGCTGATGTGTTCTGAAGCTCACAGGAACACATTGTTGAAGGTCTTGCACGCAACATATGTGCCAGAGGAGATTGCTGTTAATCAGTTAGAGACCGTGGTTGCAAATGTCAACACCAGTCATGGACTGGGCTTTACAAATACTGACTTGACAACAGAGGGACGCAACCACAACAAGGCTTTGCATATCACCTTGGAATGCAAGGGTGCTGTTCTGTCTCATGTACTGGTAGACACCGGGTCATCACTCAATGTTCTACCAAAGAAAGCCTTAGTGAAGCTGGAATACGATGGCTTGGCATTGCGTCCGAGTAATCTGGTGGTAAGGGCATTTGATGGCTCTAAAAGATCAGTGCTTGGAGAGATTGATCTGCCTGTGTTAATTGTCCCGCAGACCTTTAAAACTACCTTCTTTGTGATGGACATACAGTTGTCCTACAGCTGTCTGTTGGGTAGACCCTGGATCCACGCCGCTGGCGCTGTTACGTCTACCCTTCACCAGAAGTTAAAATTCGAGTGGGAAGGCCAAATCATCACCATCTATGGGGAGGAGGACATCTTTGTTAGCCAGCTGGCTACGTATAAGTACATAGAAATGGATGGGGAGATCCATGAGACCATGAGTCAGGGGTTTGAAGCCCTTAATATCAATGAAGCATTTGTTGTGTCTGGGACTTCCATCACGTCATACCAACAAGCCCGGAAGGTTGTTGAGGAGGGTACCGCTCAAGGCTGGGGCAAGCTGCTTCCAGTAGAAAAGAAAGAAGACCGATTCGGGTTGGGTTACAGACCAATTCGACAAGATCAACCAGAGGCTGCAACGGAGCCCAAGTTTGTCAGCGGGGGGATGCTCACCCCAGATGATGTGAATAGTTTGGAAGATGAGTCAGAAGACGAGCGCAACCTGGAAAACTGGATACGTCCAAAAATCCCAGGGAACCATGTCTCAAACTGGTCTTCCCAGGAAATTATAAGAGTTACTCCTGCAGAGTAATTATTATTTCCTATCTTTAAAGCATGCATCAAGTCCTACATCTTACCCAAGATGTCAGGGCTCATTTTGTAATCGGGCCATCTTGTATTTTGTGCAAACGATCAATTAATGAATATCAGGACATCTTTTGCATATGAGTCTTTTCTTTTTACGCTCACTGTTTTTCATTCTTCATTTTTTTTACAAAAATAAAATGGAAATGTTTTTCAAAATAATAACTTCATTTTCACTTTTTCTAAGAAAGATAAAACTGATCACTAAAATAAACAAATCTAAACCCTTGCAGAGAATGCCCTCCAGACTGCACCGACAACAACACCGCAATGACTTCGTATGACTTTGACAATCCGATCTATCAAGCCGATGAAGGGGTTGAAGAAGATTATGAGCTACCTGAAGAACTAGCCAGGTTATTAAGACAAGAGGAGAAGGTTATCACTCCTCATCAGGAGGAGGTTGAAACGGTTAATCTTGGCACAGAAGAAGACCTGGAAGAAGTTAAGATCGGGGCCTGTCTGCAAGATTCAGTAAAGGAGCAACTTATTGACATGCTTCGGGAGTATGTGAATGTTTTTGCTTGGTCTTATCAGGATATGCCAAGATTGGACACCGACATTGTTATGCACAAGCTGCCTCTAAAAGAAGACTGTCCGCCAGTAAAGCAGAAGTTGCGCCGTACTCGCCCAGATATGGCAATGAAGATAAAATAAGAGGTACAAAAATAGTGGGACGCCGGTTTCCTTGCTGTAACTAGCTATCCGCCGTGGGTTGCTAACATTGTACCTGTGCCTAAGAAGGATGGCAAAGTGAGGATGTGTGTAGATTACCGGGATCTGAATAGAGCCAGTCCAAAAGATGAATTCCCATTACCTCACATTGATGTATTGGTCGACAATACGGCTCAGTTCTCGGTGTTCTCCTTCATGGATGGATTTTCAAGATATAATCAGATCAAGATGTCACCTGAAGACATGGAGAAGACAACTTTCATTACACCCTGGGGTAGATTCTGTTATAAGGTAATGCCATTCGTACTGAAGAATGCTGGTGCCACCTATCAACGGGCTATGGTAACATTATTCCATGACATGATCCACAAAGAAATTGAATGTTATATGGATGACATGATTGCCAAGTCCCTCACAGAAGAAGACCACCTGGTGAATCTGTTGAAGCTATTCAAGCGTCTGAGGAAGTACCAATTGAAGCTAAACCCCAACAAATGCACATTCGGGGTGCGATCCGGTAAGCTGCTCGGATTTATTGTAAGTGAGAAGGGGATTGAAGTTGACCCTGACAAAGTCAAAGCCATTCAAGAGATGCCTGCACCGAAGACTGAAAAAGAAGTTCGGGGGTTTCTAGGTAGATTGAACTACATTTCATGGTTCATATCTCACCTTACAGCAACTTGTGAGCCCTTGTTCAAGTTGTTAAGAAAAGAACAAACGGTCAGGTGGAACGAAGACTGCCAAAGGGCTTTTGACAAAATCAAGGAATACTTACAGGAGCCTCCAATTCTTATGCCTCCAGTTGAAGGAAGACCTCTAATAATGTACTTAACAGTATTAGAAGAGTCAATGGGGTGTGTGCTGGGCCAGCATGATGAGTCTGGTCGAAAAGAGTATGCAATATACTACCTAAGCAAAAAGTTTACCGACTGTGAACAACGTTATTCACTGCTCGAGAAAACTTGATGTGCTTTAGCGTGGGCTGCTCGCCGACTAAGGCAGTATATGTTGACCCACACTACCTTGTTGATCTCCAAGATGGATCCAGTCAAATACATTTTTGAGAAGCCAGCACTTATCGGACGGGTTGCTAGATGGCAAATGATCCTCACAGAATATGACATTCAGTACACATCTCAGAAAGCCATCAAAGGCAGTGTATTGTCTGATTATCTTGCCGAGCAACCCATTGATGATTACCAGCCTATGAGATTTGACTTCCCGGATGAAGACATCATGTTCATAAAAGCAAAAGATCATGAAGAACCTATTCACACTGAAGGGCCTGACCCAGAAGAGGAATGGACTATGATGTTTGATGGGGCTGTTAATATGAATGGTCGTGGTGTTGGTGCAGTACTCATTACACCTAAGGGAGTTCATATGCCTTTCTCGGCAAAACTCACCTTTAACTGCACTAACAACGAAGCTGAATACGAAGCTTGTATTATGGGTCTTGAGGAAGCCATTGACCTCAGGATCAAGACTTTGACAGTTTTCAGAGATTCAGCTCTGGTAATTAATCAAACCAATGGCAAATGGTACACTCACCAGGAGCATCTGATACCTTACTGGGACTATACAAGGAGGTTACTTACATTCTTCACAACAGTCAAGCTTGAGTATATCCCTCGAGACGAAAATCAGTTTGCAGATGCTTTGGCTACCATTTCATCCATGATCAAAGTTCAAGCTGCCAACTTTGTGCCTCGGATTTCAGTATCCAGACTTGATAGACAAGCATATGTATTCTCAGCAGACCTTGCTAAAGATGATAAACCTTGGTTCCATGACATCACATGCTTATTGGAGGATCAAACATACCCACCTGGGGCATCATCCAATGACAAGAAGACATTAAGAAGGTTGGCTGGCAGTTTCTTCCTGAATGCTGATGGTTCCTTGTACAAAAGAAACTTTGATATGGTACTTCTCAGATGTGTTGATAAGACAGACGCAGATTTGTTGATGCATGAGGTGCATGAAGGATCTTTTGGTACCCATGCTGGAGGGCATGCAATGGCTAAAAAGTTGTTAAGATCAGGCTACTACTGGATCACAATGGATGCAGACTGTTGTACCTATGCCAGGAAATGCCATAAATGCCAGATTTATGCAGATAAAGTGCATGTGCCTCAGAATCCTTTGAATGTGATGTCTTCACCTTGGCCCTTTGCCATGTGGGGCATTGATATGATTGGAAAGATTGAACCGACTGCTTCAAATGGCCACAGATTCATCCTGGTTTTCATTGACTATTTTACCAAGTTGGTTGAAGCAGCTTCCTATGCCAATGTCACCAGGAAAGTGGTAGCCCGATTCCTGAAGAGAGATATCATTTGTCGGTATGGAGTACCCGAGCGAATCATTACTGATAATGGTTCCAACTTAAACAACAAAATGATGGCAGAACTGTGCCGGGACTTCAAGATCCAACACCACAATTCTTCTCCTTACAGGCCAAAGATGAATGGCGCTGTGGAGGCAACTAACAAGAATATCAAGAAGATTGTGCAGAAGATGGTGGTCACTTACAAAGACTGGCATGAAATGCTACCATTTGCCTTGCATGGGTACCGTACCTCAATCAGAACGTCCACTGGGGCAATACCGTATCAACTTGTGTATGGTATGGAGGCAGTCCTACCTAATGAAGTTGAATTACCCTCCTTGAGGGTACTAATGGATGTTAAACTGAGTGAAGCAGAATGGGTCCGATCCCGATACGAACAACTGAGTCTGATCGAAGAGAAAAGGTTAGCTGCAATCTGTCATGGGCAGCAGTATCAGAAGAGAATGAAGAAGGCCTTCGATCAGAAAGTCAGGCTTCGGGAATACCAAGTAGGAGATCTTGTGCTGAAAAGACTCCTTCCTCCTCATACAGACCACGGGGGCAAGTGGACTCCAAATTATGATGGTCCATTCATAGTAAAGAAAGTTTTCTCCGGTGGAGCACTGATGCTCAGTACTACGGATGGTGAAGATTTCTTATCCCCTGTGAATTCAGATGCAGTTAAAAAATACTTCGCATAAAATGACCCACTGGACATAAAAACAGAATGTAACTCCAGGCAAAAATAGGGCATCCCGGCGAGTCAAAAACAGAATAAAAGACTCGGGCAAAAATAAGGGAAAATAAATAAAAAATGTACACCCGCTGAGTTGAAAAGCCACATTGGACAACTCAGGCAAAAATGGGTATCCCGGTGGATTGAAAACCCGATAGGGCGATCCACGCAAAATAAGGGAATAAGCGAACAACTGCATTCTGAATCCGTCTGTATCATTTACAACATGGCAACCTTCGAAAGGTTAGAGCATTGGTCAAAATCAACCTTCTTCAAAAGCAAGATGAGATGAAGGTCAATGTCATACAAGTCATAGCAAAAGGGAAGCACACTGAAGCGTCATCAACATTGACAACACCTTTTTGTTTCTCAATTTGTAACAATCTCCTCATTTCAGGGGATTTGTTTCTTTGACTGTACTTGCCAATTCAGGGCACACAAATTAATAAAATCAGATTTTCAGTCGCATTTCGTCTCGTACATTTTATTTTCATTTGCAAAAATGTCCGATGTCCTTATAATATTGATTGCATAAATACAAATGCGTCTTTTCTAAATTACATGCTTACAGGAAATAGATTTGCTCCCGGAAGTGTCTAAACTCCCATGATGGAATCCAGTAAGGGATACCTCGGGATACTTGTACGTTTCTTTGTCATAATAGGATTGCAGGTAGTCAAAGTGCAACATGGGGCATGAAAGCGTCTCCCCAGCAAGCTGTCAAATCATTATTTCCTCGACACGTCTTCCAAACAACATCAGAGGTGCTCTCTTCCCATCAAGAGTTGCTGGACACCATTTTTCCAGCACTTTCTCTAAAGCAGCATCAGAAGGGGTCATTTCCCCAATTGAGTTCGTCATCCTCAGCAGGATCCCCACAAAAATCACTAGGAAGGTCGTTCAGTGATCATTCGTCCCCAACCAAGTGTTAGACAGGGAACCGTCTCCCCGCAGAGCTCCAGCCTCTACCAGAAGAGCCATGTCTGGATTTCCCGCACAACAAAGTGACAGGCGCTTTTGCAGACCCCATCTAGGTCCCTAATTACCAAGTTAGGTCTATCAGTGACCTATTTTCCCCAAGCAGAGCCATATATCAGATCTACCAATCATCTCATCCCCAGCTGGGATTTTCTTTCAAAGCAGATCAGCCAGAGATCTTTGTAAACACCCCAAATTTGCCCTCACCCATTCACACCATGGCTTGTGATCATTTCATATGCATAAATCCAATCATAGCATCTCATACCACAATTTTGATTCATTGCATGGTTTCGAAGTCATCTGCATCTAGGGTTTGTGATCTGAGCAATCCAAGGGCTTCTTGAGCCACTCCAAAGGTCATCAATCACTTCAAAGGGGTCCATGTAGGTTCAAGCATCATATTATATCCTCTCAAAGTCAAGAATGTCAAAAAAATCACAAGAACTGGGATTGGTATGGAAGCAGAGCCAGGTTTGACTGCACAGATGACCTAGAATTAGGGTTTTGGTTTCAAAGGCCATAACTCCAAATTTTTTGGTAATTCTTGTTTCTATTGGTCTCTATATGGTATAGGGAGTATGCATATCAATTTTCATGAAGAAATTCCATGGGGAAGTCATTTGATCAAGAGTTGACTTTCTGGGCAAGTCAGTGTAAAATCAGGGCATCTGAGGCCCCCAATGACCCAACCAAAGGGTGTTCTTCATCATTTTGATTGTGTATGATCTTTATTTGATCATAGAAGAAGTTGGAAGTTCACAAAATTGAAGAATTTCAAGTCTTTTGCAAAGTTGACTTTTTGGGAAAGTTTGACTTTTAATGAAATTGCCATTTTAGGAAACTTTTTCAACCTTTACTTTTTGATTCAAAAATGCTTCAAATGGAAAAACTTTGGTCATGAAAGTTGTAGAATGGATCATTCCCTTTTCAAAAAGTACAAGAACATGACCTAATTCATTTTGGATCAAAAGTTATGGCTTGTCAAAGTTGGCAAAAATCACAAAATTTGAAGTTTTCTACCAAAGAGGCAAAGTTGCAAATTCACTTGTCAAGGCAAATTGAGCTATCAAACTAACTTCTAATCTTCACACAAACATGTACCAAGACCTAAAAGTCAGATTGCACCAAAGGATCACTCATTTCTATGGCTTATGGAGCAAGATTTCTCAAAGGAAGCAAAAGTGAGGCAAGTTGCAAAAACTCACTCAAGTGTGAATCCACTTGCTGGCTGACTCCACAAACAATCCAAGGGCTCTCCACACATCTTGCTACGCAGGACACCCCATCTGTCCTTGGCTAGCAAGTAGCCCATGCCTCTCTTACACAACTTTGACATTTTGGCAACTTGAGCCATACCAATCACTAAAGCACACATCAACTCATCTGACCTATCAAAATTGTTTATGCAAACAAAAAGCAAGCCAAAACATATACAACACAAGCCTGAAACACTCTCCAAGACAGCATTCTCATTTTCCACCCCATTTGCAAAAGCTTTCGAAAAACCTTCCACAGGCTGCAAACATACAAACAAACTTCACAAACATACTCAGCATACTCCACTGATCAAAAACCACCCATCACCATAGCCTGAAAGTCACTGAATCACAAATACGATTTCTGCCCCTCATTGAACAGAACTTCTGCCATCTCTCAAACCATCCATTATAAACTTCAAACAAGCATTGAAAGCTTCTCAAGGGGTCCAGTGGAGTTGATTGCAAGCAAGAAACCAACCAGAAAGTACCAGAAACTAAAGCTTCAGTTCAGGTAGCCATCTCAAACTTTTTTTCCAGAAACTCCATTTTAAGTTCTTAAAAGCTTCTATGCACTCCCCTTATCATGGGGATGTGATTATTTTTGAAAATGGTTGAGAAACCAGGATGTATGAATGCTCTGAAACTTTTTGCCCTAAGAATGTTTTGATTCGATTTGGCTGATTAATGAATGAAAAATGATGTTTGTTTGGGGGGTTTGATTCGGTTTTGAATGGGGATGAATTCTGGGCAGTTAGAGTGAGTTAGAGTTTTTGGCTGGCCGGAGAAGACGACCGGAACAGTGTTCCGGTCGTCTGAAAGTCATTAGGGCTTTGTAATTAGGGTTTAATCATAATTAGGAGATTTGAATTTCAGCCCTTGGATGTGGCGCCAAGTCAATTCGCGCGTGTGTATGTTTGAATTCCAGCCATTGATCTTGCTGACTTTTCTATTTCTCATTTTATTTCATTTTTATTTCATTTTATTTCATTTGTTTTGTTCATTTTATTTAAAATAGTAAAAATCATTTAAAAATTCTGAAAATTTTTATGCAAGCTTTTATTAATTTTCAGAAACCAAAAACATTTTAATTTTAATTTTCTGTATTAAAAAATATTTTTAAATCATTTAAAAGTTTATTTTTAATTAATTAATGAGAATTAATTAATTAAAAATACTTTAAGGTATTTAAAAATCACCAAAAAAATTCATGAAACCTTTAAAATCATTTAGAAACATTGTCCAACCCTCAAACCAAATTTCTTTTTTGATCTTGATGTCATTTGATAATTTTTCATGGAATTAAAATCATTTCAAGGCAATAATTTGTTCCAAACTTCCAAAATTCATTTCTGCCTAACCATTGAGAGTTGGACTTTGATTCTTTTTGCATTGTGTCTTGCATCTCATGTAGTTCATAGGATTAAATTGGCATGATTTGATTTTGCATTTTCAATTTGTTTGACATTTTTCTTGACAAGGTACCTTAAAACCCTAGCATTCTTAAAAAATTCATAACCCTCATTAGGTTAAGAGTTAGAACCCCTCCTTTGGGCAGTGAGTTTGTATAGGTTTAGGGTTCCCTTGGATGCATTTTCAATTTTTTATCTTGATGTTTGCTTCTGGTTTTGATTTTTGTTTGGTGCATTGATCATAAACCCTAATTTGGGCTTCCTTTTGCATTCATCTTGCATTTGCTTGCATACCTTGACTTGCCATGACATTTTATGCATCCATTTGATTCATTACACATCTTAGGACATGTTAGAATCATGTTTGATCATTGAATCTTTCATTTGCCATGTTGTATGTCATTTGCATTTCATAACTTTTCATGTATGATCATGGTTCTAAACATGTTTCTCTTGCATCCATTTGTTCATATGATCATCCTCATGCCTTGTCTCATGTTTGCATCATCTCATAGCATCATTAGCATCATACTTATGCTCCTGGTTTTGATTTGCATCATGCCATTTCATCTCATTTTGCATTGCATTGCATTTCTTTCACTAACTTTTCAGGTGGTAAGTCACTTTGAGAAGTGAATTTGCCTTCACTTCTCACATTTTCTTTTCATCTCTCTTATGCATCATTGTTGCATTTTGTTTTGTGTTTGAGATTGAGCTTGCTCTTTCTTTTTCTTCTCACCTTCTTACCTCAAGTGACTTGTCTTCTTGAATGAAGCAAGTTACTTTGCTTTTCTTTGCTCCTTTCATCTGCTTCCTGGTGGTTCCTCTGAAGATGTCTCTTGTAAACCTCACAAACCTTAGGAACAACCAAGCATGACAATGATTAGGGTTTTTTATTAGTCCCCCCACTTAGTTTTACCTTTGTGTCTCATTGAGTCTTCTCCTCTCATCTCATGATCAGGGACTAAACCCTAAAGGCTTTAAGGCTTTGTGATTAAGCTTATGCCTGCATCCTTCTATTAGGATGGAGTGTATAACTTTAATCCTAAGAGTTAAACCCTTAATGTGTTTAAATCCTTTAATCAATCCACATAATAATCATCAAGACATCACACTTGTAACTTGGGCCTTGCATTAGGGTTCTAATTCTTCCTTAATTGGTTAAGAAGGACTAACCCTAGTGTTAATGGACAAGTCCCCCTCAAGTTGTCTTACAAACCCTAAAAATCACTTCATCATCATATCATTAACTAAAATCTATCTTAACAAAGGCTTTGTTTTGTCATGAGTTTAATCCCTAATCATGGATTAAGTTGAGGAGCCTTCCTCAGCTTAAACACTCTCATCTATTATCCTTCTATTAGGATGGTGTAATGAGTTTGTTTAATCCCTGATTATGGCTTAATCTCATTACTTAACACTAAACAAAAACCACAAAAAACATCTAATTAATCATAAGTAGGTTAATGATCTTAATCCTATGCCATGGTAATTAAGTGTGAGAAGCTGACTTCACACTTAAGGTATTCTCATTACCCCTAATCAGAGGGAAGATGTGATGAGTTTACTAATCCATTGGTTTAGGTTTAAGCTCATTAACTTATGACAAACTTTCAAAAACAATAAAAGACTGAAAACTCAAAAACAAACAATAATCGTCTCCTCCGGGATTCTTTTCTCATCTCATTCACTCACAAACGAGAACCTGCTTCTTCCGTCTAATGCAAGACAGTTTGCACCTGAGCCAGACAGGTCATACACTTGAGCATTGACAAGTAATCAGTTCACAAGTCAATTCATCTTTCAGTCTCTTTGGGTCGAACTACGGTGTTCTGACTTTCTCATTGCACGAGAGGATACGTAGGCATAACTTAACAGTTATCGAACAAAAGTCACTGTATATTCCCCCTCTTCCAGCATTATTCTTTAAGCCTCATGATCTTGAGCATTTCATTCCTATTCTTACACTGACACTGTACATATTACACTTCACATTTCTTTTACACTGACACTTGCATTCTTTCCAGCTTTGACACACAAATTGCACTGACACTACCCCTTTAAAACACAAATCTTTTAAGCGTGGATCCCGTCGAGTACGACGGACAATCTGGGTGCTAATACCTTCCCAGGTTGTAACCAACCCCCTTTCTCAGTCTCTCTGGTTCGCAGCCGTCTTGTCCATATCTTTCTTAGGTTTATGCAGCAATACCTTTCCTTCGGGATAAAAATGCCTAGCTGGCGACTCTTTTCTTTTCCTGTGAGTTCACTCATGTGTGTTCTCACACCTCCTTTCGCCGACCGTTCGCGTCTGTACCTTTATTTGGGGTCAGTCCCATTTATCGGGAGCGACAACTTGGCGACTCTGCTGGGGACCCTTATACTGTAACCAGGGCTTCTGGTTCTTTTTGTGGGTTCCTCCTAGCGCTTGTTTGATTTGTGTTTACTGGGGTGTTATGTGCTATATGTGTTTGTATATTTGTTTTGTTTATTGCTTTATGCCCAGTTATTTATTGCTTTCTTTACAACTTTACATATATCATACTGTCATACTGTTCTGGCTGGATCTGGTTTTGCTTTGATGGGTGGGGTTCTATTGAGAGTTGAGGTCCTATACCTGGGACCTGAGTGACACCTAGGCTAGAGTGGTTCATGTTCTTTCCCATTCCATTTCGGTCTGGTGCGGGAATATGAAACACGGTTCAGATATGGGTTTCTTCTTGAGAACTCTGTGCTATAGATTTCCTGTAGTGCTAGGGCTATCTGGGAAGCCTGCTAAGTCTGGATGACCTTTAGTATTGACCTTCAGAAACTGAGGTGAATTAGAGGAGGGTCTTTTATGGTTATTGTAAACATTGTACCTCTGGGTTAGAAGTGTTTACACTTCTCATAACTGATCCAAGTCTGAGGATCCTTGTTTTAGAACATCACCTGTGAGGGGGTTGGGCTGTTTACAGGTTTGCAGGTACCCTTAACCTCAACATACCCTGTTACTTTGATTTGATTAAGAGTACTTCATCTTGGAACAGTTCTTGTGATTTTAACCCTGGACATGTGGCTCTTTATTTGAGTCCCCCACCTTGGTTACTGGACTTATGAACCTCCATATGGACTTCTTGAACACACATGGACCTATATCAAGGCAGTCAATCAGATCCAGCTTGATCACAAACCCTTGCATATCATTTGCATACATCATCATTGCATCATTTAACATTTGCTTATTTGTTTTTCAGGGTATCCATACTATATATTTGGCTTGGTTTTGACCCCTTCATCTGCATAGACCTATCTTCATCAGTATCTGCTTCAGCTATTCCTCATCAGCTACCTGCTTCAGTCACCTGCATCACCAGTCTCAGCCTGTCAGTGGCCCTTCTTCTGGTATCAGTCATCATCAGCATCTGTTTCAGCTTTTCTTCAGCAACATGGCACCTAAGAAGAGCAACATCTCCTACCATTTCTTTGAGCCTGAGCTAGCTGGCATCAGGAAGGTCCATGCCTTGATTACTCCAGACCATATACCACTATTCAGAGAACATTATGGAGGAATCCTTGATGTGGTTATGGATTTGGACCCTTCCCAGAGGAGCTTGATTCATACTTGCCTGCAGTTCTATGATCCCCCTATGAGGTGCTTAACCTTCCAGGATTTCCAGTTGGGACCCTTGTTGGAAGAGTATTCATCACTGATTGGTGTACCTATCATGGGTGGAGTCCCCTACAGCCCTGAGATGGCCTTTCCTAGTAATGAAGAGGTGGCAAAGGCATTATATCTGGAACCAGTTCTTATTGAGCAGAATATGACAGCAAAGGCTGGAATCTCTGGTCTACACTTGGATTTCTTGACCTCTCAGGCTATTCTGAAAGCCTCCTTGGGAGAATGGAAGGCAGTCTGTGCATTATTAGCCCTAAGCATATATGGGGTTATATTATTTGCAGATGAGCCTAAGTTTATTAGCAAGAATGCAATCCATCTTTTCATCCTGAGGAACCCAGTACCCACCTTACTGGGAGATTTCTACTACTCTGTTCACCAAAGGAATGAAAAGCAAAGAGGAAGATTGGTGAGATGCTGTGCTCCCCTATTCCATACCTGGCTGCTCAAGCACTTGCCCAAGACTGATGTATTCTTGAATCCTCACCAGCAAAAGAACTGGGCTAGGAGGCTTGTTGCTTTAACCTCAGCTGACATCAGGTGGTGCACTCAGAGCACCAAGGGCAGGGACATCATTACTAGTTGTGGGCAATTCCCCAATGTACCCCTGATAGGAGTGAAGGGTTGCATCAACTACAACCCTCTGCTATTCAAAAGACAACTGGGCTATGCACTGGTCCACCCTCCTAGAGTACAAGATCTAGCTGAGACCCTTTATTGTGAGATCAAGCCTAATCTGGCTATTGTCAGGCAAGCATCCTGGGCTTGGGACAATGTCCAGACCAAAGGGATGGCTATTCTTGGTAGATGCAACAATGTGGCCTCAGCTCAGTACTATGAGTGGTCTCGTGCCAGGGCTTAAATTTCTGGGATGCCCTTCACCATTGAGGATGCACCTGGACCATCCACAGCACCACCTCCAGCAACTGTCAGCCTGGAAGAGTTTGAGAAGCTAAAAGAGAGGAATGAGAATTTGACTCAAGCTCTACAGAAGACCCTCTGGGAGAGGAGTGATGGTCGTCTGGACATTGAGAGGTTAGAAGGGCTAAAGGTGGAGCATCTAGCCAGGATTGAGAAGTCAGAAGACTACATCAAGAAGTCAAGGGCTGGAGAGCAGATTTTGAAGAATGCCTGTAAGGAGGCTCGGTTTCAGAAAGCTAGGACTGATCTCTATCTGAAGGAGAGCCAAGCTAGGTGGGTCAGGATCACTGAAGCTCGCACTCAGGAGGATAAGAGAACCCAGGACAAGATTGAGCAGTTGGAGGCTAATGCAAAGGAGCAACAGGAAGTCCTGCTGACAGCCCAGAAGGAGATCTCAGAGTTGAAGATTAGGGCTGGTGTGAAGAGGTCAAAGGACCAGGGCAGACACAAGAAGCTAACTGCAGCTATTGCCACCAGGAATCTTCTCATCAGGAACCTCACAGAGCATCCAGCTGATCCTGTGACTGAAGCACTTCTGAAGGAAGTTCAGGAGGATGAGTTTGGCCTTGGTGTTTGACTTTTGCTTGTTGTTGCTTTCTTTTCATGTACTTTTCTTTTTCTTATGTTGTATTTTGACCCCTCAGAGGGCATGTATTGTAAAAAACAAACTATGTATCATTCACTTTTTTGTAATATATTCATTAGTTTGTTTCACTTGAATCTCTCTCCTAAGCAACATCAAACAGCATCTTCCCCGGGGTCTGGAAAGGTCAAAACCAAATGCCAAGCCGGATACCTTGGAAACAAATAAGCATACTGCATTGCATACTAACCTTTTGTTTTTTTTTGTAGGTTTTGTTTTGTTTTTGTTACTAACTCTGTTGTGGTTCAGGAACTATTGCTCGACGTTGGGTGTTCCCACTCAACCGTCCACACAGATATCCTACCCGCAACAACCTTTCGGGTATACAAATGGACCAAGTACAGCAGGACCTTACAGAGGTCAGGACTCAAATGGCCAACGAGAGACTGGAAATGAGAAATCAAATGACCCAGTTTATGGAAGTGATGAATGGATTGGCACAGAGCCAAGAGAGATTAAGGGCACTAGTAGAAAGGCAGACCCAGGAGGAACCCCATCTAGGGACTGGGGGAACAAGCAATAATGAGAGGGTTCAGCCTCATGTTAATCCTCCAGTGTATGGGCCTCACCTTCATCCAGAGATCAATATCCCTGTTAATGTGCAAGGGAATGCCACTGCGGGCAGAGTACTACAAGAAGACCCCCAGGAAGATCAGTTCACTGTGATGGGAGCTGGGGATGAAGCCTATGACAGAAGGCTAGATGAAATTGCTGAAAAATTAAGGTCCCTGGAGTCTCAAAACTCCTTGGGCTTTGATGTTATGAACATGAGTTTAGTGGACGGGGTCAGGATTCCCCACAAGTTTAAACCTCCGTGCTTTGAGAAGTACAACGGAACTTCCTGTCCTCGAACCCATTTACAATCCTTTCTGGGGAGGCTGAAGGCATATACCATGGACGAAAAGCTATGGATGTTTTATTTTGAAGATAGCTTAACGGGAGCTTCAAGGGAATGGTACTCTCATTTGACTAGAGCAACCATCAGGTGCTGGAAGGACCTGGCTGAGGCCTTCATTAGACAATACCAGTACAACTTGGATATGGCTCCCAACAGGACCCTCCTGATGGGAATGTCTCAATCATCCAGGGAAAGCTTCCGGGAGTACGCCCAGAGGTGGAGACAGCTTGCTGCTGCTGTTCAACCACCTATGTCAGAGAGGGAAATGGCTGACATGTTCATGAACACCCTCCAAGGGACATACATTGACAGGCTAGTTGCCTTTTCTTCCACTAGCTTCGCTGACGTAGTCATAGCTGGGGAAAGAATTGAGAGCCTATTAAAGATGGGCAAGATTTCTGACAATGGTGCGAGCTCGTCCAGCAACCCAAGAAAACCTTTTGTGGGCCCAAGAAGAACTAGTGAGACTAATGCTATTCAGGCCAGCAGGGGCAGACCACAATATGTTCGTAGGTCAGTGGCAGCAGTCACCATTCCCTCTCCACTTCCTCAGCAACCAGCATATCAACCACAACAACAACCCCATTACCAGCAACAAACTCAATATCCTCCTCAGAGAAACTACAACAACAACAACAACAGTCAGCAAAGACCATTTCAGCAGAGACCATCTCAGGCCAATAGGGTGATTGATCCGATCCCTATGCCTTATGCCGCTTTACTGCCACAGCTCCTGAAGCTCAACCTAGTTGAGTTAAGGACGTTGGCACCACCAGATCCTTCCAGTTTGCCAAGAAATTATGACGCCAATGCCAGATGTTCTTTTCACTCCAACGCACCTGGCCATAGTACAGAGAAGTGCATGGCTTTACAGATGAAGGTGCAAGACCTGGTAGATTCTAAAGCTCTAAACTTTGCACCACCACCAAATGTTAACAAGAACCCTATGCCCAACCATGGAGGGCCCAAAATCAATGCTATTGAGGAAGATATGCTGTCTTTCTTGATAACCAGTGTTGGGCAGATCCGGACACCCCTGGTAAAGATTAAAGCTCAACTCCTTGAATGCCAGATATTCTCTGGGTGTGAGCTCGGGTGCGGTTATTGCAACATTTCGGTAAATGGATGCGATAATTTGAGAAGTGGCATAGACAGTCTCATCCAGAATGGTCTACTTCAAATCACAACATCAATACCTTCAAATCCAGCAATCTCTCCGACAACAGTTCCAGAGTCTCCTACAACTGCAACAACAATTATTCCAAACAATTCTTCAGTTTCATCAACAAATGCTTCATTTATCACTTCAACAAGCCACCTATCAGCAAACACTACTTCTACAACATCAGCACCCCTCTATTCAGAATCTTCTCCTACAACACCAGCAAACATCTCAGCAGTCACTATTTATTATGATCCGTCAAGTATTCCTCCGAACAACAATTTTCAACAGCAAACAGTGGCGTCTCCTGCCATATCACCGGTCACTATCTACTATGATCCACATACTATTGCAACACCCTCCTCTGCTGCAGTCATCCCGGTTACCATCACGGTACCTGGGCCCGTTCCATATGAAAGCAGTAATGCCATTCCTTGGCATTATGGCTCTGATCTATACTGCGAGGGGCAGAAAATCACTCTTGGATCATCAACTTCTTCACCACAAATAGACAATGTGGGGGGAGGCGGAGGCTTCACTCGAAGCGGACGTCTTTTTGCCCCACAAATTACAAGACCCATTGCTGAAGCAGAAGCTGCTGCCAAGGCAAAGGGAAAGAGCATGGTGCAGGAAGAACAAGTTGTTAAAGAAGCTTTGAAAACCCCTTTTGATCAAGAGGTTGATGAATTCATGAGAATCATCAAGAAAAGTGATTACAAAATAGTGGACCAGCTTCACCAGACACCTTCCAAGATCTCCATTTTATCATTGCTAATGTGCTCCGAGGCTCATCGGAACGCACTATTAAAAGTCTTGCACGCAGCTTATGTGCCAGAGGAGATTACCGTCAATCAGTTGGAAGCTGTAGTTGGAAATGTTAACGCTAGTCATGGACTAGGATTTACCAACACTGATTTGACAACGAAAGGCCGCAATCACAACAAGGCTTTGCACATTACCCTGGAGTGTAAGGGTGCAGTTCTTTCCCATGTACTGGTAGACACAGGGTCATCCCTCAATGTCTTACCTAAAAAAGCCCTTGTGAAGCTGGAATATGAAGGACTGGCATTACGTCCCAGCAACTTGGTAGTGAGAGCCTTTGACGGTTCTAAGAGATCAGTTCTGGGAGAGATTGAGTTGCCTATAACGATTGGCCCACAGACTTTCAAAACGACCTTCTTCGTGATGGACATTCAGCCGGCCTACAGCTGTTTGTTGGGTAGACCTTGGATTCATGCCGCTGGCGCAGTTACGTCTACCCTTCACCAGAAGTTAAAATTCGAGTGGGAGGGCCAAGTCGTTACTATCTGTGGAGAGGAAGATATTTTTGTTAGCCATCTGGCTACATACAAATACATTGAGATGGATGGGGAGATCCATGAAACCATGAGTCAAGGATTTGAGGCCCTGAACATAAATGAAGCATCCGCTGTACCTGAAACCTCAATGACATCTTATCAGCAAGCCAGGAAGGTTGTTGGGGAGGGGAATGTTCAAGGCTGGGGCAAGCTGTTGCCTGTGGAGAAGAAGGAGGATAGATTTGGGTTGGGTTACAAACCAACTCAACAAGATCAAGCAGAGGCTGCTAAGAAGCCCAATTTTGTCAGTGGGGGGATGCTCACCCCCGATGCAGTAAACAATTTGGAAGATGAGTCGGAGGATGAGCGCAACCTGGAGAGCTGGATACGTCCAAGGAGCCCGGGGAGCCGTATCTCAAACTGGTCTTCCCAGGAAATTATAAGGGTTACTCCTGCAGAGTAATTATTATTTCCTGTATATTTTAAGCATGCATCAAGTCTTGCATCTTGCCCAAGATGACAAGACTCATTTTGTAATCGGGCCATCTGTAATTTTGTGCAAACAGATCAATCAATGATAATCAGACATCTTTTGCAAATGAGTCTTTTTCTTTTCCGCTCACTGTTTTTCCATTTTTCTTTTTGTACAAAAAATAAGTGGCAATGTTTTCAAAATGACAACTTTATTTCACTCTTCTAAACAAGATTAAAATCAATCACTAAAATGAACAAACTGAACCCTTGCAGAGAGTGCCTTCCAGACCGCACCGACAACAACACGGCTATGACTTCGTATGACTTTGACAATCTAATCAATCAAGCTGATGAAGGGGTTGAAGAAGAGTATGAGCTTCCTGAAGAACTAGCCAGGTTGTTAAGGCAAGAGGAGAAGGTTATCACTCCTCATCAGGAGGAGGTCGAAACGATTAATCTTGGTACAGTTGAAGACGTGAAAGAGGTTAAATCGAGGCCTGTCTACAAGACTCAGTGAAGAGACAACTGATTGACCTGCTTCAGGAATATGTGGATGTGTTTGCTTGGTCTTATCAGGATATGCCAGGGTTAGACACCGATATTGTTGTGCACAAACTGCCTTTGAGAGAAGACTGCCCACCGGTTAAACAGAAGCTACGCCGTACTCGCCCAGATATGGCAATGAAGATAAAAGAAGAGGTACAAAAGCAGTGGGACGCCGGATTCCTTGTTGTGACTAGCTATCCGCCGTGGGTTGCTAATATTGTACCTGTGCCTAAGAAAGACGGCAAAGTGAGAATGTGTGTTGACTACCGGGATCTGAACAGAGCCAGCCCGAAAGATGACTTCCCATTACCTCACATTGATGTATTGGTGGATAACACGGCTCAGTTCTCGGTATTCTCCTTCATGGACGGATTTTCAGGATACAATCAGATCAAAATGTCACCTGAAGACATGGAGAAGACAACCTTCATCACACCCTGGGGCACGTTCTGTTACAAGGTGATGCCATTCGGACTGAAGAATGCAGGTGAAACATATCAACGGGCTATGGTGACATTATTCCACGATATGATCCATAAAGAAATCGAATGTTATGTGGATGACATGATTGCCAAGTCCCTCACAGAAGAAGACCACCTGGTAAATCTGTTGAAGTTATTCAAGCGCCTGAGGAAGTACCAACTGAAGCTGAACCCCAATAAGTGCACATTCGGGGTGCGATCTGGTAAGCTGCTGGGTTTTATCGTAAGCGAGAAAGGGATTGAGGTTGACCCTGATAAAGTCAAAGCCATTCAAGAAATGCCTGCACCGAAGTCAGAAAAAGAAGTTCGAGGGTTTCTAGGTAGATTGAACTACATTTCAAGGTTCATATCTCACCTCACTGCAACCTGTGAACCCCTGTTCAAGTTGTTAAGAAAGGAACAAACGGTCAGGTGGAACGAAGACTGCCAGAGGGCCTTTGACAAGATCAAGGAGTACTTACAAGAACCTCCAATCCTTATGCCTCCAGTGGAAGGAAGACCTCTGATAATGTACTTGACAGTATTAGAAGAATCAATGGGGTGTGTGCTGGGCCAGCATGACGAGTCTGGTCGAAAAGAGTATGCAATATACTACCTGAGCAAAAAGTTTACCGACTGTGAACAACGTTATTCACTGCTCGAGAAAACTTGTTGCGCTTTAGCGTGGGCTGCTCGCCGACTGAGACAGTATATGTTGACCCACACCACTTTATTGATATCAAAAATGGACCCAGTTAAGTACATTTTCGAGAAGCCAGCTCTTACCGGACGGGTTGCAAGATGGAAAATGATCCTCACAGAATATGACATCCAGTACACATCTCAGAAAGCCATCAAGGGACGTGTATTGTCTGATTATCTTGCTGGGCAACCCATTGATGATTACCAGCCTATGAGATTTGACTTCCCTGATGAAGACATCATGTTCATAAAGGCAAAAGATCACGAAGAGCCTATTCACACTGAAGGGCCTGACCCGGAAGAAGGATGGACTATGATGTTTGATGGGGCTGTTAATATGAATGGTCGTGGTGTTGGTGCAGTACTCATTACACCCAAGGGAGTTCACATGCCTTTCTCGGCGAAACTCACTTTCAACTGCACTAACAATGAAGCTGAGTACGAAGCTTGCATTATGGGTCTTGAGGAAGCCATTGACCTCAGGATCAAGACATTGACTGTATTCGGAGATTCAGCTCTGGTAGTTAATCAAACCAACGACAAATGGTACACACACCAGGAGCATCTGATACCTTACAGGGATTATACAAGGAGGTTATTGACTTTCTTTACAACAGTCAAGCTTGAGTATATCCCTCGGGACGAGAATCAGTTTGCAGATGCTCTGGCTACCATATCATCTATGATCAAAGTTCAAGCTGCCAACTTTGTACCTCAAATTTCGGTGTCCAGACTTGACAGACCAGCATATGTGTTCGCAACAGATGTTGTCAAAGATGATAAGCCTTGGTTCCATGACATTAAATGCTTCTTGGAGGATCAAACATACCCACCTGGGGCATCTTCCAATGATAAGAAGACTTTAAGAAGGCTTGCTAGTAGTTTCTTTCTGAACACTGATGGTTCCCTGTCAAGAGAAACTTTGATATGGTACTCCTCAGATGCGTTGATAGAACAGAAGCAGGCTTGTTAATGCACGAGGTGCACGAGGGATCCTTTGGTACCCATGCAGGAGGGCATGCCATGGCCAAGAAATTGCTAAGATCAGGCTATTACTGGATCACAATGGATGCCGACTGTTGCGCCTATGCCAGAAAATGCCATAAATGCCAGATTTATGCGGATAAGGTGCATGTGCCTCCCAATCCTATGAATGTGATGTCTTCACCCTGGCCCTTCGCCATGTGGGGCATTGATATGATTGGCAAGATTGAACCGACTGCTTCAAACGGCCACAGATTCATCCTGGTTGCCATTGACTATTTCACCAAGTGGGTCGAAGCAGCTTCCTATGCAAATGTTACAAGGCAAGTAGTAGCCCGATTTCTGAAGAGGGATATCATCTGTCAGTACGGAGTTCCCGAGCGAATCATTACTGATAATGGTTCCAACTTAAACAACAAAATGATGGCAGAACTATGCCGGGACTTCAAAATCCAACACCACAATTCTTCTCCTTACAGGCCAAAGATGAACGGCGTTGTTGAGGAAGCTAATAAGAATATCAAGAAGATTGTGCAGAAGATGGTAGTCACATACAAAGACTGGCATGAGATGCTACCATTTGCCTTGCATGGGTACCACACGTCAATCAGAACATCCACTGGGGCAACACCGTATCAGCTTGTGTATGGTATGGAAGCAGTCCTGCCTGTTGAAGTTGAATTACCCTCCTTACGGGTACTGATGGATGTTAAGCTGAACGAAGCTGAGTGGGTCCGGTCCCGATACGTACAACTGAGTCTGATTGAAGAGAAAAGATTGGTTGCAATCTGTCACGGGCAGTTGTATCAGAAAAGAATGAAGAAAGCCTTCGATCAGAAAGTCAGGCACCGAGAGTACCAAGTAGGAGATCTTGTGCTGAAGAGAATCCTCCCTCCTCATACAGACCACAGGGGCAAGTGGACTCCAAACTATGAAGGACCATTTGTAGTAAAGAAAGTTTTCTCCGGTGGAGCACTCATTCTCAGCACCATGGATGGTGGAGACTTCCCGTCCCCTGTGAATTCAGATGCAGTTAAAAAATACTTCGCATAAAAAAATGACCCGCTGGACATAAAAACAGAATGTAAGTCCAGGCCAAAAATAGGGCATCCCGGCAAGTCAGAAACAGAATAAAAGACTTGGGCAAAAATAAGGGAAATAAATAAAAAATGTACACCCACTGAGTTGAAAAGCCGCATTGGACAACTCAGACAAAAATGGGTATCCCGATGGATTGAAAACCCGAAAGGGCGATCCATGCAAAATAAGGGAATAAGCGAACAACTGCAATCTGAATTCGTCTGTATCACTTACAACTTGGTAAGCTTCGAAAGGATCAAGCCTCTTTCAGAATCAACCTTCTTCAGAAAGCAAGACGAGAAGAACGTCAAATGTCATACGAGTCATAGCAAAAGGGGAGCTCCTTGAAGCGTCGTCAACATTGCCAACATTTTGTTTCTCAATTTGTAACAATCTCCTCATTTCAGGGGATATGTTTCTTTGACTGTATCTTGCCGATTCAGGGCCTACGAATTAATAAAATCAGATTTTCAGTCATGTCTCGTCTCGTACACTTTATTTTCATTTGCAAAATGTCTGATGTCTTTAGAGATGCTGATTGCATAAACACAGATGTTTCCTTCCTAAAGAATGCGTGCTTACAGGAAATATACTTACTCCCGGGAGTGTCTAAATTCCTATGATGGAATCCGGTAAGGGATACCTCGGGATTACTTGTACGCTTCTATCTTTGCAGGATTGCAGGTATCCAAAGCACAACATGGGGCATGAAAGCTTCACCCCCAGCAAGCTGGCAAATCAACACTCACTCAGCCTCAGCACCCAAAATGTTTTCTCCCCAGCTGAGTTGCCACTTGTTGCTTCTCCCCAGCCGAGTTACCTACTCCTCCACAGTCAAGGCAGAGAACCATATCCCCACAGAGACTCAGCTTCTATCCAGAAGAGCAGCACACGAAAGAATCACAACAGAGTGACGAAAGCTTCTACAAACCCCAGCTGGGTCCCTCATTACCACGGATGGGTCTATCAGTGACTTATCTCCCCAAGCAAATACATCTCATCAGATCTACCAGTGATCTCATCCCTAGCTGGGATGTCCACTTCAAACAGATCAGCCGGAGATCTTCGCAGCAACGGGATCCGAATCCCGGATCAGTATCTTTTACGTAATCATAGCATTCGCATCATATTCACCCTACAAAGCGTAGCATTCCGTCTAATACGGAGCATTACGGCAAAAATCAAACATATTGCATAATCATAAGTCATGGTCTGAATCAAACACTTGAGAATAATGACAATCCATCAACAATATACAGAATACTCCCCAGATTCCCCAGCAAAGAGCTAAAGCAGTTTCCTCACATTCACCAATACGAATACACACTCCTTTTGGCACCCGTCTGTGTCATCATTCCCCAGTAAAGTCGCCCGAGCACTCTTTACAAACAGACCATCCGTATTATAGATATTTCTTGACACCCGTCCGTGTCATATCCCCAACAGAAAGCCAAAGCATCCCCTTTGCACTCACAGATACATGTATATATAACTTTCTTGACACTCGTCCGTGTCACTTTCCCCAGCACAGTGACCTAAACACTTTGTGTATCAGATACTTGTTTATACTATACTTTCCTTTTTGACACTCGTCTGTGTCACCCTCCCCAGCAGATTGAACACTCAAATATACACTACTCATACTTATACAGATACTCGTCCGTATCTTGTATACACCATTCATATCCCCGCAGATTCGACACTCGTCCGTGTTCTTTGTTAACCCGTTGGTACTCGTCCGTACCATCATCTCAGAACATGTGTTAAGCGTTTGTTTCTACCTGATACTCGTCTGTATCATAGTCTTAAGGATGCTCGTCCGCATCTTTGATCCATACACTGTGTCAAACACTTTTGTCTTCTTGAATTTAGACACTTGTCTGTGTCTAATGTTCCCCAGAAGAGTCCCCTCAGAATCAACACTCGTCCGTGTTCCTTGCTAACCAGTTGATACTCGTCCGTATCATCATCTATGAACATGTGTCAGTATTTGTTTCTACCTGATACTCGTCCGTATCATAGTCTTAAGGATGCTCGTCCGCATCTTTAATCTATACACAACACCAAACACTTATACCTTTTATTTCTTGGATGTAAACGCTCGTCCGTGTTTACTATTCCCTAGTAGATCGCCGGCAAAGCAAAACTTCTTTTATTATCTGACATTCGTCCTATGTCATGATAAACCCTGAGAGCAGTCGTACCCTGCTAGGTGATCGTCCTTCACCTCTTGATGATCGTCCTTCATCATGCTCATCCGATGGCCGTCCCCATTGTTGACCTTTTCTATCCGACATTCGTCTTATGTCGTGATATTTAGCAGCCGTCCCCTGCTAGGTGATCGTCCTTCACCTTTTGATGATCGTCCTTCATCATTTTTATCCGATGGCCGTCCCCATCGTTGACCTTTTCTATCCGAAATTCGTCCTATGTCGTGATATTTAGCAGCCGTCCCCTGCTAGATGATCTTCCTTCACCCTTTGATGATCGTCCTTCATCATTTTATCTGATGGTCGTCCCCATCGTTGATCTTTCTATCCGACATTCGTCCTATGTCGTGATATTTAGCAGCCGTCCCCTGCTAGGTGATCGTCCTTCACCTTAGATGACCGTCCCTCATCTTACCCCTTTCAGAGCAGCCGTCCCCTGCTAGGTGATCGTCCTTCACCTTTGATGACCGTCCCTCATCATTATTTCATTTATTCTTTAACCCGATGGTCGTCCCCGTCGTGGTCCCTTTTCCTTTTCCTGGTGATCGTCCTTCATCAATTTAGCCCGATGGCCGTCCCCATCGTTGGTTACCTTACTTTTACATATTCCCCAGAGAATCTTACAGCTTTACTTGATGGCCGTCCCCATCATAATCCCTTTTATCCCCGGCATGTCGGCCGTCCCCGTCATTGCTTTATTTCCCGCACTTTTCCCAGCATGTCGGTCGTCCCCGTCATTGCTCTTTCCCAGCAGTCGTCCTCTGCTTGACGGTCGTCCTCCGTCGCCCACACTTTACAATATACTTTATTTTCCTTTACAATCTATATCCCTTTTCTTCTTCATTTCGTGAGTGCAAATTTTGGATTGTCTTTGGTATTCAACCACAAGTTATCTTGTTAGCCTGTTAAGCCGCTGCTTACATCCTGCACAGCTAACTCATGCTTGAATAGGGGCAGCTGTAAACACCCCAAATTTGCCCTCACCCATTCACACCATGGCTTGTGATCATTTCATATGCATAAATCCAATCATAGCATCTCATACCACAATTTTGATTCATTGCATGGTTTCAAAGTCATCTGCATCTAGGGTTTGTGATCTGAGCAATCCAAGGGATTCTTGAGCCACTCCAAAGGTCATCAATCACTTCAAAGGGGTCCATGTAGGTTCAAGCATCATATTATATCCTCTCAAAGTCAAGAATGTCAAAAAAATCACAAGAACTGGGATTGGTATGGAAGCAGAGCCAGGTTTGACTACACAGATGACCTAGAATTAGGGTTTTGGTTTCAAAGGCCATAACTCCAAATTTTTTGGTCATTCTTGTTTCTATTGGTCTCTATATGATATAGGGAGTATGCATATCAATTTTCATGAAAAAATTCCATGGGGAAGACATCTGATCAAGAGTTGACTTTCTGGGCAAGTCAGTGTAAAATCAGGGCATCTGAGGCCCCCAATGACCCAACCAAAGGGTGTTCTTCATCATTTTGATTGTG
The DNA here is from genome assembly GCA_963966055.1 of Lathyrus aphaca. NCBI lineage: Eukaryota > Viridiplantae > Streptophyta > Magnoliopsida > Fabales > Fabaceae > Lathyrus > Lathyrus aphaca. Next base: position 476,206,501 of record OZ014525.1, read on the forward strand.
TATGATCTTTATTTGATCATAGAAGAAGTTGGAAGTTCACAAAATTGAAGAATTTCAAGTCTTTTGCAAAGTTGACTTTTTGGGAAAGTTTGACTTTTAATGAAATTGCCATTTTAGGAAACTTTTTCAACCTTTACTTTTTGATTCAAAAATGCTTCAAATGGAAACACTTTGGTCATGAAAGTTGTAGAATGGATCATTCCCTTTTCAAAAAGTACAAGAACATGACCTAATTCATTTTGGATCAAAAGTTATGGCTTGTCAAAGTTGACAAAAATCACAAAATTTGAAGTTTTCTACCAAAGAGGCAAAGTTGCAAATTCACTTGTCAAGGCAAATTGAGCTATCAAACTAACTTCTAATCTTCACACAAACATGTACCAAGACCTAAAAGTCAGATTGCACCAAAGGATCACTCATTTCTATGGCTTATGGAGCAAGATTTCTCAAAGGAAGCAAAAGTGAGGCAAGTTGCAAAAACTCACTCAAGTGTGAATCCACTTGCTGGCTGACTCCACAAACAATCCAAGGGCTCTCCACACATCTTGCTGCACAGGACACCCCATCTGTCCTTGGCTAGCAAGTAGCCCATGCCTCTCTTACACAACTTTGACATTTTGGCAACTTGAGTCATACCAATCACTAAAGCACACATCAACTCATCTGACCTATCACAATTGTTTATGCAAACAAAAAGCAAGCCAAAACATATACAACACAAGCCTGAAACACTCTCCAAGACAGCATTCTCATTTTCCACCCCATTTGCAAAAGCTTTCGAAAAACCTTCCACAGGCTGCAAACATACAAACAAACTTCACAAACATACTCAGCATACTCCACTGATCAAAAACCACCCATCACCATAGCCTGAAAGTCACTGAATCACAAATACGATTTCTGCCCCTCATTGAACAGAACTTCTGCCATCTCTCAAACCATCCATTATAAACTTCAAACAAGCATTGAAAGCTTCTCAAGGGGTCCAGTGGAGTTGATTGCAAGCAAGAAACCAACCAGAAAGTACCAGAAACTAAAGCTTCAGTTCAGGTAGCCATCTCAAACTTTTTTTCCAGAAACTCCATTTTAAGTTCTTAAAAGCTTCTATGCACTCCCCTGATCATGGGGATGTGATTATTTTTGAAAATGGTTGAGAAACCAGGATGTATGAATGCTCTGAAACTTTTTGCCCTAAAAATGTTTTGATTCGATTTGGCTGATTAATGAATGAAAAATGATGTTTGTTTGGGGGGTTTGATTCGGTTTTGAATGGGGATGAATTCTGGGCAGTTAGATTTCATTTTTATTGCGTGTAGAGTGAGTTAGAGTTTTTGGCTGGCCGGAGAAGACGACCGGAACAGTGTTCCGGTCGTCTGAAAGTCATTAGGGCTTTGTAATTAGGGTTTAATCATAATTAGGAGATTTGAATTTCAGCCCTTGGATGTGGCGCCAAGTCAATTCGCGCGTGTGTATGTTTGAATTCCAGCCATTGATCTTGTTGACTTTTCTATTTCTCATTTTATTTCATTTTTATTTCATTTTATTTCATTTGTTTTGTTCATTTTATTTAAAATAGTAAAAATCATTTAAAAATTCTGAAAATTTTTATGCAAGCTTTTATTAATTTTCAGAAACCAAAAACATTTTTATTTTTATTTTTTGTATTAAAAAATATTTTTAAATCATTTAAAAGTTTATTTTTAATTAATTAATGAGAATTCATTAATTAAAAATACTTTTAGGTATTTAAAAATCACCAAAAAAATTCATGAAACCTTTAAAATCATTTAGAAACATTGTCCAACCCTCAAACCAAATTTCTTTTTTGATCTTGATGTGATTTGATAATTTTTCATGGAAGTAAAATCATTTCAAGGCAATATTTTGTTCCAAACTTCCAAAATTCATTTCTGCCTAACCATTGAGAGTTGGACTTTGATTCTTTTTGCATTGTGTCTTGCATCTCATGTAGTTCATAGGATTAAATTGTCATGATTTGATTTTGAATTTTCAATTTGTTTGACATTTTTCTTGACAAGGTACCTTAAAACCCTAGCATTCTTAAAAAATTCATAACCCTCATTAGGTTAAGAGTTAGAACCCCTCCTTTGGGCAGTGAGTTTGTATAGGTTTAGGGTTCCCTTGGATGCATTTTCAATTTTTTATCTTGATGTTTGCTTCTGGTTTTGATTTTTGTTTGGTGCATTGATCATAAACCCTAATTTGGGCTTCCTTTTGCATTCATCTTGCATTCGCTTGCATACCTTGACTTGCCATGACATTTTATGCATCCATTTGATTCATTACACATCTTAGGACATGTTAGAATCATGTTTGATCATTGAATCTTTCATTTGCCATGTTGTATGTCATTTGCATTTCATAACTTTTCATGTATGATCATGGTTCTAAACATGTTTCTCTTGCATCCATTTGTTCATATGATCATCCTCATGCCTTGTCTCATGTTTGCATCATCTCATAGCATCATTAGCATCATACTTATGCTCCTGGTTTTGATTTGCATCATGCCATTTCATCTCATTTTGCATTGCATTGCATTTCTTTCACTAACTTTTCAGGTGGTAAGTCACTTTGAGAAGTGAATTTGCCTTCACTTCTCACATTTTCTTTTCATCTCTCTTATGCATCATTGCTGCATTTTGTTTTGTGTTTGAGATTGAGCTTGCTCTTTCTTTTTCTTCTCACCTTCTTACCTCAAGTGACTTGTCTTCTTGAATGAAGCAAGTTACTTTGCTTTTCTTTGCTCCTTTCATCTGCTTCCTGGTGGTTCCTCTGAAGATGTCTCTTGTAAACCTCACAAACCTTAGGAACAACCAAGCATGACAATGATTAGGGTTTTTTATTAGTCCCCCCACTTAGTTTTACCTTTGTGTCTCATTGAGTCTTCTCCTCTCATCTCATGATCAGGGACTAAACCCTAAAGGCTTTAAGGCTTTGTGATTAAGCTTATGCCTGCATCCTTCTATTAGGATGGAGTGTATAACTTTAATCCTAAGAGTTCAACCCTTAATGTGTTTAAATCCTTTAATCAATCCACATAATAATCATCAAGACATCACACTTGTAACTTGGGCCTTGCATTAGGGTTCTAATTCTTCCTTAATTGGTTAAGAAGGACTAACCCTAGTGTTAATGGACAAGTCCCCCTCAAGTTGTCTTACAAACCCTAAAAATCACTTCATCATCATATCATTAACTAAAATCTATCTTAACAAAGGCTTTGTTTTGTCATGAGTTTAATCCCTAATCATGGATTAAGTTGAGGAGCCTTCCTCAGCTTAAACACTCTCATCTATTATCCTTCTATTAGGATGGTGTAATAAGTTTGTTTAATCCCTGATTATGGCTTAATCTCATTACTTAACACTAAACAAAAACCACAAAAAACATCTAATTAATCATAAGTAGGTTAATGATCTTAATCCTATGCCATGGTAATTAAGTGTGAGAAGATGACTTCACACTTAAGGTATTCTCATTACCCCTAATCAGAGGGAAGATGTGATGAGTTTACTAATCCATTGGTTTAGGTTTAAGCTCATTAACTTATGACAAACTTTCAAAAACAATAAAAGACTGAAAACTCAAAAACAAACAATAATCGTCTCCTCCGGGATTCTTTTCTCATCTCATTCACTCACAAACGAGAACCTGCTTCTTCCGTCTAATGCAAGACAGTTTGCACCTGAGCCAGACAGGTCATACACTTGAGCATTGACAAGTAAGCAGTTCACAAGTCAATTCATCTTTCAGTCTCTTTGGGTCGAACTACGGTGTTCTGACTTCCTCATTGCATGAGAGCATACGTAGGCATAACTTAACAGTTATCGAACAAAAGTCTCTGTATATTCCCCCTCTTCCAGCATTATTCTTTAAGCCTCATGATCTTGAGCATTTCATTCCTATTCTTACACTGACACTGTACATATTACACTTCACATTTCTTTTACACCGACACTTGCATTCTTTCCAGCTTTGACACACAAATTGCACTGACACTACCCCTTTAAAACACAAATCTTTTAAGCGTGGATCCCGTCGAGTACGATGGACAATCTGGGTGCTAATACCTTCCCAGGTTGTAACCAACCCCCTTTCTCAGTCTCTCTGGTTCGCAGCCGTCTTGTCCATATCTTTCTTAGGTTTATGCAGCATTACCTTTCCTTCGGGATAAAAATGCCTAGCTGGCGACTCTTTTCTTTTCCTGTGAGTTCACTCCTGTGTGTTCTCACACCTCCTTTCGCCGACCGTTCGCGTCTGTACCTTTATTTGGGGTCAGTCCCATTTATCGGGAGCGACAATCTTCACAACAACGGAATCCGAATACTGGATCGGTATCTTTGCATAATCATAGCATTCGCATCATATTTCCCCTCAGAGGGTAGCATTCCGTCTAATACAGAGCATTACGAAAAAAGTCAAACATACTGCATAATCATAAGTCATGTTTTGAATCAAAAGCCCGTATATATCAACATTCCCTCAGCAATATATGTATATACAAAGACCCACAGTCACAGCAGAAAGCCAAAGCATCCCCTTTGCACTCACTAATACACATATATACTTTTTTCTGATACTCGTCTGTGCCCTGCAGGTTTAAACCACAAAAAGATATCTATACACTCTTTGGACACTCATCCGTGTCACTATTCCCCAGCATGATTACCAAAACACTTATGGAAAACCAAACACTTGTTTATAACACACTTCTTCTGATACCCGTCCGTGTCATCTTATCCCCACAGATCTTCAAGATATCTCTTACATTTATAAGTTCATAACTTATACACTTCCTCTTATGATACTCGTCTATATCATACTCTCCCCAGCATATTGAACACTCGTCTGTGTCTCACTCATGCTTACTTTTTACCCATACAGATACTCGTCCGTATCTTGTATACATACTTATCTTTTCTCAGATTCAACACTCGTCCGTGTTCTTTGTTAACCAGTTGGTACTCGTCCGTACCATCATCTCTGAACATGCGTCAGCGTTTGTTTCTACCGATACCCGTCTTAAGGATGCCCGTTCGCATCTTTAATATATACACAATGTCAAACACTTATACCTTTTCTTTCTTGAAATTAGACACTCGTATGTGTCTGCCCTTCCCCAGAAGAGTCCCCAACAAATCCCAATAAATTATTTCCTTTCTATCTGACATTCGTCCTATGTCATGATACTTCCGGCAGTCGTACCCTGCCAGGTGATCGTCCTTCACCTTTTGATGATCGTCCTTCATCATCCCCAGCGGAGTCTCCATTATTGGAACCCTTTCCTATCCGACATTCGTCCTATGTCGTGATATTTTAGAAGCCGTCCCCTGCTAGGTTATCATCCTTCACCTTTTGATGATCTTCCTTCATCACTTTTATCCGATGGCCATCCCCATCGTTGATCTTGTTATCTGACATTCATCCTATGTCATGATAAACCCTGAGAGCAGTCGTACCCTGCTAGGTGATCGTCCTTCACCTCTTGATGATTGTCCTTCATCATGCTTATCCGATGGCCGTCCCCATCGTCGACCTTTTCTATCCAAATTCGTCCTATGTCGTGATGCTTTCGGCAGCCGTACCCTGCCAGGTGATCGTCCTTCACCTTGGATGACCGTCCCTCATCTTTATCCCCAACAGAGCAGCCGTCCCATGCTAGGTGATCGTCCTTCACCTTTGATTTCATTAACCCGGTGGCCGTCCCCATCATTGTTTACCCATTAATTTATAAACCTGATGGCCGTCCCCATCATGATACCTCCATCACCCCAGCATGTCGGTCGTCCCCGTCATTGCTTTATCCCCAGCAGTCGTCCTCTGCTCAACGGTCGTCCTCTGTCGCCCACACTTTATAATCATACTTTACATCCTTTTACAATCTATATCCCTTTTCTTCTTCATAACTAGTGAGCACAAATTTTGGATTGTCTTTGGTATTCAACCACAAGTTATCTTGTTTGCCTGTTAAGTCGTCGCTTACATCCTACACGGCTAACTCATGTTTGAATAGGGGCAGCTGTAAACACCCCAAAGTTTCCCTCACTAAGTTCACACCATGGCTTGTGATCTTCCACATTTGCATTAGTTCAATCATATCATCTCATATTGCATTTTTGCTTCATTGCATTGGTTCAAAGTCATCTGCATCTAGGGTTTGTGATCTGAGCAATCCCTGGGCTATCTGAGCCACTCCAAGGGTCTCCAATCATCTCAAGAGGGTAAATGTATGTTCAAGCATCATATTATATCCTCCCAAGATCAAGAAAGTCAGAAAATCACAAGAACTGAGAAAGGCATGGAAGCAGAGCCAAGCTTAACTGTGCAGATGACCTAAAATTAGGGTTTTTGGTTTCAAAGGCCATGACTCCAAATTTTTTGGTCATTATTGATTCTATTGGTCTCTATATGATATAAGGATCTTGCATACCAATTTTCATGAAGAAATTCAATGGGGAAGGCATCTGATCAATAGATGACTTCTTGAGCAAGTCAGTGCAAAATCAGGGCATCTAAGGCCCTCAATCATCCAACCAAAGGGTCTTCTCCATCATTTTGGGTGAATCTGATATTTATTTGATCTTAGAAGAAGTTATAAGTTCACAAAATTGAAGAATTTCAAGCCATTTGCAAAGTTGGATATTTATTGGATCATTCCCTTTTCAAAAAGTACAAGAACTTGATCTAATTCATCATAGAACTCAAGTTATGGCCTTGCAAAGTTGGGAAAAATCACTAAATTTCACTTATGTACCAAAGAGGGAAACTTGCAAAAACTCATACCAAGGAAAAATGTGACCTCTAATTGACTTCTAACCATTACACAAACATCATACATGACCTAAAATTCAGAATTGCCTAAAGAATTCTCAAGCTTCATGCCTTGATCATCAAGTATTTCAAAAGGGGCCAAAACCTTCACAAATTGCAAAATTCCCCAAATCTTGACATCCACTTGTGCTAGCTACAAAATCTGAATTCCATGGACCTCCCTAAAGCCAGCTGCGCAGGACATGCCCTTGTCCTTGGCCTGCCATGAGCCCATACCTCAAAGGACAACTTTGTTGACTTTATGCAAATTGAGCCATACCAATCAAACTGCTCCACAACAACTCTCTGCCCAATCAGAACATGTTATGTGGACCTCAAGCAAGCCATTTCACATAACAACACAAGCTGAATCCTCCCACAACTCAGCATTCACCAAAATCCCCTCTTTGCATTTTTTCTTCGAAACTGATCACACAAGCCACAAACATCAAAACAAATTCCATAGAACAACTCACCATGATCCACAGATCATTTCCCACCCCTTGAAACAACCTGAAACACTCCAAATCAAAAACACGATTCTGGCCCCTCCTTGAACTGAACTTCAGCAAACTTCCAAAGGAGCCCACAAAAGCTTCATCCAAGCATCCCAGAAGCAAGAGGGAGTCAAAAGAAGGGGAAAAGCACAAAGGAAAGGTCCAGAAAGTCCCATTTTCGAAAGCTCCATTTCAGGTAACATCAAGAACAAATTTTCCAGAAATGATTTTTTAAGTTCTTAGATTGTTCTCCATGCTTCACTGATCACACTGCACCTTTTGGTTTTGAAAATGATTGAGTTTTAAGCATGTATGAAGCTTCTGAATTTTCTGAACAATTTTCCGTTTTGCTTCGAATCTGTGTGTTCATGTGAAATAAATGTTGTTTGATGGCTGAATCTTGTTTAGAATAGGGTGGGGATCATTTCTGGAGAGTTTAGTGGTTTAATTTTACGATTTGAGTGAGTTAGCAAGAGAGGTTGGCCGGAGAAGATGACTGGAACACTGTTCCGGTCACCTGAGAGTGGTTAGGGCACAATTAGGGCTAATTGCGTGATTAGGCTGAGTTTAAATCTGAGCCCTTTGATATGCGCTTCCCGCGCGTGATGATTGGTTAGGATTGCATCATTAGTCATTAATTAGGATTTTTTTTAATTAAATAGGATTAGTTCAGTTTGAATGTAGACCACAGGATAACGCGTCAGTCAATTCCCGCGTCCCCAGTTTAAATCCTGGCCTTAGGATTTGCATACTTCTCATTTAATTATTTTTATTTCATTTTTCTTGCCATTTTATTTGTGCATTTTATTTAAAATAGCAAAGCACTTTCAAAAAATTTCATTTTTTGCATCATGACTTTAAATATTTTTCTCATTCTGAAAATAATTTTTATTTTATTTTTTGCATTAAAAATTATTTTTAAATCATTTAAATGTTTATTTTTAATTAGTTAATGGAAATTAATTAATTAAAAATACATTTAGGTGTTTAAAAATCCCAAAAAAATTCAGAGAGAATTTTAAAACATTTAAAAACATTTAAAAACTCACCAAGCAAATTTATTTTTGGTTTTGATCACACTTTGACAATTTTCATTTGAATTAGGGTTCTTTAATTTGAATATTTTTAACCCTAACTTTAAAAATTCATAACTTTTGATCCAAGTTGAGTTTGTGAATGGTTCTTTTTGCATTGTGTTATGCATACTTTCAAGCTTCTAAAAACATTTTTGTTTCATTTTTATCTTACATTTTCAATTTGTTTGGCATTTTTCCTTTAGGATCACCCTTAAAACCTTAGAAACTTAGAAAAATCATAAGTCCCTTAGGGTTTAGCTTCTGACCTTCCCCTTTGGGCAGTGAACTTGTATGGGTTTAGGGTACCTTTGATTCCATTTTCAATTTTTTATCTCATGTCTTGCTTCTGGTTTTGAATTTTGCATTGCATCTTGTACATAAACCCTAATTTTTGCCTTCATTTGCATTCATTCTTCATATGCTTGCATACATGAACTTGCCATGACATTTTGTGCATCCACATGACATATAAGACATCTTAGGACACATTGGAGTCATGTTTGATCATTTCATCATTCATTTGCCATGTTTTTTGCTTTCATTTGATGTCATATGCATTCATGAACTTTCATGCTTCCTACATGTCTCATTTGCATTCCCATCCTTTGTATGAACATTCAAATCACTTGACATGACTTTGCATCATCCCTTAGCATAATTTGCATCATGATTGTGCTTCTGACTTTGGCTTTCATCTTTGCATTTCATCTCATTTTCAATTAATTTCATTTCCTCTTGCTAACTTTTCAGGTGGTAAGTGTTTGAGAAGTGAATTTGCCTTCACTTCTCATAATCTTTTCTCATCTCTTTTATGCATTCTTTGCTGCATTTTACTTTTGTATTAGAATGAGCTTGCTCATTCATGCCTTATTCACTTTCTTTCTTCAAGCAACTTGTCTTCTTAAGTGAAGCAAGTTGTCTTGTTTCTTTCTGCTTCTCCTTCCTTCATCCTGCTTCTCCCATTGGTGGCTTCTTTGAAGACTTCTTGCAAGCCTCATAAACCCTAGGAATAACCAAGCATGATCACAATTAAGGGTTTGATTAGTCCCCCCATTAGTTTTACCTTTGTGTCATCTTTGTGTCTTCTCTCCTCATCTCTTAATCAAGGACTAAACCTTAAAGGTTTTAAGGCTTTGTGATTAAGCTTATGCCTGTATCCTTCTATTAGGATGGAGTGTATAACTTTAATCCTAAGTGTTAAAACCTTAATGTGTTTAAATCCTTTAATCAATTCACCTAATAATCATCAAGACATCAAGCTTGTAACTTGGGACTTGCATTAGGGTTCTAATTCTTCCTTAATTGGTTAAGAAGGACTAACCCTAGTGTTAATGGACAAGTCCCCCTCAAGTTGTCTTACAAACCATAAAATTCACTTCTTAATATTACCATTAACTAAAATCCATTTAATAAAGGTTTTGTTTGTCATGAGATTAATCCCTAATCATGGATTAAGTTGAGGAGCCTTTCTCAGCTTAAATGTTCTCATCTATTATCCTTCTATTAGGATGGTGTAATGAGTCCAGTAAGTCCCTGATTATGGCTTAAACTCATTACTTAACACTAAACAAAAACTCCAAAAACATCTAAATAAATACAAGTAGGTTAATGATCTTATTCCTACATCATGGTGGTTAAGTGTGAGATGTTTACTTCATGCTTAAGGTATTCTCATTACCCCTAATCAGAGGGAGGATGTGGTGAGTTTACTAACCCTTGGTTTAGGATTAAGCTCATCAACTTATGACAAACTCAAAAAAGCAATAAAAGATTGAAAACACAAAAACAAACAATAATCGTCCCCTCCAGGATTCTTTTCTCATCATCTTCACTCACAAACGAGAACTCGCTTCTTCCGTCTAATGCAAGACAGTTAGCACCTGAGCCAGACATGTCATACACTTGAGCATAGATCAGTAAGCAGTTCACAAGTCAATTTATCTTCCAGTCTCTTTGAGTCGAACTACGGTGTTCTGACTTCCTCATTGCACAAGAGGATACGTAGGCATAACTTAACATTTATCGAACAAAAGTCTCTTTCCATTCCCCCCTCTTCCAGTATTATTCTTTGAGATTCATTGTCTTGAGCTTTATATTCTTTCTCTGCACTGATACTTCTCCACTTCATTTCACATTTCTTTTACACTGACATTTGTATTCTTTTCCAGCTTTTGCACACAAAATAGCACTGACACTACCCCTTTAAGCACAAATCTTTCAAGCGTGGATCCTGTCGAGTACGGCGGACAATTTGGGTGCTAATACCTTCCCAGGTTGTAACGAACCCCCTTTCTCAGTTTCTCTGGTTCGCGACCGTCTTATCCATCTTTTCCTAGGTTTATGCAGCATTACCTTTCCTTCGGGATAAAAATGCCAAGATGGCGATTCTTTTCAGTTCACCCTTGTGTTCTCTCCTCTCTCGCCGACCGTTCGCGTTTGTACCCCTCTTGGCCATGTGTCATCTGGTGGGAGTGACAACTTGGCGACTCTGCTGGGGACCCTTATGCTGCAACCAAGGTTAAATGCACAGATGACCTAAAATTAGGGTTTTGGTTTCAGAGGCCATAACTCCAATTTTTTTGGTCATTCTTGTTTCTATTGGTCTCTATATGTTATGAGGATCATGCATACCAATTTTCATGAAGCAATTCAATGGGGAAGGCATCTGATCAATGTATGACTTCTTAAACAAGTCAGTGCAAAATCAGGGTATCTGAGGCCCCCAATCACCCAACCAAAGGGTCTTCTCCATCATTTTGAATGTGTATGATCTTTATTTGATCTTAGGAGAAGTTAGAAGTTCAAAAAATTGAAGAATTTCAAGCCATTTGCAAAGTTGCCATTTTGGGAAAGTGACTTGTAATGAAAACTTGCCATTTTGGGAAAGTTTTTCAACCCCCTCTTTTTGATTCAAAAATGCTTCAAATGAAAAATTCTTGGTCATGAAAGTTGTATATTGGATCATTCCCTTTTCAAAAAGTATAAGAACTTGATCTAATTCATCATAGAACTCAAGTTATGGCCTTGCAAAGTTGGGAAAAATCACAAAATTTCACTTATGCACCAAAGAGGGAAGTTTGCAAAAACACTTGCCAAAGCATTTTGTGACCTCAATTTGACTTCTAAGCATTGCACAAACATCACACATGACACAAAATTCAGAATTGCCCAAATAAATTCCAAGTTTCATGCCTTGAACTTTACAAAATCCAAAAGGGGCCAAAACTTCATGAATTTGCAAAATGAATCAAAACCTCTCACACACTTGCTGAATCACCACAAAACCTTTTCCATGGTTATCCTTGAACCAAGCTAACTCGAGCCATGCCTTGAAACAACCACTGAACCAACCCATACCTCAAGTACACCAACTCTTGACATTTTTGCAACTTGCCCATACCAATCAACATAGGCCAGCACCCACCCTCTGATCTATCCCAACATGATATGTGTACCAAAAGCAAGCCATTCCATAACACAACACAAGCTGAAACCTCCAAGAACACAGCATACACAAAATCCCCCAAATTTGCAAAAGCTATCGAATCTCATAACTCAGCCAAAAAACATCAAAACTTCTTCCACCATTCAACTACACAATCCTCACTGATCATTTCCCACCCTTCATTTTGCCCTAAAACACCCAGAATCAAAAACACGATTTCAACATTTCACGAACTGAGCTTCTGCCAACTTCATTTTGAGGCCATTTAAACTCTAACCAAGCATCACAAGCTCTTGAGGGGAGTCATTGGAGTGGATTTGAAGCAAAGAACTGGCCAGAAAGCTCCTGGTTTGAAAGCTCAACTTCAGGTAGCCATGGCATTTATTTTTCCAGAACCTTCATTTTATGTTATAGAATGATTCTATGTGTTCCCCTGATTGCAATGATATGTTTGGTTTCGAAAATAGTTGAGAAATAAGCATTTCATAAGCTTCTGAAATTTTTGAGATGTTTTCCGTTTTGCTTCGATTCATGTTTTTGATGATGAATAAATGAATTTTGATGGCTGATTCTTGTTGGGGTTGATGGGAGGATCATTTATGGAGATTTTTAGGGCTTGGGGTTGCGTATTGAGTGAGATAGCTTGAGAGACTAGCCGGAGAAGATGACCGGAACACTGTTCCGGTCACCTGAAAGTGTTTAGGGTTCAGATTAGGGCTTAATGACGTAATTAGCGTAGTTTGAATCTCAGCCATTCAGATGCGCGCGCTGGTCAATTCCCTCCCTTTCTCATTCAAATCTGGACCACTGGATCAGTTGACTTTCATTTTAGTTCATTTAATTTTCATTTTAATTGCATTTCTTTCTACAATTTATTAAAAATAGCAAAACACTTTCAAAAAATTTTATCTTTTGCATTTCCCTTTCAAATATTTTTCTCATTCTAAAAATAATTTTTATTTTATTTTTTGCATAAAATTCGTATTTTTAAAATATTTAAATGTTTATTTTAATTAATTAATGAGAATTAATTAATTAAAATAGCATTTAAGTTTCTAAAAATCACCACAAAAATCATATTGCATCTTGATACAGTTAGAGACATTATCAAACCCTTCACACAAATTTCTTTTTGGTTCTTGACCTATTTTGACATTTTTCTTTGGATTTAGGGTTCTCAAAAGTCAATATTTTTTCCCTAACATAGAAAAAATCTTTCTGCCTAACCATGAAGAGTTTGATGATGGTTCTTTTTGCATTGCATCCTTCATGACATGTAGTTTCTAGGATAAAATTGGTTTGAATTTATTCTTCATTTTAATTTTGTTTTGCATTTATCATTGAGAGGTATCCTAAAACCCTAGCAAACTTGAGAAAATCATAACTTCCATTAGGTTAAGATTTAGGTCTCCTCCTTTTGGCAGTGAACTTATATAGGGTTAGGGTACCTTTGATCCCATTTTCAATTTTTTATCTTGTCATTTGCTTCTGATTTTGAATTTTGCTTTGCATATTGTATGTAAACCCTAATTTGCATCTTCATTTGCATTCATCCTTCATATGCTTGCATACATGAACTTGCCATAACATTTTGTGCATCCACATGACATATAAGACATCTTAGGACACATTAGAATCATGTTTGATCATTGCATCATCCATTTGCCATGCTTTTGCTTTCATTTCATGTCATGTGCATTCATGAACTTTCATGCTTCCCTTATGCTTCATTTGCGTCCTCATTACTTGTATGATCATTTGCATCTCTTGACATGACTTTGCATACTCCTTTAGCATCATTTGCATCATGAATATGCTTCTGGTTTTGGATATCATCTTTGCATTTTATCCCATTTTCATTTCTTTTCATTGCTTGTTGTTAACTCTTCAGGTGGTAAGTGTTTGAGAAGTGAATTTGCCTTCACTTCTCATAATCTCTTCTCATCTCTCTTGAGCATCATTGCTGCATTTTACTTTTGTATTAGAGTGAGATTGCTCATTCATGTTCTCTCATCACTTTCTTTCTTCAAGCAACTTATCTTCTCAGATGAAGTAAGTTGTCTTGTTTCTTTCTGCTTCTCCTTCCTTCATCCTGCTTCTTTCTTGGTGACTTTTCTCTTGAAGAGCTTCTTGCAAGCTTCATAATCCCTAGTAATACCCAAGCATGATCATAATTAGGGTTTGATTAGTCCCCACTAGCTTTTACCTTTGTGTCATCTTTGTGTCTTCTCTTCTCATCTCATAATCAAGAACTAAACCCTTAAGGCTTTAAGGCTTTGTGATTAGGGTTATGCCTATATTCTTCTATTAGGATGGAGTGTATAACTTTAATCCTAAGTCTTAAACCCTTAATGTGTTTAAATCCTTTAATCAATCCACCTAATAATCACTAAGACATCAAGCTTGTAACTTGGGCCTTGCATTAGGGTTCTAATTCTTCCTTAATTGGTTAAGAAGGACTAACCCTAGTGTTAATGGACAAGTCCCCCTCAAGTTGTCTTACAAACCATAAAATCCACTTCTTAATCTTATCATTAACTAAAATCCACTTAATAAAGGCTTTGTTTGGTCATGAGGTTAATCCCTAATCATGGATTAAGTTGGGGAGCCTTCCTCAACTTAAATGTTCTCATCTATTATCCTTCTATTAGGATGGTGTAATGGGTCCATTAAATCTTTGATTATGGCTTAAACTCATTACTTAACACTAAACAAAAACACCAAAAACATCTAAATAATTACAAGTAGGTTAATGATCTTAATCCTACATCATGGTGATTAAGTGTGAGGTGTTTACTTCATACTTAAGGTATTCTCATTACCCCTAATCAGAGGGAGGATGTGATGAGTTTACTAACCCATGGTTTAGGCTTAAGCTCATTTCCTTATGACAAACTCCAAAAAGCAATAAAAGATTAAAAACACAAAAAAACAAACAATAATCGTCTCCTCCGGGATTCTTTTCTCATCACACTCATTCACAAAAGAGAACTTGCTTTTCCCGTCTAATGCAAGACAGTTTGCACCTGAGCCAGACAGGTCATACACTTGAGCATAGACGAGCAAGCAGTTCACAAGTCAACTTATCTTTCAGTCTCTTTGAGTCGAACTACGGTGTTCTGACTTCCTCATTGCACGAGAGGATACGTAGGCATAACTTAACGGTTATCGAACAAAAGTATCTGTATATTCCCACCTCTTCCAGCTTCATTCTTTAGGCCTCATTATCTTGAGCTTCACATTCTTTCCTTACACTGACACTTCTTTATTTCACTTCACATTTCTTTTGCACTGACACTTGCATTCTTTTCCAGCTTTTGCACACAAAATAGCACTGACACTACCCCTTTAAACACAAACCTTCAAGCGTGGATCCCGTCGAGTACGACGGACAATATGGGTGCTAATACCTTCCCAGGTTGTAACCAACCCCCTTTCTTAGGTTCTCTGGTTCGAAACCGTCTTATCCATCTTTTCTTAGGTTTATGCAGCATTACCTTTCCTTCGGGATAAAAATGCCTAGTTGGCGACTCTTTTCATTCTTTCCTCTCTTTCGCCGACCGTTCGCGTCTGTACCCCTCTTGACCGGGTGTCATTTGGTGGGAGCGACAGCTTCGCGACTCTACTGGGGACCTTTATATTGCAACCGTGGCTTCTGGTTCTTTTTGTGGGTTCCTCCTAGCGCTTGTTTGATTTATGTTTACTGGGGTGTTATGTGCTATGTGTGTTATTCATATTGCTTTATTTACTGCTTTATGTATAACTTTATTTATTGCTTTCTTTACAGTCTTTTGCATATTTCTTACTGTCATTGCTGGATCTGGTTTTCTTTGGTGTGTGGGGTTCCATTGAGAGTTTAAGGTCCTATACCTGGGACCTGAGTGACACCTAGGCTAGAGTGGTTCATGTTCTTTCCCATTCCATTTCGGTCTGGTGCGGGAATATGAAACACGGTTCAGATGTGGGTTTCTTCTTGAGAACTCTATGCTACAGATTTTCTGTAGTGCTAGGGCTATCTGGGAAGCCTGCTAAGTCTGGATGACCTTTATTATGACCTTCAGAAACTGAGGTGAATTAGAGGAAGATCTTTTATGGTTATTGTAAACACTGTACCTCCGGGTTAGAAGTGTTTACACTTCTCATAACTGATCCAAGTATGAGGATCCTTGTTCTAGAACATTACATGTGAGGGGGGTTGGTTTGTTTACAGGTTTGCAGGAACCCTTGGCCACATCATACCCTGTTACTATTTTGTTTAAAGAGTACTCCATTTTGGACAGTTCTTGTGATTAACCTTGGACATATGACTCTTTATTTGAGTCCCCCACCCTGGTTACTGGATTTCTCAAACCTCCATCTGGACTTTTTGTATATATATGGACCTTGTATCAAGATATATAATCAGATCCAGCTTAATCACAAACCCTTGCATATCATTTGCATGTTCATCATTGCATCATTTAACATTTGTTTATTTCTTTTCAGGGTATCGACCTCATTATCTTGGTTTTGGTTTTGACCCCTTCATCTGCATAGACCTCTACTTCAGCTGTCGTCATCAGTTATCTGCTTCAGTTATCTCCATCCTCACCAGCATCAGTCTATCAAAGATTTATCTCTAGTCTTAGTTTGTGATCTTCATCAGCACTCATCTTCAGCTTCTTCATCAGCACTCATGGCTACTCCCAGGAAGAGCAACATATCCTACCACTTTTTTGAGCCTATGTTGACTGGTATCAGGCAAGTCCAGTCACTCATCACACCTTGTCACTCCCACCAAATGACACCCAGGGCCAAGAGGGGTACAGACGCGAACGGTCGGCGAAAGAGAAAGAAATGAAAAGAGTCGCCAGCTAGGCATTTTTATCCCGAAGGAAAGGTAATGCTGCATACACCTAGAAAGATATGGATAAGACGGTCAGGAACCAAAGAGACTGAGAAAGGGGGTTGGTTACAACCTGGGAAGGTATTAGCACCCAGATTGTCCGCCGTACTCGACGGGATCCCCGCTTAAAAGATTTGTGTTTTAAAGGGGTAGTGTATGTGCAATCTGTGTATCAAAGCTGGAAAAGAATGCAAGTGTCAGTGTAAAAGAAGTGTGAAGTGTGTAAAGAAGTGTCAGTGTAAGGACAAGAGTATGAAGCTCAAGACTATGAGGCTTAAATGATAATGCTGGAAAGAGGGGGAATGTACAGAGACTTTTTGTTCGATAACTGTTAAGTTATGCCTACGTATCCTCTCATGCAATGAGGAAGTCAGAACACCGTAGTTCGACTCAAAGAGACTGAAAGGTAAATTGACTTGTGAACTACTTACTTGTCTAAGCTCAAGTGTATGACTTGTCTGGCTCAGGTGCAAACTGTCTTGCATTATACGGAAGAAGCAAGTTCTCGTTTATGAATGAATGAGATGAGAAAAGAATCCCGGAAGAGACGATTATTGTTTTTTTTTATGCTTTCAATCTTTTATTGCCTTTGAGGTTTGTCATAAGTTAATGAGCTTAAGCCTAAACCAAGGGTTAGTAAACTCATCACATCCTCCCTCTGATTAGGGGTAATGAAAATACCTTAAGTGTGAAGTAAACACCTCACACTTAATCACCATGATGTAAGATTAAGATCATTAACCTACTTGCAATTATTTAGATGTTTTTGTTGTTTTTGTTTAGTGTTAAGTAAAGAGTTTAAGCCATAATCAAGGATTTAATGGACCCATTACACCATCCTAATAGAAGGATAATAGAAGGCTCCTCAACTTAATCCATGATTAGGGATTAACCTCATGACATAACAAAGCCTTTATTAAAGTGGATTTTAGTTAATGGTAAGATTAAGAAGTGGATTTTATGGTTTGTAAGACAACTTGAGGGGGACTTGTCCATTAACACTAGAGTTAGTCCTTCTTGACCAATTAAGGAAGAATTAGAACCCTAATGCAAGGCCCAAGTTACAAGCTTGATGTCTTGGTGATTATTAGATGGATTGATTAAAGGATTTAAACACATTAAGGGCTTAACACTTAGGATTAAAGTTATGCACTCCATCCTAATAGAAGGATACAGGCATAACCCTAATCACAAAGCCTTAAAACCTTTAAGGTTTAGTCCTTGATTATGAGATGAGAAGAGAAGACTCAAAGATGACACAAAGGCAAAACTAAATGGGGGACTAATCAAACCCTAATTATTATCATGCTTGGTTGTTCCTAGGGTTTATGAAGCTTGCAAGAGACCTTCAGGAGAGAAGCCACCAGGAAAGAAGTAGATGAAAGGAGAAAGAAACAGAGAGAAGCAAGACAACTTGCTTCACTTAAGAAGACAAGTTACTTGAAGGAAGAAAGTGGGGGAGAGCCTGAATGAGCAAGCTCACTCTAATACACAAGCTAAAATGAAGCCATTATGCATAAGAGAGATGAAGAGAGATTGTGAGAAGTGAAGGCAAATTCACTTCTCAAAACAACTTACCACCTGAAAAGTTAGCAAAAGAAATGAAATGCAATGCAAATGAGATGAAATGTCATGATGCAAACCAAATTCAGAAGCATAAACATGATGTTAATGATGCTAAGAGATGATGCAAACACATGACAAGAGATGAGAGTGATCAAACAAGCATAAGGATGCAAATGAAGCATGCTTTGAACCATAGAAGTTCATGAAAGTTTTATGAAATGGAATGGACATATAACATGGCAAATGAAAGATGTAATGATCAAACATGATTCTAATATGTCCTAAGATTTATTATGAATCATGTGGATGCACAAAATGTCATAGCAAGTTCTTTAATGCAAGCAAATGAGAGATGGATGCAAAGGAAGGCACAAATTAGGGTTTACATACAACATGCAATGCAAAAATTCAAAACCAGAAGCAAATGACATGACAAAAAATTGAAAATGGGATCAAAGGAACCCTAACCCTACACAAGTTCACTGCCCAAAGGAGGGGACCTAACTCTTAAGCTAGTGCAAGTTATGAATTTTCTAAGTCAACTAGGGTTGAAAATGGAAGATAAATTCAAACCAATTTTATCCTATAAACTACATGCTATGAAGGATGCAATGCAAGAAGAACCATCATCAAACTCCCAATGGTTAGGCAAAATGGATTTCCAAGTTTGAACAAAAATATTTCCTTTAAATGAATTTAATTCCAATGAAAATTGTCAAAAGGCATCAAGGACCAAAAAGAAATTTGTTTTGAGAGTTTGATAATGTTTCTAAATGTTTTGAAATGCAATGTGATTTTTTTTGTGATTTTTAAATACCTAAATGCATTTTTAATTAATTAATTTTCATTAACTAATTAAAAATAAACATTTAAATGATTTAAAAATAATTTTTAATGCAAAAAATAAAAATAAAAATATTTTTGGGTTTTGAAAATTAATGAAATGCTGGATAAAAAATTTCATAATTTTTTAATGTTTTTTTCTATTTTTAAAAATTCGTGCAAATAAGATGAAAAAGAAATGAAATAAAATAAAAATAAAAGAAAGTAAGCTAAAGGAGAGGTCAGGATTTGATCTGGGTTTGAATGTGTTGACTTGGCGCTACATCCAATGGCCCAAGTTCAAACCTGACTAATCTTTATTTAACAATTAATTAAACCTAGGTTAAGTTAATTAATTACTGATTAGGGCTTAATGAGCCATCTGGACCATCCAAGTGCGCGCGGGAAGCATGATCCTAAGGCCATTATTCAAAGTTGCTAATTAAACAGGTTTTGCCCTAATTAACCTCAGGCGACCGGAACAGTGGTTCCGGTCGTCTTCTCCGATGACTCAAAACCCTAGTTTCTTCCCTAGGTTACCAAACTCCTAATTTCTTCCACCAAAATGACCCTCTCATCAATCTAAACCTAAACCCTCATCTCAAATTCATTTATTTCAAACTCACAAGCACGAATCGAAACAAAATACAAAACACGGGCAAATGTTCAGAGATGTCATACATGCTGGTTTCTTCACCATTTTCAAAAATAAATACATATTCATGATCAGGAGAACATATAGCATCATAAAAGAACTTAAAAATTAGTTTCTGGGAAAAATGTTCTTCATGTTACCTGAGATGAAGCTTCTCTGTTTTTGAGCTTTCTGGACTTTTCTTTTGTGCAAGCCTGCTTCCTTGAACCTTCTGATGATGGAATGAAGCTTAGAAAACTTGGGGAGTGGCTGGTTTGAATGATTCAGCTCTGGTGTAGTAGAAATGGAGGTCTTTGTGTGTGATGATTCAAGCTGTTTCAGGGGGTGGATTTTGTTCTATGAGTGATTTATGACTTGCTGGTGAAAGAAAAGTGAAGGTTTGATGGCTGAAGAAGGAGTTTCGAAGAGGGGAAGGTTCAGGCCAGCTTTTGTGAATCTGCTTGTGTGTGTGTTCTTGGCTTATGTCCAGCTTGCTTTATGTTCCATAACATATCCCTAGACTATTGGAAGAGGTCTGAGGAAGTGACATGTACTGTGGCAATGGTATGGGGTGATTGGCCAAAAAGTCAAGGATTTATGTACTATAGGTATGGGCTATGGCAGAGGAAATCTAAAGGGTGTATCTGCCTCAGCTGAGTTTGAGGATGACCCTTGGATGATTCTTGAAGGACTGCAGCACTTGGATCACAAGATAGCATGAGTTTTGCATTTTGCCCTCTTTGAAATTTCTTGTGAAACGAGGCATGCAATCTCATAATTTCTTGGGCAATTTGTAACAAAGTGAGCTGTGTGATGTTGTTATGATGTTTTGATACCAATTGGAGTTCAATTCAAGCATGAGAGGTCCCTTTTGCAAAGTTTCAATTTTGAAGCCTTCATGAAAAATGCCTTATGCAACTTGCAATCCAAGGCATGGAAATGAGAAATTCTTGGTACAAATCTGACTTTTAGGCACTGCAATGTGTTTGTATGATGATTAGAAGCCACTTTGAAGTCATGAGAATGCTTGGCATGTGAAATTGCAAGTTTCCCTCTTTGTGCAAAATTGAAATTTCAATGATTTTATCCAACTTTGCAAGGCCATAACTTTTGATCCAAAATGAATTAGAATGAGTTCTTGTACTTTTTGAAAATGGGAGGATCCATTCTACAACTTTTGAAATTCTGTAATGAGATGTCCTAAAAGATGTCCCAACACTTAATAGGACATTTGACAAATTTAACCAAAACTTAAACAGCAAGAAAAGTAAACAACACAGAAGTTTGTTAACCCAGTTCAGTGTATAACCACACCTACATCTGGAGGCTACCAAGCCAGGAGGAATTCCACTATTAGTAATATTAATTCTAGACTTAAACCACCCTGTTTAATCTATCACTTAATACTTACCCAATGCAATTTCTACCTAAGACTCACTTAGATAAGAGTACCCTACTCACTCCCCCTCAATCACCCAGTGATCAAGTTTACAAGTTTACAAAAATTGAAGACATCCTTCAAACAAAACAGCTTGATCTTACTTAACAGTTTCAATCAAGTCACAAATGCACTTTTGCTTAAAAGCTCATAAAGTGGTACAATATAAACAACCTGCTATTTAAAACACTAGACACCCTATTTGGTCTTGTCAAATCCGTACTCAATTCTATGAGTTTCTGTTGTTTAAATAGGTATCTGAATTTTGGGCTTTCTGTAGAATGATCCAGCCCTAATGTGCAGCAGCTGTCACCTTGAATTTAGGGTTTGTTACCTCCTATATTCTAGGTGCATTAGGTCTTCTGTTTTAATCTGAATCTTCAATTTAAAACTCCCTACAGATGCGCCTTGTTCTGTTTTATATCCATCATTAATTAATTCCAGATAATTCTCCTTAAATATCTCTGATCTGTTAATCAATAATTAATTCTGGTAGCAGGTCTGAGATGTCTCAACATCTGTTGGGACATCCTGACAAAACTGAACTTAGTCATTTACACAATGTCCCAACATCTGGTAGGACATCCTGAAATAAGTTCACATACTCTGTTTGCTAATGTCCCAACATCTGATAGGACATTCTGAACTGAATCTAACATTTCTTGTTTGGTCAAAAATTCTGCCAATTCTCAAACATCTACAAACTCCCCCTTTGGCTAATTTTTGGCTAACATCTTTTCTGGTTTTCAGAGTGCAGCAGAAGTTCTTTTTATCAGAGTATAGCATTACTTTTCTGTTGATTCTTATTTGAGATTACTCCCCCTCAAACATATATGTATCCAATTTTGTTGCAACAGAAATACACACTGATTCAGTTCAGACAGAAACAAACAGATTTCATTCAAAAATTAAACAGCAGTACAAATTTGTTGTTGTTCTCCCCCTTGGTAGACACAAAATTAGGGGCCAAAGACACTATTACTGTCATTACATTGCTGTCATTACATTAGCCTCACAAACATTGATCACTCAGATTCATCACTCTCAGTTGCTTCCTCCACTTCAGTGTCTTCATCTTTATCAGCTTCACTTTCTTCATCAGCCTTACTGTCTTCACCAGCTTCACTGTCTTCATCAGATGTAACATTCTGATCTTCTTCACTTTCCAATCTTTGAATTATTTCTTCAAGCTTCTGCTTTCTAGCTTCAAGCTCTTTGCAGGTGCTTTTGAGTTCAGCAATTAGGGCCTTCTTGGAGATTGGATTCTTAGCAGTTGAGGGACCAGCAGATGTCCCAGCAGGTGCTTCAACATCTGCAGCATGGTGACTGAGAAATAATTTGTAGTGAAAAGCCAGAGGGCTTTCTCTTTTGCATGCTGTATCCTTGTCAGTGAGAATGCCAGGGTATTGATTGAGCACTATCCCACACAGTAAAGATGGGAAGGCTATGGGAAGCTTTGTTGCTGAGGAGCTGGCATGCTTCATGGTTTGATCAAAGATAAAAGTTCCATAGTCCAGATTGGTTTGAGTTCCCACAGCATAGATGAATCTGGCTAGACCAGTTGAGATTGAGGAAGTGTGGTTGGTAGGTACCCAGTTAGCAGTTCCAATTCTGTTCAGCATGGCATACTTTCTGGTAAGCATGCTCACAGAGAGCTTTCCCTTCACAGGCCATGCCTTGACCTGGTTTGAAGTGATCACCTTACAGATTTGGTTATCTGTCTTACCTAGCTCATTGGGTCCATCTGTGTCCCTTCCTAGATACTGATTAATGATTTGGGGAGAGAACTCAACACACTTACCTCTCACAAATACCTTTCTGAACTCTGAGGACTTACCATTTGAGCAATCCTCCTGAAGATTCACAATGAACTCTTTGACAAGAAGTTCATAGCAGGGAGAGAACTCTGAGACTGTCTTGAATAGTCCTGCAGCAGAGATTAGGTCAATGAGTTCTGTGCACTCAAGTGCATTGCTGCTCAGTTCTCTTTCCAGGGCAACCCTTCTTTGGTACACATACTTCCATCTGTTGACACTGGAGACATGATGGAAGGATATGTTGTCCAAGGGAGCTTCTGAAACAACAGTTGAAGCTCTAGCTGGTGCTGGTTTCTTCTTGGGAGGAGATGTTGGGACATCTGATCCAACATCTGAATCTGATGGTGTTGCAGCTTTTCTCTTCTGAGTTTGAACCTTGCTCCATGGTTTTGCTGGACCAAAGGTGGCTTTAGCCTTGCTTTTCTTTGGACTAGCCTTCTTCTTCTCAGGAATGACAGGTTCAACTTGCATCTTTCCTTTCCTGGACCTTAGCCTTTTGGCTATGCTGGGTTTGACAGATGCTATGATTTCTGCATCAGAGTCCTACTCCAGATTGACTACTGGAGGGGATTGAGCAGTCTCCTCATCAGCTTGTTGATCAGAAGAAATTTGATCTTCATTTGATTCTTTAACCTGTTCCACAGAAACTTCTTTATCACTTTCACTTGAGGCCTTGTCCTCAGTTTGTTTAACATCAGATGAGTTCTTTTTCTTATCTTCAGATGTTCCAACATCTGTTGGGACATCTTGTTCTGCAGCAGTGTTCTCTGTATCTTGAGCTTGTTCTTCTTGAGGTGCAGGAATGGTGTTCAAAGGAACAGAGATCCCTCTCACCACTCTTTGTTCAAAAAAAACTTGATTGACAATCTCCTTGATGGAATCATCAACATATTTGGAGTATTTAGCATGAGAGGGAATGTCTTTAGCTTTGCTTCTGATTTGATCTTTACCTCTTTTTGGTGTTCTTGCCTTTTTAGTGTGAGAGGCGCTTCCCCTGAGCTCGTCTAATGGTGTTGATTGCATTGGTACCACAGAGATAGGAGTGGCATGCACCACGTCTTCCTGGTTGAGAACTTCTTCAGCTGTGTTAGGGTTTTGAGACATTGTTGAAGAAGATGAATGTGCAGCTTTAGGGTTTATGATTTCTGAAGGATTGCTAGTTAATGTGATTCGCTTGTGATGGTGTGATGAGACTCTTGATAGCTGCTTATAAGGAGTTACTAAATAAGTAGCCGTTACAGTCCAAATGATTAGGATTGGAATTCCCAAAGATCTTGTCCAGACCAGTTTTGCCATCTGGAATTTAAGCCATGCAATGTCATATGACATGTTGGCACATCTCATTAACTGCTAGATATCACATAAACAGATTCCAAGTTTGCCCCTTAAGTTCTCAAATTGTGTAGCATCCAATGCCTTGGTAAAGATATCAGCTAACTGCAGATCTGTAGCTACATGCTCCAATGAAATCACCTTTTCTTCTACAAGATCTCTGATGAAATGATGTCTGATATCAATATGCTTTGTCCTGCTGTGTTGGATAGGATTCTTAGATATGTTGATTGCACTTAAGTTGTCACAGTACAATGTCATGACATCCTGTGGGACATTGTACTCAGTGAGCATTTGCTTCATCCAAACCAACTGAGAACAACTGCTACCTGCTGCTATGTACTCAGCTTCAGCTGTAGATAAGGATACACAATTCTGTTTCTTACTGAACCAAGAAATCAGATTGTTTCCTAGAAAGAAGCATCCTCCTGAAGTGCTTTTTCTGTCATCAGCACTTCCTGCCCAATCAGCATCACAGAAGCCAGTGAGAATTGGTTTGCACCCATGAAAGTACATTATGCCATAGTCACAAGTACCATTAACATATTTAAGGATTCTCTTGACTTGATTGAGATGACTGACTTTTGGATCAGCTTGATATCTTGCACAAACTCCTACTGCAAATGCAATGTCTGGTCTGCTAGCAGTCAAGTATAACAAGCTTCCAATCATGCTTCTATATAAACTTTGATCTACATTCTCACCCTTTTCATCTTTAGTCAGCTTTAAATGTGTGGGAGCAGGAGTTCTTTTATGAGAAGCATTTTCCATTCCAAATTTCTTCACTATGTTCTTGGAGTACTTACTTTGGGAAATAAACATTGAGTCTTCCATTTGCTTTACTTGCAGACCAAGAAAGTAGGTTAATTCACCTACTAGACTCATTTCAAATTCAGATTCCATCTGCTTGACAAAATGTTTGACCATCTTATCAGACATCCCACCAAACACAATGTCATCAACATATATTTGTGCAATCATGACATTTCCTTCTTCATCTTTAACAAATAGGGTTTTATCAATCCCACCTTTTCTGTATCCTTGCTTGATAAGAAATGTGGTCAGTCTTTCATACCATGCCCTTGGAGCTTGCTTCAGACCATAAAGTGCTTTCTTTAATTTGTATACATGATTTGGACAGCTTGGATCAACAAATCCTTTAGGCTGTTCTACATATACTTCTTCATTAAGATAACCATTAAGAAAGGCACTTTTCACATCCATTTGAAATAGCTTGAACTTTAAGATACAAGCAATTCCCAACAGTAGTCTTATTGATTCAAGCCTTGCTACTGGTGCAAAGGTTTCATCAAAGTCTACCCCTTCAATTTGAGTGTATCCTTGAGACACAAGTCTAGCTTTGTTCTTTGTAACAATTCCTTGTTCATTTGACTTGTTCTTATACACCCATTTTGTACCAATCACATTTATGTCATCAGGTCTAGGTACAAGATTCCACACTTCATTCCTTGTGAATTGACCTAATTCCTCTTGCATAGCACAAATCCAGTATTCATCAGTGAGAGCTTCCTTGACATTTTTAGGTTCTATTTTGGAAACAAAACAAGAACCTGAAATCACTTCTCTTGATCTAGTGCTTACACCTCTGTTGGGATCACCAATTATTAAATCTTTGGGATGATCCTTCTGTATTCTGATGGAGGGAGGTTTGCTTAAATCTTCTGAACTTGTATCATTTTGAGTGAAGTTATATTGATCATTCTTTTCTTCAGGTTCAATCTTGATATCAGCAGATGTTCCAACATCTTCTGGGACATCTGTAAAAGCATCATCAATTATCACATTTATGGACTCCATGATAACCTTTGTTCTGTAATTAAATACTCTATATGCTCTGCTGTTTATAGAGTATCCAAGGAAAACCCCTTCATCACTTTTAGGATCCATTTTTCTCCTTTGCTCCCTATCTGCCAGAATATAGCATTTACTTCCAAACACATGAAAGTACTTCACAGTGGGTTTTCTGCCCTTCCAGACTTCATATATTGTGGACAGGGTTTCTTTTCTCAAGGTAACTCTGTTATGGATGTAGCAGGCAGTGTTCATAGCTTCAGCCCAGAAATACAGAGGTAACTTTTTAGCATGGATCATAGCTCTTGCTGATTCTTGAATAGTTCTATTCTTCCTTTCAACAATCCCATTCTGTTGAGGAGTGATAGGAGAAGAATACTCATGATTGATTCCTTCTGAAGAGCAGAAATCTAAGAACTTTTGATTCTCAAATTCTTTTCCATGATCACTTCTTATTCTGATCACACAGCTGGATTTTTCCCTTTGCAATCTTTGACATAATTCTTTGAATACATCAAATACATCTGACTTTTCTTTGATGAAGTTTATCCATGTATATCTTGAAAAATCATCAACCACAACATAGGCATACCTCTTACCACCAAGACTTTCAACCTGCATAGGTCCCATAAGATCCATATGTAAAAGTTCCAAAACTTTGGAAGTTGTCAGATGTTGGAGCTTTGGATGGGACATCTTGGTTTGTTTGCCTATTTGACATTCACCACATATTTTGCCATCATCAATCTTCAGTTTGGGAATACCTCTTACAGCATCTATAGATATGATCTTCTTTATGCCTCTGAAATGAAGATGACCTAGTCTTTGATGCCACAGTTTCACTTCTTCTTCTTTAGCTAGAGAGCAGGTTGAAGTGAGACTGAGATTTTGGGATTCCCACATGTAACAGTTATCTTTAGATCTGGCTCCTTTCATGACAACCTCTTGTTCTTTGTTAGTCACTATACATTCAGATTTGGTAAAGTTTACACTGTATCCTTGATCACATAGTTGACTTATGCTGATCAGGTTAGCAGTTAAACCTTTAACAAGCAGCACATCATCTAGTCTTGGAACATCTTGACAATCCAAGGTTCCAACTCCCTTGATTTCTCCTTTAGCTCCATCTCCAAAGGTAACATACCTGGATGAATGTGATTTTAAGTTTACTAACAAATTCTTCAATCCAGTCATGTGTCTTGAACATCCACTGTCAAAGTACCAGTCTTCTTTAGCTGATACTCTCAGAGATGTATGTGCTATGTATGCAGTATTTTTCTTTGACCAAATGAGTTGAGATTTCTTTTGATGCCTCTGCCCTGTGTGTTGTTTAGCTGATCTCCAAGCTTGATTGTTGATCTGGTTCTTGAGTATGTGGCTTTGATCAGTCTGAATGTCAGCTTTTGGTCTCCAAACCTTCTTGATGACCTCTGTCTTCTGCTTAGGAGGTTGCTGATTTCTTTGATGTCTATGCAGCACCTTTTTGATACCTTCTACTTTCTGTTTGGAAGGTTGCTGATACATCTGATTTGGATATCCATGTAGCTTATAACAGTGAGGTTTGATATGCCCAAATCTTTCACAGTGATGGCATCTCCATCTTTGATACTTCTTCTTCATTTTGTTCTTTCCAGAATGTTGAGACATCTGTTGGAACATTATGTTTGTCTTTGTGTTCTGATGTTGAAGCATTTGTTGGGACATCTTGTTTGACTGTGTAATTTTTGAAGTAGCTTTGCTAGAGCTGGCTTCATCTCTGTTATATCCCAGTCCACTTTTGTCCCCTGAATGTTTATTATTGCAGAGAATAACATCCAGTGTATTTGAGCTGCTGTTCATCATTCTAACAGATTTGGACATATGTTCCAGCTTAGAATTGAGAAGAGTTACTTCACTTTTCAAGGTATCAATGATTACTTGATCACTTGCTTTTTCCTCTTCTAGTACTTCATTCTGCTTCTTTAGCTTTATAACCTCACTGCATATTTCAGAGCTTCTTTTGTATAGATCTTTGAATGCTTGCTCAAGTTGTTCATAAGTAAGCTCTCCACAACTGGAATCACTATCATATTCACACAGTCCAGCTAAAGCAGTAATATGCTTAGTTGATTCTTCTTCTGAATCTCCTCCTGAGTCTTCATCAGACCAGGTTACAGATAGTCCCTTCTTTTGTCTTTTTAAGAAGTTAGGACATTCCTTCTTGATGTGTCCATATCCTTCACATTCATGGCACTTGATTCCTTTTTCTTGACTGGTCTTTTCAGCAAGATTTGATCTTCTGTTAGCATCATAGGTTCTCTTGTTTTCAGAAGAGTTTGTGAATCTTCCACTGGAATTTGATTTACCTTCCATACCTCTGAGAATCTGTTTGAACTGTCTTGCAAGCATAGCAATGTTGTTTGACAGGCTCTTATCATTTTCTGGTTCATTATCTTCTTCTTCATCAGTATTTGACACCAATGCTATGCTTTTGTTCTTTTTAACACTTGTGTCATTCATTCCCATCTCAAAAGTTTGAAGGGAACCAATAAGTTCTTCAACTTTCATGGAGCATATGTCTTGAGCTTCTTCTATTGCTGTGACTTTCATGTCAAATCTTCTTGGCAAAGATCTGAGAATCTTTCTTACAAGCTTTTCATCAGTCATCTTTTCTCCCAAAGCTCCAGAGGTATTGGCTATATCCAAGATGTTCATGTAGAACTCATGAATTGATTCATCTTCCTTCATTCTCAAGTTTTCAAACTTGGTGATGAGAAGTTGAAGTCTTGACATTTTTACTTTTGATGTTCCTTCATGAGTTGTTTTGAGAGTGTCCCAAACATCTTTGGCCAGCTCACAATGATGCACAAGTCTGAAAATATTCCTATCAATGCCATTGAATAAAGCATTTAAGGCTTTTGAGTTGCCTAGTTCTGAATCTTCTTCCTCTTTACTCCATTCTTCTTCAGGTTTCAGAACTTTTGATCCATCTTTGGTGTCTTGGACAGGATGTTTCCATCCAACATTTACTGCTCTCCATGCCCTGTTGTCAAGTGATTTTAAGAATGCAATCATTCTTGGCTTCCAGTAGTCATAATTAGATCCATCCAGTATAGGTGGTCTATTTACTGACCCTATATCTCTGTCCATGTTACAGAATTTGTTTTCCCTAGATCTCACCCAGTATAAACAGGCAGGGTGCCTACTCTGATGCCAATTGAAATTCTGTAATGAGATGTCCTAAAAGATGTCCCAACACTTAATAGGACATTTGACAAATTTAACCAAAACTTAAACAGCAAGAAAAGTAAACAACACAGAAGTTTGTTAACCCAGTTCAGTGTATAACCACACCTACATCTGGAGGCTACCAAGCCAGGAGGAATTCCACTATTAGTAATATTAATTCTAGACTTAAACCACCCTGTTTAATCTATCACTTAATACTTACCCAATGCAATTTCTACCTAAGACTCACTTAGATAAGAGTACCCTACTCACTCCCCCTCAATCACCCAGTGATCAAGTTTACAAGTTTACAAAAATTGAAGACATCCTTCAAACAAAACAGCTTGATCTTACTTAACAGTTTCAATCAAGTCACAAATGCACTTTTGCTTAAAAGCTCATAAAGTGGTACAATATAAACAACCTGCTATTTAAAACACTAGACACCCTATTTGGTCTTGTCAAATCCGTACTCAATTCTATGAGTTTCTGTTGTTTAAATAGGTATCTGAATTTTGGGCTTTCTGTAGAATGATCCAGCCCTAATGTGCAGCAGCTGTCACCTTGAATTTAGGGTTTGTTACCTCCTATATTCTAGGTGCATTAGGTCTTCTGTTTTAATCTGAATCTTCAATTTAAAACTCCCTACAGATGCGCCTTGTTCTGTTTTATATCCATCATTAATTAATTCCAGATAATTCTCCTTAAATATCTCTGATCTGTTAATCAATAATTAATTCTGGTAGCAGGTCTGAGATGTCTCAACATCTGTTGGGACATCCTGACAAAACTGAACTTAGTCATTTACACAATGTCCCAACATCTGGTAGGACATCCTGAAATAAGTTCACATACTCTGTTTGCTAATGTCCCAACATCTGATAGGACATTCTGAACTGAATCTAACATTTCTTGTTTGGTCAAAAATTCTGCCAATTCTCAAACATCTACAACTTTCATGACCAAAGTTTTCTCATTTGAAGCATTTTTGAGTCAATTTGAGGAGGTTGAAAAACTTTCCCAAAATAGCAAGTTTACATTACAAGTCACTTTCCCAAAAAGGCAACTTTGCAAATGGCTTGAAATTCTTCAATTTTGTGAACTTCTAACATCTTCTATGATCAAATAAAGATCATACACATTCAAAATGATGGAGAAACCCCTTGGTTGGGTCATTGGGGGCCTTAGATGCCCTGATTTTGCCCTGACTTGCTCAAGAAGTCATCTCTTGATCAGATGCCTTCCCCATTGAATTTCTTCATGAAAATTGATATGCATGATCCTCATATCATATCGAGACCAATAGAAACAAGAATGACCAAAAAATTTGGAGTTATGGCCTTTGAAACCAAAACCCTAATTTTAGGTCATCTATGTAGTTAAACCTGGCTCTGCTTCCATGCTTTTTTCAGTTCTTGTGATTCTTTGACTTCTTTGATCTTGTGATAATATGATATTATGTTTGAACACACATGGACCCCTTTGCAATGATTAATTACCTTTGGAGTGGCTCAAATGGCTCAGGGATGGCTCAGATCACAAACCCTAGATGCAGATGGCTTAGAAACACTGCAGTGAAGCAAAATGCAATATGAGATGCCATGATTGAACTTATGCACATGAAGAGATCACAAGCCATGGTGTGAATGAGTGAGGGAAAATTTGGGGTGTTTACACACCTGATCACATCCCATTGTTTAGAGAACACTATGGAGGTATCCTGGATATGGTTATGGACCTTGACCCCTCTCAGAGGAGCATGATCCACACATGCTTACAGTTCTATGACCCTCATTTGAGATGTTTCACCTTTCCAGACTTCCAGTTAGGGCCTCTACTGGAAGAGTTTTCTTTATTGATTGGAGTACCTATCAGAGGTGGAATCCCTTTCAACCCAGAGATGACAACTCCCAGAAATGAGGAAATAGCAAGGGCACTATACTTGGAGCCTGCTTTGATTGAGAAAAACATGACAACAAAGGCTGGGATCCCTGGTTTGCACTTGGACTTCTTGATTTCTCAGGCCACCCTGAAGGCCTCATTGGGAGAATGGAGGGCAGTCTGTGCACTATTAGCCCTCAGCATATATGGGGCTATATTATTTGCAGATGAGCCCAAATTTGTCAGCAAGAATGCCATCCATCTGTTCCTTCTGAAGAACTCAGTACCTACACTGCTAGGAGATTTTTATTACTCCATCCATCAGAGGAATGAGAAACAAAGGGGGAAGCTGGTAAGATGTTGTGCTCCTTTGTTTTACACCTGGCTGCTTAGACACCTGCCTAAGTCAGATACTTTCTTGAACCCTCACCAGCAGAAGAATTGGGCCAGGAGGTTCATTGCCTTGACTTCAGAGGATATCAGATGGTGCACCCAGAGCTCCAAAGGCAAGGACATTATCACCAGCTGTGGACAATAACCAAATGTACCTCTGAGAGGAGTAAAGGGTTATATCAACTACAATCCTTTGCTGTTTAAGAGACAACTGGGCTATGCTTTGGTTCACCCTCCCAAAGGACAAGATTTAGCTGAGACCCTGTATTGTGAAGTGAAACCTAATTCAGCTGCTGTCAAACAAGCATCCTGGGCTTGGGACAACATCCAGACAAAAAGGATGGCTATTCTTGGAAGGTGTAATAATGTTGCTTCAGCTTAATACTATGACTGGTCCCGTACTAAAGCACAAATTACCAGAATGCCTTTCATCTTGGAAGACATGCCTGGACCATCCACAGTACAGCCAGCAGCAACTGTCAGCCTAGAAGAATTTGAGAAGTTGAAGGAAAGGAATGAGAACTTATCTCAAGCCTTGAAGAAGACTCTTTGGGAAAGAAGTGATGGTCGTCTAGATATTGAGAGATTGGAGAAGCTTAGGGTGGAGCATCTTGCCAAAATTGAGAAGACAGAGGAATACATCAGGAAAGCAAGAGTCGGGTAACAAATATTGAAGAATGCCTGCAAAGAGGCCAAAATTTAGAAGGCTAGGACTGAGCTCTATCTGCAAGAGAGTCAGGCTAGGTGGGTCAGAATCACTGAGGCCCGTACACAAGAAGACCAGAAGACTCAAGCCAAGATCGAACAACTAGAGGCCAATGAGAAGAAGCAGTAAGAAGCTTTGTTGGTAGCCCAGAAAGAGATTTCAGAGTTGAAGCTCAGAGCAGGATTGAAGAGATCAAAGGACCCGGACAGGCACAGGAAGCTGACCACTGCCATTGCTACCAGGAACCTTCTCATTAGGACCATTATAGAGCACCCAGCTGGTCCAGTGACTGAGGCACTCCTGAAGGAGGTCAGAGAGGATGAGTTTGGGCTGGATGTCTGACCCTTTGATTGTTGTTTGTTTCCATTTGATGTACTTTTTC
This sequence comes from Lathyrus aphaca, assembly GCA_963966055.1. Lineage (NCBI taxonomy): Eukaryota > Viridiplantae > Streptophyta > Magnoliopsida > Fabales > Fabaceae > Lathyrus > Lathyrus aphaca. The sequence continues at coordinate 476,239,228 of OZ014525.1, forward strand.
TTTTTGATGTATTTTGAACCTTCAAGGGCATGTATTGTAAAACAGACTATGTATTGCTCCATCATTTGTAATATATTTTGGTTTGTTTTTATTCGGGCCTTCTCTCAACAACATCAAGCATCTTCCTCGAGGTCTGGAAAGGTCAAAACCAAGAACCAAACCGGATACCTTGGAAAACAAATAAGCATATTGCATTGCATACTAACTTTGTTTTCTTTGTTTTGTAGGTTTTGTAATTATTATTGTTCTAACTTTGTTGTGATCTCAGGAAATATTGCTCGCCGCCGTGTGTTCCCTGTCAACCGCGCGCACCGGTACCCGAATCGTAACAACCTTCCCGGTATTCAAATGGAACAAGTGCAGCAGGATCTGACTGAGGTCAGGAATCAGATGGTCAGTGAGAGGTTGGAGACGAGAAACCAGATGTCTCAATTCATGGCAGTGATGACTGGCTTAGCCCAGAGTCAAGAAAGGTTAAGAGAGTTGGTGGAAAGACAAACTCCTGAGGAGCCTCGTCTTGGAATAGGAGGAACTAGCAACAATGAGGGGGGGGGCAGCCTCGTATCAACCCACCTGAATTTGGACCTCACTTGAATCCCGAAGTTAACATCCCGAGGAATGTTCAAGGTAACACCACTGGGGGCAGAATCCTACAAGATGATCCCCAGGAAGAACAATTCACTGTCATAGGGCCTGGAGATGAAGTATATGATAGGAGATTGGACGAAATTGCTGGATAATTAAGATCTTTGGAGTCTCAGAATTCTTTGGGCTTCGATGTGATGGATATGGGACTAGTGGATGGGGTGAGAATTCCCCACAAATTCAAACCCCCATGCTTTGAGAAATACAATGGAACCTCCTGTCCACGAACTCACCTGCAGTCTTTCCTGGGAAGACTCAAAGCTTATACCATGGATGAAAAGTTGTGGATGTTCAACTTTGAAGACAGTCTGACTGGGGCTTCGAGAGAATGGTATTCGCATTTGTCTAGGGCCACCATAAGATGCTGGAAGGATTTGGCTGAGGCTTTCATCCGTCAATATCAATACAACCTGGACATGGCTCCCAATAGGACCCTCCTAATGGGAATGTCTCAGTCTTCTAGAGAGAGCTTCAGGGAATATGCCCAAAGGTGGAGACAGCTTGCTGTTGCTGTCCAACCACCCATGTCAGAAAGGGAAATGGCTGACATGTTCATGAATACATTACAAGGGACTTATATTGATAGATTGGCTGCCTTCTCCTCTACCAGTTTTGCTGATGTGGTCATAGCTGGTGAGAGGATTGAAAGCCTCTTAAAGATGGGCAAAATCTCTGAAAGTGGTGTAAGTTCATCTAGCAATCCCAGAAAGCCTTTTGTAGGACCCCGAAGGGCTGGTGAAACAAATTTCATTCATGCAAGCAGGGGCAGGCCTCAGTATGTTCACCGGTCAGTAGCAACAGTTACCATTCCAGCTCCGATTCCTCAACAATCAGCATATCCTCAACAACAACAACCACAGTATCAACAACAAGTTCATTATCCGCAACAGAGAACCTACAACAACAGTAATAACAACCAACAACAGCGTCCTTTCCAACAAAGGCCATCACAAGCAAACAGGGTGATTGACCCAATCCCAATGTCGTATGCTGCACTCTTGCCACAACTCCTGAAAATCAAACTAGTTGAGTTAAGGACATTGGCACCTCCGGATCCCACCAATATGCCAAAGAACTATGATGTAAATGCCAGGTGTGCGTTCCACTCAAATGCACCGGGGCATAATATTGAAAAATGCAGGGCCTTACAGATGAAAGTCCAAGATCTGGTGGACTCAAAAGCTCTAAACTTTGCACCTCCTCCGAATGTCACAAGGAATCCAATGCCTAGTCACAACGGGCCCAGGATTAATGCTATTGAGGAGGGCAAACCATCCACATTAATTAGCAGTGTTGCACATATCCGAACACCTCTGGTTGAAATCAAAGCTCAGCTGTTAGAATGCCAAGTGTTCCCCGGGTGTGAGCTCGGTTTTGGATATTGCAACATTGCTGTTAATGGTTGTGAAAGGCTGAGAAACGGCATAGATGGTCTTATTATGGATGGTATCCTTCAGATTACGACAACAGCGACTACAACTCCAACAATTCCTTCATCAACAATCCCAGATACTCCCACAATGTCTGCAACCATTGTTCCAATGGATTCTACTACAACTCCAACAACTGCTCAATCGATCACTTCAACGGATACAAGTTCAGTCACCATTCCTGCTACAACTTCAACACCCATCCAGTCAACAATACCTTCTACAACATCAACAACAATTAATGAAAGTGTCTCAACGGTTACAATATACTACGATCCCGCAAATCTTCCTACCAACAATTCACAACAAAATACTACTCTTGTCAGAGCACCAGTTACCATATACTATGATCCACACACCATTGTGGTCCCCTCTGCAGCTGCTATCAGTCCGGTCACTATCACAGTGCCTGAGCCAGTTCCTTACGAAAGCAATAATGCCATCCCTTGGCATTATGGCTCAGATCTATATTGCGAGGGGCAGAAAATCACTTTCGAATCATCAACTTCTTCACCTCAGATAGACAACGTGGGGGGAGGCGGAGGCTTCACTAGAAGCGGACGTCTCTTTGCCTCGCAAATTACAAGACCCATTGCTGAAGCAGAAGTTGCTGCTAAGGCAAAAGGGAAGAGCATGATGCAAGAAGAACCAGTTTCTAGAGAAGCTTTGAAGACTCCTTTTGATCAAGAGGTTGATGAATTCATGAGAATCATAAAGAAGAGTGATTACAAGGTTGTGGACCAGCTTCACCAAACACCTTCCAAAATCTCCATACTATCATTACTAATGTGCTCCGAGGCTCATCGGAACGCACTATTAAAAGTCCTGCACACAGCTTATGTGACGGAGGAGATTACCGTCAATCAATTAGAGGCTGTGGTTGGAAATGTCAACGCTAGTCATGGGCTAGGATTTACCAACACTGATCTGACAGTGGAAGGTCACAACCACAACAAGGCTTTGCACATTACCTTGGAGTGTAAGGGTGCAGTTCTTTCTCACGTATTGGTAGACACAGGGTCATCCCTCAACGTCCTGCCCAAGAAAGCCCTTGTAAAGCTGGAGTATGACGGATTGACACTACGCTCAGGTAACTTGGTAGTGAGAGCCTTTGACGGTTCTAAAAGATCAGTTCTGGGAGAGATAGAATTACCAATAATGATTGGCCCACAGGTTTTCAAAACGACCTTCTTTGTGATGGATATACAGCCTGCCTACAACTGTCTATTGGGTAGACCATGGATACACGCCGCTGGCGCCGTGACATTAACCCTTCACCAGAAGTTAAAATTCGAGTGGGAAGGCCAAGTCATTACCATTTGTGGGGAGGAGGATATCTTCGTTAGCCAGCTGGCTACTTTCAAATACATTGAAATGGATGGGGAGATCCATGAATCCATGAGCCAAGGGTTTGAGGCCCTTAATATTAATGAAACATCTGATGTGTCTGGGACCTCCATCACATCATATCAGCAATCCCGAAAGGTTGTTGAGGAAGGTACCGCCCAGGGCTGGGGCAAGCTGTTGCCCGTGGAGAAGAAAGAGGACCGACTCGGGTTGGGTTACAGACCAACTCGACAAGATCAACCAGAGGCTGCAAAGGAGCCCAAGTTTGTCAGCGGGGGGATGCTCACCTCGGATGCTGTGAATAGTTTGGAAGATGAGTCGAAAGACGAGCGCAACCTAAAAAGCTGGATACGTCCAAGGATCCCGGGGAGCCATGTCTCAAACTGGTCTTCCCAGGAAATTATAAGAGTTACTCCCGCAGAGTAATTATTATTTCCTGTGTTTTGAAGCATGCATCAAGTCTTGTATCTTGCCCAAGATATCAGGACTCATTTTGTAATCGGGCCATCTTGTATTTTGTGCAAAGATCAATTAATGAATATCAAGACATCTTTTGCAAATGAGTCTTTTCCTTTTCGCTCAATGTTTTTCATTCTTTATTTTTTGTACAAAAATAAAATGGCAATGTTTTTCAAAATAAATAACTTCATTTCACTTTTTCTAAGCAAGATAAAACTGATCACTAAACTGAACAAATCTAAACCCTTGCAGAACATGCCCTCCAGACTGCACCGACAACGACTCCGTTATGACTTTGTATGACTTTGACAATCCGATTAATCAAGCCGATGAAGGGGTTGAAGAAGATTATGAGCTACCTGAAGAGCTAGCCAGGTTGTTAAGACAAGAGGAGAAGGTTATCACTCCTCATCAGGAGGAGGTTGAGACAGTTAATCTTGGTACAGAGGAAGACTTGAAAGAAGTTAAGATCGGGGCCTGCCTGCAAGATTCAGTGAAAGAGCAACTGATTGACATGCTTCGGGAGTATGTGGATGTTTTTGCTTGGTCTTATCAGGATATGCCAGGGTTGGACACCGGCATTGTTATGCACAAGCTGCCTCTGAAAGAAGACTGTCCTCCAGTAAAACAGAAGTTGCACCGTACCTGCCCAGATATGGCAATGAAGATAAAGGAAGAGGTACAAAAACAGTGGGACGCCGGTTTCCTTGCTGTGACCAGTTACCCGCCGTGGGTTGCTAATATTGTACCTGTGCCTAAGAAGGATGGAATGGTGAGAATGTGTGTGGATTACCGGGATCTGAACAAAGCCAACCCGAAAGATGACTTCCCATTACCTCACATTGATGTATTGGTCGACAATACGGCTCAGTTCTCGGTGTTCTCCTTCATAGATGGATTTTCAGGATATAATCAGATCAAGATGTCACCTGAAGACATGGAGAAGACAACTTTCATCACACCCTGGGGCATGTTCTGTTATAAGGTGATGCCATTCGGACTGAAGAATGCTGGTGCCACTTATCAACGGGCTATGGTAACATTATTCCATGATATGATCCACAAGGAAATTGAATGTTACATGGATGACATGATTGCCAAGTCCCTTACAAAAGAAGACCACCCGGTGAATCTGTTGAAGTTATTCAAGCGTCTGAGGAAGTACCAACTGAAGTTAAACCCCAACAAATGCACATTCAGGGTGCGATCCGGTAAACTGCTGGGATTTATTGTGAGTGAGAAAGGGATTGAAGTTGACCCTGACAAAGTCAAAGCCATTCAAGAGATGCCTGCACCGAAGACTGAAAAAGAAGTTCGGGGGTTTCTAGGTAGATTGAACTACATTTCACGGTTCATATCTCACCTTACAGCAACCTGTGAGCCTTTGTTCAAGTTGTTAAGAAAAGAACAAACGGTCAGGTGGAATGAAGACTGCCAAAGGGCTTTTGACAAAATAAAGGAATACTTACAAAAGCCTCTGATCCTTATGCCTCCAGTTGAAGGAAGACCTCTAATAATGTACTTGACAGTATTAGAAGATTCAATGGGGTATGTGCTGGGCCAGCATGACGAGTCTGGTCGAAAAGAATATGCAATATACTACCTAAGCAAAAAGTTTACCGACTGTGAACAACTTTATTCACTGCTCGAGAAAACATGTTGTGATTTAGCGTGGGCTGCTCGCCGACTAAGGTAGTATCTGTTGACCCATACCACTTTATTGATTTCAAAGATGGACCGAGTTAAGTACATTTTTGAGAAGCCAGTACTTACCGGACGGGTTGCAAGATGGCAAATGATTCTCACAGAATATGACATTAAATACACATCTCAAAAAGCCATCAAGGGCAGTGTGTTGTCTGATTATCTTGTTGAGCAACCCATTGATGATTACCAGCCTATGAGATTTGACTTCCCTGATGAAGACATCATGTTCATAAAAGCAAAAGATCATGAAGAGCCTATTCACACTAAAGGACCTGACCCAGAAGAAGAATGGACTATGATGTTTGATGGGGCTGTTAATATGAATGGTCGTGGGGTTGGTGCAGTACTCATTACACCTAAGGGAGTTCACATGCCTTTCTCGGCAAAACTCACCTTTAATTATACTAACAACGAAGCTGAATACGAAGCTTGCATTATGGGTCTTGAGGAAGCCATTGACCTCAGGATCAAGACTTTAACTGTATTCGGAGATTCAACTTTGGTAATCAATCAAACCAACGACAAATGGTATACTCACCAGGAGCATCTGATACCTTATCGGGATTATACAAGGTGATTACTCACATTTTTCACAACAGTCAAGCTTGAGTATATCCCTCGAGATGAAAATCAGTTTGCAGATGCTCTGGCTACCATTTCATCCATGATCAAAGTTCAGGCTGCCAGCTTTGTCCCTCGGATTTCAGTATCCAGGCTTGACAGACCAACATACGTATTCTCTGCAGACCTTGCTAACGATGATAAGCCTTGGTTCTATGACATCAAATGCTTCTTGGAGGATCAAACATACCCACCTGGGGCATCTTCCAATGATAGGAAGACATTAAGAAGGTTGGCCAGTAGTTTCTTCCTGAATGCTGATGGTTCCTTGTACAAGAGAAACTTTGATATGGTGCTTCTCAGATATGTTGATAAGACGGAAGCGGACTTGCTGATGCACGAGGTGCACGAAGGATCTTTTGGTACCCATGCTGGAGGGCATTCTATGGCTAAAAAGTTGTTAAGATCAGGCTACTACTGGATCACAATGAATGCAGACTGTTGTGCTTATGCCAGGAAATACCATAAATGCCAGATTTATGCGGATAAAGTGCATGTGCCTCCAAATCCTTTGAATGTGATGTCTTCACCTTGGCCCTTCGCCATGTGGGGCATTGATATGATTGGCAAGATTGAACCGACTGCTTCAAACGGCCACAGATTCATCCTGGTAGCCATTGACTATTACACCAAGTGGGATGAGGCAACTTTGTATGCAAATGTCACGAGGCAAGTGGTAGCCCGATTTCTGAAGAGAGATATCATCTGTCGGTATGGAGTGCCCGAGCGAATCATTACTGATAATGGTTCCAACTTAAACAATAAAATGATGGCCGAGCTATGCCGAGACTTCAAAATCCAACACCACAATTCTTCTCCTTACAGGACAAAGATGAATGGCGCTGTGGAGGCAGCTAACAAGAATATCAAGAAGATTGTACAGAAGATGGTGGTCACCTACAAAGACTGGCATGAAATGCTACCATTTGCCTTGCATGGGTACCGTACATCAATCAGAACCTCCACTGGGGCAACACCGTATCAGCTTGTGTATGGTATGGAAGCAGTCCTACCGGTTGAAGTTGAATTACCCTCTTTACGGGTATTGATGGATGTCAAGCTGAAAGAAGCAGAATGGGTCCGATCCCGATACGAACAGCTGAACCTGATTGAAGAGAAGAGACTAGCTGCAATCTGTCATGGGCAGTTATATCAGAAAAGAATGAAGAGAGCCTTCGATCAGAAAGTCATACTTCGAGAATACCAAGTAGGAGATCTTGTGCTGAAAAGACTCCTTCCTCCTCATACAGACCACAGGGGCAAGTGGACTCCGAATTATGATGGTCTGTTCATAGTAAAGAAAGTTTTCTCTAGTGGAGCACTCATGCTCAGTACTATGGATGGTGAAGACTTCCAGTCCCCTGTGAATTCAGATGCAGTTAAAAAATATTTCGCATAAAAGGACCCGCTGGACATAAAAACAGAATGTGAGTCCAGGCAAAAATAGGGCATCCCGGCGAGTCAAAAACAGAATAAAAGACTCGGGCAAAAATAAGGGAAAATAAATAATAAAAATGTACACCCGCTGAGTTGAAAAGCCGCATTGGACAGCTCAGGCAAAAAAGGGTATCCCGGTGGATCGAAAACCCGAAAGGGCGATCCACGCAAAATCAGGGAATAAGCGAACAACTGCATTTTGAATTTGTCTGTATCACTCACGACACGGCAATCTTCGAAAGGTTAAAGCATCAGTCATAATCAACCTTCTTCAGAAAGCAAGATGAGAAGAACGTCAATGTCATACAAGTCATAGCAAAAGGGAAGCACTGAAGCGTCATCAATATTGCCAACATTTTTTTGTTGTTTCTCAATTTGTAACGATCTCCTCATTTCAGGGGATCTGTTTCTTTGACTGTACTTGCCAATTCAGGGCACACAAGTTAATAAAATCAGATCTTCAGTCACGCTTTTGTCTCGTATATTTTATCTTTGGTTGCAAAAAATTTCCGATGTCCTTAATGTAATGATTGCATAAATACAGATGCGTCTTTTTCTAAATTACATGCTTGCAGGAAATACATTACTCCCAGGAGTGTCTGAACTCCTATAATGGAATCTAGTAAGGGATACCTCGGGATATTTGTGCGTTCTTTGTCATAACAGGATTGCAGATATTCAAAGCGCAACATGGGGCATGAAAACTTCTCCCCATCAGGCTGCCCGATCATTACTTACTAAGCACATCTTCCAAACAGCACCAGAGATGCTTCCTCCTCGGCCAAGTGCAAAGACAGGGAACCATCTCCCCGCAGAGTTTCAACCTCTATCCAGAAGAGCAATGTTGGAGATTTCACAACAAAGCAACGAAAGCCTCCGCAAACCCCAGCTGGGATCCTCATCATTAAGATAGGTCTATCAGTGGCTTACTTCCCCGAGCAAAGTCATATATATCAGATCTACCATTGACCTCATGCCCAGCTGGGACGTTCCTTTCAAACAAGATCAGCCAGAAACCTCTACGGCAACGGGATCCGAATCCCGGATCGGTATTTTTTGCATAATCATAGCATTCGCATCATATTTTCCCCCCAAAGCGTAACATTCCGTTTAATACGGAGCATTACGGCAAAAATCAAACATATTGCATAATCACAAGCCATGTTTTGCATCAGTCACCTGTGAATATTGACATCCCATCAACAATATACAAGACACCTCTCAAAATCCCCGGCAGAATGCCAAAGCATTTTCTTTTCCCGGATACAGATACATGCCCCTTTTGGCACTCGTCCGTGTCATCTTTCCCCAGAAAGTCGCCGGAACGCTTTCCACAAACAGATACTTATACATTACAGATAATCCTCGACACTCGTCTGTTTCATATCCCCAGTGGAAAGCCAATGCGTCCTTTTTGCACAAACAAAAACATATTAATACACACTCTTGACACCCGGCCGTGTCACCTATCCCTAGCACAACTGCCTAAACACTTGTTTATAATACACTTCTTCCGACACCCGTCCGTGTCATCCTATCCCCACAAATTTTAATAGATATCTCTTATAACTTATACACGTCCCTTTATGATACTCGTTCGTATCATACCATCCCCAACAAGTTGAACACTCGTCTGTGCCTCACAACGCTTATTTTCACTCATACAGATACTCGTTCGTATCTTGTATACTCACTTAATTCCCCTCAGGGCCGACACTCATCCTTGTTCTTTGTTAACCGGTTGGTACTCGTCCGTATCATCATCTCTGAACACGCGTCAACATTTGTTTCTACCGATACTCGTCCGTATCATAGTCTTAAAGGATGCTCGTCCGCATCTTTAATCTATACACCGTGTCAAACACTTATATCTTATTAAATATAGACACTCGTCTGCATCTACTATTCCCCAGAAGAGTTCCCAGCAAATTCTTAGCAAAATTCCCTTTCTATCTGACATTCGTCCTATGTCATTATTGTCCTTTATCATTCCCTAGCGGAGTCTCCATTATGGGAACACTTTCCTATCCGGCATTCGTCCTATGTCGTGATATTTGAGCAGCCGTACCCTGCTAGGTGATCGCCCTTCACCCTTTTGATGATCGTCCTTCATCATTTTATCCGATGGTCATCCCCATCGTTGGTCTTGTTATCTGACATCCGTCCTATGTCATGGAAAACCCCGAGAGCAGCCGTACCCTGCCAGGTGATCATCCTTCACCTCTTGATGATTGTCCTTCATCATGCTTATCCGATGGCCGTCCCCATCGTCAACTCTTTCTATCCGGAATTCGTCCTATGTCGTGATATTTTCGGCAACCGTACCTTTCCAGGTGATCGTCCTTCACCTTGGATGACCGTCCCTCATCTTTATTTCCAACAGAGCAGTCGTCCCCTGCTAGGTGATCGTCTTTCACCTCTGATGACCGTACCTCATCATTTATTTCATTTATGCTTCGAACTTGATGGTCGTCCCCGTCATTTTCTTTACCTTTGATGGTCGTCCCCATCGTGATACCTCCATTTCCCCAGCGTGTCGGCCGTCCCCGTCATTGCTTTATCCCCAGCAATCGTCCTCTGCTCGACGGTCGTCCTCCGTCGCCCGCACTTTATAACCATACTTTACTTCCTTTTGCAATCTATATCCCTCGTCTTCTTCATTCAATGAGTGCAAATTTTGGACTGTCTTTGGTATTCAACCAGAAGTTATCTTGTTTTCCTGTTAAGCCGCTGCTTACATCTTGCACAACTAACTCATGTTTGAATAGGGGCGGCTGTAAACACCCCAAGTTTTCCCTCACTCATTTCACCATGGCTTTTGATCTTTTCATTAGCATAAGTTCAATCATATCATCTCATATTGCATTTTTCTTCACTACATGGTTTCAAAGTCATCTGCATCTAGGGTTTGTGATCTGGGCAATCCCTGAGCCATCTGAGCCACTCCAAAGGTCATCAATCACTTCAAGAGGGTCCATGTATGTCCAAGAATCATATTATATCCTCCCAAGATCAAAGAAGTCAAAAAAATCACAAGAACTGAGAAAGGCATGGAAGTAGAGCCATGCTTAAATGCACAGATGACCTAAAATTAGGGTTTTGGTTTCAGAAGCCGTAACTCCAAGTTTTTTGGTCATTCTTGTTTCTATTGGTCTCTATATGTTATGAGGATCATGCATACCGATTTTCATGAAGCAATTCAATGGGGAAGGCATCTGATCAATGGATGACTTCTTAAACAAGTCAGTGCAAAATCAGGGCATCTGAGGCCCCCAATCACCCAACCAAAGGGTCTTCTCCATCATTTTGAATGTGTATGATATTTATTTGATCTTAGGAGAAGTTAGAAGTTCACAAAATTGAAGAATTTCAAGCCATTTGCAAAGTTGCCATTTTGGGAAAGTGACTTGTAATGAAAACTTGCCATTTTGGGAAAGTTTTTCAACCCCCTCTTTTTGATTCAAAAATGCTTCAAATGAAAAATTCTTGGTCATGAAAGTTATAGATTGGATCATCGTAGAACTCAAGTAATGGCCTTGCAAAGTTGGGAAAAATCACAAAATTTCACTTATGCACCAAAGAGGGAAGTTTGCAAAAACACTTGCCAAAGCATTTTGTGACCTCGTACGCATGCAGCTTCCACCTTGAATTAGGGTTTGTTACTTCCTAGATTCTAGGTGATTTAGTTCTTCTGATTATGCTGAAGTCTTTTAACAACACTTCCTACAGATGCGCCTTATTCTGTTTTTGTCCATCTATAATTAATTCCAGATAACTTTCCTTAAATTTCTCAGATCAGTTAGTCATTAATTAAATCTGGTAGCAGGTTTGAGATGTCACAACATCTGTTGGGACATCCTGAAAAACTGAACTTAAATCATTTACACAATGTCCCAACATCTGGTGTAACATCCTGAATTAAGTTCTTATACTCTGTTTGATAATGTCCCAACATCTGATAGGACATTCTGAACTGAATTCAACATTTCTTGTTGGTCAAAAATTCTGCCAATTCTAAACATCTACAAACTCCCCCTTTGGCTAATTTTTGGCTAACATTCTTTTCTGATTTTCAGAGTGCAGCAGAAGTTCTTTTATCAGAGTATAGCAGTTCTTTTCTGTTGAGTCATGTGTGAGTTTACTCCCCCTCAAGCATACATGTATTTAGATTTGTTGCAACAGAAATTTTCATTAAAACACACTGATTCAGTTCAGAGCCAAACAGAAGTTTTTCATTAATAGCTAAACAGCATCATACATTGTTGTTGTTGTTGTTCTCCCCCTTGTTAGACATAAATTTGGGGCCAAAGTTACTAATTCAAAATTACAATGCAGCAGTCATTACATTTTTCCTCACATACAGTTTTTCACTCAGACTCCTCATATTCAGTTTCTTCATCTTCCTCAGTCTCCTCATCAGAAGTAGTAGCTTTTTGAGCACTTTCTTCAATCTCCAGCCTTTGGATAATCTCCTCAAGCTTCTGCTTCCTTGCATCCAGTTCTTTGCAAGTGCTCTTCAGTTCAACAATCAATGCAGCCTTGGAGATTGGAGACTTTGCATTTGAAGGACTAGAAGATGTCCCAGAGGGTGCTTCAACATCAGCTGCATGATGACTCAGGAACAGCTTGTAGTGAAAGGCCAGAGGGCTCTCTCTTTTGCAAATTGTGTCATTCTCAGTGAGGATCCCAGGGTACTGACTCAGCACAATTCCACACAACAAGGAAGGGAAGGCAATTGGAAGCTTTGTTGCAGATGATCCAGCATGCTTCAATGTCTGATCAAATATATAAGCTCCATAATCCAATTTTGTTTGGGTGCCCACAGCAAATATGAACCTGCCCAATCCAGTAGATATTGAGGATGTATGGTTGGTAGGGACCCAGTTTGCTGTACCAATCCTGTTAAGCATGTCATATTTCCTTGTCAGCATGCTAACTGAGAGCTTCCCTTTAACTGGCCAAGCCTTGACCTGATTAGCAGTGATAACCTTGCAAACCTGGTTATCAGTCTTCCCTAACTCATTTGGACCATCTGATTCTCTTCCAAGGTATTGGTTGATAACCCTAGGAGAGAATTCTACACACCTGCCTCCTACATACACTTTTCTAAAGTCAGCAGACTTACCATTGGCACAATCTTCTTGGAGGTTGACTATGAATTCCTTGACAAGCAACTCATAGTAGGGAGAGAAGTTGGAGACAGTTTTGAAGAGGCCAGCAGAAGAGATGAGATCAATTAACTCTGTGCACTCAAGTGCATTACTGCTCAGCTCTCTTTCAAGTGCTACCCTTCTTTGATAAACAAATTTCCATCTATTCACACTTGAAACATGATGAAAGGAGATGTTGTCCAAGGGAGCTTCTGGAACAACATTTGATGACCTTGAAGGTGCTGATTTCTTCTTTGGAGGAGATGTTGGGACATCTTCTTCAACATCTGAATCTGGAGGAGTGACAGCTTTCCTCTTTTGTGTTTGCACCTTGCTCCATTGTTTTGTAGGACCAAAGACAACTTTAGCTTTGTCCTTCTTTGGTGTAGCCTGCTTCTTCTCAGGAATTGCATGTCCTGCATTCATCTTTTCTTTCCTAGTCCTAAGCCTTTTGGCTATGCTAGGTTTTACAGAAGCAATGATTTCTGTATCAGAATCATGCTCTAGGGTCACAACAGGAGGAGGTTGAGCAGTCTCCTCTTCAACTAGTTGATCAACAGAGATGTGCTCTTCAGTGGAGGCCTTGTGCTGGTCCTCAGATGCTTCTGCATCACTATCTGTGAAGGCCTTTTTCTGGTCCTCAGATATATCATCAGCAGTATCAGATGAGACCTTTTGCTGGTCTTCAGATGCTTCAACATCTATTGGGACATCCTGTTGAGCAGGAGTGTCCTTTGCAGCCTGAGTTTGTTGATCTTCTTGTGGGGCTGGCATGGTGTTCAGAGGGATAGATATCCCACTTACCACTCTTTTCTCAGATAGGATCTTGGTTACCAACTCCTTGATGGAATCATCCACGTATTCAGAAGCTTTTGGAGTGTTGTATAATGGTGAAGGAATGCCTTTGGTCTTGCTGAAAACTTGATCTTTTGTTCTTTTTGGAGTTCTTGGCTTTTTAGCAAGAGGAACACTTCCTCTGATTTCGTCCATTGGAGTTGAATCCATGGGTACCACAAAAATGGGGGTTGCATGCACCACATCTTCCTTGTTGAGGATTTCTTCAGAAATGTTAGGGTTTTGAGACATTTTCGAAAGAGATGGATGAAGATTTTTAGGGTTGATGATTTCTGCAGAACAGTTAGAGAATGCAATTCGTTTTTGAGAGTATGATGAGAATATGGATAGCTGAAAGCAAGCTGATATTATATAAGTAGCCGTTACTTGGAGAATTATTAGGAATGGAATACCCAAGGTGCTTGACCATACTGGTGTTGCCATCTGGTGCTTATGCCACACAATGTCATATGACATGTTGGCACATCTCCATAACTGCTAAATCTCACATAAGCAGATTCCCAATTTTCCCCTTAAGTTTTCAAATTGAGTAGCATCCAAGGCTTTGGTAAATATATCAGCCAACTGCAGATTTGTAGTTACATGTTCCAATGAAATCACTTTCTCTTCTACAAGATCTCTGATGAAATGATGTCTGATATCAATATGCTTGGTCCTGCTATGTTGGATAGGATTCTTTGATATGTTAATTGCACTTAAGTTGTCACAGTACAATGTCATGACATCTTGTGGGACATTGTACTCAGTGAGCATTTGCTTCATCCAAACCAACTGTGAACAGCTGCTTCCAGCTGCTATATATTCAGCTTCAGCAGTAGATAAGGATACACAATTTTGTTTCTTACTGAACCAAGAAATCAAATTGTTTCCTAGAAAGAAGCATCCTCCTGAAGTGCTTTTTCTGTCATCAGCACTTCCAGCCCAATCAGCATCACAGAAGCCAGTGAGAATTGGTTTGCATCCATGAAGGTACATTATGCCATAGTCACAAGTACCATTAACATATTTCAGAATTCTCTTGACTTGGTTAAGATGACTAACTTTTGGATCAGCTTGATATCTTGCACATACACCTACTGCAAATGCTATGTCTGGTCTGTTAGCAGTCAGATATAACAAGCTTCCAATCATACTTCTGTATAGGCTTTGATCTACATTCTCACCCTTGTCATCTTTAGTTAGCTTTAAATGTGTGGGGGCAGGAGTTCTCTTATGAGTAGCACTGTCCATCCCAAATTTCTTGACTATGTTCTTAGCATACTTGCTTTGGGAAATGAACATGGAGTCCTCCATTTGCTTTATTTGCAGTCCAAGAAAGTAGGTTAATTCTCATACTAGGCTCATTTCAAATTCAGATTCCATCTGGTTGACAAAATGTTTAACCATCCTGTCAGACATCCCACCAAAGACAATGTCATCTACATATATTTGAGCAATCATGACATTTCCTTCTTCATCTTTAACAAACAAGGTTTTATCAATTCCACCTTTCCCGTACCCTTGCTTGATAAGAAAAGTAGTCAGCCTTTCATACCATGCTCTTGGAGCTTGCTTCAGACCATAAAGAGCCTTCTTTAGTTTGTATACATGATTTGGACAGCTTGGATCAACAAATCCTTTAGGTTGTTCTACATATACCTCTTCATTAAGATATCCATTTAAAAAGGCACTTTTCACATCCATTTGAAATAGATTGAATTTTAAGATACAAGCAATTCCCAAAAGTAATCTGATTGATTCAAGCCTTGCTACTGGTGCAAAGGTTTCATCAAAGTCTACTCCTTCAATTTGTGTGTATCCTTGAGCTACAAGTCTAGCTTTGTTCTTTGTAACAACTCCTTGCTCATTTGACTTGTTCTTATACACCCATTTAGTTCCAATCACACTTATGTCATCAGGTCTAGGAACAAGGTTCCACACTTCATTCCTTGTGAATTGACCTAATTCCTCTTGCATAGCACAAATCCAGTATTCATCAGTAAGAGCTTCCTTGATGTTTTTAGGTTCTATTTTAGAAACAAAACAGGAACCTGAAATTACTTCTCTTGATCTAGTGCTTACACCTCTGTTGGGATCACCAATTATCAAATCTTTGGGATGATCCTTCTGGATTCTGATGGAGGGAGGTTTGCTGGATTGTTCTGTCCTTGCATCAGTTTGAGTGAAGTCAGAATGATCATTCTTTTCTTCAGCTTCAGTCTTGATATCAGCAAATGTTCCAACATCTTCTGGAACATCTGTAGGAGCATCATCAATTATCACATTTATGGACTCCATGATAACCTTGGTTCTAGAATTAAATACTCTATATGCTCTGCTGTTTATAGAGTATCCAAGAAAAATCCCTTCATCACTTTTAGGATCCATTTTTCTTCTTTGCTCCCTATCTGCCAGAATATAACAGTTACTTCCAAACACATGGAAGTACTTAACTGTGGGTTTTCTGCCCTTCCAGACTTCATAGATTGTGGACAAAGTTCATTTCCTTAGAGTAACTCTGTTATGAATGTAACAAGCTGTGTTCATAGCTTCAGCCCAGAAGTACAAAGGTAACTTTTTGGCATGGATCATAGCTCTTGCTGATTCTTGAATAATTATATTCTTCCTCTCAACTATCCCATTCTGTTGAGGAGTGATTGGTGCAGAGTATTCATGATTGATTCCTTCTGAAGAACAGAAATCTAAGAATTTTTGGTTCTCAAATTCTTTTCCATGATCACTTCTTATTCTGATCACACAGCTAGCTTTTTCCCTTTGTATTCTTTGGCATAAGTCTTTGAATACATCAAATACATCAGACTTTTCTTTGATGAAATTTATCCATGTATATCTTGAAAAGTCATCAACCACTACATAGGCATATCTCTTACCACCAAGGCTCTCAACCTGCATAGGTCCCATAAGATCCATATGCAATAATTCCAAAAATTTGGAAGTTGTCAGATGTTGGAGCTTTGGATGGGACATCTTGGTTTGCTTGCCTATTTGACATTCACCACATATTTTGCCATCATCAATCTTCAGTTTAGGAATACCTCTCACAGCATCCATAGATATGATTTTCTTTATGCCTCTGAAATGAAGATGACCTAGTCTTTGGTGCCATAGTTTCACTTCTTCTTCTTTAGATAAAGAGCAAGTTGAAGTGAGACTGAAGTCTTGAGGTTCCCACATGTAACAGTTGTCTTTAGATCTGGCTCCTTTCATGACAACCTTTTGTTCTTTGTTAGACACTATGCATTCAGTTTTGGTAAAGTTTACACTGTACCCTTGATCACATAATTGACTTATGCTGATCAGATTAGCAGTTAAACCTTTAACCAGCAGCACATCATCTAGTCTTGGTACATCTGGACAGTCCAAGGTCCCAACTCCCTTGATTTCTCCTTTAGCTCCATCTCCAAAGGTTACATATCTGGATGAATATGACTTTAAGTCTACTAGCAGATTCTTCAGTCCAGTCATGTGTCTTGAGAATCCACTATCAAAGTACCAGTCTTCTTTAGCTGATACTTTTAGTGATGTATGGGCTATATATGCAACACCTTTCTTTGACCATTTGAGTTGAGCTTTCTTTTGATACCTCTGCCCTGTGTATTGTTCATCAGTAGAGCTCCAAGGTTGATTGTTGAAGTTGTTCTTGGGCATGTAGCTTTGATCAGCATGAAGACTAGCTTTTGGTCTCCATACCTTCTTGATGACCTCTGTCTTCTGCTTAGGGGGTTGCTTATCTCTTTGATGTCTATGCAGCACTTTCTTGGTAACTTCTATCTTCTGCTTAGGAGGTTGCTGATACATCTGATTTGGATATCCATGCAACTTGTAGCAATGAGGTTTGATGTGTCCAAATCTTCCACAATGATGACATCTCCATCTTTGATACTTCTTCTTCATTTTGTTCTTTTCAGAATGTTGAGACATCTGTTGGAACATTATGTTTGACATTGTGTTCTTTTCATGACGTTGAGGCATCTGTTGGGACATTTTGTTTGACTGTATGGACTCTGTTAAATCCCAGTCCACTTTTATCCCCTGAATGCTTATTGTTGTTGAGAATAACATCCAGTGTACTTGAGCTACTGTTCAGCATTCTAACAGATTTGGACATGTGTTCCAACTTGGAGTTGAGAAGATTTACTTCACTTTTCAAGGTGTCAATGATCTCTAGATCACTTGCTTTTTCATCCTTTAGTGCCTTAATCTGCTTCTTTAGCTTTATACTCTCGCTGCATATTTCAGTGCTTCTTTTGAATAGTTCTCTGTATGATTGCTCAAGTTCTTCAAAATTAAGCTCCCCATCACTGGATTCACTTTCAGATTCACATAATCCAGCTAGAGCAGTGATATGCTTAGCTGATTCTTCTTCTGAATCACCTCCTGAGTCTTCATCAGACCAGGTTACAGAGAGTCCTTTCTTTTGCCTTTTTAAGTAGGTAGGACATTCATTCCTGATGTGTCCATATCCTTCACATCCATGGCATTTAATTCCTTTTTCTTGACTGGTCTTTTCATCATAATTTGACCTTCTATTAGCATCATAAGATCTTTTGTTCTCAGAAGAGTTTGTGTATCTTCCACTTGGTTTGGATTTGTCTTCCATCCTTCTGAGAATCTTTTTGAATTGTCTTCCAAGCATAGCAATGTTGTCTGATAGGCTTTCACCAGTTTCTGATTCATCATCTTCTTCTTCATCAGTATTTGTCACCAAGGCTATGCTTTTGTTCTTCTTTACATTTGTGTCATTCATTCCCATCTCAAATGTTTGAAGGGAACCAATGAGTTCTTCAACTTTCATTGTGCATATGTCTTGAGCTTCTTCTATTGTTGTGACTTTCATGTCAAATCTTTTTGGCAAAGATCTGAGAATTTTTCTTACAAGCTTTTCATCGGTCATCTTTTCTCCCAAGGCTCCAGAAGTATTGGCTATTTCTAAGATGTTCATGTAGAATTCATGAATTGTCTCATCTTCCTTCATTCTCAAGTTTTCAAACTTGGTGGTGAGAAGTTGAAGTCTTGACATCTTTACCTTTGATGTTCCTTCATGAGTTGTTTTGAGAGTGTCCCAAACATCTTTGGCCAGCTCACAGTGATGCACAAGTCTAAAGATGTTCCTATCAATGCCATTGAATAAAGCATTTAAGGCCTTGGAGTTGCCTAGTGCTGAATCTTCTTCCTCCTTACTCCATTCTTCTTCAGGTTTCAACACTTTTGATCCATCTTTGGTGTCTTGGACAGGATGTTCCCATCCAATGTTGACTGCTCTCCAGGCCCTGTTGTCAAGTGATCTTAAGAATGCAATCATTCTTGGTTTCCAGTAGTCATAATTAGATCCATCCAGTATAGGTGGTCTATTCACTGATCCTATATCTCTATCCATGTTTCCAGAATTTGTATTCCCTAGATCTCACCCAGTATAAACAGGCAGGGTGCCTGCTCTGATGCCAATTGAAATTCTGTGATCAAGTATGAGATGTCCTATGAGATGTTCCAACACTTGACAGATTAAACCAAAACTTAAAGTGCAAGAAAAATAAACAACACAGTAGTTTGTTAACCCAGTTCAGTGTATAACCACACTTACATCTGGAGGCTACCAAGCCAGGAGGAAATCCACTATAAGTAATATTAATTCTAGACTTAAACCACCCAGTTTAATCTTTCACTTAATATCTACCCAATGCAATTTCTACCTAAGACACAACTTAGATATGAGTACCAACTCACTCCCCCTCAATCACACAGTGATCTTGTTTACAAGTTTAATAAAATTGAAGTCATCCTTCAAACAAAACAGCTTGATCTTACTTCACAGTTTCAATCAAGACACAAATACACTTTTGCTTAAAAGCTCATAAAGTGGTACAATAAAAACAACCTGCTATTAAAACTCAAAACACCCTAATTTTTTCTTCTGAAATTCGTACTCAATTCTGAGATATTTTGTTGCTTAAATAGGTGTATGGATTTTGGGCTTTCTGTAGATTAATCCAGTCCTAAAATGCATGCAGCTTCCACCTTGAATTAGGGTTTGTTACTTCCTAGATTCTAGGTGATTTAGTTCTTCTGATTATGCTGAAGTCTCTTAACAACACTTCTTACAGATGCGCCTTATTCTGTTTTTGTCCATCTATAATTAATTCCAGATAACTTTCCTTAAATTTCTCAGATCAGTTAGTCATTAATTAAATCTGGTAGCAGGTTTGAGATGTCACAACATATGTTGGGACATCCTGAAAAACTGAACTTAAATCATTTACACAATGTCCCAACATCTGGTGTAACATCCTGAATTAAGTTCTTATACTCTGTTTGATAATGTCCCAACATCTGATAGGACATTCTGAACTGAATTCAACATTTCTTGTTGGTTGATGCGTGTTTTTCGCAAGTGTACGAATCACGTCAAAGTAATATAAAAGATTATCGAATCCACAGAGACCAAGTGTCAATCTATCAAACCTGTTGTTATGGTGTGTATCTAAGGCAACTATTTTTAAGGGTTTTAATAAGGGTGCAATGGTAAATAAAATTATAATTTTAAATAATAAATAAAGACAGGCTCGAATGTAATTCACGTAATCAATGATAATCCAGTACTTGTTAGTGGAACTACTTATGGGCAGTGTTTTCTTCTTTGAAAAGAACTAATTTAACAGGAACTGTCGCTTTCGCGTATTCAGAACCGAGTTGTACTCTCTAATCAACCCCTCCTATTGTCACGGATAAAAAGGTGCGTACTGCGTTAGAGTAGTAAACCTATTTTTAAGAAATATAGTATCTTAACTAAGTTGAAAAGTATTTTAACCTGGACTTCTTAGCAAAAAGAGGTTCTTGCGAACCAGAGTTTAAACTTCCTAACGCGTCCGAAAATCGTTTTAAAATCTCTTTTCTTTTTAATCTAAAATCTCCTAATGAACTATACAAAGCGCTTTTGGCTGTTTTTGAAATAGTTAAAAACAATTATTTGAATTGAAAGATAAAATAGCCCTTAGGTGTTTCCACGAACAATTATACTGATTACTGGTTTAATTACGATCCTTACATTCTAACCTTTATGGAATTAGTTAGACATGATAAAGTAAATATTCTTTTTATAGTTTTTCATAAAAGTAATTTAAAGCGAGTGCGGAAAGTAAACGAAGTAAAGTGCGAGTGCGGGAAATAAACAACGTAAATGTGCGAGTGCGGGAAATAAACAACGTAAATGTGCGAGTGCAGGAAATAAACAAAGTAAATGTGCGAGTGCGGGAAATAAACAAAATAAAAGCGAGGCAGAAATAAATAAAAGTAAAGTACGAACTTGAATTAAAATGGCGGCAGGATTAACTTCCTCCAGAGTGCTCCAAAACTCGAACCACAGACAGATTACAGACTCGATCACTCGATTGCAGAGGCACCCCGATGTGGAATGGCAACTGCTTTATAACTTATATATGCCTAGAGAATTCTAATTCTGGATGAAGAAAAACGAAAATCTAAGGTCCTATTTATAGGAGAAACTGAAAGCATGAAATGACAGGGATGCCCCTCCACTAAAAAGTGGAGGTTACTGATTTTGGCCTTGTGGCGCCCGCCACAGGCCTATGGCGCCCGCCATGGTCCCTACAGGGGATTGTGGAGTGGGGATCGTGGGTCTTGGAGGTTGAGGAGTGGTCTTGAGACGTGGCCACGTCATGGCTAACCCCATGGCGCCCGCCACGGTGGGTGCCGTAAGTGCAAAATGCTGAATTTCTAGGTTTTCGTCCGTTTTCACTCCTTTTTCGCTCCTTTTCCCGATTCAAGCTCCGATTATTATAAAAACCTGAAAACATAAGAAAACAAAGCAATAACAAAGCAAAACAACAATAAAAGCTAAGAATGCATGCGAAATCGGAGTCAGAAATACGGTGAATTTTAGTGTGATCAAATTCTCCCACACTTAAACCTTTGCTTGTCCTCAAGCAAACATTAAAGCTTAAGAAAAATATGGTGTCAACACTTGTCTTTGGGCTAAAGGGATTCTAAGTTCAAGTCAGGATGCAGTGACAGATACTAACTAAGTGAACCAAGGGTACCATAGTAACACAAACACAAACTTCAATCCTATATTAACCACTCCATATCATCCCACGATACCTAGGCCTATCTTCTCATCTTTTTGTGTCCTTTTCATTCAGGCGCAATCACATTAAGCCCGTTATCCGTACATGCTTCATAGTAGAGTGACCGGTTAGTGATTCTGATCCATAACATAAGGTTTCTGGCACATAAGCATGTGTAAACCTGTTTTATTTCGCCTAAATGTAGCTGCGGGGGATCGGATCGTAATCCGCCCTACCAAGTTCAGTGCCAGATACCTCTGAACCAACTAACAATAGGTGACTTGCAATTTTTTTCTTTTTGTGGCAAAAATTTTTTTTTCTCTTTTTTCGGTTTAAATGACTTTGTGAGGGTCACCTATACCAGAGTTTGCCTTTTTTTTTCTCTTTTTTTTTTTTTTCTTTTTTTTATTAGCACTGGATCATTCACTTATATTCATCGACCCCCTACGTAGAGCATGCTTAAGCCGGAGCTGACTGCTAAGATAAACTACTTAGGACAATTTTTAAAATGATAGTAAAGGCCAAGGTGGTGGGGTTTAGGAGTGATTCCTATATTCAAGAGGTCTATGGTGCTAAAATGGTTCTGATGTTTCAAAAAGTTGACCTAAGTCACCACATCCTAATCTAAACCTGTCTCAAAGCCCAAAAAACATGTGAAACAACATTATTTTCTTTTTAAAATTTTTCTGGTAAGGCTAAGGAAATGGGAAAAAATGAAGATGAACTAAAAATACACTATACTAGTGACTCGTCAGACTCATGCATTATCTAAGAAAATTAAATTACTGAAAGGGAAATAACTAAAAGGAAATTAACTAAAAAGGGAAATGACAGAAAGCAATAAAATCCCCTCCCACACTTAAATCGAACATTGTCCCCAATGTTTCGAAATAAGATAAGGGGGGTAACCTGGAAAAAGACTACTGAGGAGGGGCACTGGTGCCTTCGCCGTCCTGATGTGATGGTCTGGAACGACGGGATCTACTACGATGCTGGTCCCTCCGGTCGAGTCGTGCTGATAAAGCAGCCTGAGCACTCCGGACCTCTCGAAGGTTACCCAAGATGGAACCCTGAGTAGCCTCTACAAGCTGGTAGTGTCGGCTGTTGAACTCTCTCTGACGGTTCTGCTCTAATGAGATATCGTTCAAGGTACGGCAGACGTTGCTATAAGCACGATCCGAAACCAATCGCGATTGTTGCATGAAGCTCATGTTGTCCGTCAGCTGTTGTGAAATAATAGAGAGAAGGCCATCACGCCTTTCCTCTCTAGCTGTCATATCACGCCTGGATAGCGTTATCTTCTTCTTTTCAAGGCATGAGGCTTGCATTTTTTTGTGAAGACAAAAATGAAAATATTTTTGTCTTATATTTTTTTTTTTTTTTTAGGGTAGTGCTGTCAGTGTAGAATGAGTCATGTGGTAGGCGTCTTTTCCTGGCTTGATCCACGAATCTCAGCTATCTCCCTCCGAAGCTCTTCAATCGCCTGATGTAGAGCATCGGTCTCTGAGGCATGAGTGAGATCAGAAACCTGCATCTGTAACTCTAAGTCTGCCACTTCCTGCTTGAGCAGGGCAGTCTCCTTACGGAGCTCATAAATCTGTGTTTGTAGGTCAGGTGGCTGCAGAGACATATTGTTAGACATAACAGTGATTTGGGGAGTAAGAGGTGTAGGAGTGTACTCAGCGGCGGGAGGCGATTTCGGCTCTTCGACAGTCTCTCCATAACCCTCTAGAGCATAACTCCAATTTTCAGGATCATGGACACTGGTCATCAGCTGATCTGGTAATGTAAAGTAGTGTATCGCTTCGCCGTCGATCAGCAATCTAAACATGTTGGGCTCAAAAGAAGCCCTCCTCATCAGTCCTCTATCAAGACAAAAATCAATATCCAGGGTGGTGTAGCAGCAGAAGGTCCTGAGGTGCAATAACTTGCGAGACAAACCCAATGCAGTAGTTATCTGTGTAACAATCCCACCGACATGGATGATGCCTACGGATGATCTGGCAACACTAGCCAAGCCTTTTAACAGAAAGTTGCCACAAGCAACAGGGCGAGACTGAGTCGCACAAAATAGTAGGAAAATCTCCTCTTCACTTAGCAGTGTCTCTGTATCTGGAAAACCTAGGAAAGAATGTGCTAGAATCATCTGGAAGTACCTCAATGCAGGGTTGTGGATTACCTGAGAAAACTGGGTAGAAGGATCTTGGCTCCCTCCGCCGGATATTTTAGTCCAAAACTTTTCCACTTCTCTGCTCATAAAATACCCCATCGGTGTATCTGGAATAGCATCAGGAGTAGTCTGGAAACCTAGCAAATCACCAAACTCTCTGTGAGAGAATGAGTAGTCAATCCCGAACAACCTGAAAACAGCGAGTCCATCGGGTCCAGCCCAAGGGTCATAATGAAACGAGCTGAGGAACTCAAGAGTCAAGTTCCTATAAGTGTTGTTCCTGTAGTCAAACTGTTCCCACTGGAGTTGATGGCATAAAAATCTGACGCTTGGCTCTATCCCCAAGGCATCCATGCAGTCATGGTCAGGGTACCTGGTAGGAGCCATAGGGCGTCTCATGTGGACATAGTAACGCTCTCTCTGTGCATCATCTCTAAAGGCCACGTGCATGTCATCAGGGTTCTGCATTCTGTACAAGGTTAGCAAACAAGTCCTGAAAGCACATAAAACATTCAATCGTTAGTCCTGACATAATAATAATAATATAAACAAAATAAAGTAAAAGTAAAAAATAAAAAGTACAAAAATAAGAAAAACCATGGGTTGCCTCCCATGCAGCGCTTGTTTAACGTCATTAGTTCGACGACCGATATTTAAACATCATTGGACGGATATGGTGGATCACTCAGAGTATGGCAGGTGTATGTTGTTGGAATGTCACCTCCTTCGTAGGGCTTCAACCTCTGTCCATTGACGATGAATGGTTTACATGTCGGGTTCTTGATTTCAATAGCACCGGATCTCAGGATCTTAGATACTTCGAAAGGGCCAGTCCATCTCGAACGGAGTTTACCTGGAAATAGTCGTAACCTAGAATCGAACAGGAGAACAGGATCGCCTATCTTGAAGTCTCTTCTTATGATTCTTTTGTCATGCCAAGCTTTTGTTCTTTCTTTGTATATGACGGCATTTTCGTAGGCAGATTGTCTGAGCTCTTCTAATTTGTGGATGTCAAGGATACGTTTCTCACCAGCAGTCAAGTAATCCAAATTCAAAGTTTTGATGGCCCAATAGGCCTTATGCTCCAATTCAAAAGGTAAGTGACATGATTTTCCATAGACCAGTTGATAAGGGGTTGTTCCTATAGGAGTTTTGAAAGCGGTTCTATAGGCCCATAATGCTTCTTGAAGTTTCTGTGACCAATCCTTTCTAGATATAGAAACAGTCTTCTCGAGGATTTGTTTTATCTCCCTATTAGATACTTCCACTTGTCCATTGGTCTGTGGGTGGTATGGTGTTGCTACTCTATGCTTAACTCCATACTTGCTTAAAAGTTTATCAAATATTCTCGATATGAAGTGTGATCCTCCATCACTTATGACTAAACGGGGGGTTCCAAACCTGGGAAATATATAATTTTTGAATAATTTGATGACTACTCTGGTGTCGTTTGTGGGTGCGGCGATAGCTTCAATCCATTTAGACACGTAGTCAACTGCTACTAAGATGTACTGATTTCCAAAAGATGGTGGGAACGGTCCCATAAAGTCTATACCCCATACGTCGAAGAGTTCTACTTCTTGGATATTTCTTAACGGCATTTCATTACGTCTTGAAATATTTCCTGTGCGTTGGCATCTATCACACTTGACAATGAAAGCATGGACATCACGCCACATAGTAGGCCAGAATAGGCCAGCTTGAAGAATCTTGGCGTAGGTCTTAGATGTGCTTGCATGTCCACCATAGGGTGCAGAGTGACAATGCTCAATTATATTATTTACCTCTTCTTCTGGAACACAACGGCGGAAAATGCCATCTTTACCTCTCTTGAAAAGAAACGGTTCGTCCCAATAGAAGTTTCTCACATCACTATAGAACTTCTTCTTCCGGTGGTAGTTTAGATCAGGGGGTATGATGTCAGCGGCTAGATAATTAACAAAGTCTGCATACCAAGGTACATCACTTATGGCTAAGGATTTTTGAAAATACTCATGAGGGTCTGGGTTATCTTCTTCAATGGTTTCTAGTTGGGCTATCAGTCTATCATAGGCAAAATCGTCATTTATGGGAACTGGATCAGGTTTCAGGTATTCTAGCCTAGATAGGTGATCAGCTACCACATTATCAGTGCCTTTCTTATCACGGATATCCAAATCAAACTCTTGCAGTAATAGAATCCATCGAAGTAACCTAGGCTTGGCATCCTTTTTGCTTAGTAAGTAACGAATGGCAGCATGGTCGGTGTAAACTATAATCTTGGCTCCTACTAGATAAGATCTAAATTTGTCTATTGCAAAAACTACAGCTAGGAGCTCTTTTTCGGTTGTTGCGTAGTTGAGCTGTGCAGCGTCTAGGGTTCTACTGGCATAATAAATCACATGTAACTTTTTGTCTTTTCTCTGACCTAGAACGGCTCCAACAGCGTAATCACTGGCGTCACACATTATCTCAAACGGTTCTGACCAATCAGGGGGTTTCATTATAGGTGCTGAAATTAGAGCTTGCTTCAGAAGATTAAATGCTTCAGTACATTTTTCATCGAAGATAAATTCAGCATCTTTCATCAAAAGACCAGTTAAGGGTTTTGTTATTTTGGAGAAATCCTTGATAAAACGTCGGTAAAATCCGGCATGTCCAAGAAAACTTCTTATCTCCCTGATAGTCTTCGGCGGTTTTAGATTCTCTATGACTTCTATTTTTGCTTTATCTACCTCTATACCTTTTTCGGAAGCTACATGTCCTAAAACAATCCCTTCGGTGACCATGAAATGACATTTTTCCCAATTTAGCACAAGGTTTACCTCCACACATCTCTCCAGGATTTTCTCAAGGTTGACAAGACAATTTTTGAAATCTGATCCACAAACTGAGAAATCGTCCATAAATACTTCCATAATTCCATCTAAATAATCAGCAAAGATAGACATCATGCAGCGTTGGAAAGTTGCATGAGCATTACAAAGTCCAAAAGGCATTCTTCTATAGGCAAAAGTTCCAACTGGGCATGTAAAGGTAGTTTTTTCTTGATCTTCGGGGTGAATAGGTATTTGGAAGAATCCGGAATATCCATCTAAGTAACAAAAGTAAGAGTGTCTGGCTAGGCGCTCCAACATTTGGTCTATGAATGGTAATGGGAAATGGTCCTTCCTAGTTGCTTTATTTAATTTTCTATAATCTATGCACATACGCCAACCTCCATCGGTTCTTTTTGCTACAGGTTCGCCCTTCTCGTTTTGCACGACTGTGATGCCTCCCTTTTTAGGTACTACATGCACAGGACTCACCCATTTACTGTCCGAGATCTGATATATTATACCTGCCTCTAGTAACTTAAGAACTTCAGTCTTAACTACAGTACTCATTATAGGATTTATTCTTCGTTGGTGTTCTCTGGAAGGTTTTGAATCTTCTTCAAGCAAAATCCGATGCATGCTTACGGATGGGCTTATTCCTTTTAGATCAGAGATCTTATATCCTAAGGCTGAGGGGTACCTACGTAAAACTTCTAATAATTGATCGGTTTCTTTTTGGTTTAAGGTAGCACTGACTATAACTGGACGATTCATATCTTCATCGAGAAATTCATATCTCAGGTTTTTAGGCAGTTCCTTAAGTTTTACGGTCGGTTTCATAGGGCAAGGCATAGGATCTGGGGTAAGAGATAAACATTCGTGAAGGTTATCATCAATGTAGGGTGTTTTATAATTGTCATCTTCCAAAATAAGGGTTGATGGCAATTTTATAGATTCAGTTTCTTCTTCTTGTTCTAATTCCCTAATGCATTCTTCGATGATATCTAAGGCATAACAGGAATCTCCTATCACAGGTGCCATAAGAAATTTTGACAATATAAATTCTATCTTCTCTTCACCTACCTCAAAAGTTAGTTTTCCTTTTTTAACATCTATTACGGCTCCAGCAGTCGATAAGAACGGTCTACCTAGGAGTATCGGTATGTCGTCATCTTCTTTAATGTCCATGACAACAAAATCAGTAGGTATAAACAACTGACCTACCCTAACAGGGACGTCTTCAAGTATGCCTATAGGGTATTTAACGGATCTATCGGCTAATTGAAGTGACATCTTAGTAGGTTGTAATTCTCCTAAGTTTAATCTCTCACAAACTGCTAAAGGCATTAAGCTCACACTAGCTCCTAGGTCTAGAAAAGCTTTTTCGATGACATGATTCCCCAAAATACAAGGAATGGAAATATTTCTGGGATCTTTATCTTTCTTTGCTAACCTATCTTCGGAAATAGAATTACATTCCACGGGTTTCGGATCTTCAAGTCTACGTTTATTTGTAAGTATGTCTTTGAGAAACTTAGCGTAAGAAGGTATTTGGGTGATGGCTTCTGTAAAGGGGATTTCTACGTGAAGTTTTTCTATAACCTTAACGAATTTTTGATATTGATTATCGATTTGGGTTTTCTTTAATCTTTGAGGGTAAGGTATTGGTGGTTTGTATGGCGGTGGTGGTACATAGGTTTTATTTTTAGGTTCTTCTCCTTTTTCTTGACTTTCCGGGGTTTCAGGCTTCTCTGGTTCCTTTTCCTCATTCCTCTCAGAAGTTTCGGGCTCACTTAATCTAGGGTTTAAAGGTTCCTTATAAGCGGTTCCACTTCGTAGAGTAATGGCATTAGCTTGCCCTTTCAGGTTCTGTTGAGGTTGTCCAGGGAACTGTCCTCCGGGTGTAGTCTGTGGGGCTTGGTTTAACGCTACCTGAGAGAACTGGGTTTCAAGCATCTTATTATGAGTAATGATTTGATCAACCTTGGTTCCTAACTGGGTAATTAGTTCGTTAACATGGACGCTTTGGTTCATGAACTCTTTGTTCTTCTGTTTTTGAGCAACGATGAAATCTTTTACAATTTCCTCAAAGCTCGGGTTTGGTGGCACAGGTTGCATAGGTTGATTTGTTCTAGGGGCTTGGTAACCTTGTTGTCTCGGAGGTGCGGTATTTTGGATAGGGTTATTATTTTTGTAGGAGAAGTTTGGGTGATTCCTCCATCCAGGGTTATATGTGTTTGAAAATGGGTTCCCTTGGGTATAGTTCACTTGCTCGGTGTTGGTTTCATTCAACAGATTGCATTCGGCGGATTGGTGTCCTTGCGTTCCACATATCTCACAATTCGGCGAAACTGCGGCTACAGTATTCGGAGTTGCACACATATGTTCGACTCTAAGGGCCAACGCGTCCATTTTAGCCTGCATCATTTCTATAGAGCTTAGCTCATGTATTCCTCCTTGGGCTTCCTTCTTTTCCACTGTCGCTCGTTCTACTCCCCATGATTGATGGTTTTGGGCCATATCCTCGATAAGGGCACTAGCTTCAGGGTAAGGTTTGTTCATCAGTGCGCCACCAGCGGCAGCGTCGATGGTCATTTTAGTGTTATAAAGAAGTCCATTATAGAAGGTTTGGATGATTAGCCAATTCTCTAAGCCATGGTGTGGGCATGCTCTTAATAGTTCTTTATATCTCTCCCAGGCTTCGAACAACGACTCTCCTTGGTGTTGGGTAAATCTAGTTATTAGGTTTCGAAGAAGAGCGGTCTTACTCGGGGGAAAATATCTAGCAAGGAAAACTTTTCTAAGGTCATCCCAAGTGGTTATTGAATTGGGTGGAAGGGAATCTAACCATGATAGAGCTTTATCTCTGAGGGAAAAGGGAAATAATCTTAAGCATATTGCCTCAGGAGAAGCTCCATTGGTTTTAAAGGTGTCTGCTAACTGAAGAAAGTTTTTTAAATGTTGGTTTGGGTTATCAGTAGCGAGACCTGCGAATTGTCTCTGTTGCACTAATTGCAGCAGGGATGGTTTAAGTTCAAAATTATTGGCTGGGATAGCGGGGTTTACTATACTGGAACTAGGTTCCTCGTTTGATGGTTGGGCGAAGTCCTTAAGAGGTCTTCGGTTTTGTTCTTCGGCCATAGCTATCCTATTCCTATGGAAAAATAAACGTGCGCGAGCGTAACGTTCAGGTTCAGCTAGAGGGTCTACTAAACTTCCGGCACTGCGAGTCTTTCGCATTGACCGGTGGGTAACAACCTTAGTCTAAACGGTATAACTACAGGGTAATGAAATTTGACGATATTGGTCCCCGGCAACGGCGCCAAAAACTTGATGCGTGTTTTTCGCAAGTGTACGAATCACGTCAAAGTAATATAAAAGATTATCGAATCCACAGAGACCAAGTGTCAATCTATCAAACCTGTTGTTATGGTGTGTATCTAAGGCAACTATTTTTAAGGGTTTTAATAAGGGTGCAATGGTAAATAAAATTATAATTTTAAATAATAAATAAAGACAGGCTCGAATGTAATTCACGTAATCAATGATAATCCAGTACTTGTTAGTGGAACTACTTATGGGCAGTGTTTTCTTCTTTGAAAAGAACTAATTTAACAGGAACTGTCGCTTTCGCGTATTCAGAACCGAGTTGTACTCTCTAATCAACCCCTCCTATTGTCACGGATAAAAAGGTGCGTACTGCGTTAGAGTAGTAAACCTATTTTTAAGAAATATAGTATCTTAACTAAGTTGAAAAGTATTTTAACCTGGACTTCTTAGCAAAAAGAGGTTCTTGCGAACCAGAGTTTAAACTTCCTAACGCGTCCGAAAATCGTTTTAAAATCTCTTTTCTTTTTAATCTAAAATCTCCTAATGAACTATACAAAGCGCTTTTGGCTGTTTTTGAAATAGTTAAAAACAATTATTTGAATTGAAAGATAAAATAGCCCTTAGGTGTTTCCACGAACAATTATACTGATTACTGGTTTAATTACGATCCTTACATTCTAACCTTTATGGAATTAGTTAGACATGATAAAGTAAATATTCTTTTTATAGTTTTTCATAAAAGTAATTTAAAGCGAGTGCGGAAAGTAAACGAAGTAAAGTGCGAGTGCGGGAAATAAACAACGTAAATGTGCGAGTGCGGGAAATAAACAACGTAAATGTGCGAGTGCAGGAAATAAACAACGTAAATGTGCGAGTGCAGGAAATAAACAAAGTAAATGTGCGAGTGCGGGAAATAAACAAAATAAAAGCGAGGCAGAAATAAATAAAAGTAAAGTACGAACTTGAATTAAAATGGCGGCAGGATTAACTTCCTCCAGAGTGCTCCAAAACTCGAACCACAGACAGATTACAGACTCGATCACTCGATTGCAGAGGCACCCCGATGTGGAATGGCAACTGCTTTATAACTGATATATGCCTAGAGAATTCTAATTCTGGATGAAGAAAAACGAAAATCTAAGGTCCTATTTATAGGAGAAACTGAAAGCATGAAATGACAGGGATGCCCCTCCACTAAAAAGTGGAGGTTACTGATTTTGGCCTTGTGGCGCCCGCCACAGGCCTATGGCGCCCGCCATGGTCCCTACAGGGGATTATGGAGTGGGGATCGTGGGTCTTGGAGGTTGAGGAGTGGTCTTGAGACGTGGCCACGTCATGGCTAACCCCATGGCGCCCGCCACGGTGGGTGCCGTAAGTGCAAAATGCTGAATTTCTAGGTTTTCGTCCGTTTTCACTCCTTTTTCGCTCCTTTTCCCGATTCAAGCTCCGATTATTATAAAAACCTGAAAACATAAGAAAACAAAGCAATAACAAAGCTAAACAACAATAAAAGCTAAGAATGCATGCGAAATCGGAGTCAGAAATACGGTGAATTTTAGTGTGATCATTGGTCAAAAATTCTGCCAATTCTAAACATCTACAGAATCATAACCCACCCTTTTCACTATTTGTACCACGAACTACGGGGTTTTGATCTCGCATTGCACTTTGTGGGTACATAGGCATGAGGTGTTAAACCTTTCCAAACACAAAAATATTAAAAATAATTCTCTTCTCACCTCTCCACTCTAATTTAACAAACCATTTTCAAACCAAAAGCAGTAAATTTTTCAAAGGGCTCCCGTGGAGTACCACAGACATTTTGGGTGCGTAAAACCTTCCCATTGTGTAACCTATCCCCTTATATGTTTCTTTGTTGTGTTTCTTTAGCTTTTTTCTTTTAGATTCATTAGGATTTATTCGCTCTTTTTTCCTTTTCCTCTTGGAATAAAATAAAAGCGTGGTGGCGACTCTGTTTACCTTGGGTTAAGTTAGCTAATAACTTACACTCATGATTTTACCGCTACAGAAAAGTGGCGACTCTGATGGGGAGTAATCTCTAAGTGGATTCGGCCTACTTTGATTTATTTACTGCTTTGGTTTGATTTGTTTGTTATTTGTTTGTTCTGTTTCGGTTTTGGTGATCCTCTGTGAGTGAGATAGATTCTAACCCGGATCTGAGTTGAACTTATGATGAGACGGTGATATTCAAAGCGATAAGCGATGGAGTAGTCCAAAGCTATATCAATTTGATAATCTCCACTCGGTTAGGCTCTCTTGGATTATCAATGTCATGATGTGTAATCATACGTGGCATTATCTTCTGACCTTGAGCTGATCATACTGAGGACCGTAGAACCCTTAACCCATCTAAGCCAATTTAGGAACGTAGTGTGAAAACCTTCCTGGTGTAAACCTAAGGTGGTTGTCACGCGATACTACACTCGGATGAGGTATATTTTAAGAATGTTATCGGTAGGGGAGTAATCTAACGTACCGATAATATTCTAAAGATGGCTGTTAACTCCGGGCACCTCTGTTAGCACCCTTTTGGTTTTCTGCAGGTACAATGAAGACAAAACCTTAATACTTACTTGTGTGGGATGGTGTTCTGTTACTTTGACTTCATGCTCGTGACTCGGAACCTAAACCTGTGTGCTTTGTGTGATCTTGTTTGTGGTTGTTGCATACATGCCATCATGCATTTATGAGCACTGTTTTTGAGATTTCAAGGGACTCATAAGGAACTTTTGCAAAATTTCAGATGTCTATGGTTATGAATTTTGAAAGAAGGAACACAAAGAAGTACACCTTCAAGAATCCTAATATAGTGGAGTTGAGAAGGCTAGGAGCATTGGTGGTTGACACCCAGGAGTTCCGGAAGTGTTATGGAAAGCTCTTGTTTATTTTGGATACCGATGTACCAGAGGGGATTCTCCCTACCTTATCTCAGTTTTATGATCCGTTGCATCATTGTTTCACTTTTCCTGATTATCAGCTTGGGCCGACCTTGGAGGAGTACTCCCATTGGATGGATCTACCTATTTTGGATAAGGAAATTCTTTTCAGTGGTTTAGAGAAGGAGCTTACTACCAAAGTCATCGCCAAAGCCCTTTTTCTCAAGGATTCCGATCTTAATGGAAAGTTTCTTCCAAAAGGGAGTGTCCATGGTATTAATGCCAAGTTCTTGATGGGGAAAGCTTCTACTTCACTTACTTTGGGTCATAAGGATGCATTTGAGGCTATTCTTGCTTTGCTCATTTATGGGATTGTCTTGTTTCCTAACTTAGATGGTATTGTGGATGAGAATGCCATTCAGATTTTCTTGAAGAAGAATCCGGTACCTACTTTTCTTGGAGACAAGTATAATGCTTTTCATTATAGGACCTCCAAAGGTGATGGAGAGATTGTGTGTTGTGCGCCTCTTCTCTATAGGTGGTTTATTTCGCACCTACCAAAGTCTGACGTCTTCAAGGATAATAGAGAGAAACGAAGATGGTCTCAAAGGATTATGTCTCTATAGGTGGTTTATTTCGCACCTACCAAAGTCTGACGTCTTCAAGGATAATAGAGAGATTGTGTGTTGTGCGCCTCTTCTCTCATTCTTGGCATGCGGTTCATCGGAAAGAGAAGGGTCAATTGGGAAGACAACACCTTGCTCCCTCCGAGTGTTACATCCAGTGGGTTCGATCTAGGGCTTCCAAGCTCAAGATGCCCTATCCACCCGAGGAGCCTTTGTTTCCTGTACTACCATTGTCCGCTTTTCTTCCTCCCGTTAATGAGAAGGTTGCTCTTCAAGAAGAGTTGGACAAGATGAAGAAAGAGAAAGAAAAATGGCTACTTGAGAAGACAACGATGCAAGAGCAACTGAAGGAGAAGAATGATCTCATTGAGTTACTTCAGCGGCGTGTTACGAAGAGGCCGAGAGAGGATTTATCTTCCTCTAGTACTCCATCTACCATTCTTCCTACATCCGGTGCTTGGAAGACCATTGTTGACCAGTTGGTGAAGGATAAGGAAGACATGGAGAATCGGTACAAGAAAGAGATTAAGAGGATTCACATGAAGTATCAGCCAGGATTTGAATCTTCTTCAGATGTGATCCCCTAGGCCTAGTTTAATTTTTTTCTCTCATGTATTAGGATTGTTCAGACTTGTACTTCACTTGTAATCCTTACTTTGATTTTAATGAGAATGAGTTTTTAAGTACTTCAAAAAAAGTGTTTCTTTATAAATATTGCAATTTATCTTATAGTCCTTTGAAATATTTGCATTTGCATACGCATACCATGCATCATACCCGCATTTGTCTTGCTTTTTGAGTATTCTCCAGGGATCTTATGTTGTTTATTGGTCTTCATTTAGTTCTCCTGTCAAGCTGACTCACAAAGTTGATACTCGAGCTAATCGGAAGAAGATGTCGGAAACCTTACAACAAGACAATCGTGAGCTGCGCGAGGAAGTTACATATCTAAGGGAAAGCTTGGAAAGACTTACTGCCATGATGGAAAGCTTAGTGGCTGCTCAGAATCAGCCACATCCTCCTAATTCTCCTGTTCAGAATACAGTCATCTCTGAGATTGTTACTGCATCAATTCCTGCTGAAACTATCATTTCTCCTCGCTATCGCATGCCTGCTAGCACACTGTGGGGCATGCCAGTTGATTTCATTCCTGCTGGTTATCATCCTCCTCCTCCCCCTGAGATTGTTGCGTTTAATACTCTTCCACCAGTGATGACTACTGCACTGCCTGTGATGCACACTATTCTGCACCATGATGAAGTGATTTACCATGCTGAGCCCAGTGAAGGTGCTGGTGTGATTGAAAGACTTGATGATTTTAAAGGTTGTTTTGCTGAGATACAGAAGGAGATGAGAGCCTTGAAGCATAAGGATTTTTTCGGAAAAGATGCTTATGATATTTGTTTGGTCCCTAATGTTAAAGTTTTGTACAAGTTCAGGTTCCCTGAGTTCGAGAAGTATAAAGGCAACACTTGTCCTCTGAGTCATTTGACTATGTATGCTAGAAAGATGTCTGCTCAGACAGACAATGATAAGCTGTTGATTCATTATTTCCTGGACAGTCTGACTGGTGCTGCCATGAGATGGTACATGAGTTTGGATAATAGCCAAATCAAGACTTTCAATGAATTGGGAGAGGCTTTTGTTAGGCAGTACAAGTATAATGTTGATATGGCACCGGACAGAGATCAGCTCCGTGCTATGTCCTAGAAGGATAAAGAAACTTTCAAAGAGTGTGCACAGAGATGGCGCGAGCTAGCAGCTCAGATTGTTCCTCCTCTAAAAGAGAAAGAGATGACGAAGATCTTTTTGAAGACTTTAGGTTCTTTCTACTATGAGAAGATGATATCAAGTGCTCCTTCTGATTTCACTGAAATGGTGAGTATGGGGATGCGTTTAGAAGAAGGTGTCCGTGAGGGACGGTTGAGTCAGGAGAATAGTAATGGCTCGAGCTCTAGGAAGTTCAATTTTGGTAAAAAGAAAGAAGGTGAGACTAATGCTGTGTCTCGTGAAAGTTACAGATGACCTCATTGTCGTGAGAATCGTCATCAGCAGCATGTAGCTTTTGTAACTCTGGTGATTAATTTGACTCCAACTGTGCCAGTAGCTCTAAAGTATCAGCCTCAATATCAACAACCTTTTGTGCAACAAGGTGGTAATCAACAGGGTGGGGCTAAGCCGAGTTTTGATCCCATTCCAATGTTGTATGCGTATTTGCTTCCTTCTTTGATTGCGAAGAATCTTGTGCAAACATGTTCTCCACCTCCAGTTCTAGAGACTATCCCATGGTGGTATAAGCCAGAGGCTCACTGTGCTTTTCATCAAGGTGCCTCGGGGCACGATGTTGAGAACTGTTATTGTCGCTCCCACTAAATGAAGTCGGGTCAAATAGGGTACAGACGCGAACGATCGGCGAAAAGAGGGTGTGAGAACACACAGGAGTGAACTCACAGGGAATGAATAGAGTCGCCAGCTAGGCATTTTTATCCCGGAGGAAAGGCAATGCTGCATAAGCCTAGAAAGATATGGATAAGACGGTTGTGAACCAGAGAGACTGAGAAAGGGGGTTGGTTACAACCTGGGAAGGTATTAGCACCCAGATTGTCCGCCGTACTCGACGGGATCCACGCTTAAAAGATTTGTGTTTTAAAGGGGTAGTGTCAGTGCAATTTGTGTATAAAATAGCTGGAAAAGGATGTACATGTGTCAGTGTAAAAGAAGTGTAAAGTGTGTAAATGTACAGTGTCAGTGTAAGAATGAGAGTATGCTCAAGATAATGAGGCTAAAAGAATAAAGCTGGAAAGAGGGGGAATATACAGAGACTTTTGTTCGATAACTGTTAAGTTATGCCTACGTATCCTCTCGTGTAATGAGGAAGTCAGAACACCGTAGTTCGACCCAAAGAGACTGAAAGATGAAATGACTTGATGAACTGCTTGCTTGTCTATGCTCAATTGTATGACCTGTCTGGCTCAGGTGCAAACTGTCTTGCATTAGACGGAAGAAGCAAGTTCTCGTTTGTGAGTGAAGATGATGAGAAAAGAATCCCGGAGGAGACGATTATTGTTTGTTTTTGAGTTTTCAGTCTTTTATTGCTTTTGAGAATTTGTCATAAGTTAATGAGCTTAAGCATAAACCAATGGATTTAGTAAACTCATCACATCCTCCCTCTGATTAGGGGTAATGAGAATACCTTAAGTGTGAAGTCAGCTTCTCACACTTAATCACCTTTGATATAGGGTTAAAATCATTAACCTGCTTGTGATTATTTAGATGTTTTTGGTGTTTTTGTTTAGTGTTAAGTAATGAGATTAAGCCATAATCAGGGATTAAACAGACTCATTACACCATCCTAATAGAAGGATAATCGATGAGAATGTTTAAGCTGAGGAAAGCTCCTCAACTTAATCCATGATTAGGGATTAAACTCATGACAAAACAAAACCTTTATTAAGTGGATTTTAGTTAATGATAAGATGATGAAGTGATTTTTAGGGTTTGTAAGACAACTTGAGGAGGACTTGTCCATTAACACTAGGGTTAGTCCTTCTTAACCAATTAAGGAAGAATTAGAACCCTAATGCAAGGCCCAAGTTACAAGCTTGATGTCTTGATGATTATTAAGATGGATTGATTAAAGGATTTAAACACATTAAGGGTTTAACACTTAGGATTAAAGTTATACACTCCATCCTAATAGAAGGATGCAGGCATAAACTTAATCACAAAGCCTTAAAGCCTTTAGGGTTTAGTCCCTGATTATGAGATGAGAAGAGAAGACTCAATGAGACACAAAGGTAAAACTAAGTGGGGAGACTAATCAAAACCCTAATCATTGTCATGCTTGGTTGTTCCTAAGGTTTGTGTGGTTTAAGAAAGAAATCTTCAATGGAACCATCAGGAAGCAGATGAAAGGAGCAAGGAGAAGCAAAGTAACTTGCTTCATTTAAGAAGACAAGTCACTTGAAGAAAGAAAGTAAGATGAAGAAGAAAGAGGAAGCTCAATCTCAAACACAAGACAAAATGCAGCAATGATGCATAAGAGAGATGAAAGGAAAATGTGAGAAGTGAAGGCAAATTCACTTCTCAAAGTTACTTACCACCTGAAAGGTTAGTGAAAGGAATGCAATGCAGTGCAAAATGAAATGAAATGGCATGATGCAAACCAAAATCAGAAGCATATATGAGATAATAATGATGCTATGAGATGATGCAAACATGAAACAATGCATGGGGATGATCATACAAACATATGGATGCAAGAGAAGCATGCTTAGAACCATGAACATACATGAGAAGTTATGAAATGCAGATGACATACAACATGGCAAATGCAAGAGGCAATGATCAAACATACTTCTAACATGTCTTAAGATGTCTAATGAATCAAATGGATGCACAAAATGCTATGGCAAGTCATGGTATGCAAGCAAATGCAAGATGAATGCAAAAGGAAGCCCAAATTAGGGTTTATGATCAAGGCAACAAACAAAAACCAAAATCAGAAGCAAACATCAAGATAAAAAATTGAAAATGCACTCCAAGGGACCCTAACCCTACACAAACTCACTGCCCAAAGGAGGGGCTCTAACTCTTAACCTAATTAGGGTTATGAATTTCCTAAGATTTCTAGGGTTTTAGGGTACCTTAACAAGAAAAATGTCAAACAAATTGAAAATGAAAAATCAAATCATACCAATTTAATCCTACAAACTACATGATATGCAAGACACAATGCAAGAAGAACCAAAGTCCAACTCTCAATGGTTAGGCAGAAATGATTTTTTGAAGTTTGGATCAAAATAATGCTTTGACATTGAATTAATTCCATGGAAAATTGTCAAAATGCATCAAGATCAAAAAAGAAATTTGGTTTGAGGGTTGGAAAATGTTTCTAAATGATTTTAAAGGTTTCATGAATTTTTTGGTGATTTTTAAATACCTAAAAGGATTTTTAATTAATTAATTCTCATTAATTAATTAAAAATAAACTTTTAAATGATTTAAAAATATTTTTTAATGCAAAAAATAAAAATAAAAATGTTTTTGGTTTCTGAAAATTAATAAAAGTTTATATAAAAATTTTCAGAATTTTTGAAAAGGTTTTACTATTTTAAATTAAATGCACAAATTAAATGAATAAAAATGAAAATAAAACTGATTAAATGAAAAGTATATGCAATGGACGGATCAGATTGAAACTGGGGAAGGGGCTGTTGACTTGGCGCGTAATCCAATGGTCACAATTCAAATCTGGTTAATTAACTAATTAAACCTAATTAATTAAGTTAAATTAAGATTAAGAATTAATGATATGATCTGAGCCTTTGGTCCATACGCGGGAAACATGATCCTAGGGTCCAGATTCAAAACACACTAATGACTCAGCTAAACCCTAATTAGGGCAAACTAACCTCAGGCGACCGGAACAGTGGTTCCGGTCGTCTTCTCCGGCGGGTCAAAAACCCTAGAACATGCTACAGGACACCATTCATCAAATTGAAGCTAGGGAAATGATCCTCTTCCCAAACCCCATTCAAATCACCCTTCAAACAACATTTATCATCCAAAAACAGAGAGAATCGAATCAAACAAGTTTCACGGGTGAAGTTTCAGAGCATCAATACATCCTCATTTTCCACTCATTTTCAATTTCAAACACATCATTATGATCAGCACAACATACACTTTCATTTTATAACAAGAAAAACAAGTTTTGTGAGAAAGTGTTCTTGGCCATACCTGAGCTGGAAAGCTTCAATGGTGAGCTTCCAGAACCTCCCACTTGTGCAAATGAACTCCCTTGGCCCTTCTGAACTCAATGGAATGCCTCAAAACCTTTGTTGATGGCTGATTTGTGAAGGTGTGTTCTGGTGTAGCAGATTTCACAGTTGTGTTCTAGAGGGTCTCAAGCTGTTTTAATGGTGGATTCTGGTTCTTTGGAGGATGTATGACTTATTGGTGAAGGAAAAATGAAGGTTTGATGGCTGGATAGAGAGATTCGAAGAAGAGGAGTTTTTTGACAGTTTTTGAGTGTGTTGTGTTGTGTGTCTTTCAGGCTTGCTTTTCTCTTGCTTTATGACTCTTAGACAATCTATAAACAATCCCAGCAATCTAGGAGGGCAGGTGTACACTGTGGGATTGGTATGGGAGGTTTGGCCAAAAAGTCAAGTTGATTTGTACTTGCAGCATGGGCTATGGCAGCAGCAGTCTAAAGGCTTGTCTTGCCTCAGCTTGAGTCAAGGATGGCCCTTGGATGGCTCATGAAAGTCTGCAGCATTTGGATCATGAATTGAGAGAGATTTTGCAACTTGCCCACTTGTGTTATTTCATGATTTTTGGTTATGTACATGAGATAATCCTTGCTGAATTTTGGTGTATGATACTTCATTTGGTCATGGCAATGTGTTAGAACCAGCTAGTGATCACACAATTCATGGGAGAATGATTTTGCCAAGAATCCCTCTTTGCACTTTTATGAAAAATGACTTATGGATATTTGAAAATCAAGGCACAAAAATGAGAAATCCCTTGGGCCAATTCTGATTTTAGGTCATGTATGATCATGTGGTGAAGTTTAGAAGTCCATTTGATAACTAAATTTGCCTTGAGAAGTGAATTTGCAACCTTGCCTCTTTGGTGGAAAACTTCAAATTTTGTGATTTTTGCCAACTTTGACAAGCCATAACTTTTGATCCAAATTGAATTAGGTCATGTTCTTTTACTTTTTGAAAATGGAATGATCCATTCTACAACTTTCATGACCAAAGTTTTTCCATTTGAAGCTTTTTTGAATCAAAAAGTAAAGGTTGAAAAAGTTGCCTAAAATGGCAATTTCATTAAAAGTCAAACTTTCCCAAAAAGTCAACTTTGAAAAAGACTTGAAATTCTTCAATTTTGTGAACTTCCAACATCTTCCATGATCAAATAAAGATCATACACAATCAAAATGATGAAGAACACCCTTTGGTTGGGTCATTGAGGGCCTCAGATGCCCTGATTTTGCACTGACTTGCTTGAAAAGTCAACTCTTGATCAGATGACTTCCCCATGGAATTTCTTCATGAAAATTGATATGCATACTCCCTATACCATATAGAGACCAATAGAAACAAGAATGACCAAAAAAATTGGAGTTATGGCCTTTGAAACCAAAACCCTAATTCTAGGTCATCTGTGCAGTCAAACCTGGCTCTGCTTCCATGCCATTCTCAGTTCTTGTGATTCTTTGACATTCTTGACTTTGAGAGGATATAATATGATGCTTGAACATACATGGACCCCTTTGAAGTGAGTGATGGCCTTTGGAGTGGCTCAAGAAGCTCTAGGATTGCTCAGATCACAAACCCTAGATGCAGATGGCTTAGAATCTATGCAGTGAATCAAAATTGTGATATGGTATGCTATAATTGAGTTTATGTATATGAAAAGATCACAAGCCATGGTGTGAATGGGTGAGGGCAAATTTGGGGTGTTTACAGCTGCCCCTATTCAAACATGAGTTAGCTGTGCAGGATGTAAGCGACGGCTTAACAGGCAAACAAGATAACTTGTGGTTGAATACCAAAGACAGTCCAAAATTTGCACTCACAGAATGAAGAAGAAAAGGGATATAGATTGTAAAAGAAAGTAAAGTATTTTGTAAAGTGCGGGCGACGGAGGACGACCGTCGAGCAGAGGACGACTGCTGGGTAAAGAGCAATGACGGGGACGGCCGACATGCTGGGAAAAGTGCGGGAAATAAAGCAATGACGGGGACGACCAACATGCTGAGGATAAAAAGAATTATGATGGGGACGCCCATCAAGTAAAGCTGTAAGATTCTCCGGGGATTAATGAAAAATGATGGGGACGGCCATCAAGTTCATAAAGCAAAGCAACCAACGATGGGGACGGCCATCGGGCTAAAAAGAAAAGGGACCACGACGGGGACGGCCATCGGGTTAAAGAATAAATGAAATAAACAGATGATGAGGTACGGTCATCAAAGGTGAAGGACGATCACCTAGCAGGGGACGGCTGCTCTGTTGGGGATAAGATGAGGGACGGTCATCTAAGGTGAAGGACGATCACCTGGCAGGGTACGGCTGCCGAAAACATTGCGACATAGGACGAATGCCGGATAAAAGGTCAACGATGGGGACGGCCATCGGAAGAGCATGATGAAGGACGATCATCAAGAGGTGGAGGACGACCACCTAGCAGGGGACGGCTGCTCTCAAGGTTTATCATGACATAGGACGAATGTCAGATAACCAAAATCAACAATGGGGACGACCATTGGATAAAATGATGAAGGACGATCATCAAAAAGGTGAAGGACGATCACCTAGCAGGGGACGGCTGCTAAATATCACGACATAGGACGAATGTCGGATATAAGGTCAACGATGGGGACGGCCATCGGACGAGCATGATGAAGGACGATCATCAAGAGGTGAAGGACGATCACCTAGCAGGGGACGGCTGCTCTCAAGGTTTATCATGACATAGGACGAATGTCAGATAAAAAAGAAAATTGCTTTGTCGACGATCTACTGGGGAATAGTAAACACGGACGAGTGTTTACATCTAAGAAACAAAAGGTATAAGTGTTTAGACTTTGTGTATAGATTAAAGATGCGGACGAGCATCCCTAAGACTACGATACGGACGAGTACCGGGTAGAAACAAATACTGACACGTGTTCAGAGATGATGATACGGACGAGTATCAACTGGTTAACAAAGAACACGGACGAGTGTTGAATCTGAGGGGACTCTTCTGGGGAATAGTAGACACAGACGAGTGTCTATATTCAAGAAGACAAGAGTGTTTGACACAGTGTATGGATTAAAGATGCGGACGAGCATCCTTAAGACTATGATACGGACGAGTATCAAGTAGAAACAAACGCTTGACACATGTTCTGAGATGATGGTACGGATGAGTACCAACTGGTTAACAAAGAACATGGACTAGTGCTGAATCTGCGGGGATATAAATGGTGTATATAAGATACGGACGAGTATCTGTATAAGTATGACCGGTGTATAGATGAGTGTTTAACTTGCAGGGGAGAGCGACACAGACGAGTGTCGAAAGGAGAAGAGTATAGTATAAACAAGTATCTGATATACAAAGTGTTTATGTTACTGTGCTGGGAAAATGACATGGACGGATGTCAAGGAAGTTATGTATATATATCTGTGAGTGCAAAGGGGATGTCTTTGGCTTTATGCTGGGGATATGACACGGACGGGTGCCACAAGGAGTATATACTGATGTTTGTGAATGTGAGGCAACTGCTTTTGCTGGGGAATCTGGGGGGCTTTCTGTATATTGCTGATGGATTGTTATTATTCACAAGTGTTTGATTCAGAACATGGCTTATGATTATGCAACATGTTTGATTTTTTCCGTAATGCTCCGTATTAGACGGAATGCTACGCTTTGTGGGTGAATATGATGCAAATGCCATGATTATGCAAAGATACCAATCCGGGATTCGGATCCCATTGCTGCGAAGACCTCTGGCCGATCTGTTTGAAGTGAACATCCCAGCTGGGGATGAGATCGTTGGTAGATCTGATGAGATGCATCTGCTTGGGGAAATGGGTCAATGATAGACCTGTTCTCATAAATGAGAGACCCAGCTGGGGTCCGTAGAAGCTTTCATCACTCTGTTGTGATCCCTTCATGCGTTGTTCTTCTGGATAGAGGCTTGAAACTCTGTGGGGAAGTGGTTCCCTGGCTTTTGGTACTTGGCTGAGGAAGAATGATTGGCACCTCGGCTGGGGAGAAAATAACAAGTGGCAACTCAGCTGGGGAGCAAGCACTTTGGGTGCTAAGACTGAGTGAGTACTGATTTGCCAGCTTGCTGGGGTGTAGCTTACATGCCCCATGTTGCGCTTTGAATACCTGCAATCCTGCAAAGACAAGAGATGCACAAGTAATCCCGAGGTATCCTTACTGGATTCCGTCATAGGAGTCAGACATTCCCGGGAATAAGTATATTTCCTGCAAGCACGTAGTTTTTATTTTTGAAGATAAACATCTGTATTTATGCAATCAGTTTTCTTAAGACATCAGACATTCTTTGCAAATAAAAACGTACAAGACGAAATGTGACTGAAAATTTGCTTTTATTAATTCATGTGCCCTGAATTGGCAAGATACAGTCAAAGAAACATATCCCCTGAAATGAGGAGATTGTTACAAATTGAGAAACAAAATGTTGGCAATGTTGATGACGCTTCAAGGAGCTTCCCTTTTTGCTATGACTCGTATGACTTTTGACACTCTTATCGTCTTGCTTTCTGAAGAAGGCTGATTCTGACAGAAGCTTGATCCTTTCGAGGTTTACCACGTTGTAGGTGATACAGATGAA